>CAWUFW010003478.1:0-600000 GCA_963921515.1 Calotriton arnoldi | reverse complement strand
TCCAGACTGCGACGTCTTGCATTCCTTTCTGGAAGTTGAGTTTGGCAGTGGTGGGGTCTTTGGTGAGGGAGAGGATGAGCTGGGTGTCGCCGGCGTAGGATACGATGTTGAGGCCGTGTTGTCGGACGATGGCTGCGAGGGGGCCATGTAAATGTTGAAGAGGGTGGGGTCAGTGATGAACCCTGTGGGACTCCGCAGGTGATTTTCGAGGGGTCGGAGAGGAAGGGTGGGAGTCTGATCCTTTGGCTTCTTCCGGTGAGGAATGATCGGATCCAGTCAAGGGCTGTTCCGTGTATGCTCATGCGCCGTGTAGTCTGACGACTAGTGTGCGATGGGAGACGGTGTCGAAGGCCGCTGATAGGTCGAGTAGGATGAGGGCTGCGGAGTGGCCTTGGTCCAGTAGGGTGCGGATGTCGTCTGTGGCGGCGAGTAGGGCGGTCTCTGTGCTGTGGTTGCTTCGGAATCCGGATTGGGACGGGTCGAGGACGGCGTTCTCTTCAATGAATCGTGTCAGTTTCCTGTTGACTGTTTTCTCTGCAACTTTGGCTGCGAAGGGGAGGAGCGAGATGGGCCGATAGTTCTTGAGGTCGGTGGGGTCAGCTGTGGGCTTCTTGAGCAGGGGTCTGACTTCTGTGCGCTTCCAGTCGTCTGGGAAGGTGCCTGTTTTGAAGGTGGTGTTGATGGTGCGTTGTAGTTTGGGTGCGAGTGGCGGCCACGGCTCTGTGGTAGATGTGAGGGGGCAGAGGTCGGTGGGGGCCCCCGAGTGGATGCTTTTCATGGTCGAGGCGGTGTCTTCGGCTGTGATCGGTGTCCAGTTGGACATGGTGGGCTGGCTGGTGTTTCTGGGGGGCGGGGGGCCGTCTGTGGCGCCTGGTGGATGGTCGATGAAGTTGTCGTAGAGGTTTTTGATCTTGAGGTGGAAATAGGTTCCAAGCTTGTCGCAGAGGTCTTGGGATGGGGTGATGTCTGTGGCTTCGCTGCGTGGGTTGGTGAATTCTTGAATGACACTGAAAAGTTCCTTGGAGTTGGTGGAGTTGGCCAGGATTTTGTTGTGGATGAAGTTCCTTTTGGTGGCTCTGATCTGGTTGTGGTAGTCCGTCATGGCGACCTTGTAGGTGGTGTGGTTTTCGGTTGTCTTGGTGTTTCTCCAGTTCTTCTCCAGGCGTCTGCAGGTGCGTCTGGCTCCTTGGAGAGCGGTTGTGAACCAGGCGGCTTTGCTGGGGCGTTGTCTGTCGGGGTTGCGTAGAGGGGCGAGCTCATCTGCGCAGTTGAAGATCCAGGTGTGGAGTTCTCTGGCTGCGTCGTTTGCGCTGTTTGCGTCGGGTGCCCAGGTGTGGTTGTCTCGGCTGAGGGTGGAGTTAAGTTGCTCGTCGGTAACCTTGCTCCAGTTCCTTCATGGTGGGCGTGGGGCTGGTTTGGGTGCCTTGGGTTTGTTGATGGCGAAGTGTACGCAGTGGTGGTCGGTCCATGGCGGCTGCGTTGTGTGGCTGAAATGGACGCTGTTTCCTGCCACGAAGATGGGGTCGAGGGTGTGTCCTGCTCTGTGGGTCGGTGTGTTGACGAGTTGTTTAAGTCCGATGCTGGCAAGGTTGTCACGAAGGATAGTGGAGTTGGGGTCACTGGGGTTGTCGAGGTGGAAGTTCAGGTCTCCAAAGAGTATGTAGTTTGTTGAGGTGATCGTGTGGGGTGCGATGAAGTCAGTGATGGTGGTGGCAAAGGGTGTTCGGGGGCCGGGGGGTCTGTAGACGAGGGTTCCTCGGAGTGTGGCTTTGGGGGTGGTCTGGATCTTGAAGTGCAGGTGTTCGGCGGAGGGGAAGGTTTCGCTGGAGGTGGTGAGGCGGAGGGTGCTCTTGTGGGCGATGGCGAGGCCCCCTCCTGGGTGGTTGGGGCGGTCTTTCCTCTGGATCTTGTATCTATCTGGGATGGCGGTGCTGATGTCAGGGGCGGAGGATGCGTTGGTCCAGGTCTCTGTGAAGAAGGCGATGTCGGGCGAAAGAGAGTCAAGTAGGTTCCAGATTTCCATGGCGTGTTTGTGTACGGAGCGTACGTTGAGGAGGATGCATTTTAGGGTGTCACCGGTGCTGGCGTCGGCGGTGTTGGAGGCCGGGGTGGCGGTGAGGGTCTGGCGGCAGTGGAGGCAGGAGAACTGGCCGTGGGTCGTGTTCGGCGAGGCCTGTTGGCATTCTCTAAGTCTTCCAGGGTTAAGTGCGAGGAGGGTGGTGGTGTCGTAGCGATGGGTAGTGGGAGGTCCAGGGTTCCTGGCGCTGGCCGCGGTCGGGTCGCGGACGGGCGCAGACAGGCTTGCCTTTGGTGCGCCAGCGGCGCGGCTGCCATTAAGTAGGGGAGGTGGGAGGGAGGAGAGGCTGGGAGGCGGGAGCAGGGGAATTCCGGGGGGGAATTCCGGGGAGAAATTCCGGAGTGGAAATTCCGGGGGGGAGGGGCCACAGGGGCAGCAGCGGCAAAAGGAACAGGCAGGCACGAGAAAATAAAAACTGTGGTGGAATTAGAGCAAGACACAGATGGGCACAATAACAGTGGCACAACAGGGAAAAAATTAAGAAGAAGAAAAAAAAAGCGGCTGAGAAGGTTACGGTGGTTGGAGGCAGTCTGGTCCCAGTTGGAGCGGATAGCAGCCTCAAACCTCCCAAGGAGGAGGTCGGGGTCTGGAGGCAAGAGACGGCACAGCGGAGCAGTGGGGAGAGAGTGGACCTAGACAGAGTTCTGTTCTATCACTAGCCACCTTCTCTATTAAAATTTGACTGTTTTATCAGCTCCATGTATCTACAGAACAGTTCAAGTTTGCCCTTTGAATTATTTCCAAGTGGTGCCCTTTTTACATGAATTGCCTGTTTAAGAGAGAATCATGGCTGGGCTTTGGGACAATGTACACATTTAGAACAGTTTCGAGAGTAATTTATATAGCTCAGTCACTTTCAGTGATGGGAGCAATAGTTCCTGGTGTCATCTTTGGGGCAGGTGGTCTGAGCAGTGTGGCACAAGAAGCAATTTGCTACAGTTTTTTCAGGAATGGCAAGTTTGTTTTTTAGCTATTCCCTATTGTGCTCACAGTAAATTTTGTGTGCCTTGCTTTGAGATGCCTTCAGTGATTTTCAGGTAAGACACCATGTCAGTGGGTGATACCATTAGTAATTACTGCTTATGTGAAGGGAACTGAGACTGATGAAGACACTTTCTCTGATACTTTCTCTGATATGCTTGAATGCCTGATCATATTCAGGGTTCGGTTCCCAGTGTTCCTACGATGATGCTGATCATTTGTCTCCTTACGATGCAGAACTTGAGAGAGGACCCTCCAACTCCATCAGATAGCATGGCAGATTTATTTTTTAAATCTGGAGATCTTGTTGTCTGAGCATGCTCGACCTCATCAGAGCTTTAGGTGGTGCAATCACTACAAGGCCTAAGGGGAGGCTTTAGACCTTTCATTCCGTGTTGATGCACGAATGTTCCTCTGGACTTTATTTCTTCATAATTTTCGGATTGAAATATGTCTCACGTGTGAGTTGAGGGTTGTTTAGTGGCACAGTCTCATGGGTTTTTAGGCACGATATGCTTTTGTGGTAGATTATCTGGTGCCATCGAGCTATTCCCGAGGTTTTGAGCAGAATAGGCGTTGTTCTACAAGAAATATTATAAGGTGCCTTGCCAGATGGTAAGAAACCAGTTCACGTAGAAAAGCTGACCTTATCTAACTACTCTGATGCATGTGTGCTCATGATAAATTATTATTTTAAGGTAGTCTTTTCTCTCATCATTCAAATGGCCTTTCAGATTCAGAAGGGCTACAACCGAGGTCTATCAACTTAGCAAAAACGAGGAAGTTCCCAGATACTCACCCTCTCCAGGACAGCTGAGGATATAAGATGCCTACATGTGACACAGGTTATCTGTGCTGCTGCATTTTAATGGTGTGGGCCCAACACACATTGCACCCATCATTTTTCCTGAGGATGAGTTCCTGTCATCACGCTTTCTCTTTTAAAGAGGCTCTGCCTTGGATCTTGAAGTATTAGGTATAGACCAGTAGCAGGCTACTTCCCAATGCTTTAGGGAAAGGAAACCCACCTCAGCAGTCTGGCTGGTTGTGAGATGTATCACATGCAGAGGATTGCCCAGTAAAAATCTTTTTGCTACAAATGCTCTGCTGTAAATGTTAAGGTAGTGACGATTGTATTTATATTTGTAATTCTCATTATTCCAATTTGCATATGCATTATTGCTCAATCGACTTTTAGCCCAAGCAGTGTTTAGTAATTTTATGGGGTACGTGCAGAAGCATGGCTCAGGAACTCTGATGAAAGGAGTCTGCTAAATTCAATGGAGGTGTCTATTAGTTGGACTGGTGTTGGCAGCCTCCTGTTCTTCAAATTATAACCTACAGTACCCGTGCCGTTGCACCTAGGTGGGTTTATACCCCCAGAATTATATACTTTTCACCTAGGTGGTGTGACCTTAGTTAGCCAGAATAGGAAAGCAGTCTGATATCTTCCTTTAATTCTAATTGCATTAGGGGTGAAGCTTTTTCCAGTGGCTTTCATCACCTGGCCACACATGATTCACAGAAGTTGGGGGTCAAGGTGGGTAGTTTCACACACTGAATGCGATTGTGTAATGGTTAAATGTAAGGCCCTGGTCGCCCTTTGGCAGTGGATCTTGTTATACTGTGATTTTTAAACATCTGCTCATTGGTATATATGGGCATCAAAGATGCGTATTTCTATGTTTTCTCCCAGGGAAACACCCTCCATTGAAGGTGAACGAGGTAAACCACCCTGACTGACATCTTTTTGAAACTTTTCTTCAGCTAGGGGTACTTCAAGTCCTGTAAATGTGCCTGAGGTTGTCCAACAAATTCTAGAGGGAAATGGGCAGGTTCTGTGAATTGCCACCTCCAAAACTCTTAAACGTGCCCAAAAAATGGGCTCCGGTATTCACCAAGCGAAAGTTCCAGGTGCCTCTTCAGGACAGCCCACCATGCTACCAAAGCAGGGGTGTAATGAGAAGCTGTAAGCGCCCCAAGTTAAATGCCATGCATGCTGCCCGGGCTACACGTCCATTGAAAGGCTCTGTACTGTGTGAACAGGAGCTGTGCAAAGGAGCATGTGAGGAGCCAGGGTTTGTCCACATAGTAAATATGGGGAAGGAGATGCTACACAGAAGGTGTCCTGCTTATCACAGCTTTAATAGCACGCTTTAACCATTAGAGATACTGGTAAGGAGGCAGGTGAACATCTGCAGTGAAGCAGCCCAGAAGAAGCAATGTCCTGCCCCAAGCCTTTAATCTAGCCCGGCCCATCTGCTAATCATCAGGTCAGACTGCCCGCCCATCCAGGGGCATGGTATTACATGATGAAAACCCACTCCATCGCGCTTGGCTGAAGAATTCTCCATGTAGAGTGCTCCTTCTCAAACTCTATTTTCCATGTCCTCCAAAAAGCCAAAGCACTGATAGAAATGAGTACCCTTTAGCTCACCCTTCAACCAGCTTTCTCTTCTCCTGGGCACACAGGTGAATATGTCTTTTAGGGAGAAGTTGATTTAGCAGACTGACTGCGGACACTGAGGAGAGAATGGGGAGGTGGCAGCTCCAGCCCTTACAGGTGTTCTCTGTAGCCTGCCTAGTACCTCTTGAATATTGACCCAATGAATTTTAACTCTGCCATGCCCTGCTTTCTCTACTGTCGCAATTCACCCCTCCCCTGACATCTACCTCCTCCCCCTTGAATTCCCATGTGCCCTTTCCTTCTCACCTCCCCGTATTACGGCTCCTTGTCTGCCATCTTTACATGCTGGTCAGAAGTTTGACTATCAACACCACTGTGTAAAATGAGATTCTGTCATTTTGGGGAGCACTTTTATATATCCATGGAGCTCCTTCTCATTGCCTTTCTTCTTCCTTGTCTTTTCAGTACTTCTTGTCCCTATTTTTCATTATTCCCATCCTCCCTCGGTGCATAACAAAGCACATCCTGCTCTAACTGCAGCGCCCAAGGCAAAGACACCGGCATCCCAGATACAGGATATTTTCATACACAAAGTCTCTGATATGTAGACGTTACTCACCACCCTCAAATCACCTGGGCATAGGATTATTGCTCATCCTTCATGCACAGCTTTTACTAGCTTGTGCGGTGGCTGGGGCGGATCCAGATGTCTCCCTGACCTTTAACCGACAGTAAATTCCATCCAGCCTGTGACGCCTATGTTCCTCAAGCGAAAATCCAGAGATTTTACATGTTTTTAGCTCTGTTGCAAACAATGCTTTATGACTTTGTTTGATGCAATAAAAATATTCAGCAGAGGTTGGGATCTATATACACAGGGCAGTTATAGATGTGTGACTTTAACGATCCATCTGATAACCACAATCAAATGTTTTGACAGCAAGTTATCGGATTGCTGCAGAAATCCATATTTAACCTTCATATCACAGGTTCAAGTCCTGGTAGCCCCTGTTGACCTTTCATGTTTCAAAAGTGTATAAAACGAGTACCATTCAGATGGAAATAAACACCACCCATAACTTAAATGACAACAAGCAGTGGTAACGATTATTTAATATTAATATACAGTATTAGTGTTAATATGGTATCAACCAGTGCTTTAAGTGGGAATAAAAAGTTTGGGGGTCTGCAAGGGGGACTGGCCAAAGAAGTGTATCTAGAAATCTTGTCCAAGACACATGGCCTGTGTAATAAAGGATGTGACTTATAACAAGTAAACTAATATCTTGTGCTTCACAGAGCGTGCTCCCTGATCAGTATTTGGGTACCTCAAGATGAGTTTTATTGCATCCAGATTTGTCACACAACAATGAACACATATACTTAAAACAAGCCAGACCTATTGGTTCTGCCAATGACTGTTCACTGTATAAGATGGATGGAAGGATTACTTGGAAATAATTTGATTTGAAAATGTTTCAATTCCAAAATATGAGACTGAGTTAAATATTACTTAGTTGTGTGGAAGGGGTAGTGGCATTCGGAGTGTCACGGACACTCCTGTTCTCCCCTTCAAACCACTCTTTTCTTCAGTCTGACTGTGCTAGTCATTGACACTGTTTCTCTCCACATATTTTTTTAAAACCTCCATCTGCTTATCTAACACTTTCTTACAATTACCATAAGACCTTATGCGACTATTGCACTGTGTGCTTTGCATAAAAAGCTGAGAATTGGACCTGTATATAGTCTGAGCATCTTTATGCCCCACTGGTACGCACTGTGAAAAACTCTCACTGCCTTCATCCTCAACTCCAGCTGGAATGTAGGTGGAGAACTAACCAACAAGAATCAGACAAGGAAGTATTCAAAGCCGCCCAGAGATGCAACCACCAGCAAATCTGGGAAACAAAAAGGAAGGCCTTGGCCGAACACATCAACAACAGCTCCAACAGCAGCAAAGAAAGTTTCTCTACCATCAAGGACTTCACCACACCAGCAGCAACGATCAACATCACCCCAACGAAAGAACTGTGCAGCAACTTCGTAGACTTCTCCTGCAATGAAATCACAGACATCTACCCCAACTTCGACCCACAACCAGACCCCATCAACCTTGCAATAAGTCTTCCGGAATCAGACACAGGCAACATCCTGACAACATGGAACCCTAGCACCACAGAGGAAACCACAAAAATTATAAAGACCATCCACCCTTGTCCCCACCACACCTTCTGTGAAGGTTCTAACCCCATCAGCTGAGCCCTCACCCCCATCCTGACCACCTCCGTTGACATAGCCACTTTCCTGGAAACCTGGAAGCACGCAGCCATCACCTCTCTCCTGAAGGAGCCCTCAGCAGACCCAGTCAAACTCACAAACTACTGGCCGATCTCTCTATTACCATACCCGGTCAAGGTCCTAGAAAAGGCCATCATCAGACACCTCACCGACCACCTCACCAACCCTCAGCTCCTTGACACCACCCACTCAGGCTTCAGACTAAACCACAGTACAGAGACAGCCCTCATCACAGCAACAGATGACATCCGGATGTTCCTACACAGAGGAGAAAGCACAGCCCTCATCCTCCTCAATCTCTCTGCAACCTTGAACACCCATCCCACCCGAGCCGATAACTTCACGAGGCTGGCATCCAGAGGCAAAGCACAAGGACATTGCCAAAGCACAAGGACATTGGAGGAGAAACATAAAAACAAGACAAAGAATAGATAAAAAAATGAAAGAACGAAAAAAGAAAAAGAATAGCTTTGAGGGTCTCACCTATGAATAATCAGTACCAAAGTAAATCCTTAAAGACCAAATAAATGCAAAAATGTGTATGCTACACATGTAAAACACCAACAAAAGGCTTAACAAGGAAAACTTTGGAGAAGATATTAACAGTCAAAAAACATGGTACCAAACCCGTATGTTTGTGAATTTCAGTTTGGGTCAAGAGTTGAATTTCTCGGTTGTATGACAGAAGAACACATGGCTAAACCACGTGTGCCTCTACTATGCGGCCCCAACAACGAATGCGTGTAAACATCGCATTCCTTTACCACGCAATTTCATGCTAAAGGCATGGCTGGTAAAGTAATGTTTGGTAAAGATCACACCCCAACCCCCCCCGCCCGAGCTCTAAAAACTACCCTACCCCCATGAGCCCTAAAAACTACTCTGCCCACCTCAGCCCTAAACACTACCCTGACCCCCCCCTGAGCCCTAAACACTATCTGCCCCCTGAGCCCTAAACACTACCCCGACCCCTAAACACTACTCTGCCCCCGAACCTAAATACTACCCTGACCCCCGAGCCCTAAACACTGCCTGCCCCCTACACTGCCCGGACCCCCACCGAGTCCTAAAAACTATCCCAACCCACCGAGCCCAAAACATTATCCCAACCCCCCCAAACCCTAAACACTACCCGACCCCCCGCGAAGCCCTATAAACGGTCCCAATCAGCCCTAAAAACTACCTCCAACCCTTAAAAACTACCCTCCAAACCCGGCCCCAGCCCCACTTACCTCACCGCGTCCTCTCCCGTCCTTCCTGTTCCTTGCCCCCCCAACCTAGCATCTAGACTATGCACTGCTTTAACCACGCATATGCGTGGTTAAGGCATGCGTGGTTGAGCTTGCGGGGAAAGGGCATGTGTGGCTCTGCCCACGTTGTAAAGGCTGTTTCCCAAATTTTTCGCAGTTAAGAGAAAACAAAGGAAAGGATGATGCCAAGGGGGTTCATATATTGAAAATATGGATATAAATGATCACACTGCATTGCTGCTGCATCAGCCGCAACGTCTGTGGCTGCATTAATCTTTATAGTCTACATTAACATAACATTGTAATGTACAAGCCACTATGAATGGAACCCTACTAAATTAATGACTTATTTGTCTATATTTCCTATTACAACCACGTAATACAAAAATCATTTTGTTGTACTGTGAATTTGTAACACCGGGCGGAGACCTCCGCTCCGCCCGCGGAATGTGCGGAGATTTGCCTCCTCCGCGTTCCGCGGAGAACGCGGAGTAGGCAAATCTCCGCACACTCTGCGGCGGAGCGGAATTGGCCAGCCTCGCCTCACTCCCTATTAACAATTAATTATAAATGACGTAAAGTAAAGAAAACACCATTTGACTGTGGCGCTGGCAGCCTCCTCCTCTCCTCGCCGTCTCTGCGAAAACTGCGCGGGCGCAGGCGCGCGTGCATGCGTAGTTTTCGCAGAGATGGCGAGGAAGAGGAGGAGGGCAGCCCGGGGACGCCGCAGTCCAGGTAAGTGGTTTTTCTTTACTTTTACGTCATTTATAATTAATTGTTAATAGGGGGGGTGGAGGCGGGTGGCGTAGCGGAGTTTGTTCTCAACTCCGTGGCCCTCCGCGAGCCCCGCTACGCCCGCTACGCCCGCTACGCCCAGGGTTATGAATTTGTACATAACTCAACTCCCCACGACTCTTTGTCTTTTGGTTTAAAATATGTGTGAGAAGGATAACTGACATAGTGGGTGAGTGCACAGAACTGTGGACTCGGATTATCTAGTGCTGTTCTTAAGCCCTCTGCAACATCTACATGGTGCTAATGGTAGCTGTCATCTGCACACACAACATCAATATACTTACCTACGCCGATAATGCACAACTGATTTGCCCTCTAGGACAAAACACCCAACACCAGGAACAACTTCAACTCGTGCATGACCAAAGTGGCCACCTCGATGAAGTCCAACTGCCTCAAACTCAACACAGACGAGACCAAAGTAGTGATCTTTGGAAAAGTGGCCTTGACTTGAGACTCTGCCTGGTGACCTACAGACTTCGGGCCCACCCCCACCCCAGCACTCAAGCAATAAACCTCAGGATCATTATTGATAGGAAGCTGGACATGTCTGCCCAAGTCAACTCCGTTGCCACAGCCTGCTTCAACACCTTGAGGATGCTGAAAAAGATATTCAAGTTGCGACCCAGGAACTCCAGGAAAACCATTACACAAGCCCTCATCACCAGGAGACTGGACTATGGGAATACCCTCTTCACAGTACTCCAGACTATTCACAGCGCAGCAGCCAGACAGGCCCACAAACTCCCACACTAGTCTCACGTCACATCACACCTAAGAGAACTATACTGGCTCCCTATACATAAGCATGCACAGTTCAAGCTCCTTACCCACACATACAAAGCACTACACAACACAGGTCCACAGATACCTTAAAGGTTTTTACAGTCATTGTGTAGAAACCGATCAGTCTTTTTGCCGGAAAGTTAAGGGCAGGAATATAGCGCTCGAGTGGGACCCATTTCAAAGTCGTTTTTAGGTCGAGCATTCGAGACCTCTTGTATATACTTTAGTATATACTTATTATATACTTATATGTGTATGTACTTATTGGGCTCTAGAGATCAGCCCTAGGATTTGTCTGCTTCCGCTTAGGGACTTTTTTTCTGTTCAACTGCCGCTATTTAACTGTCTTGATAGAAAACAACCAGCAGAGGTCAGTAAAATACCAGAATTGCTTTCTGCTGAGGGACTTTCTTTTTTTAAATTTTTCTGGCAACTGCCTCTATTTAACTTTCTTGATAGAAAACGACCAACGGAGGTCCGTAAAATACCAGAATCACTTTAGCATTCTCTAGATTCCAGTCCATAGAAATTGTCTTCCACGAGCACCCGTAGACAATATTATTTTTTTGTATTTTCAGTGATATGACCACCGAAGGCCCTGATTTTATATTAAAAACAGAGCTTTGGACTATACCATTTCCCGCTGAAAGGCAATATTTCTCTCCATGTGTTCCCATATGGCGTGTCAAACAGTTTGGTGCTTACTTTCCCTCCATGTTAAAGAACAGTAGATGTTTCAGCACCCAGGCTAATGTGCTGCATAGCTAAATACATATAAGGTCCCAAAGGCGAGACCGATTGCATTGCAAATGCTTGTTTAATTACTGCCAGGTCTGAGACCCAGCAGGACCCGGCCTATTGAACGGCCGGGCATTAATCGCATTACAATATTTCTAAAGTGCAGGACTGCAACTGTCCCCTTAAGAACACTTATAACCAAACAAACTTTGTTGGTTCTGTGCAAAGCATAAAATGGCTGTTAGTTTAGGGAGGGCTGAGTCTTTAAGAAGGAACTGCACAGCAGAAATATTTTTCCCAACTTTACCTGGCTCTCAATGGAAACATGTCAAAATTAGACAGACTAGATTTGATACTGCACTTACTACTGACGGCTAAGCTCTGTTTGCGCAGGTTACCAGTGCCTGTGGCACTCAGTGTGTGGGAGGGGCAGGGGGTGCATAGCACACGTAATACAAAAATGTCACTGCAAGTACTTTGCAGAGTAGGACTGGGCTTACAGAGATCTCAAGTTCAAGAGTTCAATGAGGTAAAAGAAGAGGATTGTGGACTACAGGTTATAATAATATTAGAACAAATAATGAATGAACCTGCGGTGAAACATTAATAAAATCAATAAGTCCACCGAGGCTGTGATCGGAGGGAACTCACACAAGAGGAGTGAGATCTGAGTCTGCTCCCCTTCATGGGATGAGACTCACACCAAACGAGTAGGACTTGGGTGTGATGATCAGTAGCCTATCCTGGCAGGTTTAGTTCAATTTACAATAATTGAGTTCTTATAGGTCAACACTTACCACAAATGGCCTCAGAGTACGTTGTTATCAGGCAGTTACTTGTCTGTTCTTAGCAAAAATCGTTCGACATCATAAGCCATTGCCAGCATGGAGAAGCACGCTCCTGTGGATAGAATGACAATATTGAGCAAACACTTATTTTTATTTTTGGAATCAATTTTAATCTCTGCATTTTATTTCATTATCTACAGAAAAGTATCAATGTAATACACGACTTGGAACACTTTTAAATAGAATTTTGAAAGCAGATTTCCTTTACTAAATACCAAACTTTAATATGAAAGCAATACCTCAAATATTTCCTTTAAAATATATGTTCAAAGAACACCTTAAGCACATCCCATAATATATTGTACAAGCAATTGACAAGCCAGTTTTCCATGTTGAAAATGTTCAACCCCTTCCCCCATCCTCAAGGGCTCATTCTTGTATTGTTGTGCTGAGATTCTCTGTGCTGTGTAATGCTATGTCATGTTAGGTTGAGCTGTCCCATGCACTATGATATGACGCTACTGTTCCAATCTCCTCACAGCTATAGCAAACAAGGTCTTGTAGGAATGAGGGTGTCGTAAAGGGTGAGTAAGTGGGTGGGTGGGTTTTAGTTGTAGAAATTAGAATGCTCACTCACTTCCCAGGTCTTCCTTAAAGTCAACTGGCATGTTTGATTTATATGTCTTAGTGGAAAGTCACGATTGTTGATTTCCGGTGTCCATCTTTGATCCTAAAGCAGGACTGATAAGTGGCTGTTAACGCTATGTGCGACGCCTCTAGCCTGACCTGGCTTTTTGGTTAACAGCGCGATGGTGCAGGGAGCTTTTGATCCCAAAATAAGCTAAAAGCCCCGGAGTGCAAGGCGCAGTTATGTCGCACATGGCATAAGTTCACTTGTAATTAAACAAAACCACCCTTCCTTAATGGGGGAGGGGGGTGTTCCCACAGGTTTTTCAGATGGAATAGTTGCGCTATATACCTAAGATGGAATAGTTGCGCTATATACCGCTCTCAATATATCCTCTAGCTCAACTCTGACTCATCTCAATGCACTAGCCCATTTCTCACCCTATACCTCTATCAATATATCTATTAGCTCCACTCTCTCATTCATCCCAAACCCCATAGCACTACTATGATCCCCAAAATAACACTTTCGAGACTCTTCCCTACTCCATCCCTCCTTGCATCATCTCATACATCTTTTTACTATTCCGATCCCCCAAAACGAGCCTTTCTAAAACCTCCCTCTGACTCTCCCCCTCCCTTTTACTCAACCCCCTCCACCTGCCTTTTACTCATCCCAAACCTCCTCCTACTATGAGCTCCAAAACAAAAACAAAAATCCTTCCCTTCTATCCCTCCACTATCCTTTTCAATCCATATAACAGACTAACATGCCCCACTCAAATTAATTTCATATTCCGCTATACTAATTCACCACTAATCCTTATGGGTTCTAGAGTAGCGTGCTACTCACCGAAAAAGCACTTCAACCCCCCATCAGAGGTAGCAAGCGCTATATTAATGCAAACCTTTTTCCTTCTCTATCCCTCCACTATCCTTCTCAATCTAAATAACTGACTAACATATCCACCACTCAAATTACTTTCATATTTCACTATACTAATTCACCACTAACACTGTGTGGGTTCCAGAGTAGCGTGCTACTCGAACAAAAAAAAGCACTTCAACACCCCATCAGGGGTAGCAAGCAAGCGCTATATAAATGCAAACCTTTTTCACTTCTCTATCCCTCCACAATCCTTCTCAATCCAAATAACTGACTAACATATCCACCACTCAAATTACTTTCATATTTTCACTACACTAATTCACCGCTAATCCTTTCTGGGTTCCAAAGTAGCATGCTACTCGCCGAAAAAGCACTTCAACACCCCATCAAGGGTAGCAAGCGCTATATAAATGCAAACCATTTTCCCTCTTCTATCCCTCCACTATCCTTCTCAATCCAAATACGTGACTAACATATCCACCACTCAAATTACTGTCATATTTTCACTATACTAATTCACCAATAATCCTTTATGGGTTCCGGAGTAGCGTGCTACTCTCCGAAAAAGTGCTTTGACGCCTTGTCAGGGGTAGTAAGCGCTATTTAAATGCAATTACAATACAATTACAATATCAAGCTGCGCTGTGCAATGTGAGGCTGTTATCTTATCCTATATAATGCTATTATATCATGAGATGCTGTGCTATTCAATCATATGTGATGTTATGCCATGCTGTGCTGTGCTTTTCAAAGTGTTATAATGTGCTTTGCAGTGTAATGCAACGTCATTTAGTGTTATGCAATCGTTTGTAATTGTATGTCATATTATATCACGATGTTCTATGCAATATCATTCAAAGTCATGCTGTGGTATACAATACAATGTCATTTCTTGTCATGCCACATCATGTCACACCATACCATGTTATGTACTATGCTGTGTTATGTTGCTATGGGTATGTAAAGACATGCGATGCTATGTCAAGCTGTGTTATGGTAGGTTACATTATTTTATGCTGTATTTTTGACATTCTATGTTACGTTATGTGCCATGTTTTGCTGGTACTATGTGCGTGTTAAGATATGTGTTTATGCTGTTTTTATGCTTCTTTATATTATGTGGATTGTGTTGTGCTATGCTACATTTTTTTTACATGTCGTATTATCGTATTTCCGATGCGGTTTTGGAGGGGTGTAAAGAAAGGTGAACAGTTCACTCGTCTTTTCTCCCAAGTTCAATGTTGCTGTTTACATGACATTCCGAGATGGAAGCTGTGGGTTCACACACGCCCGACTCGCCTGCAGCCATCTAGCCAAGTGTTTTGTTCTAAGACACACAGGTAAGTAATCTGTTAATAGGTAACCGAGGCTCGAGCAGGTGCTGTCGGCGCTGCCTGAGGATTTCTTGTTTATTGGCGGTGAGTCACTTCCTCCTAATGGCTCCAGCCGGGGTGAGTAATTGCGCCTTTCTAAAGTAAGCTAGACCGGTTCCCATCAGCGGAGCGCGAGGCCCGGGCACTCAGCGCAGGGTGACCAAGCTTTCTAATAACAATAGCAGTGTCAAGTTCGCGTTGCACTGCAATGCCACTGCAGCACACTGCACAAAGCCAAGTACTACAATTTCCACTGAAAATAGTTACAGTATCACTTAACGCTGCGGCACAGTGCACACGTGTTTAATAGTGCTTTTCTTCTGCATTGCACTGTGCATTATGATGCAATGCACATAAGTACAGAGATAATTCACTTGCACTGCGACATGGCTAACACATGCAGTACTGCATCACTTACGCCAGATCACACTGCTCGTCGTGATGCAAAACTGGCGTTGCACATAGTCATGTCACCATGAAGGACCAAATTATGTGGCAGGAATTTTTTAATATCTTTTTATTCAAATTATTCATATACATGCCATCTGTGTATGCAATTGGTATATTTCTTTTCCATATAGAACTGTCTCGCAGTTTGAAGCAGTAGGAGACTTTCCAATAGAACAAACGTATCCAAACAAACATATGCATTGTAGATCACACCCGTACATCTTTTAAAAGTGCACGTACATATATACAGAAGCTGAACTCTGGGGTAGTCAGCAAGGGCAGTGACTTTCACCAAAAATCATAACATTTACGTGTACCTGTTCCTATACAGAAAAATAAGTTAGCGATATGGTTATCGTCCCATACGGGAGCCTGTAGTCTTCTCAGCTCAGACAGAATGTCTGCCTTTAACAGGGTTTTCTTCTAAGGCCTGTAAAATGTCACTCCAGAGATGAGGAATTGCACGTTTACGTATCCCGCCTGCTTCCTACCTATGTAGGGCCTCCTCCTCCTCAGCCCTTGCCCACTGCACCACATCGCTCCTCCACCGCTCATACACAGGTCCCCCTGCAGCTTTCCAGTAAATAGCAGTTTTTTGGATAAAAATGCTAAGTTGATAAATCTATTGTCAACTTTTTTAGGTTTAGTTCTGGTGGAGTCTCCAAGGAGGCACACACCCAGAGAATCCGCCGCCTCCCTGTCCAGGATGAACCCCAGTTGGCGGGTAACACGGTATCAATAAACCCCCATAGGTGGGGATGTCCTGACCATGTGGAAGAAGTCTGCAGCCACAACCTTGCACCTAGGATCTCTGCCATATATCTCAGTTATCTTACGGGGCGTGAGGAAAGTCTGGTGCAGATAGGTAAACTGAATAAACTTTAAACCAATATTCCTGGATATTTCCTGAGGATAAGTAAGTGCCCTATCCCATTACCTCTCTCCGATTTCATTCCCAAGACCGCTTCTCGCCTTTCCATACTTCTATCTGAATTTCTGCATACCATCTTATATATTGGCATATAGAACCATGTTACTAGGTGGCATCCGGACCCCATCATCATTGGTAACTGCAAAACATCGTGTGGTTGAGGTTCCTCCATACCCAACCCCCAGAATGCCTCAAACAAATGGCTAAAGGCTCTATATGTCAAAAACATCCCAGGCGGTAGCTCATATTCCTCAACAAAGACGTCTAACAGAATAATTGCCCCTGCTGAGTAACAGTCCTCAACTGTACAAACCCAGCTTCCGTCGAATGTGCAAGTTGGCGTAGTGAAAAATGTTGAGGGGTGCCCCAAGTGGGAGCCCAACTAATGTCACTGCTTGGGCATATGGGGGACATTTTGATGTCCTTCTAAGACACCTCTTCCAGTATTGTAATGCCATAGTTAGTAGTAGCATCTGTTTGTCTGTTTTAATTTTAGTCTACGTCAGGAGTGCAATTAAGAAACTCTGGTTAATTTCCTTACTGATCTGGCCCATCTCCTCCATGCTTTCCCCATCTAACTACTTATCCATTGCATCTGTGCTGCTAAAAAGTATTGTATGTAATCTGGTACTCCCAGGCCAACCTATAAGATTGGTCTCTTTGGTGTTTCCAGAGAGATACTTTGGCAACCATCATCCCATACCAGTTCTCTAATCGGAGAGTTTATCTGCTTAAACCAGGAAGACGGAACCCCCAACAGTAAATTAATGAAAAATATAGTAGTCTGGGTAAGCTACCGTTTTGGTCAGGGCCGCACGTGCCATAATTGGTAGGTACAGTGAGCGCCAAAAGGATACGCCACCTTTAAGAGACCTCATCGTAGGTTTCCTTTTCAAAGTTCACGATAGACCTGCACCCCCAAGATAATTAAAAATGTGTGGAGCCTACCACCTTATTCCCATTTCGTTTGTCTCCACTGGTGATGCTGGGAAAACACACGTTTTAGATTTATTAATTTTAAGTCCCACACAGTTCCAAATTCCCCCAATAATTGTAGCATAGGTGGAAAATCAGTCTCCCCGTCTGTAACATATGACAGGCCACACGCATATAATGATATATGGTGTATGATATACCCCTTCCCTCTGCCCTACACACTGTAGCCAAAGGTTCGATCACTATTGTCAATAGGAGCTGAAAGAGGGGCCACCCCTGCACCGTGCCATGGAACAAACAGTCTTTACCCTGGCCGTTGGATTGGGGAAACAGCTTTTACAATGACGTCTGAACAACAAGATGCCTTTATAACGAAGGCATTATAACGACAACGTCTTTACAATGCAAGTTTTTACAACACTTTTTTTTTACGAATATGCCTTTACCATGGATGCCTTTACAACGAACTTTGTTGTAAAAGCATGAATGGTAAAGGCATACTCGTAGTAAACAAAATCACATGTAAATGTAAATATTTTGGTAAGTATTAAAGGTATTAAGTGTATTTTATATATAAATAAATATATATACATATATTTATTATATATATGTATATATAGGGTGGTAAGGGTATTTTTAAGGGTTTAGGCTGGGTATGGGTTTTGGGGTGGCAAGGATATTTTTAGGGTTTAAGCTGGATGTGGGTATTTGGGTGGCAAGGGTGTTTTTAGGGTTTAGGTTGGGTATGCGTTTTTGGGTGGCAAGGGTATTTTTAGGATTTAGGATGGGAATGGATTTTTGGGTGGCAAGGGTATTTTTAGGGTTTAGGTTGGGTATGCGTTTTGGGTGGCAAGGGTTATTTTAGGGTTTGGGTCTTTGGGTGGCAAGGATATTTTTAGGGTTCAGGGCAGGTTTGGGGTGGCAAGGGTAATTTTAGAGTGGGTATTGGTTTTTGGCTGGCAAGGGTATTTTTAGGGTGCGTATGGGTTTTTGGGTGGCAAGGGTATTGGTATATATATTTAAATCTAAATATAGGTTTAATACTTAACAATAATATTTTACCACGCATATGTCTTTGCCATGAAAATGAAAGGATTATACAGGTTAATACAAACTATATATATATATATATATATATATATATATATATATATATATATATATATATATATATATATATATATATATACACACATATATGCACACCCAAGAGCTCTAAAATGGAGCATTCCATACGGAGAATTCCTCAGAGCTCGTAGAAACTGCTCTGAGGAGAATGAATATGAAAAACAGATTGACGGAATGTATGACAGATTCAAGAAACGAGGATATCCAACAGCCGTTTTAGAAGATGCTCGAATAAGAGTAAAAAAACATAAGAGGGAGAATCTGTTATTGCCAAAGAAGATGCAGACACAAAGTGAATCAAACAAAGAAGTCATTAGGTTTATCACGGATTTTAACCCGTTTGCTGCTTCGAACGTTCCGCGCCAGTGCGGAACGTTCTATTAAACGGGTGGGGCCGCGTCGGCCAACGGACGTGCGCAGCATTACCGAGGTAGTGCTCGCGACGGCCGTTGGCCGACAGCAGCAGCAAACGGGTTAATAGATCGAATAAAGCTGTCAAACAAGCAATCAGCAATCATTGGAATACACTAAAGAAAGATCATGAACTTAAACATATGCTATCAGAACATGTTAACATCACATATAGAAAGGTGCCTTCGCTGGGAAATATGTTAACTCCGAGTTATTTTACCAACAAAGACCTACAAAAAGGCAACTGGCTAATATGTAATGGTTTTTACAAATGCCCAAACTGCAAAGCCTGTCGGTATGGCCGTAACACGGTGGACATAACAACGATACAAGGTACAAAAAATCCTATCAAAGAAAGGCTAACCTGTGAGACCACTCATGTAGTCTACCTTTTGGAGTGTGGATGCGGCAAATATTATGTGGGCAGTACAGTGAACAAACTCAAGTTGCGCATCCTTCAACATATAAGGGCAATTGTCAATAAGGATTTCACATATATGATGGCGAAACATATCTGGAAAGACCATCAAGGCCAGTTGGAAGGCAATTTCTTCTACTCCAGTATTGAGCATATTCCATAACAAATCAGGGGAGGAGACAGAGAAGCAGCCCTGAGAAGAGCAGAATCAAAATGGATAATTACATTGGGAACTGAAGTCCCATGGGGCTTAAATACGGATGCGGAACTGTACACCTTTCTATAGTATTTCTAATGATTGCTTGTTAATATTCGTGATGCCCTCCTCAACCTTGCTCTGTTTTGTATCATTGTTATCTTGCCATCTTAGTCATTTTGAATATTGATGACATTGTGTCTCAGAAAATGAATGATGACTCAAATAACTTTGTGATTAGGTGAAGAGCAGCACAAGGCACTTTTCAAATAGGCTTTACAATAATATTATATTGCACTTTATTCTCATAAGTGCAATAGAGGAGTGGATGTAGGAGAAATATGTGGCACTTTCTAATCCTTGTACTTTACAGGAATAAGCACTTTGCACTTTAGATGAGTTTGTGCAATATATTATTCCATTTCTTGCACTTTTGAATCCTCGTACTTCACAGGAAATAGCACCTTGTACTTTAGATGAGTTGTAACAATATTGCATTCCATTTTAGAATATGGATATCAGAGGTGGTACATTTCATGCTTTGTACTTGACAAGAGTAGCACTTTGCATTTTACAAATGAACACACTTATATATGTACTCTTAAACTTTATGGGGCCTTCTGTTCTATATGGAACCTTAAGGTGCAATACTTTATACGCCCTTGCCCCCTCTTCTCCACTGGTGGTAAAAGAGTATGGATTTTGCAATATTGGAATCTACGATACGAAAAAAAGCATGGTGCACTTTATACATCTCTAATGGTTTTGTGCAATATAGTGTGAACATATAGCACTTTATATGTATCTGAGGTGCAATATATAGGATGCAGGTCACATCTTATCTCCATCTGCCTTTTTCCTTACATATATTAGAGAGAATTCCAACTTTTTGACACTTGATATGAGATTATGAGAGATTGTATGTCCATTCAAGTTGGGATTTGCTCATTGTATTTGTTTAATTCATGATTTGCAAAAAATCTGCATGTGGGAGTGCCAATATTTCTTGAATAACTTTGGAGTTATGTGTTTCAATTGTGTACTTTACAGTGACCTTCTGTTACAACATTTGCGAAAGGACATACTAGTTTTTGAAAGAGTGGTTAATGTGATTTTCCCCTTTAAAAGCAGTCTGAAGTTTTTAATTGGTGATGGGAAAGGGTACAGCTGTCCCTTTAAAATGGCACTCTGTGCACTGAACTCTGTGACCCGGTAGAAGGCTACGGCTGAAACGTGTAGGTCTGACTTTGGGGGTTAACATGCACCTTGCTGGTTATTTGCTTGAAAATTATGGAAGCATTTTCTGAAGCCTAATAAATCGCTTCTATGAGGATTCCTGTGTGCCGTCCTTCTGTGCGTCCTGGTAACACAGCTACGAAAGAACAAAAAACAGGGCTGATCTCAGGAGTATATATATATATAGATATATATATAGATAGACATATTTTGTATTAACCTGTATAATCCTTTCATTTTCATATGTCTTTGCCATGAAAATGAAAGGATTTTACAAAACCTATATTTATATATACACCCTATATATATATATAGATAGGATTTTCATCAACCGGTATAATCCTTTCATTTTCATGGCAAAGACATATGTGTGGTAAAATACTATTAGGTTTATATATATATATAGGTTTATACGTATTTATACTTTCCTGTAAAATACCTACATTGTCGTGGTAAAAGTATATTCATTGTAAAAATAGTCTTTGTATAAACGTTTGTGGTTAAGACTAATTCGTTGTTAAAGCGTTGTTGCAAAGAATCGTTGTTTCATACATCCGTGTGCAAGAGGTGAATCCAATGGACCCATCTCATTCCCAGGACCATCCTCACCATGACTGCTTCCAAGTACTGCCACTAGACAGAAATTATGCAGCAGAGCTTAACTAAATTATCCAGTAAAAAAAGGCAAATTATGCAGTCTAATGTGGCAGATTGTATGGCAGTATAATTTTGTTGTTTTAGCACACACAAATACTGTCTCAGCAAATATTTCACCTCGCGGTACCAGTTTAACAACCAAATACAGCAATCCACAGACTGTTAACGGAGGGGCACTTGGCGAGCTGCAAGGGCCTCAGAGTAAGGACCACACAATGAAATGACCCAAGTAATTAAAATAACATCCCACTTTTCATACTAATTACACATCATGAATCACTGCGTGAGAATAACATATTTGCAATGCAATCCAAAATATTAACATTCTATCTCCCACTTTCCAAAACATTTAGTAGAGTCCTGGTTAGTCAGTCAGCAGTTCTTCGCTGCACCGAATACTAAAACACGTTTGATCCAAACAAGGGCTCAGCCCAAATTACGAAAATACACTCAGCTGCCCTAGTGAGGAACAAGACCAGTTACAAAGCAGAATCGAAAACTAAGTCAGAGGCCTCCTTTTAGGCACCCCCTTACACTCTTCTGAGATAGTCCCCTAGTACAAGACCATCTCCCCTCTCTACCATGGGCAATAGTCCAGCAAAGGGCTAGAAGCAGCCCCATAACCACCTCCTCTCCCCCTGCCACCAACCACCCAGGCACCAAGAAAGCTTCAAAGCCCACCCCTGGGATAAAGACAACCATTATATTATGGAATTTGATACAGGATACAAAGGTTTCCATGCTACTCATGAGCCTACCCTGCATAAAGCCCAAAATATGGGAAAAGCGAGTCACCCAAGAAACAAACTTGTAACTGCTTCATTTCAACATTTTTTATGGCTGGGAGGGGAAAAAAAGGAATCTTACGCAGAAAATCACAGGGCAGGAGATAGCTGCAGGTCAAGAAGAACAAAGCCTGTGGTTATAAGGGACAGGTGAGCCCCCCCCTCGGTCTCAACCCACAAACACCCTAGCAGCTTCCATGAAGCTCCATCCTTTTGCCCCACCCCTGCACCCCCCCCCCACCCCCCAGAAATGCCTCGGCAGCCATTACCAGAATAGCTCCCCCACCCATATGGCCACTTCTATCTGCAGCATCCACCAAATTAGATTGCCTTTTAAGGCGTAAGAGGGAGACTGAGGGAGCAGAAAGCTTCTCAGAACAAGGACCACAAAAAATTAAATAAAGACAATTTTTGTGGTTTGCTAAAACATATCAGATCATTTTTATTGCAACACCATCATCACACTTTTCATATTAATTACACATCAGAAAACACAGTGTGAGATTAACATTTTCATAGTGCAATCCAAAACAAATTGTTTTTTTTTTTATCCTGACCCATTATCAAAACCATTTAGTAGGCACAAGGTTGCCACCCAATAGGTCTATCCAACATCACATACTCTAGCACCTTGATCAAACCAAGAGAAAGTCAGAATTGAGAATTAAGAAATAAACAGTCAGCTACCTATCAAGGAGCAAGGCCACCTCTGATGTAGATCTGAAAAGCATGCCAGAAACGCTCGTCAGGACCCCCTGACGCCCTTCTGAGAGATGTGCATGGGAAGCAGAGCCATACCTTGGTCCCCTGGCCAAAGCCCATTTCCCTTAGCGGCCCCCCCCCCCACGGGCAATAAAATGGTGTACCAAGGAAAGGGCTTGAAACAGCTGCATACTTGCCCCATTCCATGGCCCCCCTGGTACCAAGAAAGCTCCAAAGTCCACACTAATATTAAAAGCAACCATTTTATTATAGAATTTGCTGATGTGGGATGAAAAGGTGTCTATCAGTATCGATGTCAATCACGAGCCTACCTCGCCTCAGGCAGACTATGGCTCATCTACTATTTGCCCCTTCCCCACTCACCCCCCCCCCCAAAGACTAGTTGCCGAGCTGCAAAGAAATTAAGGAATCTATGAAAAACCCATTGCCCAATTGACACAAGTGGACACAGTCACTATGGAAACACTCTTTTACTCTCAGGCAAACATGACAGACAACTCTTACACAGAAGCTTTGGCATAAACATATAATTGTTAAACATATTATTCAGGCCTCTCACTGAGGAACCATACCTTCAGACACTCGTAGGGATAGCATACGGGGAAGTAATAACAGCCCCAGGAACTGTCTGAGGTAACCATGCAATGTCTGCTATCACGAGTTCAATAAGGTCCTTTCTGCCATGTTGATCCAAGCCAGTGTGTAAAATTATAAGGGCAGGTAGAGTAACACCCTGCCCAGAGTCCTCTCCACATAGAAATAACACATGACCAAACCCCAGTCTGCCCAAATATAACTGTCGAAAGTTATGTGGGAATTATTTGCAACAGTTACGTTGTCTGGAGCAGCAGTTGTGCTGGACTGATATGTTTTACTCATGGATATCCGCAATGTATATATGTACCATATGTTAATTATTGCATGATTGCACTTATAAGCACTGCACCATCTGCACTTTTTAAATGTATTGCTTGACACCATTGATTAGTAAAAAAATTAAATTGTGATTTTTGTACATGATCTAAAATATTAGCATGAATATTTACCTCATGGGATGACTGGAGTGAGTCCCCTGGAAATATGTGTTCTTTTCAGCGTCCTCGCCACAACATGACTCATCAGACCTACTCTGTGACCACTGACATTGATCCACTGCATTGTGAAACCAGACTCCATTGCTCGCTGTCTAAAGTCACCAGCAAGGAAAGTAGCCGCTGCCTGCCAGACATAAGAGTGACCAAAAACCCAAGTGTTGCCTGGGGCCATAGAGCGTAAAGCAGACAAGTGAAAGAAACAGCATAATTGGCACAGTGTCAATCAGGGAACCCGGTTCCTTGGTGCCCCAAGCAGGAGGCAGAAGAGCAATTTGAGTGCGCATAGCACTTAGAATAATCAGATCTCCATCTTCCAATCCTCTGTACCTAACCTAGTTCCAACTCCCACCCAGAAGCAGAAATGATAGCACCTATCTTGAAAGAATGTGAACTTGAAGCTAGAAGGAGGGAATGTGCAAAATTCCATTTTGCCCATCTGTAGATGAGAAACTGTGAGCAATTTTGCACTTTCCACATCCACCTGCCCTGGATTGGAAAAAGAGTAATGTGGGCGAACTGCCCTGCAGAACAAGGATTCCTCATTCGTGGCATTAAGGAATGCAAGGAACGAGAAGTTCTTGTGACACTGGGCACGGTAAGGGCTCGGCTGTTGTAATTAACTTATTAGTAATTACATTAGGCCAATAACAATGGTCGGCCCCCAACGGTACTCTTTAAAGCAACCTTCCCAGCAGGGAACTTGAGTGTAGCTCCTGGCTGCCAGTAGGAAACTACAGGCCATCACTACACACAGAAGTCCCTGCTGGGGAAGCTGCTTTGAAGTAGACTTTCAGGGTCCCAGGCAATACATTATCTTACTACAGTTGACATTAAAGTCAATATATTGGCCAACCTCTTACAGCACTTTAAAAAGCAATTGTGCTATTGAGTTGTTTTACCACCCATGAAGCAGTGTATCAGGTTCAATTCCACTCCACAGGTGGAAAAAAAGAACAAGAATCCTTTCCACTTTTATTTTAGAACATTGATCTCCACAACACCTAGGGTCATTGATAATATTTTGCTGAACTGGAATTTGGAGACAGGCACTCTGTTGGAATGCACAATCTGTGTAGTGGCCTGACACACCGGCCACAGCCAAATAAATTCTACCAATGCAGCCACAGGACAACAAGAACGACATGCTGCTTTTCCCAGGATTGTATGGTTTCCCTTCTCAAAGTCGTCAGTCTTAAAAAGGAGAAGGGAGAAGCACACAGAATCACCAAGCCATCGTACATAGGCAAGGTACATCGACTCACATAACACAAGTCCAATTTGGAAGTGGCCACAAGTTCACTAACCTTAAGGACCCTATAAAAGGCCAGATATAATGCTGCCTTGAAAAGAACCATGTCATATGTGGAGGAGCAAATAGTCCAGAGACAAATCACAATCTTGGCTAATTTATCCATGTCCTGGAACCCTGCCCACTGCCTTGAAACCTCTCCTATGTTAGAATCGAATGTCCCATTGCCCCGTCCTCCATGACGTATATCGTGTTGTGTTAGCATTCATGTAGCTATATCATATTGATCGCGATTGCAAATGTGTGTGTGTGTCCAGCTTTTTGTAAAGTTGTGCAGGCTTAAGATAGCATCTGAGATGCCATTTTACTACTGTAGTCGCCATGTTACGCTGTAAGCAATCCCCGGCCTCTGTGCCCCCCGCTGAAGCTGCTGTTCAGAAAGTTTCCATATCTCATCCAAGGTTGGAACCCAGATGCACGAAGAGAATAGTTTATTCAGCTCTGCATGCCTATCCTTTGAAATAGCTATACTCCCACACTAGAGAGAGCTGAGACGGAGTAAGATGGCCTTGGGAGCCTGATAACGTGTACCCATTCTGCAGGTGGTAGCTCATCCCTCAGTGCCTCCTTTGTTCAGTCTTTCTGTCCAAGCAGTATTTTTCCATCAGGGGCGGGGTTTTGAGAGGTGTTGGAAGGCTTATTTTGTGTTACCAAGTGTTTGGAGGCCAGTCCCCTCGGTAGCATCTAAGGAGGTTAGTCTGACTGGACTCCGCTGCAGCGCATTTACAATAAAATAACTTGGTGTGTATTCTCGACTGAGTCACCGACTCTTCATTTCTTGGAATTCTAAGCGGAGGTCGTTAGTGACCCGGGTGGCCCTAATCGGGTCTCTTCCTTCAGTTGGCGCCCGAACCAGGACTCCATCAGGTGACCCATCCTCGCCCGCGACCGGGTGTGGAGGTCGGGGTTGCGTCCGGTCGGATCGGGGTACCCCACACGACCGAGCCTAGCTCTCGCAGCTGCCCCGCCTGTCTTATCAGGCGGTGCATCGCCCAGTGGTGGTCCTGGCTGGGGTCCTGAAAAGGCGAAACCCTTGGATCTGACCGCTTGGTCCGAAGAGTCGGCAGTGGAGAAGAACTTTGTTTGACCTGTGTGCACCAGGTGAGTTTGTCTTGCCTCTTGGTAAATATGGCGCCGTCTTGAATAGTCTTGAATATGGTCTGAGGACCATTCTTAGCTTGTTTGAACTTGGTGGGTCTGTGGACCCTTGAGGTGCAGAGTGTTGCGAACGCTCTGCCAGGCCACCTACTGAAATTGGTTTACTCTTGAAAAGGCCTGGGGCTAGAGCCTGCCTCCTTGTTTTGGTGCAGTCTTCGGACTGTCTTGTTTTGGTACAGTCTTTGGACTGTCTTGCTTTGGATTCCCTTTGTTTGGTGTGTTGATTGGTTCATGTGAGTAGTGTATGTGTCTGCTATTGAGATGCCTTGTTTAAGTAAATTGTGGTGTGTGGGGTGCCGCTGTTGTTCTGCCGAAGCTCAGCTGGAGGAGAGGCAACCTGCGCCTCCGGAAGGCACCCCGAACTTTGACATGTACGTGAAGCACGGCCTTGGCCCTATTATGTTAAGTACATTATGGCACAAATATACGAGGGACAATGCTGAGCTTCAGTGGCCACCGACAGGTACCTTTGACGAACAGAAATTGAATTATCTGCAGGATAAATTGTTTGCCAGAAGAAGTAGGCAGTCGATGTTTGATTCCCTCCAGGTATGGCAGAAGAAAGCTAGGCAAAGGTGCATGCGGGCAGAGAAGGAGGCCCGGAGGGGGAAATGCAAACGGTAACTCAGAAAGCAGTAGCCTACGATAGAGAGAAAATAGAAAAGGGTATAGAGGGTGCTGATAGGAAGTTTAGATTACAGTGTGATAAGTCCTATGTAGCCCGGGAGGAAGGTGACGAATTTGTGGATGAACTATTAGACACTCGCCCCCTCCTCCCTTCGCCAGCAGAGGGTATACCCTGTTGTTCCGACATCTCAGTCTGCTGCTCCTCCTGTTTCTATATCTGGCCCTGCTACCTCTGATCCAGCTGCTTCTGCTACCGCCCTGCCTGTTTCCTCCCTGGCTTCGCAAGCTGCGAGTGCAGTAGCTGCGGGTCCTTCTGCTGTATCTGCTGTCCCCGCTCATGTTTCTCCCCCTTCTCTCACACCTTCAATGCAGTTATTACTAACACTTGTACCCGTCCCTTCATCTATTGTGCCTTTCCCAGACATTTCATCCCCGGCATCGTTGGGTGCTGGGACACCGGTGCGTGGAATGGATGAGGGGAATTGGGCTGCGGCACGGGAACGAATGGGGCGGGTGCTGATTCGATCCGATGTGGGAAATGAGGAAAAACAAATGGTCGCCAACCAGGCTGCGCAGTGGGCACGGAGTCCGATCTACAGTGTAGAGGATGTGTGGAGTGCGTTGAAGGATTTTGAGCCGTTTGTGCAGCAGCATGTTCTCAAGCACATGTAGGCTACGTTGATAGGGTTGTGGGAACAGTGTTTTGGTGGTGTAGCACCCCAAATAAGTTATGACATTCGAGACCGTGTATATGCTGCTGATATGGCCCCTAACGACGTCTTTAGTAATGTGGCAACGATGATTGGGTGTCGCGGTAGGCTGCACCAGAAAACACCGACAGATATGTCCCAATTCCCAATGAGGGAGGTGCATCCTATTTTTCATCCCGAGATCCCAGAACGGCGTAATGCGCAGGATATTGTAGTTCAACAATGAGTGGAGGCTCGTTTTCAGGAACAATGGGTTTACACTCCATGGAAAAGGAGTGAGGTGCTCGCCCTCAAAAACCAGCTGCCGGACCCTAGGAAAAATCCAACAGCATATTACAAAGAATTAACAGAGGCCGCCTCATCAACGGTGATGACGCTGGCCGATATTGAGATGTTTTTCGGGTTGTTGGTACCGGTGGACATATGGAGGCAGGTGCATACGCAGGACCATGTTGTGGAGTTGGGTGGCACTTGGAATGCGATTAGGGCATGGGATAATGAGCGTAAGCCTGGCGAAAAGCCTAGGGCTGAGATACTGGCTTTGCCGAGTCGTATTATTACTTACATGCATTCTCTCACCCCACCCAGACGAGTAGATTGGGATAAGTTAGCGGCATGTCGTCAGAAGAAGGATGAAAGTGTGTCAGATTTTTTCACTCGGTTTGAAGGGGTGTTTCTGGATTTTAGTGGACAGGACTTGTCGGTGGAAGGCGTTGTCTGGTTGTTCATTAATAGATTTGTAACGAACCTGCTTCCCGATATCGCAGCTCGGTTGCAGACTTCTGAGAGCACCTGGACTACCTCCTCCCCTTCAGTGACATTGAGTATGGCTCAGTACTATAAGCATAGGGAAAACGAGGAGAAAGAGAAGATGGAGAAGAAGAATAAGGAGTTGAAGACTAAGATACTAATGCAACAGGCAGCAAGGGGGTCTGACAGAGGACGTGGCGCTGGTCCGGCTCAACGGTCGCATGGCACAGGCAGAGGAAGCGGTCTGGTGGGGCCGAACCAGTGCGCGTATTGTAAGAGGGAGGGGCACTGGCGGAGGGAGTGTCCGGACTTGTTGCAGAAGGTTGCAGCCCCGAGAGGTCGGGGTGCCGGTGTACGGGGACCTGGTGAAGGCGGTCGCAATGGGATTCAGGGTGGGGCATCCTCGGGGGGTCGCTCCGATCAGAACTATTTTGATGACCCCCAGGGAAGGCAGTACTATCATGATGATTATGATCTGGACGAGGCGACAGGGATGTCCAATAACTAGGACAGCCAGGGACAGGGTGAGGGACCAGTTCAAATACCTGTAGATCAGCGTGGTCCTTATGTCACAGCGGATTTGCATTGCTCGGCTAAGAAGTTTCTAGTGGATACAGGTGCAATGAATAGCTCTGTTTCTCGTTCACTGGCCCCCGGGGCAGTTCTGTCTGGCCATAACAATGTTTCGGTAGGTTTTTCAGGCATACCGGTTGTGAGCCCCATTTCTGAACCCCTTGCTTTAACTATTGGCCCTTTCACTGTGGACTCGCCCTTTTTGTTGACAGCGAATTGTGGAGAAAATCTAATGGGATTAGATTTGTTGAAAAGGTTGCATGCTAAGATTCCATGTTCTCCAGATGGTGTTTAGATGACAATAGGACCCGATGTGGCCAGTACCAAACAGTGTTTTTCGAAAGACGCACCGCTTCCTGCTGAATTTAAGGATGTGCCGCCCACGTTGTGGGCAACAGGAGATACGGATGTAGGGTTGTTGCAGATACCACCGGTCTCTATTACGATTAAAGACAATGCCATGCTGCCTCGTATTCCCCAGTACAAAATACCGCAGGCGGGGGAACGGGCTTTGTTGCAGATTATACAGGATTTGATCAAATCGGGAGTGGTTGAGGAGACAGTTGCCAATGTGTGTAACAGCCCTATTCTCCCCATCCTCAAAAAGACACCCTCGGACTCTGCTGATGCTCATCCTGATGTCTATCGTTTTGTGATTGATTTGCAGGAGGGTAACAAAATAGTGGTCCCTCAGTTCCCGGTTGTACCCGACATTACTGCTCTTGTGACAATGATTCCTCCACAGCCAAATTTTTTTCTGTGATTGATTTCAAAAATGCTTTCTTTAGCATCCCAATTCATCCGAATAGCCGGCACCTTTTGGTTTTACCCTGGCGGGCCGGAGTTTCCAATTCTGTCGTGCTCCTCAGGGGTATACTGAAAATCCTAGTATATATAGTCAAGCCCTGAAAGGTCAGTTGGATTACCTCTCTCTTCCTTCAGGTAACGTATTATTGCAATATGTGGACGACCTGTTGGTAGCCTCCGATATTGAAGAGGGTTGCAAAGATGCCACAGTCAAATTGCTGTTACATCTGGCACAGCATGGACATAAAGTGTCCCTTTCAAAATTCCAATATTGTCGACAGGAGGTCACCTATTTAGGTCACCTACTGTCGAAGGAGGGAAGGAGGCTAACACGAGCGAGTTGATGCCATTGTTAAGATGCCCGTCCCCAAAACTCAGAGGGACGTGCGTGCTTTCATAGGCATCACCTCGTATTGTCGCCACTGGATACCCGGTTACTCCTTACTAACAAAGCCTTTGCTCCATTTAACCACTAAAGACGTGCATGAGCCTTTACCCTGGACGCATGAATGTCAGCAAGCTTTTGAGCAATTAAAAGTTGCACTTTGCTCTGCGCCTTTGCTTGGTACGCCTGATTATCAGAAGCCTTTTGTGTTGTACGTACATGAAACGGCTGCATGTGCGCTTTCTGTGTTAACACAAGCCTTTGGAGGTAAGCACAGGCCGTGTGCTTATTTCTCTGCCCTTCTTGACACTGTCGCCAGAGCCCTCCCGAGCTGTTTAAGAACTGCCGCGGCCGTCTCTACTCGACAATCGGCAGGGCTCATCCTTAATACTGATCTCACAGTAATGGTACCCCATGCTGTGGACACACTTTTGAACAAGACAAAGACGCAGCACCTTACCAGTGCTCGTCTGACTGGTTATGAATTGACTTTGTTTGCGCCACACATTACAATACGAAGATGTGCCACTCTGAACCCAGCCACGTTACTACCCCTCCCTTCGGACAATGAAGACACAGATGTCCATGATTGTCTATTCCGGACAGAAGAAGAGACGAAGGGACGGGTAGACCTGACTGACATTCCCCTACCTGACCCACAAGGGGAACTATATGTCGATGGCTCCTGTTTCAAACTGTCAGATGACACCACCACCGCAGAATATGCTATTACTAAGCTGCGCACTATAGTTGAGACATCATGTGTTTCTTACCAATGGGCACAAGCTGCGGAGCTGGTTGCTCTTTTGCGAGCGTGTGAGTTAAGTGAGGGATTGGCTGTCAATATTTATACTGACAGCCAATAGGCGTTTGGAGTAGCCCATAATTTTGGGCGGCTCTGGGCGGAGAGGGGATTCCTGACCTCACACGGCACAAGGATACAACACAGCCCTCTGATACATATGCTCGTCAGCCCTTGCACTTCCCAAAAGATTGGCGATAGTGAAGTGTAGTGCCCATAAAGCGATCACTGATGACGTGGGGAGGGGAAATGCGTTTGCAGACCAGACAGCTAAAGAGACAGCCAGGTCCAAGATGAAGAGAATGTTTGTGGCAGGGCCAGCTCGATGGGTGCCTGAAGGCAGGATGTTTGAGGACACGTTAGAAAATGTGAAAGAGATTCAGAGTGAGGCAACAGTTTGAGGAGTTGGCAACGTGGCAGGAGAGTATGGGACGCTTAGATGAGGAGGGGTGCTGGACCGATAAATCGGAAAAGCAAAGATGGATGTTACCAGATGCATATGTATTCCCTGTAGTTACAATGGCACATGGTCCAGCCCACATTAGTGCAAGAGGGATATATAAGTTATTGGATCCCGTATGGCAAAATGATAATATCCCTAAGGTAGTGGCCCATCTAGTGAAGAAGTGCATGGTTTGCCTGACACATAATCCTGGGAAAGATACCCCTACACCTCCCGGTAATTTTGCAACCCCCTCTTTCCCTTTCGAGGTTCTCCAGATGGATTACATCGAAATGGAACGAGTTAGCAACTTGAAGTACGTGCTGGTTGTCGTTTGTGCATTCAGTAAATGGATTGAGGCTTACCCCACTAAAGAGAACACAGCCATGGCGACGGCGAAGGCTCTTCTGAAGGAGTTCTTCCCGCGTTTCGGCTTGACCCATTTGATTTGGAGTGACAACGGGAGTCACTTTAATGCGAAGGTGATTCAGTTGGTATGCGATGGTCTGCATATTAAGCAGAAGTTTCACACAGCAAACCACCCCCAGTCGGCCGGTTTGGTTGAGAAGTACAATGGTACTCTCAAGTTGAAGCTGGCAAAGATCAGGGAGAGCACAGGGTTGCAATGGCCGGACGCACTACCCCTTGCCCTGTTATCCACCAGAGTGACAGCTCATTCTAGAACAGGGTTAACCCCCATACAAGGTGGTTTTTGGGCGCCCCGCAAATGTGTGGGACGTCCCCCGCCCACCCATTTCTCTGATATTGAATACCCGCTGCTTGTGGATTATCTATATGAGTTAACTAAAAATTTGCATTCTATTCATCAACAGATCCACGAGGCACTCCCGCCAATACCCGAGGGGCCAGGGCACAGTATCCAGCCCGGGGAATATGTGCTGGTGCACAACTACCAGAGACGAGGGTGCTTGGAGCTGAGGTGGAGGGGGCCCTTATTGGTCTTACTCACCACGCGGACTGCTGTGAAGGTGGAGGGACAGTAGAACTGGATCCATTCATCCAACTGCAGGCGAGTCCCGCTCCCTCTCCCTTATGACAAGTGGGTCCGTGAGGGAATCGGGGACCACGAGACGGAGAAGGTCCCTCGCTTTGTCCCTTTTTCTGATGCCCAATTGACCTGGGCACAGATGGAAGAGGAGAACGATGCTGCTTTGAACGAGGCGGTCCCTCCAGAAATAAGGGATGCCCAGGTTTCTCCTACATCTGGTTCACAGGAACAGGAGTCTCAGTCCACTGCCTCCCCTGAGTTTAAGGTTCTTTTCCGAGACGAGGCAGTGCCTGGAATGGCTCGGTGCAATCTGCGTCCCCGGCGGAGGGACAGTGCACCCAAGGGACAGTCAAGTTAGTAGGGATGGACTTCTGGATGAAGATTAGGGCCCACGTACCCTGCCTATGGTACAAACAATAGTTTAGGGAAAGGGAGATTAGTGCATTGTCTGAGACACTGGACAGGATAACTGGGGGGTGCTTTCCAAGGAGGGAAGCTGCCCTATCCTGAGCGAAGAGACCGAAAGGGTTGTGATCGTGCAGCCCCACCGCGAAGTGCACCACCGTTGATAGACACTAAGAGACTATTTTTTCCCTTTTTTCCCCCCTTTCTGTATACCCGCCTCCATAGCACGGACTCTCCTCTGGTAGTTTGATAGATGAAAATGTATCCCTTTGGTCGCATTGTTATGGAAGAAGAACAGCCTTTAGAAAAACGCCGTCTTGACCAACATAGCCCCACTTGGTCGAGCTGGCCCACCAAGACTAAGATAGTGTTCCTAGTGATAGTTTTTGTAGCATTAGTAGCAGTGTTAGGGATCCTATGGTTCTTGGAAGAAAGACATCCTGTACACTCCCTGATTGCAACGACTACGCCCCCCGAGCATTTCTTTGTCACTTTGGCTCCGCATAAGGAAAGACATAGGCAGGCTTATGTGGACAATGTCTTCCTGCAGATGCTCCATCAGGCCCACCATACCACCAATGTCACCGATTGTTGGGTTTGTGTTTTACTCCCCTCAGTGATGCATAAAAATGACCTGTTGCTGTCCTTGCCCCTCTTTTATTTGGCCATCTGTGAAGCCTGGTTTCAGTTGTTCACCATGGTATATATCCATTATCATTCAGATGCAATGAATATGACATACCTTGATTATGAGGCTGCATCGGGTTATATAGCAACACACCAAGGATTTACCCTGGGGAGGGATGGGGCTACTGACACTCTACATCCCGATGCCTGCATGAATGTGTATGAAAGGAAGAAGAATGTAACATGGCTTCTGGATGAGATGATAGATTTCCAAGACTTTAACGTCACTGAATATTTCAGGTCCTTTCAGTTACGTAATATTACTCAGGATAAGGCAATGCCAGTACAGGTGATTAATACAACCACTAGTTTCTGTGCCCGAGGCTTTGGAAAGGTTCCGGTAGGAGAGAGTATTTGTAATTACACTTATGACTTGAACACCACTAGTAGTCCACCATGGATTCCGCCCCAAAACGTGTACTTCGTCTGCGGGTCCCAGGCTTACATATGGCTTCCTAGGGCGTGGTCTGGTGTGTGCTACGTGTCCTTTCTCTTGCCCCCTGTGTATATTGCACCATCCAACTATCATAGAGACCACAGATTACGGCGCAGGAGTGTGTATCTGTCTCGAGTAAGAAGGGTTCTTGACACGAATGATATTGATCAGACTGACACTACCTTGCAGCAATTTACAGATGCCATGAAGGGTATTTTGCCATTTTGGGACCCAATGCATAACAGCCGTAGTATACGCCGACTCACAAGGGTTGTAGAGGGAGTTATCAACACCATAGCAGGAATACTGACCAACATCACAGCTGAGCTACAGGCTACGAGACTTGTTGCCCTTCAAAACAGGATGGTGTTAGGCGCCATAGTTGCTGATCGGGTTGGGGCCTGTCGCGTCATCGGTAGTAGTTGCTGTGTGTACATACCCGACCACGCCCCGAATGTATATGCAGCCATACAAAAGTTACACAGACTAGCATCTGACATCCACCAGGAGAATGGCACGTGGTCCCTGTCTGGGTGGTTTTGGGGTCTGCTAGCAACATGGGGCTGGAAAATACTCTTATTCTTAGTAGCTATTGCAGGTGCTGTATTCACCTGTTGTCTGTGCATCAATTGCCTTCCCGCCTGTTGTTCTTATTGCATGCAAAAGTTAACACCCAAGCCCGGAGTTCAAGAACAAACAGCTAAAAATTCTGTCATGATGGTACAGGCTGTTCATGACTTGATGTCCATCGATGAGGGCATTTTTGAATATTGATATGTGTACCTGACTAACATTGCTGACGATCACCCCCAATGGTTAACTGTTATATATTAACCCTGGGCGTAGTTCGCGTAGTAGCGCTACGCGTAGCTACGCGAAGTGCACTTCGCACTACGCACGCTACGCGTAGCTACGCGAACTGCGTAGTGCGGTAGGGAAATGCTGTTCGCACTGATTGCACAGTGCGGACAAGCATCCGGCACTGTGCAATCATTGCAAACGGCATCTTGCACAGTGCAAGCGGTCGTTTTCTGCAGCTCGAGTAGATTTGTACTCGAGCGGCAGCTTTCTCAACGCGGACTGGTAGTTTCTCATCGCGAGCGGTCGTGAGCATAGGCGACCACTCGCAATGAGAAACCTGACCTCCCCGCGTTGAGAATCTCGCCGGGAGGTTTATTTTCCACACTCGCGATCGGCAACTTGATGTTGCTGATCGCGAACGAGGAAAAAGTCTCGCCGGGATGTTGTTTTGCTCGCTCACGGTCGCCAACTTGACGTTGAGGACCGCGAGCAAGCAAAAAATGTCTGCTACGCTACGCTATGCGTTTTTGCACTGTGCTATGTGAAATTCGCGTAGTGCGTAGTAGCGCAAACTACGCACGCTCCGCGAGCGTAGCGTAGTACTACGCCCAGGGTTATTATATATGCAACATCATGTCTCCCCATCCACTAGAATTGTAAAGACCCTAACCTGATAGCACCAATAAAGACTTAGCAATGAATGCTAAAAGGAGGGTCTGTTAGAATCGAATGTCCCATTGCCCCGTCCTCCATGACGTATATCGTGTTGTGTTAGCATTCATGTAGCTATATCATATTGATCGCGGTTGCAAATGTGTGTGTGTGTCCAGCTTTTTGCAAAGTTGTGCAGGCTTAAGTTAGCATCTGAGACGCCATTTTACTACTGTAGTCGCCATGTTACGCTGTAAGCAATCCCCGGCCTCTGTGCCCCCCACTCTCTGCTTGCATCAGCAGAAGCTGCTGTTCAGAAAGTTTCCTTATCTCATCCAAGGTTGGAACCCAGATGCACGAAGAGAATAGTTTATTCAGCTCTGCATGCCTATCCTTGGAAATAGCTATGCTCCCACACTAGAGAGAGCTGAGACCGAGTAAGATGGCCTTGGGAGCCTGATAACGTGTACCCATTCTGCAGGTGGTAGCTCATCCCTCAGTGCCTCCTTTTCTCAGTCTTTCTGTCCAAGCAGTATTTTTCCATCAGGGGCGGGGTTTTGAGAGGTGTTGGAAGGCTTATTTTGTGTTACCAAGTGTTTGGAGGCCAGTCCCCTCGGTAGCATCTAAGGAGGCTAGTCTGACTGGACTCCGCTGCAGCGCATTTACAATAAAATAACTTGGTGTGTATTCTCTACTGCGTCACCGACTCTTCATTTCTTGGAAGGCTAAGAGGAGGTCGCGAGTGACCCGGGTGGCCCTAATCGGGTCACTTCCTTCACCTAGCCCCTTAAAGTCTTCTGGGAGTTAATCAAGGTGGCATAATCCTGCACCCCAGTCACCTTGGCAATGAAAGTGAATGCTGTAATATGTCTCTTACCATAGACTGCTGAACTTTCCTTCCCCCCCCAGATGTGTCAGAAAAGAGACCTATGATTTGAATGAAAATACCCCAACACCTGTGCCCAAATCCAAGAAAGTTAAATAGCGCTGAAATGTCCCCTCACCAGGTGTGGCCCGTGCAGGTAAGAGTGGTGGGGCGGTGGGGCTGCAGAGATTCGACAGGCAACCACGAGGAAGAGTTAAATAAATAATTAATTTTCCCTCGTTGTTGTCTGTCAAAATCCCACCCCACCCAGCCCCACCGATCTTACCTGCACGGGCCACGGCTGCCCCTCATAACTTTCTTGGGTTGGCTTTATCAGTGCACCCAGATTCTTCAGCTGCCCCTTGCTAAAAGCATCGGAAATCCATTATCACGAAAAAAACAAGACATAGTATGGTGGCATTATTATTTTCATGAAGAACATGTTTAGCCTTAAACAGCATGTTGTTCTTCAGGCAAATAGACACCACATCCTTCAACGTCCTTATTACGATCAAACATGCTGCAAGTTAATTGTCTCACGAATATATATTCTGGTCTTATTAGCTCGATCATTAATACTCCAAAGGTGGCGGATCAATGATATTCCAACCTTTCAGCATTTACTCTGCAAACTTAATAGGGTTGAGGAGTGTGAAAGAAAATATGCATTAAGATCGGGGTCGTATAGGAAGCTTGTGAAACTATGGGAAGATCTGTGTTAAGAGTCAGCATGTTAAGAAGTTATGCAAGATGTAGGGGAGCATATACCAGGTGGATTTGATTAGAATGGATATAATTATCATGGATTAGAAAAGTTATACATATCTGTAGATACGGATTGTGCAATACTCTAATTTTGTGTACCTTTTATCTTATGGTTGTGTGGGGTTGTGCAAATATCTATTTCTGTAATGGTGAACTATTCCTAAATAAAAATAAATATATTAAAAAAAAGTTAATTGACTCAATAATGTATGTACTATCAGATGAAAACACCGACCATGAATGGAAACAATCAGCCCAGACTTGGAGAGCCACCAGGATGGGAAACAGTACCAGAAATGTTACATTTCAAACCAGAGTTCACAAACCACTTAGGTGGCGATGTTTGGACACATTACGTAGCCCTCAGAATGGCATCAAAGCCTACACTTCCTGCTACATCAGTGGACAAGCTGATCTCCTGACTTGATACACTGGGAGCAGGCCACACCACACTGTTGTAAAAGCTATCAAAAATGAAGAGTATATCAGTAGGTCTTGACTTATTTCAGTGGAAAGTCTGGTTTTATGATGTTTGGCCTTCATGCCTGACATGGCTTTTCTGCAAGTGATCTTGAAAAGGTACAGTCCATTGGGATCATATGGAGAATACAATTCTGCTGGCCAATCAATAACTAGAGCTGATGCAAGGGTAACCTTTCATAACCCTAGGCAGAGCCTTAAATGCAGCAACATTTTAAGAAGGCAAACAGCAAGCTCCATTCACAGTGTCAATCTCAGTACCCAGGAAACCCAAAGTGGTATTTGGGCCTGTTGTCTTGCCCCCAACCAGGCAGGCTCCAATCACAGTGGGCCTTATTTTGACATTACAGTGTCAAATCTTGCTCGAATGTCAAATTCAGCTCGACATGTCCACTGTGGTTTACATAGATCTCTTCGGGCACACTTCAAAGGGTGAAGACAGGATGTCCAAACAATTCTTGCATGTCCAGTGTCTGTTTGCTGAAAACCCAAAGTTTTGTTCTAACAGCCTTCTGTCTCTGGGTTTATTGGGGGTACTGTGGTTGTTTTAAACTGAATGTTGGTGTTAGATAGAGGAGGGCATTATGATTACCAGAATACACTCTCCACACACACTCCCAGCCCTCAGAGCCCAAGTTTAGTGTAGCCAAAGTCTTATGCCATCTTGAAATTGCCCAAAGAGGGCAGGGTTGGCCCCGGGAAGGTTTATCTCATTGGTTAGGGTGTGCTCAGGAGTCATTCCCACCCACTAGATTGTGCCAGGCATAGATGTGGCACCTCCATGCCCCCACTTCAGATCACTCATGGACCGGCAGAAGATCAGAAGAGGACTGAACCTGCTGTCTGAGACCTGAGAGAAGTCTAGAGACTACACTTGCTCTCCCTCTTGTTACCAGGACAAAGAAGTGGACTCCAGGGGTCATAAGGCTGAACTCCTGTTAAAACTACAGGAACATAACAAGTACAAGACGCCTTTTCCTGCAACAGCCCAACAAGCGCAAACAGCAGAGTCATTAAACCTTTGCATTAATTAGAAATTTGTGCACCAACGTTGACACGAGCACAGTGCCAAACACCTTTGTAACACATAGTGCAAAACTCAGCTAATCAATGCAAAGTGGATATAACAAGGGATGCACAGAGTAAACACCCCTAGGATTCCACGCCAAGCCAGATCTACTAAAGTACACAGTCAGATACCAAACCCTGTGTATCCAACCATATTTAATCTATTACTCTCACTACGTAGTCACTCTAAGAGGAGTCCAAACAAAATCAACCAACTTTACTGGTAAGGAGCAACATAGGACAGATTACAAGATCAAATAATTATATTTTTATTTGTATTATAGCTCCAATTTATTTCATAGAAAAGGAACGTAAATGATGGCACAGTACTCAAAAGCATATGCTTATACAGAAAAAAAGTAATGTGCAAGTAAAGAGAAAAGCCAGCTCAGTTTCACCAGCTCCCCTAGTCCCACCAAGCAGCGCCCCCGTCCTGGCAGCAACTGCCAAACTGCTCCACATTCTGGAACTCTCTCACATGCATCGCTGATGCACAATCCGTACAGCAAGACACTGCACGAACTGTCACTTTATCAGAAACTGTTAATAGCAGTACACCATATCTAAGTTATGTTCTGTTATTGCCATTTGTTGCACACAGTCTTCACACAATACATCTAAGCTTAGCGGCACTATGCCGCACAGATAACCTACTTCAGTTAGGTTAAGTGCACCACTCTGCACAAATATTCATTACAGAAGCTACACTACATTACACTTCAAATATATACTATGACACTTCAGCTACATTGTAGTACACCGTATTGATATAAAATGCTGGTATGGTTGTTGTGTTACACTGTGAATATGTACAATGGCATTAAAAAAAACCTGAAAATACCTGTTTTGTTTACATTGGTAGATAGCCTACTTGTGTTTCTCTGTACGTGTCTGCATAGATGCGATTTCATGCACTAACCTTCAGTTCTGTGATTCATTATACTTATTAGCTGAAGAGCTGAACGCTGTGCATAGAGCGGAAGTAGAGTCTGAGTTTAGAAAGACTCTCCATGATGCAACTAAATAAGGCCAAGTCATCCCTTAATGTGTGTCTGTTGCATTTTACAGATTAGCAAATAAAACATGTCACTCAGTGCAGGAGCTTTTACATGAAACTACTCAAGAAACCTAACAATGTTCTTGCAGAAAGAAAAAAAAAAAAGAGTCTCTACCGCAAGGAAATCATAGGAGTGACGAAACACAAAATCATGTACTTTGGGAAAAAAACTAGAGCCCAACTTCCAAAATAAATGCTTATGCCGAGCACTAACAACCTCAATCTTTCCTACCTCGAATTGCAAGATCCTTTATTTGAACATAAAGCAAAATTGAAAACTGCTGCCTCTTTCCACAGTAGACAAGTAGAGTCACACTCCCACTCACAGCGTCCTACAAATGTACATTAAACCATCCATCCAATCACCAGTGACCGGCCAGCATCTCACCATAAACCATACACGACAGAAACAATAGGACACCGTTAGCATTGTGCAAGGTCCCAAATTATGCAACACGTTTACCCTCATAAACAAACCAGAACAAAATATTTCCAGTGTAGAGAAAAGTTTAAATGTTTGCCTTTTCTCAATCACCAAGGAGCAGAAACAAACAGCATGGGCGCCTACAACAACATATTCATTAACACAAGACAACCCACTAATCTGAAGTTAGGAGAACAGCTTGAATGTCACAGGATGAAGAGCTATCCAATGGCAAATACATACAATACATACCTAGTAACAATGTTGGGTTTGCAGCATTAAAGTCATGCCTTCCCAAGACTTCCAAACTCAAGATGCCTTAAACTGATAAGATAGCTTGGTGGGTTAATGGACCACTTGTAGCAATGCAAGCATATTACCTCCATTGTTTAAAGTTCAGAGTTCAATAAGAATGAATAGCATTAATTGGGTAAAAAAACACTGTTACTTCTTACAATCGGCTCTGCAAAAATATTAGTTACATTGAGTTAAAGGGCTGGATGCCGAAGTATGCTTTGCAACTGTATCTCTTCATACCATCTCAGGAGTTACAGGCAAAAATGTCTCCTTTAAAATGAAGAAATATGACATTGACAGCAGGAGCAACCACTCCAACCTGGTTTCTAAAACAGAAGATAAACACAGGTGATGTCAGAGCCTTTCCAACCACAAGGTAGACAGGTGGTGAGAATGAATGGTCGATGACAGCTGGGGCGCTTTGTCATTTCTGTGTGTGTTTTTTAAAACTTTTTTTGAAAAAAGACTATACATTCTGAAGGTTCGCTTGATGGATGTGACAGGTTAAATTATCGGCTTCCAGCTGTCTGAGCTGATTAGCTTGTGAACTTCACAAGTCTCTTGGGGCCTCGAGAGTTTCCTCTTCTGCTGAGTTAGAGTAACTTCCAGGAGCCCTCCCCTCCCCCATCATCAGCTTTTAGTGTCTTGTAAAAAAGAAAAAAGGTCCCAGTTCTCACAAGATCCTAAATTCATAAAAGTGAGTCTGCCAGGTCAGTCAGATATTCGATTGGGCGGATGGTTGGTAAGTCAGTCATACCACCTAGGGGTCTGTCAGTGAAATAGGTGAGGGATTGAGTAAGATGAGTTATTTGAATAAAATGATTTTAGGTTAGTAGTAGCAAACACTCTCATAATAAGACTAAATACAGCAAATCAGATGTCCACACAACTTGACCATGGGTCAAACACCATTTGAGTAAAAGACTCAGGTCAAGTCGTTCATACAATTAGGTCGAAGATGTGGAGTGCTCACCCCAGTTCCAATGGCACTGACCAGAAAGGCAAGAAGATGCTTCCAATCTACTCTTTTTGCACCTCTTGGCAGCACAGAGTCTGCAAGATACAGTAGTCACTTCCCTCATAACAGATCAGGCCACCCCTCTGCAATAGTAAAGCTATAACAGAGGAGTCTGTAAAACAGCCAAAAATAAAACTAGTGATTCATTATAAACTAACATTTGAAGTAAACACACTACTGAAAGGTTACAGACAAGTTATGAACAGGTATGCATAAAGAGATAAAGCAAGTGTACCGCATAGTAACGCAATATGAGCTCATTAGTGAAAAGATAATGTAAGAACACCAAGCAAGTAAACAGACTCAGGAAGTGGCCCAATGCGTTGTGCTAGGGCAGCCTTCAAGCTTTGCAGGTCGAAATAAGGGAAATAGCTCTGGGTTTAATGTGCTAAAACATACAGTATAAGCACTTTAAAAAGATCCAAGACGAGAAACTAAATGCGGACATGTCGAGGCTGTGGCTTTACATCAATTATCCCTGTAGCCCCACATGCCAGTCCCCTTCCTTCAGGCAAAAGTACGACTATTTTGCTTCTTAACTGTCGCTCGCTGGCCAAACATTGGGTTGACGTTTATGACCTTTTGGAAACTGAATCGCCAGATACCCTGTTTTTGACTGAGACCTGGCTCTCTGAGGACTCAGTGGCAATCACGGGATTGGCACTCCCGGAGGGTTATGTTATTTACACTTTGAACAGAGAAACGAGAGGTGGGGGCATTGCGGTTATTGTTAAAACCGGCTATCCCTGTTCCTTTATTAAACAGCCCATTGTGGACTGCGAATGTGCTTGTTTTAAAATTGCTTTTAATCCCAATTATACCTTGTCTGGTCTATTGGTATATCGTCCCCCGGGTCCATCTAAGGTTTTTAGGGAAGCCCTTGTTGAAACAGTTAGCACTTTGGCGGTTAACACCCCCAATTTTACAGTTTTAGGTGACCTGAACCTTCATTTCGATAACCTACGTGAAGTGGAGGTGGCTAATCTAGTGACGGATTTGGCGGCTTGCCAGCTTGTCCAGCGTGTCGCCGGCCCCACACACTTGGCTGGTCATCTGCTTGACCCTGTTTTCACTAACATTTCGTCCCTCACAGTCCAACCGCCGGTTCCTGTGGGTTGGTCTGACCACTTTTTAATTTCTTTGTCTATTCAGGACACTGCACCTGCGCGCAAAATAAATAACCCTCTGTCCCTTAAGCCCCCGTGGCACAAATTAAATTGGGATCAATTTCAAGCCCATCTCTCCGCTACAGTTCCGGTGTTATTAATGGATCCTGATAAGGCTAATTCGGCCTTTTCAGAGTGGATCAACCAACCGCTGGATAAGTTGATTCCAGCTAAATGGTCCCTGAACCGCACATCCAAATCTAACCCATGGTATAATGATAAATTAGCTGCGCTATGGAAAACTTGCAAAAACATGAAAGATTTTGGAGAAGGGACTTTGACCCGTTATCTAAAGCTCTCTATCGGGATGCTGTAAAGATTTATCACAAGGCTATCCATACAGAGCGAGCTGCTTTTTATGCTAAAGAAATCAGTAACAGCACTAACCCCGCAAAGAGCATTTTTTCTATTGTCTCAGGTCTTAAAAACCCGAGGGGGCCCGCTGGCCCACTGATCTCCTCGGACAAACAATGCGAGGAGCTTGCCTTATTTTTTCTCAAAAAGGTAGAAGATATTCATAAATATTTTCCTGCGACCCAAACCGACTGGCCTGCCCTACCAAACAAGGATACGATCTCCACTTTAGAGGCTTTTCCTCAGATTCAGTCGGACCGTTTACTTGCCCTCTGTGTTAAAATTAAATCGGGTTCACCGGCCGACCCACTGAAACCTGACCACTTTAGGAAAATTTTACCTATTATATCTCCTCTCCTAGGTCAAGTGATCAATAAATCGCTTAGCCAAGCTGTTGTGCCTACAGCATGGAAACAGGCTAGGGTGATACCGCTGCTCAAAAATCCTCATTGGACCCTAAAAGCCAGAAAATTTTAGGCCAATTTCATTACTCTCATGGCCTGCTAAGATCACAGAGGCATATATTAATTCTATCCTTTCAGACCATCTGACTACCAACGATATTCTTGATCCATCACAAAACGGCTTTCGCCCCGGACATAGCACTGAGTCGGCGCTCCTGGCGGTGACGGAACATCTCTGGACAGCTATGGACGCAGGACAGACATCGGCACTGATCCTTCTGGATCTTAGTGCCGCATTCGACACTGTGTCCCATGCTGTCCTGTTGCGCCGTCTGCAAGAGGCTGGCATTGGTGGCCTTGCTTTGAAGTGGCTGGCATCATTTCTGTCCGATAGGACTTTTCAGGTGATTGCTCCCCTTTACCTCGCCCACCTTTCCCATCAAGCACGGGGTACCACAGGGCTCTTCATTGAGCCCTCTGCTCTTTAACTTGTATGTACAACCTTTGGCTGTTTTAGCCAAGAGCAGAGGATTGACTGTGGTCTCCTACGCCGACGACATGCAGCTGGTGGTAGCCCTCTCGAGCAACTCTAGCACGACGCCTCGAAGTTTCGAGGCGATCTTGCTGCAGTTGCCGGGTGGATGACAGCTAACTGCCTCCAGCTGAATGCTAGTAAGTCAGAGGTGTTGCTGGTGGGTAGGGATCACGGGTTATGGAATGAGTACTGGTGGCCTACGAATTTAGGCACCCCCCCTCCTCCTAAACAGGCGGTGAAGAACTTGGGGGTTTGGATGGACGCCTCTCTCAATTTCCAGACCCAAACAAAGAAGGTGGCGGGAACCTGTTTTGGTTTGTTGCGCGGTCTCAAACCTATTTTGGGCTTCTTTGATGCCCCGACCAGACAGATTATTATTCAGCCCTTGATCATATCGAGGCTTGATTACGCGAACTCTCTGTATCTGGGGGCCAACAAGGCTGAAGTACTCAGGTTACAGAGAGTTCAGAATGCTGCAGCAAGATCTCTTCTGGGTCTGCGTAAAGTCTGCTCGGTGGCTAATACAATTTTATCATTACTGGTAGACCTGGGAATGCGTCAAAATGCTACATCTTCCCAGGTGGGGAGTAACGAGGAGAAATATCTTTATTATGCTGCACACATAGAAAGAGAAAAATGCCTCAGGGGATTGTTTTTCCTGCACAAAAACAATCCTGCATGAAACACAGACACCCTTGCACGATGGTGCAATGGTGCCTCCATTGGCGTTAGGCAGCTCATTGTGTGCCAAAACTGGGAAAAGGCAGGAATGTGCCGTATTGTGATAAACGGCACATTTGTGCCCTTTCCCCGTAAAGCTGTGATGCATTACTTTTTGTTAAATATGGCCCTTTGGGTCTATAAAACAAATAAAACTTAGTCACAGCTACACTTGCACGAAGCTATGTGCAGAAGTGGTGGGGCCACAAAAGGAGGTCGTAGGTGGGGGACAACAAAGAGTGCAAAGAGGAATAAGGCAGGTTGGATGCAGCAATGAAAGGGGCAGAAACAAAGTATGAGAACTATGATGCATGTGATACAGACGTGGGAGAGAGGAGGGGGATGACAAAGGAGACAGGGTCAGCCTGGAGAGAATGGACAGAGTTATGTTCAGGCCACTTTTTCCAAAAGTAGCGAATAAGAAGATCCTATGATTGTGCAACTTATCTCTGGACAGCTTCCCATATACAGAAAGAAAGTCTCTATCAATTGCAAAGCTGGTAAGTGCAATTGATTGTCAACAACTGAGATGTGCATTCAGAAATTGTGTTGGTGTGGTTAGGACCCCAGCAGTTTCTCTCACTGTGTTGCTAGTGGGAAGGATCTCTTATGTTGCAGCACATGACAAATTTGATAGAACAGCAGGCCCTGATGGCATTCCTCAACTGTCTCCATAGCTGTTTGCAACTTAACGACTGAGTCCTGTTTTGTGTTGATCAGGAGTGATGAGAGAAAGGTTCCGCAGAAAGGTAATGACAATTACTATTTTTTAGGTGGACATGAGTTCTAGTTTTCAGGAACTATTACTTCTCCAGATCCTTGTGTTATATAGGGTTGCTGTGAGCCTGATTAAGAGTCAGCTCCTGATACCTATACCGTATAATAAATACAACTTCCAGGAGGTAAATCACTGTTAGGAAAAAATCTAGCTCTGGCCTAAGGCTTTCAATTGATACACTCTGTTATATGGCACATAGCCGGCACTTTCTGAAATTCTTCATAACCACCAGGGATGTTGTTTCAGATCCTGGGTGCATTAGCAGAGAAGGCCTGTTGTCTTGCTTTTTTCTTTTTTGCATATCTTAGCCTCCAGTCTGATGGTGTCCTGGCTGAGGGTATGCAGAAAGCCACCGGATATGGTGAACATGTTAGCCAGTTATGTGGGGGTGCTCGTCATGATGGCTTTGCAAATTAATTCGTAGTTTTGTAGCTGGTGATGTTTCTTTGTCTCAATGCCATGAAATATTACAAATTGGGTGTTATCAAAGTCAGTAAAAAAATACCGCAACCGTGCATGCAACTAGCGCATGACACTCAGCCCCTAAAATCCGATATAACTATTAGGCCCTCATTATGAGTGACCAGTAAACTTGCAACCCATGTGGAAGCCCTAGTTTGCACAGTGTTCAAAATGATAAAGTATGCACATTTTGTTTCAGTCATTACTGGGAGTGATACAGCCCAATCCCAGGAATTTGATTTCAGCAGGTAAAATCTGCCAGAATATCACATTGGAAAGATGCCCAATAATTACCAGAACATGCAGATTTTGGTGCAGTAAGCATCCTAATCTACATGTTATTCCCCAAAAACTTGTAAAAGATGGCATTTACTGATAAATATTGCATCAAAAACTTAAGGGCTTAAGTGTAAATATACATATCTAAAGAACTAGTTACCACTGTGTTGTTATACACGAGGCAGAGTTTCCATAGGAAGAGTGTTTTTTGTTTTGCTAATAACTTTGGTGCCGTTTGACAAATCTTCATGAAACGTCCCGCCATCTCAGCTCCACCCTGGAAAGTTTCAGAGTACTCTGTCAAGCAGAGGCTGAGAAATACTCCCCCATGCAATTTCCATAAGGAAAATTGGACAGTAATATAGAAACAAATGGGTGAACAGAATATCACCAAATTTGACAGAAAGCTAGATTTGTACTCAGAAAGTGTCCTTCTTGTAATTTCCTGTACATTTGTTCTGCCTTTTAAGAGAAATTAAGGTTGAAAAAATAGTGATATCAGTGGCCACAGGGAAAAAAAAGACAAAAAAGTTATTTTGATTAGTTGGGCCCACAGGACCAAGAACATTTCCACAGGACCAGAGCTGAAACTGGCCGTAACAGGTGGAAAAATGTTGCGGCTGCCATTACTGGCATGGGGATTCAGTCCCAGAGTCCTGAAAAATAAATCAAAAACAGATAGACGGAGGCAGGATAGGGATACCCTGACCCCAGCCCTTGTGGTGGGTGGGAGGGATCGCAAAGGAACCAGTAAAGGGGTCAAAATCACAAAAACTATATATTTTACTTGCCACAGTCCAGCTGGACCAAGCGTGGGCACCCATATGGTCCCGCTGAAGTTCTGCAGGAGCCAATGCTGCCCTTGTGCTCCTGTGGGGCTCCCAAAGTGCTGAAAAAAAAAGAAGAAGAATGCAGGGTGGGGGTCCATGCGCAGAGAGTGGTTGGCCATCCATGGGGGGGGGGGTTGGCCGCAGATGTATTTAAACATTGAAATTCACTGAAAAAAACAAAGATTAAAGTGGAGTCATACATAAATACGGTAAGATTTTAACTTCCGTTACAAAAACTTAGAACTTCACTGAAAAAGCAAAGATTAAAGTGGACTTATATGTAGGTCTTCTAATCATAAAAAACTAACATTTAAAAACAACAAAAAACCACTGAAAATCACCCGTCATGCATAACTGACATAAGTATAACTTGCACTGCTATATTGCACTGCTTATGACCGCACATCCATCATCTCTGATGATGTTTGAAATCTACTGAGGTTCAAGTTAAACTCATGTAAATTAAAAGGATTAAAAAGTGCCAGTCGCAAGCTTATGAATATTGTTAGTGCTAAAGTACATCCAGTGACTGGAATTCGACTGTTTACTAAACCTAAATCCATCTTTGCAAGGAATACACTAAGTCAACCTTGGTCCTATAATGTTCTGTGTGCTACAAAATATTTATCCCTTCCAAACAGGAAGAGATGTTACCACTCCCCATCCAGTGTATTCGTGGACGGGCATGTCTGTCTGTGTGGGTATACATATAAATATAGCTATATTTGTGCAGTTTTGTCAACTAATGTCAAAATTAGTAGCAACCAAAAAAGCAGTGGCAAAGCCAGAAGATTTTGCCTTTGGGACCTATTGACTTTTCAGATGCCTTTGGCAATGCTGTACACCATCCGCAAGATCCAGAGCAGCTTGAAGAAAAATAAAGCAATAAAAAAGGTGTGATAAAACAGCAGCAGTGGTAGTATATTTTTATAGCCATGCACATGCATGATGACGTTTGTGCACACCCGTGTCTTAACGCATGTGCGTCTACAAAATGACCCAGGCACAACCTTTTTAATTTACTGATCTGAGGAGGATCTGTAAAATAAAAAAACAAAAAAGAAGTAGCGCTAAAGCACATTTTAAGGCAGCAAGACAAGCAGCAAATACCCCCCTCCCCCCAAAAAAAATCTTTAAAAGAAAAATAGAGTGGGCATGTGGGGAAACGGCGAAGTGGATGGGATGAAGAAACAGGAAGTAAGTGGGGGAGAGGAGGCAGGGAGCGCAACACAGACTGTGAAAAGAAGTACACTAGAGAGAATGGAACATGGAGCTTGGGCATAGGTGCTGGGAGTAAGGGAGCATGGGTGCTATAGCATCACCAAGAATAGCCATTCTGGAGTTCAGAAGGTGAATGAGCAATAAAGATGCCTTTAGATTTTGTTTTATCGTGTCACATTTGATGCGAGTTCAAATGCAGAGGTCAAATTAGGCTATGTCCTCTGACAAATTGCTGCTTATGCTTGTATTAATTCAAAAGAGAAAATGAGGTGGAGGAACAAATATTATAACATCATTACATTGGAGTACCTTTAATTACTCCAGCGTATCGGATCCCGATCCCAACTAATCTGGGTTTGAATTAATCACAAACAAATCACATTCATATGTCATTCCATGTCGCAACCGTATTTAATTTCTTATTTCATATCTGGTTGAGACTATTCATTTTCTTACAAATATTCAACAAAACAGTTTACATAGACATTAGACTTATATACAACATATCCAAACAATCTAAATAATTTCCTAGACCCCAATTCTTTGCATAACCAGTGTCCGTGCACAAAACTCTGTTGCGGTCCACTGTGAGGTAACCCTACTGTACACATGAGAGAAACACACCTCCACCTAAACACATTCCTTTTGTATGTACAGGGTAAAATATATGCCACTTTAGTGATCATTGTGTTCCTCCTTTTCTGGTAGTCAACGCGTTTCGACCCCTTTATTTGGGTCTCATCAGGACGGGGGTATTAGGAAGGACCTATAATACAATATACAATATGTACATCGGTTACTATACATATAATACCTACGAAACAAAGTCCAAACAATTAAGAAGAAACTACAGAGAATCGTTCCCATGCACCAACACCGATATGTGAATGCTATGAAAGCGTGAAAACAGGAGAAACATCATAAACCAGTGTTCACGCGTGTCTAAACAGTCACAAAGTGCTACTAATATACGTTTAAAAAAATCAATTAAGGGACTACTCATGATCCAACCCCTCAAACCTAAAGCATGCAATCCCTGTGTGTATGTTAAAACCACATAGAACATGCCACGAGCCACTAATACTCGCATAAGCAAAAGGACTACCAGCCACACTTACAACTAGATGCTGCAGGCCGAAGGAGACATACCTCTATCGGGCGCTCAATGCGCCGACCAGCGTGTCATTTTTCTAACTCTTAGTCCCGAAAAATCCTACAATATATGAAATGACTAAAGTCACAAACGTGACAACATGCCCAGAGAACAGAACTATACTCTGAGACAAACGCAGGGTGAATCGATACCTTTCAGTCTCCTTTTATGTATGGAAAATCAGGCCAGGAAGCGACTTGTCTCTGACGGGCCGCTGCTTGCTACGAGGCAAAAAAACGAGAGAAACACGGCTTATTCTAATCTTACCCTGCCCCATTCTGTGTTAAGTGCTAATAAATTGAACGCACCACCATGGCCCAACCATGGACCAAGGGACGCTTACCCGAAGTTCGAGTCCCAGATCCCCAATGTCAGGCGCTCTGTGGAAATCAGGAGCCCTGCCTCGCCAAGTCCGCAGCGTTCCAAACGCGGCTGGCGGAAACTCTATAAATCTCCGTGATTAGCTGCGAGGCAATAAACAAGAGATAAGGCTTATTCTAGTCTTGCACTACCCCAGTATGTGCTATATGTAAACAAACTACTTAAACCAAAAAGGGCCGAAAGACGCTTACCCGTGGATCAAATCCCAGGGCCTGTAGATTAGGTGTTCCGCAAAAATCCAGAGCCCTAATTTGCCGAGAACGCAGTGTTCCACTGCCGGCCTGCGGAAACTCAGTAAATATCTGGTATGTGTCACGTGAACGCTCCACAAATAAAGCTCGAGAAAATACTACCGCACATTAAAAGATTAGAAAAGTAGGAAAAAGTGCCCAGTCTATAAAACGAAACAAAAATAAAGTAAATGAGCGATAAATAATAAATAATATATAATAAATACAAAGTCAGATCTAAAGATAGTAACCGTCACCCAGAGTGCATGCGAACAAATATCTCCGATGGACGGTAGACCAAAGGTACATGGGGGCAGAAGAAATAAAAATGTCGCCTCGACAATCTGAAAAATGGTCCGAAAAATAGATGCGTGACAGGCTGGTGGTCATATATCCACAATACATTCCCAAAAATTCTAATTTATACAAATATATGTACAATAAATGTATACAAAATATATACAAATATATATACATGCACATATCTAGACTGAATCGCATTGCAAAATCTTGAACATTTACATTTCTTAAACAATTATGGTCCTAAAAAACAAAAATAAATATCAATTGCTCTAATCTTGATGGAACAGCTAGAGAATCTATATCAGTGCCTAAATCTCATCACGATCATTAAGACCATGGATCGCAGTCTTGTATTTCTCAATCATCTTGGCTTCCTTTCTGTTAAGTTGTAACGATAACAAAGCTCTATTGGGACATTTCACCACCAGTAAAACTGACCAAAGCATCTCATTTTCGGTATGGTTATATGCCTCATAATGAGAAACACTGTCCCGGGCAAACATAATTTGGGATAACTTTCTGGTTTTGAAAAAGTCTCGTATTTAGACAGAATCTGCGGTCCACACCAGTATGATGATTTTAAATATATTTAATGAATGTAACATCGAAAAGCAACCAGCCGACACGTGTTTCGTCACATTAGGGAGTGATCCCGTGACTTCTTCAGGGCTGAACAGAGCTGCGGGGTGGATGGAAAGAAACGGCAAGCCGGTGATATTTCCAACCCGGCTGGGTAGTCTCAGGAGGTCTGGTGAGGATGAGGATGGCCAGTGTAGTCTCTGGGTGCGGAGACCTATAGTAGGGGCGCACGCATCCTAGAGATCCATGAAGGGATGTAGAATGCCGTGTTTGGTAATGGAGAGCGGTCCAGAGTTCGGCGCGAGAGAGGCGGGTGAGCCTAAATGGCGGAGAGTCGAGTGAATGAAGAGAGGTGGAGTGTAACACTGGTGCCGTCTTGCTGTCCGGATGTGGACGCCCCTACTATAGGTCTCCGCACCCAGAGACTGCACTGGCCATCCTCATCCTCACCAGACCTCCCGAGACTACCCAGCCGGGTTGGAAATATCACCGGCTTGCCGTTTCTTTCCATCCACCCCGCAGCTCTGTTCAGCCCTGAAGAAGTCACGGGATGTTACATTCATTAAATATATTTAAAATCATCATACTGGTGTGGACCGCAGATTCTGTCTAAATACGAGACTTTTTCAAAACCAGAAAGTTATCCCAAATTACGTGTGCCCGGTACAGTGTTTCTCATTTATTTTGTGGGTTTCTGGACTCACATATTTACGGGAGTTTCAAGGTGTTTTTCCCCCGACCTGGTAGCTCCGTGCATACACGAAGCATAACAAATACATGCATACTAAGCTTGAGCGCCAATCTTCCTGTCAATACTAAAAACCTTACACCGATACAGTACCAGATGCCTCATAATGCTCAACTAGAGGGGCCCCAAGGGTTTTGCATTTCACCCTAGACCTGTGCTGGAGTACGCGCATTTTCACCGGTTGGGTGGTCTGTCCTATATATGTCTTTTGACACGGGCATGTTACACAATAAATGACATTCTTTGTATGCAGTTGGAAAATTCCAGCTGTTGATGTTTTTGTCCATTTATCATCACAAGTTTTGAGTCTTGTGTCATGTTACAAGCTACGCAATTACTGCATCTAAAGTGTCCCACTACCGGCGGGAGACCCAACATGCCTCTCACATCTTTCTTGGCCGTCGTGGTCTTGCTGCCTTAACCAAGTATTGTCTTATATTTTTTCCTTTCTTAAAGGAAAATAAAGGTCTAGGGATGTCAAGATGTTGTATTAGCCTCCAATTTTTTTAAATTATTTTCTTAATCTTATTCGCCTTGGGACTGTATGTCAGTACACATGTCAAGGGACTGTTCTCAGATTTGGGTTTAGGGATCAGCAATTCCTCCCTCGGTCCCTCGGAGTAAACCAGGCTCTTTTAAGAGCGGTCTTGACTAGCTTTCTTGGATAACCTCTATCAACCAGTTTTCCTTGTAGAACTTCTGCATTTTGAAAGTAGTCGCTTTTATTAGTGCAATTACGTCTTATCCTCAGGAATTGCCCATATAGCAGGTTTTCTTTCAGGCTCCTGGGATGTCCACTTGTAAAATGCAGAAGGGTGTTCCGATCAGTAGGTTTAGTGAAGAGGCTCACCTCTAATTTGCCACCCTGATGCTTGTAACACGGATTTTGGTGTTTACATTCCTTTTTCCGACTACAAAGTGAGAGTATTTTGTAAATTGAACTATGTGACAATTTTGCTGGGGTACAGGGAGTGTGAAAAGAAAGGCTGAAGGATGCAATTTATTTTATAACATACAACAGAAATTAAATACCTGTAAATGAACTGTACAATATTTCAAAATATATCAGCAATTCTTCCAGGCTATCAAACTGTCACACATAGTCGCATAGCAAAAAGTGGAGGCAGACTACCTGTTATATTCAAGGAAACATTAAAACTCACCAAAGCTGGGGACGTTTCCATACAAGGTAGTTAGGCGCTCTTCACCAGATGCAACCCTACATCAACGTTCTACTGTAACTTCCTCCTTCTTTAGAGACCACCACCTAGCAATGCAACATTTCCAGACATATTTCTAGACACAATTTCTAACCTTCTGACACTACACTTCAACCTATGCATCATAGGTGACCTAAACATATGGTTCAATAAACCTAATATGATCCATCCCAAAAACTATCATCACTAACCTAGGCACACTGAGCCAGAATCAGATCACCCTTAAACCCACACACATCCCTGGACATATCCTAGATATCATTTTTGTCAATCCAGAACTGGTCACCTTCCGAAGGATTACTCCAGTCATGTGGTCAGACCAGTATCTGGTAGCTTTCCAACACAAGACACCACTACTCTCCACACCTAAGGCCACCTTATCAGCAAGCACATATCAACCTTGGAACAAACTGGACCTAGAAACACAACTAACAACCAACACAGGTCTGGACACAATAGATTTAGTTTAAAAACTCTATGAGTGGTTCCTGGAAGCTTTTGATATCCCAATTCCACTGAAAACAACAAAACATGCAAACAGAAAACAAGCACTTTGGAAGAATGCAAAAGTAAAAAAGAAAAAACAACAAATTGCAAGCCAGCAGCGCAATTGACTCAAAACAAGCAACACTCAAGACAAACTTCGCCCACAAAAACACAACAGAATATACAAGTCATCTATCAAAAAAAGCTACTATTCAAACAGAATTTAGAATGTAAAATGTGTAAACAAAGATTTTATTAAATTCTCATTATAAATGGACAGAAGGAAACCATCCTATTTCCCAAGAACTTACTGACAATCTGACAAATCATTACACAACCATAGCAGACATGTTAGATTCCTATTTAAACCAAAAGAAAGCCACCAACAACCCCCCCATGGGTAAGTTAACCCAGCCTCTGAATTCCTTCAAACAACTATCAGAACTGAATTTATGGATCTTGTCAAAATAAGCAGGCCAACCGGCTGCGCCTCTGACCCTTGTCCACCACAAATCTTCAAGAACATCCTTTTAACAACCTTTGCTGACACCCCAGTCAGAACAAACATCAATCATTTCTTGACAACAGGAGTTTTTTCCAGAAGACTTAAAAAAACATACATACACCAAATATTAAAGAAAACAAACCTGGACGCTTATGGCCCAAACAACTACAGACCTATTGCAAATGGACCATTCCTCAGTAAACTATTAGAAAGAGCAGTCTTCACACAGATGTTGCAATTTATTGAAGATAACTTCATACTTTCTGACTTCCAAAGAGGTTCCCGTCCAGGAAGAGGTACAGAATCTGCACTATTTGCCATCTGGGAAGACCTTAAAAACAGAGTAGACCACAACGCGGTCACTGCGCTACTTCTCTTGGACCTTTCAACTGCTTTCAACACAGTTGGTCATGCCTTCAACACAGTTGGTCATGCCTTCAAAACCTGAACAAATGTAATCCACACTCTTCCTTTCTCATCCAAACCCTACATCATAAAAGCAGGGGTCCCTCAGGGCGCTGGCGCTAACATCTCACTCATGCATTTTAAGATCTACATGAAGTTGGTACTGGCAATGATCAATGAATTTCAGCTCACCTGCTATGACACACAAATATTTCTTAAACTGGAAAGCCCCTAAGACATTGGAAACTCAAAAATCTTCAGTGGTCTCTGAGCCATCGATCAGTGGATGGCATGGAGCCATCTCAAATTGTATGTGTCCAAAACTGAAATACTCACCTGTGCCAATTGGAAAAATTATGACCCACTCTGTGCCTGGCCTGACGATGTGGGACCACCTCCTAAAGTATCCAAGCAAGTAAAAAATCTTGGAATTACTATGGGCTCTAAACTATCAATGAATACCCACGTGTACTGTCTAAACATGATTATGCCAATGGCCTCTACCATAGATCACCTCTACCAACTATGAAAAGACTACAATGAATTCTAAACTCTACTGCCAGGCTACTCCTACATATAAAGCCACAATCCCACATCTCTCCTGCTTTAGGGCCCTACATTAGTTACCGTTTGTCAGAAGATCCATCATCAAGCTGTTTTGTAGCACCCACAAAGCAATAGATAGAACAGGACTACTTTTCATCAGAAACAAAATCACAAAATACATACAACAAAGAAACCTCCGCTCCAGATTGGCACCCCACCCCCTCAAAATCCCAGCAGACAAGAAAAAAATACTTGTTTGGAACATCTTTCTCTGTCCAAGCAGCCAAACTATGGAATACATGACCTCCAAACATAAGATCCACAGATAGCCATCTGATCTTCAGAAGATTTCTCAAGAGCTGGCTCTTCCCTACAGGACCACCATATTCAAAAATACAAATGTAAAGCAATAACATACACAAGACACTAGTGGTGCATATACGTCTGTTTGTAAACATGTTTACTTTGAGTAAATGCTTGTATACAGATATGAGCAACTCTTGTATACATGTACATATTAACTATGAATAAAAATGTATATACTTGCTTATATTTATGCTTAACAAATGTACAGATGTATAGATTACTGATGGTTAAAATATATACACTCCTTATATTTATACTTAAAATGTATATAGGCCATCACATAAATAACAAATATTAGACTACATGCTTATGGATCTCTAGTTATTATGATCACTCGTATCACAACATATAAATATTGTTAAACAGGAAGTATTTGTAAATGTTAACTATTTAATATATGTATTCCTTAAAAATCATTAGTACATAAATCAAATTAATTAAATAAAAGCAAACACTAATTGATTAATGAAAAAAAGTATCAGTATTTATCGTTATATATATTTTTATACTTACTAGAGGGATGCAAATAAATAAATAACTATATTTAAAAACCAAAGAAATAAAAAATATTAAATACATACATACAAGTATAACTTTCTCATATTCATATACAAGTAGATCAATACATCAATAACATACAAGATGATGAGTGTATGCTTATGGGCTTACTGTCCTATATTAATTCATATCTGTCACTATGTGTAAATATGATTATAGCAATTGAATCTATAAGCGATTCACTAGTGACTTCCATTCTCCGACTCAGCCCAAACCTCTTTTAATACTATGAACTCCCAAACAACTCTTTCTAAACTCATCCCTCCTCTATCCATCCTCCATCCTATTTATCAACTAACAGACTCACTTGTCGACTCTCCCACCACTCCCAATGTCCATTTATATTTCCCCCTAATAATCCATGTTTGGGTTCCAGAACAGTATGCAACTTGCCAAAAAGTGCTTCAATACCTCGTCAGGGGTAGTAAGAGCTATATAAATACAATCACAATTCGGAAAGCACAAACCTCAACATCAGCACTGCACCATCTCAACATCAGCGCAGCACCACCTCTGCATTAGTGCACCTCTACCAGCGCAGCCCCACCTCAGCAGCAACTCCGCACCAAAGCAGCACCACTTCAGCATCAGCCCAGCACCACCTCAGCATCAGTGCATCATCTCAGCACAGCACCAACTTAGCACCACCTGAGTACCAGCTCAGCACTACCTGAGCACCAGCGCAGCACCACCACCTCAGCATGACTAGGCAACACCACAGCATCACTCAGCACCACCAAAGCATCACTCCGCACCAGAACAGCATCTCATCAGCATCACTCACCACCACAACACCACCTCATCACAGCACCACCTCTGCATCAGTGCACCACCACCAGTGCAGCACCACCTCAGCACCAGTGCAGTACCTCCTTAGCAACAACTCAGCACCAACACAGCACCACTTCAGCATTAACTCAGCACCACATCATCACTCAGCACCACCTCAGTATCAGTGAGCATCACCTAAGCATCTCCTCTGCACCAGTACACGACCGTCTCAGCATCACTCAGCACCACCTCAGTATCTGCCATCTGTTGATTCTCCCCTTGTGTCTGTCTGCTGCTCGTGTTGTAATCCAGGTACTATTTCCCACCCCCCACTCTCTTGTTGTTTATGTCCCCTCCCAATAACAAAGAAAAAGCTATAACAAACAAGCATTAAAACAGGCAGGAAGAAGTTGTAAGCATTGCAAGGACAAAAAACTAGAAGCCATTTTTTATGTTCATTCTTTTTTTAATAGGGTCGTTCAGTTGTACATAATGTCTCATTGGTTATATATAAGGTAACAAAAATACTTATAACACTTTTTTCTTAAACCTTTTCAACATTTTGCACAGCAGCCACAATGGTCTGCAACATAGCTTAAAGACATTGGCAAAGTCAATAGTTCTGGCTGAAATGTATAAGGTCCTAAAGTCGAGACCTATTGGCTATGCCAATGCTTGTTATATGGTGGTGCTTAGTGAGTGTATAATAACCCTGGGCGAAGTGCTACGCTACGCTCGCGTAGTTTGCGAAGTTTGCGCTACTTCGCACAACGCGAATTGCACGTAGCACAGTGCGAACACGCGTAGCGTAGCGTAGCGTAGTGCCGCGGTCATTTTTGCTTGCTCGCGGTCCTCAACGTCAAGTTGGCGACCGCGAGCAAGCAAAATGACATCCCGGCGAGACTTTTCCTCGTTCGCGATCAGCAACATCAAGTTGCCGATCGCGAGCGTGGAAAATAAACCTCCGGCGAGATTCTCAACGCGGGAGGTCAGGTTTCTCATTGCGAGTGGTCGCGTATGCTTGCGACCGCTCGCGATGAGAAACTACCAGTCCGCGTTGAGAAGCTGCCGCTCGAGTAAAAATCTACTCGAGCGGCAGTAAAAGACAGCTCGCACTGTGCAAGTTGCCGTTTTCAATGATTGCACAGTGCGGACAAGCATCCGGCACTGTGCAATCATTGCGAACAGTGCGCTACGCAGTCTCGGCGTAGTGCTACGCGAAGCTTGCGTAGCGCGAACTGCACTTTGCGTAGCTTCGCGAAGCATTACTTCGCGAACTACGCCCACCCTTAGTGTATAACCTAGTAATATAAGCTGCCTCCTTACAGGCGAGCAAAGATGTTGCTTATCCACACATAGACTCCTAGAGACCGTTGCAGGTAAGGCATGTAATAAAGTCAGAGAGTTGGTCAGTCTGGTGTGAATACCATGTTAATAAGGGAGCCAAGTTTCACCTTTTACATATATTTGACCAGAAGGAGGGTCACAGATAGAGCGCCACCACACACATCTATATGTAACATTTAGGGCCGACTCAGCTGGTCGTCGTTTGCATACAATATCATTACCTTTGAAGTAGGGAGTGTAGCTGCTTATATAACTTAGCGGCAAGGGAAAATTTACTTTGCGCTGTGTGGTCAACATATTAAGGAAGGAATGTATTTTAGGAATCTAGACTTTCCTGACAAGCTTTGGCCTCTAAAAGGCCAGAAGCGCAGGGCAGTCACAGTCACATGCTCGCTCGTGCTGGATAGGTCACTGAGTGCTCTCTTCTTAAACTACAGACCTTTCAGAGACTCTGCCTGTAACGTAGTCGCCCATTTTGCCTATAGCACAATCCACATCTGTATAGCACAATACACCGCATCCTGCCAGGCTTAGTGATAGTTACTATGAAATCACTGCAGAGGTACTTACATAGTTCTGAAGTTTAGCTTGTAAAATTAGTTCATCATTTATCATTTTGTCAGCAGATATTGGCCTTCTAAGGATTACAGGGAGGTGACGATGATTGCTACGAAATCTATGCCTCCTCTTTCTTGTTCTGCTTCCTGCTGGACACGACACTAGGCTGCACTTTCTTCTAACTGAACATGGTTCCTTCTGCCACTGGAGGGAGCATATCACAACATGCTTCCATTCCCACGGAGCATAGCCACCAAAGTTCTATCATGTCACAGGAAGACGAAAGGCAAGAAAAGTGGCAGGGGATAAACCTTTGGGTGGTGTCTGTCCTCTGAGTATGGGACAGCAAAGGCCAGCTTAAGGAGCAGGAGGCACGCATGGGTTGTCCTCTCATTCCAGACATCTTCCCACCCCCAGACATCCCGTGCCAGGAGCATGGGCCAATGGATGGGACTGGTATTTCTGAAGATCTGTTCATTGTGATTTTGATTACCAGTATCTAGTCCTTTCCATTAGCTCCAAAGTTTATCTTCGAACCCATTCATCCTAGCTGCCAGTATACGCCCTAGCGCTGCGCCTCCATGACTATTGAGTAAATTTATTGAGTAAATCTCCAGCATCCAAATTCTAACCACTCATCAAAAATCTGCCCAGTACAGCTATTCTCCATGGCAAAGCGTCATGAGATGGTCAGTCGTGGCTGTCTCAAAATTATCTTGTTTGTTTTTGTCTCCTGAGGCCAGGTATCTTTCTTTATGGGCCTGCACACCTGATTGTGAAACTTGGGGCACTGAATGCTGGTAACCCGCGAATCCCGTGAACTGCACTATGTATCATTCCCAGGTAGACTCAAAAGAGCATTCATCATGGCTACGTTCTCCTCAGTGTATGTCAGCAGATTACACCTATTGGATCTTTAAGATGCTTGGCTTTAGCCAGTGCACCGTCATGTCCTTTAGGCTAGTCCTGTCATGTATACCCCTTTTTACATACATTGTCCCATCCACACGACAATAACGGTTCTGAAACAGGTGACCTTTTATCTAGTAGCTTGCTCCTGTCTCTTCGACACCAGGCTCTTAGTATTCTATCATAATTCCTGTACCTGACGTACATAAACATGCCCTCAGGCAATGCATATTTACTCTGTATAAGGGTCACCACTTTTTTCATCCTTGGCCAACAGCTCGCGTGCATGATCGCATTTGTTTGGAAAAACATTTATGATTGTTTTCAAAACATTTATGATTGTTTTAAAAACATGTCGATTCTAGCAGAAACCCTGGAGTGACCACTCTAGTATATAAGACCCTTATTTCCCCCTGCAAATTAGAGGAGAATTACTTCAACTGACACAGTGTCCTGCATGCTGAATCTTCGACACGCAGCGGTCTGACATTCCTTGCGGGGTGTCATCCTTGGAGCAGAGACGGGGTCCTTCATTCTCTACCATCAGGTGAGGGGGATGGTTCTTCCCTAGGGGTTTCTTGGCGTCATATATATATATATATATATATAGCTATACATGTACATATCTAGGCTAGGTACATTTAGGCAAATTACTTAGGGCGTGCATTATAGGAGTATGCAAATGCTACTGTTTTATCTGAACTGTATATGTTCATCTTTTTAGCATTATGGTAGAAATGTATCTACTGGTTACCATACTAGTACTTGTGATTTCTTTCGTATGCTTCTGTCTCCTGATTGTCGCAGCAAATATGTTTTACACAAGACTGATGCTGGACCAATAAATACTTATTGAAACGCCCTACTCGCCATCCTGTGTATTTTCTGAGAATAAGTAAGCACGTGTGACTGAGCGAAAAGTACCTTACTGTTTTCCACGATCCCTGACGAATCAGGATGTCATGTTCAGTGGTTGCCAGAAACTACCTACACCACTGTAAGATACAGGGGGGTGGTAGTGGCACTGTAGAGCTAGCTGGTCTAACGGCTGACATATCCTGTGCGGGTGTCCGGAAGTGGTTTGGACACCAAGCCCGCAGTTTAGGTCATCCAAAACGCACAGGTCCTGGGGATTCCTAGGAACTACACAACCGACTAAGCAGCCTACTTCTCTGTCACTCTTAGATGGGCACTACTAAGCATTTATCCGGGCTTCATGTAACCAGTGCATGTCATATGCTGCTCCTCTGTCACTCATGGGTATATGAGTATACCATTTATCCTGGCTGTCTGTGACCTAATACATTGCTGTGTGTTGCTCCTCTGTTGCTCCTGGTTAGCCCCAATGAGCATTTTATATGACTATATTTCTCCTGCCCATGTCTGAGGGGTATTCCAAATTGCATATGGACAGCTAACACTCGTGTTTAGCTCTTCTGTCCCTTCAGAGCATCTGCCAAGACTGGCTGTATTCAGTGCACGCCATGGGCACTCCTGTCATGCCAGGGAAATATTTAGAGCATCAGCCATGATTGCCTGTACCCATTGTTTGCCATGGACTGCTTCTCTTTCACTCCAGAGATAATATAGAGCATCTGGCATGATGTCTTGTACCCAGTGCAAGCCATGAATTGCTCGCCTGCCAATCTTAGGTGGGTTCTTTATAGACCTGTTAAACCAGGCGCTATACTAAATTAATATAAAATGTATGCTCTACTGCTCACTCCTCTTCCTCCCATCCTGTGCTGAGGCACAGAGACCTCATCTGCAATTGCTTTCGGAATTGATGCTACATTGTTAATCCCTGGCTCTGAATTGTCTCCACACTTATTACTATCAGCTGCATGGTATTTCATGATTTTAAAATACTTAACAGGCTAATTGACATCGCGAATTTAAAACAATAGGGTCCCCACTGCCTACATGTTAATTTTCATATTCCAGCCGACTGTATTGACCACAGGCTACATAACATCTACGCAACATGGCAGCCTGGGGAAGCGCTCTCATAAAAATAGACCTGCTCTCACCACATACTGTATCATAAGAAATTCTATATCTATTTGCTTTAATCAACCACTCTCTTACTCACGTAAAGGATGATAGCAATGCAGACCATCCACGTAGACCTCTCCCTCTTTCCTTTTTCCTCCTCCCTCCGCCTTCTCGTCCCGCCTGGACTTACGAAGCTTTATTTACAGAGGGCCTCATTTACTACAAAATGGCGCGGCGCAGAGCAGCATCATTTTAAAAGCACAGGGATGCATCGTATTAACAGCAATGTGATGCATCCGTGTGCTTTCGCCTGTGCTGGCGCACAATTTGCTGCCATGCGCCAGCTCAAGCACCCATGCGTCAGGTTGCCTGGATGCCTGCATTGTGGGGATGATTGTTTTTGTTCAGGAAGGGAGACCTTCCTGCACAAAAGCAATCATTGATGGCATTTTCCTCTTTCTATGCGTGCTGCACAATGCAGCATGCATAGAAAGAGGGAAAAAAGAGGCGAAATAAAAGTATTTCTCCTCGTTGCATCACTCCTATGCCGCCCCTGGGGAGACATAAGATTCTGACGCATTCCCAGCTTTACAAAACGTTGTGGATCTGGGAATGTGGCTGGTTCCATGGATGTTGTGTGGGAACATCCACAGCAATACCCATGGAACACTCCTTTTACAGAGTAATGTATGAAAGGGGCCCATATTTACAAGGCCATGAAAAGTCATGCAGGGTGACTTTACGTGACATTGTAAATTTGGGCAATCCCATTGCGCTGCCAGTGTGTCAAAAAAAGTGACGCACCGGCAGCGCAATGGGCTTGTATATGAGGCCCAGAGTGATCACCCCAACTGCTGCAGACCTAATGAGAATATATTTAAATACAATGAAAACCATAGACATATCATAGGACTTGCAGAGTAAATCATAATCTACAGCTAATTACAATTATTGTTCACATGTTTCGGTATGAAGCACTATGTCAATGCTACAATTCAATACAATGTTTATACTTTCTGATCATTTGTCACAATTAGATAAGAGCTTAGTTGTGCCTGGAGACAGTGGGGTGGGGCAAGAAATGTAGAGAAAATGAGAGGAAATTGCATACAACAGAGTGGCAGGAAGTCTGGAAACGCTGGTGCTCTGAAAAGCCTGTAGGACTTGGATAGTGTCATTCAGATGACAGGCATCAGTTCCAAGGGAAAGCTATCCTCTTCGGTGTCCTCCAAATGTTTGCCCTTGCAACTTCCCAGTGTTGGCACAGAATGTGTGCATAAGGGCTTTGAAGATTTAATGGTGTGTCAACATGAGGTAATTTGCCCTTGCTAGTGCTGTGTAGAAGCTATATCCAAAATAACATTCAGTGCCTGAGAAATAGTGATGGCTGCCAAGCAAGAGACCAAACCTTTAATCATCCTCCAAGGTAGGAGCTTTTGGTGTTAGTGGCTGGTGTCTATCACAGCGTTAAGAGAGCTAGCGAAAACTTCCTGTGATAAGGAATTTATGCAGCACTGACACCTAGTGGGCAGTAAAGACAATGACACTCATTGATTTACAAGACAACACCCCTGCATTTGATTTCTCTACCAGAGTGCGCCACTGTAATATACATTGTGATTATCTACGCAGACGGGAGATTGCCTTGTGAGAATTGATGACACCCAAAAGGGTCTCAGACAGAAAATACAATAGCCAGCTTAGATGCATGACCAGTGCTTGTCATGATGATGTGCATTCATCACTGACAGTGGTGGGCTACAAGACAAACAGCAGACAATCCAGAAACAGCCAACATCTTTTCAGCAATGCTTTATATGTTGACTGTGTTGTGAAATAAGGAAGAAAGTCTTTTCCAGTCTACACATTTTCTTACTTCTCTTCAAACACTACCCCTTCATGGTCTGCATAGTTACCCTGTCATGTTCAGTACCTGCTGCTGTATGCCAGTTTCAGGCCTTTTAAAAACAAGCATCCTGCTCATTATGAGCGCCCAGTCAAACCACAGAACTGTACACTTCTTAAATTAAAGGTATGAAAACGTTTCAAAAACAGTGTTAGACGCTAAAAGACTTGATGTCTACATCGAGTGGCACTGCAAACATCTGTCATGGCAGACCACTTTGAAAAGAACCAGGGCCGAGGCGAAAGCAGTTTTTCAGGTAGGTTTAATGTGACTGACAGGGAGGGTGACTAACAGCCAACTGTCCATACACTGTTGGTGTTCTAGAGCCTGGTCACAGCCAGGCTCTAGAACACTTCCCTCAGCATTCCTGTTGTAATGCTAAGACAAAATATAACACATCTCCCTCCTTTAACAATCACAAATAAAAACAACAATCAATAACTAGGTTACAAAGTTATTCCAAACTCTTTACACTACCACATATTAAGGATAAACCAATAGGTCAAAGGATTGCAAAGCGAATTCTCAGTGCATACAAACAATGCAATTAACATCAATAAGTTAGAAAAATATAAAATCTATTGCAGGAGAAAAAACTTTCATATAAATAAGCACTCACATGTGTAGTTCACAAATCACATCTGAAATCCTCGGAGCTTTGATTTCACAGTGATTCCTTAGAAATCAGGACTTGTTCCTGTCACATGCTTCTCTCTTTGATTCTTCACACAACTTACTCTGGTCTTTCTGTTCCATCCTCAATGGAGCTCTCACTATTTTTTTCTGATTCCACATGTTTCCATCACTGAGCAAAAGTGTGTATTTATTCACCTTCCTCACCTGGAGAGGATCAGAATATTTAGATTCTCCTTTTCTCACTATGCGTCCCCTCTGCACACGGATCGAATTGCCAATCTCAATCATCTTCCTTTCTGGTTTCACTCTCCAAAACAACCTTGCCACGCTCCACTCTTTTGGACATCAGTGCCCTGGCCATGCGACCTCTCATCATCTCAAAAGAAGATTTCCCAGCCACGCAGTGTGGTACGATAAGACCACAACAACTTCTTTATTGTCTCTCTCCAATCTTCCTCTCCAGCCAGTGGCAACTGCAAACACTCCTTCAATGTCCTGTCCACCTCTCTAAAAGACCATTGCTTTGAGGGTAGTACACGGATGATCAAATATGTTCTACCCCTTGTTCCTTAAGAAAAATGTTCATGCGCTCAGAAACAAATTTGACACCATTATCTTATACCTTATATCTTATCTCTGGCCCCCCTTCACTCATGAACAACTCCTTCAGAAAATCAATTACCATCTTCGAAGTGACCTCCCTTGTAAACGTCACTTCAGGCCATCTTGAAAAATAATCTATTACCACAGTGGCATATTTGGGGCAACTTCTCATAACATGCAATGGACCACTGACGTCAATATAGATTTTTTCCATGAACCCTCCGATTTATCAGACTCAACGGGAGGATAAGTTACAGTTTTCTGTGACTTGTCACTCCAACCACATAACACACAATTTCTAATGTTCCTTTATCGCTCTCGCCCCTGTCAAGGCCACTAATACTCCTCCCTTACTCGTCTCTTGTTGGCACTCATTCCTGTGTGCCCTTCATGCGCTAATTTGAGTGTAGATGGCACTACCAACACATTACCTCGAATCACAACTCCGCTCACCACTGACAACTCCTGACTCGCATGTCTGAAACATTCTGCATCCATCGAAGCACTACCTTTAATCGGCCACCCTTCACAAAGATACTTTTCCATTTCAAGAAACACACTGTCCTTTTTGATGGCCTCCAACTATTCCTCATGAGATATTCTTCCTTCTCTTATTACATTCACAGTTGCCACAATCCAGTTGTCTTCCTTACTTATAGAACTCGCTACTTCGCCCAAAGGGCAAACAATCCACTAATACATTTCTCTTTCCAGAAACATATTCCGTGCGAAAGTTGTACTCTAACAACTCTAACTGCTATCCTGGGAAAGGCTCTCCTTCCACCATTTGCTGAGAAAACGTTCACTAGTGGATGATGGTCAGTCCTTAGTGTAAAACTGGTTCACCACACATACGTCCTAAAGTGGTTTACTCCCCACCACACAGCCAACACTTCTCTCTCTATGGTGGAGTAATTTATTTCTGCATCTTTGAATGGTCTAGAAGCATAGGCAATTGTGACATCCACACCGTTCCTCCTCTGTAGTAGCACCACACCTAATCCCACCAGGCTGGAATCAGTGTTAACTATTATAGGATCATTTGTGTCAAACAGTTTAAGTGCATGCACCATCGCAAAGTTTGTTTTCAGCTCTTTAAATTCATTCTCATAATTTTCACATCAAACAGACTTCTCATTCTTGACCATGAGCTTGCACATATGTTTGGTTTTGTCTGTAAAAATGGGCACAAAGTGAGAATAATACTTGGCCAACCCCAAGAATGATCTTAACTGGTCTTTACATGTTGGAGAAGGGGCTTCCTCTATTGCAGAAACTAGTTTCAATTTAGGAGCTATTCCATCACTACCGATCCAATGCCCTAGATTCTCCACTCCTTCTACTTTAAACTTGCATTTCTCTTTCTTGATTGTTAATCCACTCTCTTGCAAGATTCTCAACACACTTTTCAATGTTTTATCATGCTCTATTTCATTTTTTCCAACTACCAGGATGTCATCCTGGAAATACATCACACTTGGTGTATCTTTTAACCAAAGGGTGCATAGCTCTCTGTAACACAGCGGCCGTTGAGACAAAGCCAAAAGGCATACGTTTATACATATCTCTGGAACACAGCAGCTGCCTAGGCAAAGCCAAAAGGTATACGTTTATACCTATATGCACCCTCAGGCGTGACGAAAGATGTTAGCAGCCTAGATTCAGGGTGCAGCACAATCTAGAAGTAGGCAGAGGAAAGATCCAGAGTGGAGAACACTTTTGCTCCCTTAATGGTGGTCAACATTTCTTCTTTGTTGGGGAGAGGATGCCTGTCCATCCGGATTGCTGTAGTTAAATCCCTTAAGTCTACACACAGCCTGATGTCACCAACCCCTTCTTAGCAATCTCAAATGGAGCTAGCACTCCGATGATTTAATTTCTTCGATTATCCAACTCTTACATAACCTTTTCAGTTTTTGGTGCAAAGCTTCCCTCATCACCAGTGGTACAACCTGAGGTTTGTGGGCTTGTGGATTCACATCTTCCCTCAGCACAATCTTATGCATGAAACCTTTGAGAGTTCCCAAATGATCATCAAGAACCTCAGGGTACTCAGTGTTGTACGGCACCCTCGCATCCACTACACATACTTCTGACTGTGCTCCCAACACCTGATCAGGATGATTTGGATCGAAAAAGATTTCCAAATCCCTTTGTTAAGCCAACCCAACAGACATGAACCCTCCTTGGTAAAGTACACATTTGATGTCACAACCATTTGTTGAAACTCCAGTTGTGCTTCAATGAAACTCACTGATTCAACAGGCTTGTTACCATAGGCCACCAACATAACATCCGGACTCTTGAGCACAGGCTCAGGAAATTTGCTTAGGTATTCCTCTCCAATAAGAGCATACCTGGTTCCAGAGTTCACCATCATTCTCACACCAACACCATCTATTTTGATAGTGCAAAAATTGATTGTCTTCACAACCCTACCTATTTGTTGAATTTCTAAAATTACATCCTGGCATTCCTCATCATTCTCAGCTCCTTTCATACTCACTGAGGCTCTGTTTTTCCTCACACCCCCATCTTTCCTTTACACATTCTTGTAAAATATCCTTTGTTTTTACACCTTCTACACACTGGACCTATGGCAGGACATGGCTCGTTGGTTGCTACTTGACCCTTTAAACCACACTTATAACACATCAAAACTTTCTTAGCTCCCATTCTCTTGATGCCACCCTCCTCTTCTTTTCTTGGTTTGTGTGTTTCTCTTTGAACTGCCTCAACTTTATCTTCAGACTTCAAGTCTTTTAACCCTTCGTCCATAACTTCTGCCCTTTTCATCAAATCAATAGCCACTTTAAGAGTTAGTTCATCCGTGTTCAACAGTTTCTCTTGCACTTTCCATGTATTAACTTTAAAAAACAGTTGATCCCCTAACATTTCATCCTGGAAACCCTTATATTTACAAGTTGCTGTGAGTGACCTCAAACTGGCAATGTAACTTTCCACAGATTGGCCAGGAAATTAAATTCTTTTAAAAAGTGTAAAGCTCTCTACCACTTCCTTTTTTTCTTTCCAAAATGTGTGTCCAATTTCCATATTGCAACTTCATATTCATCACTTTCTTCCTCCTCCTCTTCATCTGCCTCAACCTCAGACGATAATGCAGGCAGGTGTTTCAATATTTGCCTTCCCTCTGCCCCCAAACAGTGTTTTAACATGGTCAGCTTCCTGTCTGCTGTAAAAATGTGGCCTCTTGCGGCCTGGCCATAGGCCTCAAAATCCTCCTTCCAGTCTTCCCAGGGTACTGTTGGCTCCCCATGGCTTAAAAGAAAATACGTTGGTGCCACTAAACCCTTCACAACCGAGACCAAAGTGAATGCTAATTATAGTTCCATTTAAGGCCTTTGTTACAAAGAAATGTTGGAAGAAAATGCAGACTATGCAGTGTTGTTCCCTACATGTCAATGTTGCCGATGTAGATTATATTATTTTACATTTACTTGTGTTTTAGTTTCAGTTTCACATTTCCATATGACACGCAGAGTTGTCCACAAGTGTGCGTGTCACTGAAAAAATATTCCTCAGTAAACTGACACACAGTAAATCGCAGTGTGCATCTCACTGAGTAACTAGGTGCTTGAATGCAGCACCCACTGAATATGAAAACATTTTAATGTAGATGCACAGAAGTATACATTAGGAGTGGCTGCACAGCTGAAACCAGCTCTTACTTGAAGACCGTCGCTAGGCAACAAATTACAATACAGCCTCTGCAAGCGTGAAAAGCTCCTAGCAGCAGAGACGCGCCCCTAGCAACAGTTGTAAATGCTGTTACAATGCAGCTGTGGCGCACGCGAGCTCTCCTTGTGGCTTCCACGTGATGTTGCTAGGCAACTTTCACAGAATTTTTCAGCCTATGTGCGCTGTGAGCTTCCTCATGACCCTGCGAGACATTGCTAGGCCACTCCCACAATAAAATGACAATGCAAGGTGCTTGCTCTCTAGACGTATACATTCTCCATAATATATTTCAAAAGATCTTACTGACAGGCGTTCAAACGGTGACGTTGAGGGTTAACTTTCCTGAATCCTTCAGCAATCGGCAGTTTGTCTGTCACATGAAGTTGAAGCTGGAACTTCGCGAAGAATGGGGAATATTTGCTGGTCTCCAGGCGGCCTTCCTTCCTGTCAGCAGAAAGCCATCCTGCATCACCAATGAAAAGAACCAGGGCCGAGGCGAGGGCAGGTTTTCAGGTAAGTTTATTATGACTGACCAAGGAGGAAGACTAACAACCAACTGTCCATACACTGTTGGTGTAATAGAGCCTGGGTGGAGCCATGCTCTAGAACACTTCCCTCAACATTCCTGTCGTAATGCTAAGACAAAACACAACACACTTTAAGTCATTACTCCGGAAGAGTAGTCTATTTCCCTCTGCAACAAATAATTAAAAAAGAACAATTGCAAACTGATTATTTTCTCATTCGCTGAGCACTGATCTCAAAACAATTTATTTTGCATTCTTTTTGATCAAAGTCGCTCAGTGGATTTATTTTCAGTGCATGTATGCAACATTTATTTCAGAGGTATCCCCTGATCCAGAGCACTTCCGACTTTTTGACAGAAGAAGGAACTGAGGCCCAGGGAGATGAAGTACATTGCCCAGGATAGCAGTTTGTTGGAGTGGTGAAGTCTAGAGCAGAATTTATACCCTGGTTACACAGCTGACAGTTTAGTCACTGGACCACAGCGGCTCAATTTAATAGCCCTCGACACCCACCTCAGGGTTGGCATTTCCTGGCTTTTAAAGCGCCAGGAGACGATCCTTTGGTGTATGACTATAATTAACAAAAGCATGTTTTTTGTGTTACTCGTGCTATCTTCCAAGTGCTGAGGGCCCCACTGCAGCGCACGGTTTCTCAAGACTGGGATAAATGACATGAAATCATCTGGAATAAATTGTAATTTTTAAAACACATGTTAACATCCTTTCTTTAACAGGGCCTTGCACACCTCCTTAAGGTAAAAAAGAGTCCCTTGTCACCCTTCATATGTGTGTGCTGTCAATGAAGGGTATCTCTCCTGCTGTCAGAGTCGTTCTGTACGAGCATCCTGGAATGTATAGGTCAGTTACTTATACCAGTGAGTCTAGGTCAGCACTTATACGAGCTAGTCGAGCCCCTAAATGCTTTGAAACTGCATGGGACATCACACGCAAGGGACCTCTGCTTACAGGCATTGCAGTGGCATCCTGTATAAGAAGATGTTATTAAGTTCACTTATCTTCATTGATTTAGTCTTCGTCTAAGGACAACAATATATTCACAATATAACATAAAAACAGACAATTACATTTTCCTTTCTATCTGCAAATACTTCAACAACTTCAATAATAGCCAATTCCAAACTTAATATTTAAAAGTATTTTTAAAATGTAAAAATGAAATAGCATAGCCTTTCATTTGTCAGCGATAGTATTAGGGCCAAAATATCTCTTTCAGTTAACACTTTCAGGTTATTAAGCAAGGATCTAAATATTTAGATCGATATTTCAGGAGCACTTAAAAAGATGTGATCCGAATCCTTTACTCCATTTTGACTAAATGAACATCTATGATCGTCTGCAGGAGTGGCTCTTGAGGCACCTGTGACTGCTTGAATAGGAAATTTGTCAGGCCTTAGGAGAAATATATTTTTGTTTTTCTGATCGCATGTTCAATTGTCATTGACAGATTGAGTCTGTCAAGTTTCAAACAAGTGAATGGTAATAATCTTTTAGAGTACTTTTCAGGTGACTATATTTCCAATCTATTAAGTGCTCAAAATGAATTTCAAAAGGTATTGTGCCTGTTTCACTCTTTGATTAGAGACAAAGAGTGCATTTTTTCCTTTAAAAACCATCTGAGTGTTTCTTCTTTGGAGTGAAATAATTTAATACACCATCACACTACACAAGCACAAAACAGAATATACGCACTGGGAATTCCTAATTTTAATCAAAGTGCTTGCATGAGTGTGCTAGGCAATACTGAGAAGAATGTGCGTAAAAATGTACCCTGTACTTTTTAATTAAAATATAAACTTTATGGGGAATATATTTACTAACACATGACATAGTAGGTGGAATCTTCACCGTATGCATTGATATAAGAAGCTTAAAATGCCTTTTGCCCACAGAATTATAAAATGAGTTAATTGCTCCACTGGGGTTTAAAGCCTTCAAACTCAAGTGTGCAAGGTGGGGAAGGGGGTGGGGGTGACTGAGTTTTGTGAAAAGATTCTACGCAAAGGGGGATACATTTTTCTCGTTCAATAATATCACTATCCAGTTTCCAACAATATGTTTTCGTTTTCTTTCTTATCTCAAATATTACAGTTTTCTGCAAGGTGATTTTGAAAAAAATGTACAGTATAATTAAAGAATTTAAATTCCTTTGGAGTCGAATAGGTGTTAAGTCAAGTACAATTAAATCATTGGCATTTAAAGCGGATAGCACCTAAAATCTCCAAATAATATGGAAAAATTTTAATTAAAAAATAAAATTGATTGGGCAAACCGCATAAATGAAGAACAAAAAAGTAGAGGAGATAAAATACAACCTTGCTTTAGTCCATTCTCACTTTTAATCATGTTGGAGAGGCCTCTATCTCTGCCCAAAAGTGCATTACTCCAAATTGAAGAGTGCAAAGCATTCATTAGTTTCAATAGACTTTGTGGAATTTCCAACTGTGACAATTTTTCTCAAAGTAATGGAGAAGCCACATGCTCAAAGGCATTAAAAAATCTATGAAAGCATCATGGTTGTTTAGTTTAACATAATTATCAAGAACTGATAGCAAGACAGTTACATTGACAATTGTTGAGCAATTCATTCTAAAACCAGATTGATCTCAGGGTACAATGTGCTCCTCTTCGGCCTAACCCAGTATTCTTTCCCAAATGCTCTTTGGACAAAACTTACCCACCGTGTCCAACACTGCAATATGTCTGTAGTTCTGAGGGCTAATTCTTGGACCTTTCTAACAAAAGGAACAATTATACTCCCTGTCCATGATCATGGTATGGTTCCTGATTGTTAACAGAGGTAAAATGACAGTGGAAGGATGTTGCAACGACATTCAGTATTAGACTTTAATACAGACTTGGGAATCTGCTTCAACTATTTCAGGACACAACAGTGAACTATCCAAGCTAGCTACTTGTCTTAAATTGTATTTAGATAGGTGGCTAAGATAGATTAACCACTCTTCCTCTGATATGGCAATAGCTGACCATCTTGCTCTTGAATGACATTGCTTTGCTATGATCTGCCAGAATTATATTTGATTTTTCTATCCAGCAACCTTTGCTAAATCATACCATAGAAGGTCTGAATGAAGCTGTTTCTGTCATAGTCTAGCTTTATTTTGCTAGGCCTCCATGAGCGTGGTGCCATAAATTGCTCATGTATCAAGGGAATCAACTCCCTGGTTAGAATACAATCTAATTTAGCATGCAGTATTCCCAAGTTTTTTAGATGATGTCCTTGACCTGATGCTGCAGTAGCTACGAGTTTTTATTGGGTTTACCCAAGTGCTGGGCTTCATCAGCATTCATTTTAAGCCTTGCAATCTGGTGAAGAAGCAACTCATTAAAATAATCTTCAAGGAAAACCAAGCTGATGGTATTTGGCAGACAGAGGAAGACCTGACTTTAGTATGACAATCAGTCCAGTCTTATAAGTAGGTGCATTTCAATTTCTTGTATAAAGGATTTTAGGCTGCCGACTGACTACCTTGACCCTTCACATTACTGTTGCAGTTCACAACCTTTAGTTTACCTTCTAACTATGACAATGACAAGAGCCCCTCCTGTTTCCTGCATTAAAGGGTATCAAATGGAGAGCAAAAATATCCTGAATTGAACTGCCTGAATGAATGCCCGTTAACCACTGATCATTCCTATGAATAAAGTTATCTGGGATTACTTGTGTTTGAGTGCATACGAGACCTAGCTTATCAGTCCTGGAGTGTTTGCTTCTTTGTGGAAGGCCAAGACTAATTTGCATATTGTTGGTCTACTTCTGTAATGACATTATGAGTTAAAATGAGGAATGAAATGTCACCCAGAAGAATTTACAGTGATCAAGGCATGCTAAGGATTTCCAAAGGGGATGATGGACGGAGTGTTGAACATTGCAAGCACTCACCCCCAGTCAACTGATCTGGGTTTATTCCATCATCATTCTTTAGCTCACTCCGCCACCCCAGTTCAGACATGGCCATATGCAAATCAGTCTGACCCTGTGCCTCATGGGAACAGTCCAGCCCGAACTGCCAAGCCATGTCTTCCCTGGACCGGAAACAAGCATCCTGGGACCAGTTTCTGGCTTACAGCCGTCATCAGCCAGGCTATCTTGAATCCAGTGGCAAAGTGAGCAAGGGACCCACGTCTAGGCATACCCTGCCAACTTAGGGCGAACATAGCAAAACCAAAGGGGATGATGGACGGAGTGTTGAACATTGCAAGCACTCACCCCCAGTCAACTGATCTGGGTTTAATCCATCATCATTCTTTAGCTCACTCCGCCACCCCAGTTCAGACATGGCCATATGCAAATCAGTCTGACCCTGTGCCTCATGGGAACAGTCCATCCCGAACTGCCAAGCCATGTCTTCCCTGGACCGGAAACAAGCATCTAGGGTATGCCCAGACGTGGGTCCCTTGCTCACTTTGCCACTGGATTCAAGATAGCCTGGCTGATGAGGTTTGGTATCCCCTTTGGTAATGCTAAGGATTTCCATCATTTATTTAGGTAGGTCTGCCTTGACAACACGGTTGTCTGCAAAATCTATTGTTACCATTTCTTTTAAGTATACACAGAGTGAGCTTTAGCTCCATGCAGAAGTGTGTTACTCTTTTACTTCATGCTATTTGCTGTTTGGTATACCATGTAACGTCCTATAGAGAGCTTACTTTATAATTCACGCAGAACTTTTTTACATCTCAAAAGAACAGTAAACCATCAAAAATTCTTCATTATATACATTCACTTTTTACAGAAGGCCATGTTTTGCTTTTTTTCACAACAACAGAACTTTAATGATTTAGTCAGGATTCAAAATACATGCCAGGCCTATTGACTTTGCCAATGCTTGTTTACTGTCTTACTGAGTTTACCTAGGAAAAGGTGTACACAAAATAAGACAGAAACATGTGGTGTTGGCTGTTTTACATTCTAGAGGGATTTGGACTAGCAATTTGGCCTGAACAATTCAGTTTGGGACATTCTAAAAGCAAGTTGCACATAGTTGGTCCACATCTGTGTAGGCATAGACAAGCCTAAAAATTTTGAAATACGGTGCTAATTATGGGAAATCCTATGCTCGATCCCTCTTAATACAAGTACAGCTGCACATTATAGTTCCCTTGGCCTGCCTTTTTACCACAGTTAAGATCTGGCTAATGTTAAAGGCTATGTAGAAGGCTGCTAGAATTATGCAATACTGCATCTGCGCCGTTTTCAGTATAATTGTGGATTTGCCGCACTTGTAACATAATTCATCATCTTCTGCATAATTTGCATATTTTAACTGAAAAGAATAGTTAAAGTTCAAACGCATCAAAAGTTATTACAAACGCTGCCACATGTGTTGCAGAGTTCGTAGTGAAAGGTCATGTTCCTTTTGATGATAGCTGAATTTCTGTGCTAAACTGATAATAATGTGGTGCAATCTCTCCCCAGACAGTGTTAACACTGTAAAAATTACAAAATAGGGAAGTAACACTGCCACAAAATATGCCTCATTACAATGCATAATTTTCCTTTTCTTGCTGCATAACTTAGTTAACTCCGCCACATAATTTGTTCCTTTGAACCCCCACCCCTGCATAATTCCTGTGGCCCTGACTATCTACTCTCTATAAGCTTAAGATCCATTCCTTTTGTATCTAAAGGTATCCAGTTTGTAAGGGACTAGTTTTGGCAATTCTGTTCTAAGCATGCCATCTCCCTAAGCAGTTTTTGCTCATTTCAATGTTGTGTTTTTGGTGTGTTTTGCTATGTATTTATTATCTGAGCTTGTAAAGCAAAAAACGTTATTATCAATAAATAGTTTAACCAATCCCATTTAGATCCCCATGGAAAGAACTAAGGAAGTAGGGTCGTGTCACAGTTTGGACATTTTGTACAGAGTGAGATGGAGAGAAAGGATGTTGCAAAGAAATCAAACTTTCCAGCAGAAAAAAAGGAAAATATATTTTGCTTCATCTCCTCCATCCGAATGGAACACCTTGCTAGAGGGAACATTGTTATGAAGTCATTCTATACTATCCCGCATTTATTTATTTTTTAAAAGAGAACTGAGGTCTTCTTTCAAAAATGGACAATGTAAGTACCATGAGCTTCTGGTGAGAATATGAAAATACCTGCTAAAGTAGATGATCCGGTTGTGTACATTGTTAATAGACTCTTTAAAGATTCATATCTGTATCACTACGAATGTCACGTTGAACCTGTCATATTTAGTGTGCAGTAAAAATGCTGTCACCAAGCAAGAATTTTACTAAGTGCATTCTCCTTGTCTTTGTCTTTTTCAGTTTTCTTGTTCACCCTAGGACTTTCGATCAAGCTGAAAGAGTTCTGCTTTTAGACTCTCTGCTGAGGGTAGTCTAATTCACTCCTTTGAAACTGATTCTTTACATTTGTTACACGATTGCCTTACAAAATTAGCTACAAAGTGAATACCCGTGTATATTGTTGCTTCTTGCCGTTTTGCATTCAAGATCCAAGTTGGGATGAAAGTTTACCCTTTTATCTGAGGCTTGGCCAGCTTCCTACATGATTCTTGGAAAATGGGACATCTTTCACTACATAAGGAAATAATGTGCTTCACATGATCCTCATGCAGTTGCATTACATTATTTCCAATGTGGCACTCGCACAAACAGGAGAGACCACACAGGAGCCCATTATTCATGGCTGGTCTTGAACTAAAGTGGCTCACATCTGTCTCAAATGGAGTGATTTCACCCCCTGAGCCTGACCTCAGGAGAAACCACAAGGCCAAAGGCCAAGTGGTTTTGTAAATGTCACCAGAACCCCTCAATGGCAATATTGGACCATATTACACAGTTACCCATTACGTATTTTTATATTACGTGTTTATTGTGTGGTAGTTATCTTTAAAAAAAAAAGCTCTTTTCTTCCAACTGTAGCTGCAAATGAGCACTGATAGCAATTAGAATATTTAGGATTAACCTTTTTTGAATAAATTGTTGATAAAAAATAATGGACAATAGTGAGGGCTAGAGGATGTATGCAATTTGGTGGCTCCAGTGATTGCCACATAATTATGGATGTACTGCAACAACCACATACTATTCAAAATTTGCAGATTAAAAAAAAGTACTTTCAAACTAAAATGGATGAAAAAAATACTCCCAAAGTATGTGCCACACAATTTTCATGTTTTTGCTGCATAATTGTTTTTAAAAACTTGACATAATTTGATTTTTTATGCTGCATAAACCTAGTAGTCCAGACAATGTTAAAGCTCTGCACAGTGGGTTGGGAGCAGTCATTATGGTGATGAAATCCATATTTCCCAGGAAATCATGATATATTTTCCATATTTTACAATTGACTGTGAAATATGGGTTCTTATACCACTGGAGTTTCTGAAATAAAGCACCCAAAAATGTGATGTTTTAAATAGCTGGAAAATCTCCCGTAGTTTATTTTCTTCTCCTTCCCAAATCAAAAGCAGATCATCTATGTAGCGTAACCACATAGTGACTTTGCTCATAAAATTCTCCAGGTGTGGGTTCCTGGACACTTGCTCCTACCACCAGCCCATAAAAAGATTTGCGTAGCCAGGGGCGAAACAGATGCCCATCGCCTTTCCTCTGATTTATTTGTAAAGGGTGTCCCCAAATATGGAAATATTCTTATTGAGACATATTTATCATTTCAATTAACATATTTGTGTGTTCTAGGAACTCAATGGACCTAGCCTGTAAACAGAAGTTAGATGCACGGTTATATATATATCAAAATCTCATTTTTTGAGAGGCCATCAAATCAGCCAACATCCAGGGCCCTTGAGCGGCCAGCTGTAGTGATTGCCCACAGGGGCACGCATGGCTGGCACCCCTTGCGCAATGCCAGGTCCCCACTCCATCACCTCCAATGGTGTTTGACGGTGTCCTCGATGGATTTGCACTGTCATCCCCAACAAAGGTCTGAATACATTGGATGTAAAGTAGCTGAAAGGTCAGAGTAATGGGCCAGGTGCAGCATAGCTCTTTCATTCGAGCTGCAATCTTGCTTGGGATTTGATTCATGCCCCGCCATCAGCTGATTATGTTTCCTGATTTGATGCCTGTGCTGTTGAAATATTTTCTTCTGTCCCCAGAAGCTTCAGAAAATGACTTCTGGTGAGTAAACCTTCCAGCACATCATATCCTTTGCAGCTGTTGGCCTCTCCTACTAATACAGATTGTTAACCGTTCTTCAGCCTAAGGCCTTGTACCTAATCATTTAAAATCAGCAACTGTACACCACTTCCGGACAAACCCCATGCTGAATACAGAAAGCACATCAGGTTTCCGATACATATCTTTCCCCCTTTGGCTAATTTGTATTATATTCACCATCAAATTGAAGTATTCTGTCAAAAGAAGCATATTGTTCCTTCCTTCACAAACGTATTTGTATCCAGGTTTGGAAACAGAAGTTGTTTTAAGCTCAGTCTTGAATAACGTATGTTACATAACGGACTTTGATGGTGTGGGTCTCCGAACCCCATTAGATCTTCAGCAGCATTCAACCCAGTCAATCTTCTGTATCTTTGACTAGACAGATTTTCATATTTGGGGAACAGCTATGGTCTGGATATCTTCATTCTTGTCAGGGAAAGGCCAGATCGTTCCGCTGGGTTGTTTTTTCCTCAGCACCAATGTCCATGCCTTGGCTGTCCCTTAAAGATCATCACTATGCACCCTCGCCATTATTTATTCTGTACCTCGCCTCTTTGTCTCAGTTTTCGCATGGACTGGATTCTGCCTTTTACATGTATGCACAAGAGTGAGGAGGATTCGAGAACCCGTAATCCCCGTTACTCTTAATATTGTTCAATAGTGAATGAATATCAACTGTTTAACATGAACCCTTCTAACTGTGTAATTTTTCAGAACAGAAATTCTCCCAGTTTTGAGATCTACATATTTGGCTTTCATCCATGAGACCTTGTGGGTGTGGTTAAACATGTAGGTCTACAAATTGATACTAAGCAATCCCTCAGCTCAAATTAAAGTTGTTTCACATGCCTGATTCTTTCATCTTTGGGTTCTGTGTAAAGCTTATAATTGTTTTAGCCTAACTCTTAGAATACAACTTTTCCATTAACGTAGCCTGCCTTAAGCATAGTGTATGCTATTTGGTACTTTTCTAGCTCACAAATATGCAAAGCACATCACAGCACGTTTCATCATCCCGGTTCTTCATCTGATATAGTTATCTCTTTACCCCAAGTTAGACAGTCAAAATAGGGTGGCAGATCTTTTAGCTTTCAGATTTCTTAGTTGTGGAATACATTGCTCCTAGATCCGGGGGAATCTAATATTTTTCCCTTAAGAAAAATTATGATAATGCAACTTTTCAACATCCACTCATGTCTCTTCTTTAAGTCAGAAATAACCTTCTGCTCTATAGCACCAAGAGAATTAATAAGGAATGGATATGGCAAAGGTCTGTTCAGTGTCCTTCATTATTCGAAGAAAGGGCAAATTTGTCCAGTAACCAGTGTGTCATCCTTCCCAGTATAAAACATCTGAAAGCTAACAGATGTCACCTTAAGAGGGTCCCAGTTTGGAGAAAAAGATATAAACGTAAAACAACCTCCTTGGCAATCTGAAGAGGTTTTATTAAAGATGGAGATTTAGGTTGCAGAAGATAGGCCATGCACCAAATTCCACCTGAAATCAGGAATAGAGAAAACCCCGACCAAAGAATCCAGGAAAAGAAGCTAGAAGGAACCCAGCTGCAAAAGAAGCAAAGAATCAGGACAAAACTAGAGAATAAGTTAATGATAAGCTCAATGAAAATTAAGGGGCTGATTACAATGTTGGGCGGACTTGCATCCGCCCGACACCGTATCGGTCTGGAACCGCCCGACCTTAGGTTGGCGGTTCCGACCTCAGTATTAGGATGCGACCGTCCATAGGGGGGGTCGCAAACATAAATTTTTCAATGGGAGCTTGTGCGGCGGGCGGAAAGGACCTGCAGCACAAGCTTCCATTGAAAAATTACCTGAACCGTGTGGCAGGCACCATGCGGTGCCTGCCACACAGTGCAGGATTGTTTAGGGGGGCACCTAGTGGAGGGCCAGGGAGGTAGGGGGCCCTGCTAGGGGCCCTCAAAGTCATTTTCCGACAGCCTTTCTATGTCGGGAAGGCCGACATGGAAAGGCTTTCAGAAAATTACATCATGATCCAGACGGCGGCCGCCATCATTAAGGGATCATGAGCATTTCCAATGCTCCAACGGGCTCAAGGAGCCCGTCAGAACAGCAGCGGATGGTCCCTCCACCCGTAGCCTCTGCATCGTAATGCGGCGGGCGGACCGAAGGGGCAGATGTCGGTGGGACTGACATCGACGTGCCGTCGGTCCCACCAACATCGTAGTTAGGCCCTAAGTAACAAAATTGACTGAATCATATCTTCCTCTTGCGATTGCCTCCTTTACATATGATTTAAACAAGAACTAACATCACAGAAAAGACGCTTACTTATTCTCGTACTGGGAGCCGTCAGTAGTGTCCTCTGGACAATCTACCATCGTCTTTGTGTAGAGTAGTTCATAGGCTTGACTGCGTCTCTCCTTTCAGAATCATGGCATCACTTCAGCATGTGTAGGAGAGAACCAAGTTTGGCATCCTTTTCCCGCTGCCAGGTTACCTGCTACTGCCTCTAACTGATTGCGGGACAACCCTCGTAGTAACTACAATCACAGTATTATCAGCGCAGCCCAAGCTATGAGGACACCCATCTATGTGCTGGGCGCAGCATCTAGCAATGCTTCATCTGGGTGCATGATGCACACACAGTGCTCCTCTGAGTGCGGTGAGCCTCCAGTGAGTCCCGTTCAAAGTGTGACAAGGCTGTCTGATAAGGGCATATGTGCATTTATGAATAAGTGCAGATAGATGGATAAATAGATGGATAGATAGATAGATAGATAGATAGATAGATATTTTTTTAAATTGGCCTTCCACCGCATAATTTTTCCAATGCTACTTTCTGCTTATCCATAAAAAAATCTCATGTGTATATATTAAAACATGTATTTCCAAATGTTTTGGACAATCCAGTTTTATGACATAGGGGTAAGTACTTCATTTTTTTCTGATAAGTATCCAGGGATATTGAATACACTTGCCCTCTAGTCGTCTCTAAAGAAAACATCATTGAGTGGATGAAAGACTCTTCATAAGTCACATATTCATATCGTCATTTTAAAACCTTTCAATTCACTACTGTCCCTTCTCATTTCCAGGGACCAACATTAAACAAAATATTGTAAATGAGGCTTAGTGGGATCTTCTCTGTTCCTTCTATCCGTACATGGTTTAATTCAGCATGTATAAGCAGTCTGCGGCATTGCACACTCGGGTTCCGTTGTTTTTTGTGTGTTTTTTTCCTGCAATCAGCATACAGATATCTTTTTGGCTCCTGAATTAAAGTCTGACCTTATTCAGTTTTCAAATGTTAGTGTTTGATTGATCATAACTGTATCCATTGTCAAAATGTATTCAGTGGCGGCTGGTAGGGGAGTGGCCGGGCGGAAGGGGGTGTGGCCGGTGGGTGGCGGGGGGGTATGGCGGATAGTTGAAAAAAGAATTAAATTCACTTACCTGATCTTGCTGCATCTCTCCTCCATATCTCCCACATTGTCTCTCTTTCAGGAAGCACCCAGGCTGCCCACAGCCAATTGCAGCATTGCGATTTGCAAGCACCCAGGCTCCCCTGAGCCAATCACAACGCTTCAATCCGGAGTTGGGATTGGTCTGAACACCGTGGTTCAGCGCTCAGACAGTGACTGGGGGCCTGGGCATGTTCTCCACCCAGGCTGTAATGCAGCCTGGGTGGAGAACATGCAAAGTGCGCATGACTCTTTGGCCGGCCAAAGCGTCATGCGCACTCTAGAGTGCAGCAACCACTCCTCCTCCCAGACGTCAGGGGAGCCAAGCCCCGCCCATGACAATACTAAAAATAAAATGGTAATAACATCAGTTATTATAATTTTCTTTTTTTCTTTTACACTGCTCCGTGAGCAGTGGGGCAACGCTCCTTAGCCTTAGCAGAGGAGCTGCCACTGAATGTATTACCAAAACTAGATGTTTCCAAAATAGAACTATATCAAGAGACCAATGAAGTGCTTTGTGTTTTGACTGGAAACTGCCACCTTGTTTAATTAGTCACTGGCTGTGTTAATGTGCTATCCCTTACTCCAGAGGCCTTGACTATACAGATGGAGACTTTCTCCGTTAGTCTCTCTACAAGGACAGCGGCGTTGCTGGTGATTTCAATTCTTGGTCTCCGACTCAACCCGGCTGGGACAACCACAATACGTGGATTCTTCCTAATTTACACAGTTTGCTTCCTGTCCAGTGGTGGTCATGGTTATACTTAAAAATAGAGATATCCTCTGATGACCTCCTAAAAGAAAGAAAAGCAGAGGACATAAAGGGAGTGTGGCGATTTCCTTTCCCACTCCCTAGGGTTGGGCGAGACAGTGGTTTAAGTAGGAAACTGAGCGCCCAGAGACAAGAAGCTGTAATAGAACGGAAGAGGAAGCACAACACAAAGGGGACTTTCGGTCCAATCCATTAAAGGCTAGCAGGAAATCCCCAGCCGCACATCCCAAAAACTGTTCCTTAAATTTTAATCAAAAGCATAACTAAACCAGATTAATAATTTATCCACTCGCCACCCCTTTGAATATGCTTGCATTCCTAAGTGATGTCAGAAATAACTTTTAAAAGCTTCACATAAACACAAATCCCTCTGATATTTGCACAGCACCAGTTTCTTTTGATTACAAAGTGATATCCACTCAAAATGGACTTTAGGGCACTTTGTGATCTGTGCTTTTTTACATGATATTTTTCAAGTTTACCGCATGTTAATGTAGATTTTTCTCCTCATTTTTAGGAACTCACTATAACAATTTAATTGTTTGCCATTAGTCCAACGATAGAGTTTAATTATTCTCAAATCACGTCACGTGATGCACGTGAAGGTGTTACAACATGAGACAGGGTATCATTGATGATTATAAGTCTTTCAAGGATGTCTGTCGCAGTTCTTAATTTACAAAAGAATAAGTGCCAGGGCTCTTGTCAGGAGGCCACTGCACCTTGTGCCACACATTGCCGCTGCCAGTCCTGCCAATGACAGTAACAACACAAGTACTAACATTCACACTCCTACAAGTGTGACAATTCGAACTATTTCAGGCCCCCAAAGCTATAAGAATGTTTTGGGTGGCAGGAAATATTCATTTTTACTGTATATTGGGTTAACAATTAACTGTTGTTGTGGTCATCTCTAAATTGTCCAGACAGGGCAACCTTGTGGCAGACTGTCACAGGCCCCGGTGCTGACAATTAAGTGCTGGTGCCGAGCACCTGAAACCACTGGCTCAAATTAAGTGCTGGTCTGTCATGGAGCTATTGAAGCAAGAAGAAACATGGTACTAAGTGAAATTGTGAAAAGCTGTAATTTCCTGCTTCTTGCACAGCACAGAATTGCACTGTGATTCCTTTAGCCCCTATGCCTATCAACAGCTACTGTGAATTAACCTGAATCCACCATCATTGGTTACATAAATCATATAATGGTCTGTCATCATGGTCATATATTATGCAATGTTGCTTTCTATGATGTTATTCTGGGGCAAGGATAGTGTGTTATCGCTACCATTTTTCGCAAGTTCACTTGTCCTCTTTCCTCCAAAGGTAATGTTTGAAATCCAGCCTGTCTGCGTGGTCCCCCCAGGTTTTCAGCTCTTGCTTATCCCTACATTTTTGTTGGTTTAGAACTCTGTGCACTTTACCCCTGTTAATCAGAGGTAAAGTGCCTGTGCTCCTCCTTCTAACATGGTCAAATTGGCATACTGCTAAGTGGTACATTAAACTTGCCTATATGTCCCTAGTATATGGTCTAAAATGTACCCAGGGCTTGAAACTTAAATACCATTAATGCACTGCAGCACCTATTGTGCCATCCACTACAGTGACAGTGCAAACATGGCTTTGGGCCCATCATAATTGCCCGACTGAGCCAGTTTAAATACTGCAATTCATTCTGTCAAAATAAATCCTTTTGGCAGGTCAAAACCTCTACTTTAATTATTAATAAGTCATCCCTAAGTAGGCCTCGTAGTCCACAAGACACAGTTCGTGCTAAAGTAAGACATGTAGAAATTTAACATTAACATGTCCTTAAAGTGACTAGCACCCAAAATTTATTTTTCACTGTGGTGGCTGTCCTATGTAGAAAATCAGAGTACAGATTACAATTCTAATACTGTATCTCAGGAATGGGACTAGGTAGAAAAATAATTAAACTACTATGTCTTCAGAATCAAGGTGAAGTTGGATTTTTAAAAAATATGAGGGAAAACTAACTTTTAGAAATTTACTTTTTCCCTGCCTGAAGTTCCTAGAGGCTAATTTGCATTTGCTCTCAAACTTCTCCCAGCCAGGGATTAGCATTTGAATAGCTATGGGAAAGGTGTAAAATGCTTAGCAGGAGCAAACGTTCGGCTAACTTGAATGGGAAGTGATAACTCCTCTGAAGCTCACTGAATATGCATGGTGGGGGCTGCGAGCATTCTTTTTGACACTGCAGTGTCCAATCCTGCTTGAGTGTAAAATCCTACTGGGTTTGCATATAACGTTTTAGGTGCACTTGAAAGGCAGCCAACAGGATGCAAAAACTGTTCTTGTGTATCCACAGTCTGGTTTCTGGAAAACCTGATGTTTGTTCTACCAGACTTCTGTCTCTGAGTTTATTGGGGGTACAGTGGCTGCTTCAAACTGAATTTTCTTGTTAGATGTGGGAGGACATTAAGATTACCATAGTACACTCCCCATACACACCGTCAGCCCCCAGAGCCCAAGTGAAGTGTGGCTAAAGACTTTTGCCATCTTGAAAATGCTAGGGATGGGTGAGCCACTGAAACCTTGAGCCAGGCTTGAGCCTGAAGCCTGGCTCTGGCCTAGCTCAAGGTCCAGTGGGAACCTCGAGGACATAACGAGCTGAGCTTTCATGTGGCTTCTGCCTGCCACCCTCATTCTAAAGCACAGAGGTAAAAACAAAGCATTAACATTTGAGGTTAAAAAAGGAGAGGCAAATAGATACACACTCTGTGGCTGAGTTGTACAAAGTAAAACTAAACAACCTGGATTGATCGCAGCTTCCCCTCTTAACAGTATTGTGTGATCCTGAGCAAATCTTTTCTTTTACAGATCCCCCTTTTTCTTCACTATCGCATATGAAAGCACCTTGAAATACGTGAGTACAGAATACCAGCTGCTCAAAAACCTATTGCGTTTGATTTACTAGACTATAATGTTGATATATCTATAAGAATCGGAGCCACATAGAGGGTTCACATGACAAATGCCTTGCCTCTTAGTTCCCTAATGGAACTGTTGCCAGGGTGGGGCGGAGTAGGAATGGTTCTAAGTTAATGTTAAAAATCTATCACTTTTAGCAACTACTTCTCCGTGCAGTGCTATAATGTGATATATTAATGTCAAAGCTTCCACATATTAAAGAAAAGCACTTTTTGGAATTTTTAAGAGACTTTATCATATAATGTGATGTTTGTTGTATGACTTACATGGCAAACATTTTCAGGGCTTGGCTCTTGCATGGGCTCTTAGAGCCAAGTCGGACCCCTGACTTGGCTCTGGCTCAGCATGCCCTGCTAATTTGTTGGCTTGCCCACTTCTAGAAAATGCACAAAGTGGGTTAGCCCGGGGAACTTTGGCTCCATTGGTTAGGGTGTGCACAGGCGTCATTTTGGATACGAGCTGGTGACAGGCATAAATGTGGCATCTCCAGATACCTATTTCAGAACATTCCTGGACCTGAGGATGAACAGGTGGACCTGTTCTCTGTGACTTGTGTGGAACCCTGATGGGCGGGACCTGTTCCCTATTGTACCCAGGACAAAGAATTGGACTCCATGGGTCATAAGGCTGACCTCCTGTTTAACCTACAAGGATACAACAAGCTACAAGAGGCCTTTCCAGCAGCTGCCTAGCTGAACGGTGGCAACTGGACATGGGTTACACCATGTGGGTCTCTAAGTGCCTCCCCTGAGGTCCTTTGGGAATTTAGAAGGGTACTCGCGTGATGGATTGAGACTTGAAAAACTATGGGCCTGATTTAGAATTCAGCAGATGGATTACTTTGTCACAAATGTGACGGATATCACGTCCACTATAATACAAGTGCATTATATCCTATGGCACTTGCAATACGGTAGACGGGATATCCATCACGTTTGTGACAAAGTACCCGTCTGCCGAACTCTAAATCAGGCCCTAAGTCAGAAGGTAAAATCTTTGACTAAGATGAATCTGGGTGGTGTGTCCTACCCACGCTCCATCACGACCAGTCTCATATTGCACCTTGGTCCCAGTCTACTGCAACTATTGATTATCATTGGCACTTTGTGCTTCTTAGCGCTATTCCTGCTTAAAACTTTAAAAATTCACACTGCCGGTTCCTCTCATTCGATTTGTGTCACTTTGGTGTCAATTTGTTTTTATAAATTCTACTCTAGTTTTCTAACTTGGTTTGGGATGTTTATTATTTTGCTTTTTAGATTGTATTACTTTTTAGTACTTCATAAATACTGTACACATTGACCTAAGTTAAGCCTGTCTGCTCTGTGCCATAGCCACTAGGGGGTTGAGCTCACTTTAATTTAGTGTCATTAAAGGTTCACCCTGACAAAGGTTGTGATTATTCCTTGAGGAGGGTATTCGTCCACCCCAATTAATAATCCAATTTCTTACATCCGTCTATTCAAAAGCCATAGTAGGGCACTTTTTTTTTACCATGAAATGCTGAAATGCTTTCTTGCGTCAAAATGTGATGTGAGGATATATTTAGCGCTAATAGCCGTTGATGATGGATTCGAATTTTGAGTATTTACTTGTAATTTCATGTAATTTTGCTGAAATTTCACATAATTACTCAAAATCAAATTTTGTTTATTTCATACACCCCTAATTAAAATACCAAAATTCCAGCACTATAGTACAAGATTAAAGCTCAAATATATCACTATAAACTACAGCAGTAAAGAACTACACCACAACACTACTACATAACAACATTCTAACTTCAAAACTACACATCTGGAAATATAATACTACAAAACAACAACCTGCTTCAATGCACAAACCACCATGGTGCATGATATGAGGTACCTATCGCTCCCTCTGTGCTTTGAGGTGACTTCACAAAATCCCTAACTAAAACATAGAAACCCTCCAGAAACACTATAACCTCAACAGTACTGCTACAACAACCCACAAGAGAAAACAGTACAATACTACACAAAATCTCCAAAATGTGCATCATGATTCTAACAGTGAATGAAATCTGATATCATTTGGCGTTTCTCAGCCAGACATACCTACACCTTACCATACAGTATCACTAATACAAAAGCCAACCCTATTACCTTTGTCAGTGCTTGTCTCTCAGTATTCTTCAATGGACTGTCTTCCCTCCGAAGACAAAGAACGCAGGAAAAAATTATAAGCTGACAAAAACATTGATACTTTTTGCTTGACAACCAGGAAATAATTGCAACAATAGCACAGATAGAACATGAGAAACACTAAGGTTGTTTATTACAAAAATGTCAACAGATCCTCCTTGGGGTTCTTTTTTCACACCCTTGACCATCGTCATGCAGGCTCTCAGCATGAATTCGCCATGCTGGTAAATTCACATCTGCTTGTGGCCTCAGATAAACACATGCAGGACCAAGAGACCACAATAACTCACCGCCTCACCTTGGCTTTTAGTGATCAAGAAACTCCACTGCCATTCCAACACACTTTGGGACACATGTACTAAACTTTCACGCAACGCAGGGCAGCAAGCAAAGTTGCTGCGTTGCATGAAAGGGAGAGAGCAGAAATGCTGCATATTTACAAAGATATGGATAGTTTCTGCTGTCTCCTAGCACTGTCTCACTGTGTGCTGCCTACCGCCAACGCAGCCCTCCTTGCACTATTGCGGTACACCTTCCTGCACCAAAAATAATCCTTAGAGGCATTTTCCTCATTCTATGTGTCCTGCAGAATGTAACACATGTGGAAAGAGGAAATATGGAGGAGAAATAAAGCTATTTTTCCTCGTTACACCTCACTTGGGAAGGCGTAGCATTTTGACATATTCCCAGGTTTACAAGTCTTTGTAAATCTGGGAATGCGCCAAAATCATTGGGTGGACACATGGGAATGCCCATGTTCCACCCATGGAACTCCTTCCAAGGTGTAATGTAATGTAACACAGCACAAGCAGCTGCCTTGTGTTACATTTCTTTACAAAGCCCCACATGGCCATGCAAATCAGGCCTGCATGGCTTTGCAAATATTAGGGTAGCCTTTGTGATGTCCTTGCGTTGCCTTGTGCAAAGGCTTCATAAATATGGTCCTGTGTATCCTGTCAAGATGAAATTACGGCAACTTCTCTTCGAAGAGTGACTCCTGGCAACATTTCTCTCCCACACTATTCAGGAGCCATATTATAGTATGTAACATTAAGTAGTACACATTAAACACCGATCTATCTCTTGGTGCTTAAAGGATAGGTGTGATTATTCCCCGATTGTATTCATTTTATAAAACTCTGAAGGATGAAAGGTTCAGTGGGTCTAGCTGGGATTTAAACCTGTGACCTGCATTTTACACTCAGATCTTTGCAATGTGTTCTCAACTCACTGAGCTGTCATACTAGCTCGATGCATGCGAGTGACTTTGACCCAATTCCCCCTTTTATCAAATTCTCTTGCGTTCTTTCAGTGCTGATGGTCCTTTAGGAAATTGGTAAGAAATAACTTGGCTGCATTATGTCATATAGATTTCTATAGTTCTTTACCACAATTTTCATGATCTCCAGGCACTGAATGGACTGGATTGCACACTGCTAGTTGAGGGGAAAGTATAAGTTTCCTCCCAAGGAGTTCCATAGGGCTACTACTACCCCTAGGATGTTGTTTCCTTCCGATGTCGCTTCTTCAACAAAGCAAAAGTCAGGAAAGAGACTGAGAAAGACTGACCACAACTTCTGGGTGAAATCTAGGTTGTATGTCAAAATGTTATTTAAAAAATATCATGTTATCATAATATTGTGGGTAAAATATAGAGGAGCAAAATATTGAGAAGGTAAGTGTTTATAGGTAAAGACATACATACAGTCAAGGTACATACATGTGGAGTTAAGTGAAGTCAACCTATACTTACGTCTATATTCGTACCGTATCAATATTTTGGTGCTTGATATTTTTCCAGGGATATTAGGGTTACAAAACATTTTAAATAATATTTAGGTGCTTTACATAAAGCTATAAAGGATACAGTCATCAGACACTTTGCCTGGTTCAGTTGTTGTAGTTTCAGAATGATGTGATCAAATTGCCCAATAGTAAACAGAGCTCTGGCCACCGTGGTCTGAGCGCACTGTGAACCAGTTAGTACAATTTATAAAGGTACACATCATTTCGGGCAAGATGTACGAAGCCTTTTTGCAGTAGCATACAGCCAGGTTCAAAGAATCAGGATATTTGCAAACGCAAAAAGTCTTTTTCTATTGAATCATACTCAACTTGCGATTCAGTAACCCATTACCGAATCCCAATTTGGGTTTGGGGCCTATTAACGATTCAGCATTTGGAAGGTGCATTTTTAAGGCATCCCTTCCAAATACCAAATCGTAGTGGCATATACTAATGTTTTGCGACCGAAATGCATTAGCAAAACATTCATACTTTACCACCAACTCAAAGTTGATGGTAACCCATTCGCAAATGGGAAGGGTTTCTCCTTTGAGAATGTTAACAAAATATATTTAAGAGCAGGCAGTAATCCCACAGAATACTGCCTACTCTTAAACAAACATTGGCATAGCCAATAGGTCTCGCTTTTGGGACCTTATAAGTATTTAGTTATGCAGCACAATATCCTTGGGGCAACAACATCAACTGTTGCATGGCTAAACACTTATAAGGTCCCAAAGGCGAGACCTATTGGCTATGCCAATGCTTGTTTATAAAAAAGTTCACACAACGTTGTCTCATTTATTCCATGACAGTGAAAGGTTTTAACGCAGCCATGTGTTGGCCTGAGGGACTACTAATTCTATAGAGATCGGATACTTCCATTGGACCATCAGAAATCACATTTGGACGCACAAAAACGATGTGATTTCTTAATCAGAGATAAGCAGTCACTTCTTATATTTCACGTACAAGTGTAGAATTATTGCAAAGGCACCTTGCACTGAATATACAGATACTGTCAACACTAACGGAACGGTAGAAAGAAAAATCAACAATGCGGCTGTTCGATTGGATGTTGAAATGAGGTCAATGTGGCGTAAAAACAATACATTTTGAGATTTAAAATCGGGTATACTTTTATACTATAAGCTAATGCAATGTAGGTGTTTAAAAACCCAGAATGCCACCTTTGTATACTACCTAGCACTTAAAATCTAAGTTATTACAATGCAAGTCAGTGACCATATACAACTCCAGCTGTCACAAATCACCGCTCTTGGGGCCACCAAATATTGGAATGCATGTTTTAAACCTCGAGTACTGAGAAGCAATTGTTTGCAGGTGTGAGTTTAAACAAATGGCCAACCCCCAGCACAGAATAACGGGACATTTAAAGAAGTACCGCTATTTTTCATTTGCTTACTAATGATTTACTCTTCCCCTCGCCTGGCAACAAGTCATGCACCAACACATTCGAGGCGCACACCCAGCAGTGACCGGCACTCCACGACCCTGCAGGCACAATATTGAGGGCTGAGGTGTGGGTGTCCGAGGGGCTCCTCAGCACTGGCTGCGGGAAAGGCCGAGGCCTGTCCCGGCTCAGCTCAGAGCTCTCCCCCTGCGGACAGCCCCCTCCCTGCTGCACCCCAGAGACACTGCCCACCCCAGCAGCCCATGCCATGCTGCACCCCGCTTCTGCTTACCTCTCCAAACCTGAGCGAGGCAGGCGAGAGCCAGGAGCAAGGGCGCGGACGAGGCCATGGTGACCCGGGGTAGAAGGGAGGCGGCTCCCGGCCACAGGTTCTGGGCAGAGGGGACGGTGGAGTAAAAGGGAGCCGGAGGCACCAGGGTTCAGGGTAACAGTAAGGGGCAAGCTATGAGGAATGGCGACACTGCACTGGGTGACCACAGGGAGGGAGGGAGGGGCCGTGGAGGGGAGAGCGGGGCGTGGTTGAGGAGGGGAGGGGCCTACGCGGAGGGTAGGAGGAGCCCTTCCCCGTCAACCTCCAGGCAGCAGCTGGATGGAAAGAGAGAGAAAGGGAAGGAGGCTGCGAAAGACGGAGGAAAGTGAGCTGATGAGGAGGCAGCCAGCGGGTGGAGGGACTGATGGGAAGCGGGAGGGAGCCAGCTTGGAGCCTGTACACAATCTGTGGAGGGAGGGGCGGATGCCACAATAGAGCGGAGCGCAAGAGGTGAGGCACAACGAGATGAGTGGCACTAGACGAGCCGCTTTGAAACGGACACCTGCCACCCAATGACGCGCCCCCCGGTCACTGACGTTTCCGCTGCAGAAATATTTCCCTTTCTGCACTTTTTGTTTTATATGTCTTAGTTCTGCTTAAAACGTGCCACATCACATAGATAGAGCTTTGTTAGCAGCGGGTTCAAGTTTAGTTCATCTAACACGTGAAATATGGTAGGCGCTATTTTAAAAGCAAAGCCCGAGTCTACCATCTTTAGACGGCTGCTCCCCTGCAGACACAGGGGGGGGGGGGGCGTTTCATGCACAGGGACAAAGGAATTGCCACAGCGACGGGGAAGATGCGTCCTCTGTAGACGACGGAGGGAAACTTGCTGTGTCAGGTGTAATTAGTATACCCCTGCGCCCCCACCTCCCGAGTGCTGAGATATGGTGTGCTCAAATGGTGCATGCCTGGTGGGTAGCGGCAGGTTCCTGTCCAGACGCCGCCGCTTGGTGCACTGCTGCAGACTGCCTCACGCAGTGACACACCCTCCCATCCTCAAGGAAACTGGAGATCTTCCTCCAGAAGGGCGAGATCCGTCGTCCTTTATCTGGAGGCGTCGGCGACGATAGCATACAGTTTCTAGCATCAGTAACCTCTTCACGGGCTATGTGCGTTTCATTTTAATTTTTAAGCATCGCTTCCACCAGTGTGACACATTGTTTAGCAACACTAATAAACCAGTCCCGGACTAAGGGCTGATGGGGGCGGGGTCAGCAGAGCCTTGAAAACAAGGACAACAATGGAGGAGCGGGGGCGAGCGAGCGCGGCAGCCTGCTCAGCTGACCAGACGCTCGTGCGTCATGGCCTTTTCCCCGCACGGGCGGCATATGTTTCCAATTATCGCGCACGCGTCTGGGCACGATAATGGGAAACAGATGTCGGCCCTGCGCGCGTAACCGCCCGAAAAGGCCACGACGCACGAGCGTGTGGTCAGCTTTTGAAACCCCCTTACATAAAGTCTTCGCCTAGCAGCGCTTGCGCGCTACTCGAGGCTCGACCTAAAAATAAAAATGAAACATTTCATTTTTTATTTTTTTAAATGCATCCCAGTTTCCTTTAAGGAAAACGGGCTGCATTTTTTAAAAAATGACTGCGTTATTTAAAAGCAATCACAGACATGGTTGTCTGCTGACCCCAGCAGAAAAACCATCCCTGTGATGGCAGGAAATCCTACTGGGTCACAAATTGCGACCTCCCTCATTAATATTCATGAGGTAGGTCGAATTGCAACACACTACAAATCGCTAATTTGCAAAATAACTTATTAATACAAAGGTCACTTCGCAAATTACCAAATCGGTCGCAAAGATACTGGTCGCAAATTGGGACCAGTATTTTGCAACCAGGTGTACGTACACCTAGCCTTTCATTTTCTAGATGTCATGAAAATAGAAATCTATCCACTTGAACCTGAGGTGAGGAAGTCAGAAATAAACAGATCCTCTTTAACGTTCTTAACTGGAGATGGGAGGGCCTGGGGCAGGGTCAGCTACTAACAGCTCTTTCACCCTAATGGCATTTCAATGCACCAGCTTGTTATGAAATCTCTAGATTTGGCTATGGGCCAGACCTACTTCGGCTCAACATTTCATCTTTCCTAGGGGGAATAAGGACGAGTGGCAGTTTTTGCCTAGGGTGAGCTTTCTCTGTGAGACCCGAAGGCGGATCCAAAGGGAATTACATTTATTAGGATAAAAGGAACGGAGGTGGGAGGCCGGGGGTGGTGGAAATAGTCTGCAGAAGCTCCCCTTCTCCTTCATAGCTCACCTGATGTGAGGAATGCAAAGGAAGCTGACAAGCTCTTTAAAAAAATAAACAACAGAAGGCAGCATGTTGAAGCTGGCAACACGGAGCTCATTCGGAGTTTGTGTTCCGCATTTCTCCGTTTATTCCCCTGAGCGTGAATCCACACAGGGCACGGTCAGAGGAGAACTGGAGGAGTCTGCCCATTTATACAGTGTATGATTTTAGAGAAACAGCACATGTAACTTTAGGTCTTTATTTACAACCTTTCCTAGGGCGCAGACCGGGCTTTTAGGGTGTTAGGGTGCTGCTTAGCCCATGCAAGAGTTACCTTGGTAGTAAAAAACATAACACAAAGCGCCAGTGAAAACGATCAGAAGAGCAGCCACGAAAGACTAAAAAGTCACCATTGAACCTAAAGGCCTTAGACATCGAACTACATTGGGCAGTTAGATTCCACTAAATGGTGACGAGTTGTCCCTGCTCGACTGACACTTTCAGAGCTACTTGCAGTACCGCTGGAGTCCTGCGTTTTGTCTGTATGCTTCATTTAAAGTGCTGTCTTTAAGAAGTGCCTCGAATTTCTAGGGGACACACATCTCTCTGGTCTTTGAATGACCAAGTTACAGCCCTTTGTTAGAAAACCTGCCTGCAAGTTCCAGCCAATGCGTTGCGGTGAAGTTTCAATCACTACTCAAGAAATGAAGAGAGCCACCAGACGGCCCTACACTGTTATTGCCAGTAGGACAGCTTCAGTTTGAGACCTTGGTGTCTTTGCAACAATGCCTCTTTTCAAGTAACTAGGTCAACACTGTTCCTGCAATCAGCACTGTCTATGCTGAGGGAGGTAAAAACGGTACAGGGAATCAAGCCCCACCTCTGAAAAACTTAGGCTAGTGGAAATGACGTAGATTGCTCCTCTGCTCCAATCCCTAGTGCTTATTTCTTGGTAGCAGGAAGTAAGCGGCTGAGGCATCCTCGCACCAAAGATAACCAGAGGGAATGACTCTGAGGTCAGGTGAGTATGAGCCTCTGCCATTGGTTGGATGGAAGGCCCTGGGCAGGACAGCAAACTGAGGCTATGTTTACAGAGCTCTTTGCAGCAGCTGAGGTCACTCCATTGGGTGTCACTGTTTCCAGCAAGTGAGGACTTCCGGTGGCGGGGAGCAGGCATGAATGTATGCTTACCTACCTCAACAAGCATTTGCAATGCAATAGGTCTCGCTTTTGTGAGAGTTTAAGCTGTTAGCATTGTAGATGACAATGCCTTTTATTTATGTTTTAAAAACCAAAACATAAATAAAAGACATTGTCATTTACAATGGCAATAGCTCAAACTCGCTTAAATGCGAGACCTATTGCATTGCAATTGCTTGTTAATGACAGCAATAGGGATTTAATCAGGCCACATCACTCCACAGGTTCTTTCATTTTTTATAAAACTAACAATCTCTCCTTGACAAGGAGCATTATATAAACACCAGTACTTCCTTGAGCCCCCAGAATGCGCAACCTCCCTTGAGTTAATCCACTTGGTATTGCATTCACTCCTGCGTTCTTGCGCCTTATGTCTTACTCTAATACATTAAAGGCGATAGATCTCATGCAGTCTTCGAGAAGAAAATCGCAAATGCTGGCTCCTAATCAGGAAATGTATTTCCTGGTTTAACATCTTCAATTTCAGGTTACCCTTTTTTAACTGTCTATGGCCTGCACCTTTAGAGGCTAAATTTCGAAAAGCATCCATATGAGTTTCAAAGAAGGACATAGGGTTGGCTTAATAGGGATCAATGGGTCTAACACATACACTTTGAATTTTAACCCCTTCGCTGCTAGGCCTTTTCCCCTCCTGTGCTAAGCCTTTTTTTGGCTATTTGGGGTAGTGCGCGCTTAGGCCCCTGTAACTTTTTGACCACATAAGGTATCCATGCCAAATTTGCGTCCTTTTTCTAACATCATGGGGATTGTAAAGGTACCCAGGGTTTGTGGATTCCCCTGGAGGGGACCCAGAAATTAGTCAAAATACAGCTAAATTTTTTTTTTTTTTGGAAAAAGGCAAAAAAGGGCTACAGATATAAGCGTCTTGATTTTTCCCTGCAAATGGCATCAAAAAGGGGTTGTGGGATGAAATCACCATCTTCCCAGCTTTCAGGGACAAGCAGACTTTTGTCAGAAAACCAACTTTTTTACACAGTTTTGGCATTTTTCTGGGACATAGCCTATTTTTGCTATTTTTTGTGCTTTCAACCTCCTTCCAGTTAATGGTAGAAATGGGTATGAAACCAATAATGGATCCTGGAAAGCCATACATTTATGAAAAGTAGATAAAATTCTGAATTCAGCAAGGGGTCATTTGTGTAGATCCTTAAAGTTTTCCTTATAGAAACTAACAGTTAAATAAAGGAAAAATTGAAAATTAGTTGAAAAAACAGCCATTTGTGTCAACGTTTTCACCTGTAACTTCTTCTAATTATGACAGCTATTTGAAGGCAATATACCGTTATATCCGCTGGACCTTTCTGGTTGTGGGGATATATAGGACTTGTAGGTTCACCAAGAACCCGACGAACCCAGAGCCAATAATTGAGCAACATCTTGCAATGATTTTTTTTTAAGTACCGGGTATATAGCAATTATTTTGGGAAAATGTATACATGGAAAAATTGTTATGAAAGACACCTATGTATTTCTGAAATGGGAACAAAATGTAGATTTTAGAAACAGTAGATATTTGCACATTTCCGAAATTGGGAGTACCCATACTAGCATGAGAATTATAGGTCATTTTTCAAAATGACTTATTTTTACACATTGTCTTTCATTTGGAAGGCAGAAATGCATCGAAAGTCAATAGGTAATAACAGTTGCTCTACAATTCTGTGTTACCCTAAGTCTCCCGATAAAAATGGTACCTCACTTGTGTGGGTAGCCCTTGTGCCCACAACAGGAAATGGCTCAAAATGCAACGTGGACGTACCACATTTTCACAATGAAAAATTTCCCTTTTTTGCAAAGTGCCTAGGTGTAGTTTTTGAACCCTAGCTCTGCCGGCACCTAGGGAAACCTAGCAAACCTATACATTTTTGAAAACTAGACACCCAGGGGAATCCAGGATGGGGTGACTTGACTGCCTCCCACCAGGTTCTGTTACCCAGAATCCCTTGCAAACATAAAAAATTGTCAAAAAAATCACATTTTCCCCACATTTCTGTGGTGGAAAGTTCTGGAATCTGCGTGGATCCACAAATTTCCACCCACCCCGCGTTCCCCAAAGTCTAACGAGAAAAATGGTACCTCACTTGTGTGGGTCGGCCTAGTGCCTGCGACAGGAAACGGCGCAAAACGCAACGTGGTCACACCTCAATTTCGCAGTGAAAATGACCCTTTTTTGGCAAAGTGCCTAGCTGTAGTTTTTGAACCCTAGCTCTGCCGGCACCTAGGGAAACCTAGCAAACCTATACATTTTTGAAAACTAGACACCCAGGGAATCCAGGATGGGGTGACTTGACTGCCTCCCACCAGGTTCTGTTACCCAGAATCCCTTGCAAACATAAAAAATTGTCAAAAAAACCACATTTTCCCCACATTTCTGTGGTGGAAAGTTCTGGAATCTGCGTGGATCCACAAATTTCCACCCACCCCGCGTTCCCCAAAGTCTTACGAGAAAAATGGTACCTCACTTGTGTGGGTCGGCCTAGTGCCTGCGGCAGGAAACGGCGCAAAACGCAACGTGGTCACACCTCAATTTCGCAGTGAAAAATGACCCTTTTTGGCAAAGTGCCTAGCTGTAGTTTTTGAACCCTACCTCTGCCGGCACCTAGGAAACCTAGCAAACCTATACATTTTTGAAAACTAGACACCCAGGGAATCCAGGATGGGGTGACTTGACTGCCTCCCACCAGGTTCTGTTACCCAGAATCCCTTGCAAACATAAAAATTGTCAAAAACCACATTTTCCCCACATTTCTGTGGTGGAAAGTTCTGGAATCTGCGTGGATCCACAAATTTCCACCCACCCCGCGTTCCCCAAAGTCTTACGAGAAAAATGGTACCTCACTTGTGTGGGTCGGCCTAGTGCCTGCGACAGGAAACGGCGCAAAACGCAACGCGGTCCCACCTCAATTTCGCAGTGAAAAATGACCCTTTTTGGCAAAGTGCCTAGCTGTAGTTTTTGAACCCTACCTCTGCCGGCACCTAGGGAAACCTAGCAAACCTATACATTTTTGAAAACTAGACACCCAGGGGAATCCAGGATGGGGTGACTTGACTGCCTCCCACCAGGTTCTGTTACCCAGAATCCCTTGCAAACAAACAATTGTCAAAAAAAACACATTTTCCCCACATTTCTGTGGTGGAAAGTTCTGGAATCTGCGTGGATCCACAAATTTCCACCCACCCCGCGTTCCCCAAAGTCTTACGAGAAAAATGGTACCTCACTTGTGTGGGTCGGCCTAGTGCCTGCGACAGGAAACGGCGCAAAACGCAACGCGGTCCCACCTCAATTTCGCAGTGGAAAATGACCCTTTTTTGGCAAAGTGCCTAGCTGTAGTTTTTGAACCCTACCTCTGCCGGCACCTAGGGAAACCTAGCAAACCTATACATTTTTGAAAACTAGACACCCAGGGGAATCCAGGATGAGGTGACTTGACTGCCTCCCACCAGGTTCTGTTACCCAGAATCCCTTGCAAACATAAAAATTGTCCAAAAAACACATTTTCCCCACATTTCTGTGGTGGAAAGTTCTGGAATCTGCGTGGATCCACAAATTTCCACCCACCCGCGTCCCCCAAAGTCTTACGAGAAAAATGGTACCTCACTTGTGTGGGTCGGCCTAGTGCCTGCGACAGGAAACTGCGCAAAACTCAACGTGGTCACACCTCAATTTCGCAGTGAAAAATGACCCTTTTGGCAAAGTGCCTAGCTGTAGTTTTTGAACCCTACCTCTGCCGGCACCTAGGGAAACCTAGCAAACCTATACATTTTTGAAAACTAGACACCCAGGGGAATCCAGGATGGGGTGACTTGACTGCCTCCCACCAGGTTCTGTTACCCAGAATCCCTTGCAAACATAAAAAATTGTCCAAAAAAACACATTTTCACCACATTTCTGTGGTGGAAAGTTTTGGAATCTGCGTGGATCCACAAATTTCCACCCACCCCGCGTCCCCCAAAGTCTTACGAGAAAAATGGTACCTCACTTGTGTGGGTCGGCCTAGTGCCTGCGACAGGAAACGGCGCAAAACGCAACGTGGTCACACCTCAATTTCGCAGTGAAAAATGACCCTTTTGGCAAAGTGCCTAGCTGTAGTTTTTGAACCCTACCTCTGCCGGCACCTAGGGAAACCTAGCAAACCTATACATTTTTGAAAACTAGACACCCAGGGGAATCCAGGATGGGGTGACTTGACTACCTCCCACCAGGTTCTGTTACCCAGAATCCCTTGCAAACATAAAAAATTGTCCAAAAAACACATTTTCCCCACATTTCTGTGGTGGGAAGTTCTGGAATCTGCGTGGATCCACAAATTTCCACCCACCCCGCGTCCCCAAAGTCTTACGAGAAAAATGGTACCTCACTTGTGTGGGTCGGCCTAGTGCCTGCGACAGGAAACGGCGCAAAGCGCAACGCGGTCACACCTCAATTTCGCAGTGAAAAATGACCCTTTTTTGGCAAAGTGCCTAGCTGTAGTTTTTGAACCCTACCTCTGCCGGCACCTAGGGAAACCTAGCAAACCTATACATTTTTGAAAACTAGACACCCAGGGAATCCAGGATGGGGTGACTTGACTGCCTCCCACCAGGTTCTGTTACCCAGAATCCCTTGCAAACATAAAAAATTGTCCAAAAACACATTTTCCCCACATTTCTGTGGTGGAAAGTTCTGGAATCTGCGTGGATCCACAAATTTCCACCCACCCCGCGTCCCCCAAAGTCTTACGAGAAAAATGGTACCTCACTTGTGTGGGTCGGCCTAGTGCCTGCGACAGGAAACGGCGCAAAACACAATGTGGTCACACCTCAATTTCGCAGTGAAAAATGACCCTTTTTGGCAAAGTGCCTAGCTGTAGTTTTTGAACCCTACCTCTGCCGGCACCTAGGGAAACCTAGCAAACCTATACATTTTTGAAAACTAGACACCCAGGGGAATCCAGGATGGGGTGACTTGACTGCCTCCCACCAGGTTCTGTTACCCAGAATCCCTTGCAAACATAAAGAATTGTCCAAAAACACATTTTCCCCACATTTCTGTGGTGGAAAGTTCTGGAATCTGCGTGGATCCACAAATTTCCACCCACCCCGCGTTCCCCAAAGTCTAACGAGAAAAATGGTACCTCACCTGTGTAGGTCGGCCTAGTGCCTGCGACAGGAAACGGCGCAAAACGCAACGTGGTCACACCTCAATTTCGCAGTGAAAATGACCCTTTTTTGGCAAAGTGCCTAGCTGTAGTTTTTGAACCCTACCTCTGCCGGCACCTAGGGAAACCTAGCAAACCTATACATTTTTGAAAACTAGACACCCAGGGGAATCCAGGATGGGGTGACTTGACTGCCTCCCACCAGGTTCTGTTACCCAGAATCCCTTGCAAACATAAAAAATTGTCAAAAAAACACATTTTCCCCACATTTCTGTGGTGGAAAGTTCTGGAATCTGCGTGGATCCACAAATTTCCACCCACCCCGCGTTCCCAAAGTCTAACGAGAAGAATGGTACCTCACTTGTGTGGGTCGGCCTAGTGCCTGCGACAGGAAACGGCGCAAAACGCAACGTGGTCACACCTCAATTTCGCAGTGAAAAATGACCCTTTTTGGCAAAATGCCTAGCTGTAGTTTGTGAACCCTAGCTCTGCCGGCACCTAGGGAAACCTACCAAACCCACACATTTCTGAAAAGTAGACACCCGGGGCTTCCAGGGAGGTATGGCTTGCGTGGATCCCCCAACGTTTCCTTACCCAGAATCCCTGCAAACCTCACTTTTAGCTGAAAAAATCACTTTTTCACACATTTTTGTGTCGGAAAGTGTGGCATCACTGGCCTCACACAAATTTCCTACCACCCAGCGTTCCCCCAGGTCTCCCGATAAAAATGGTGCCTCACTTGTGTGGGAGGCCCAAGTACCCGCGACAGGCAAGGCCCAACGTAGTGAGGCGACCTCAAAATTGCCTATGTCAAAACCACCTGGTTTTGCAAGTGGGGTCACCTGGGTTTTGGCCCCGTGCTCGGCGGCCATCTGAGAAACCTACAAACCCACACATTTCTGAAAAGTAGACACCCGGGGGCTTCCAGGGAGGTATGGCTTGCGTGGATCCCCAACGTTTCCTTACCCAGAATCCCTTGCAAACCTCAATTTTAGCTGAAAAAATCACTTTTTCACACATTTGTGTGTGGGAAGTGTGGCATCACTGGCCTCACACAAATTTCCTACCAGCGTTCCCCAGGTCTCCTGATAAAAATGGTGCCTCACTTGTGTGGGAGGCCCAAGTACCCGCGACAGGCAAGGGCCCACAACGTAGTGAGGCGACCTCAAAATGCCTATCTCAAAACCACCTGGTTTTGCAGGGAGTCACCTGGGTTTTGGCCTCGTGCTCGGCGGCCATCTAGAAACCTACCAAACCCACATTTCTGAAAAGTAGACACCGGGGGCTTCCAGGGAGGTATGGCTTGCGTGGATCCCCCACGTTTCCTTACCCAGAATCCCCTGCAAACCTCACTTTTAGCTGAAAAAATCACTTTTTCACACATTTTTGTGTGGGAAAGTGTGGCATCACTGGCCTCACACAAATTTCCTACCACCCAGCGTTCCCCCAGGTCTCCCGATAAAAATGGTGCCTCACTTGTGTGGGAGGCCCAAGTACCCGCGACAGGCAAGGGCCCAAAACATTTTTGATAGGCAATGTTGATGTTGCCTCAAAACGTTTTGTGTCCTTGCCTGTCGCGGGTACTTGGGCCTCCCACACAAGTGAGGCACCATTTTTATCGGGAGACCTGGGGGAACGCTGGGTGGTAGGAAATTGTGTGAGGCCAGTGAGGCCACACTTTCCCACACAAAAATGTGTGAAAAAGTGATTTTTTCAGCTAAAAGTGAGGTTTGCAGGGGATTCTGGGATGAAACGTTGGGGGATCCACGCAAGCCATACCTCCCTGGAAGCCCCGGTGTCTACTTTTCAGAAATGTGTGGGTTTGGTAGGTTTCCTAGATGGCCGCCGAGCACGGGCCAAACCCAGGTGACTTCCTGCAAAACCAGGTGGTTTTGAGATAGGCAATTTTGAGGTCGCCTCACTACGTTGTGGGCCCTTGCCTGTCGCGGGTACTTGGGCCTCCCACACAAGTGAGGCACCATTTTTATCGGGAGACCTGGGGGAACGCTGGTGGTAGGAAATTTGTGTGAGGCCAGTGATGCCACACATTCCCACACAAAATGTGTGAAAAAGTGATTTTTTCAGCTAAAAGTGAGGTTTGCAGGGGATTCTGGGTAAGGAAACGTTGGGGGATCCACGCAAGCCATACCTCCTGGAAGCCCCGGGTGTCTACTTTTCAGAAATGTGTGGGTTTGGTAGGTTTCCTAGATGGCCGCCGAGCACGGGCCAAAACCCAGGTGACTCCCTTGCAAAACCAGGTGGTTTTGTGAAAGGCCATTTTGAGGTCGCCTCAATACGTTGTGGGCCCTTGCCTGTCGCGGGTACTTGGGCCTCCCACACAAGTGAGGCACCATTTTTATCGGGAGACCTGGGGAACGCTGGGTGGTAGGAAATTTGTGTGAGGCCAGTGATGCCACACTTTCCCACACAAAAATGTGTGAAAAAAGTGATTTTTTCAGCTAAAAGTGAGGTTTGCAGGGATTCTGGTTAAGGAAACTTTGGGGGATCCACGCAAGCCATACCTCCCTGGAAGCCACCGGGTGTCTACTTTTCAGAAATGTGTGGGTTTGGTAGGTTTCCTAGATGGCCGCCGAGCACGGGGCCAAAAACCCAGGTGACCCCCTTGCAAAACCAGGTGGTTTTTTGAAAGGCCATTTTGAGGTCGCCTCAATACATTGTGGGCCCTTGCCTGTCGCGGGTACTTGGGCCTCCCACACAAGTGAGGCACCATTTTTATCGGGAGACCTGGGGGAACGCTGGGTGGTAGGAAATTTGTGTGAGGCCAGTGATGCCACACTTTCCGACACAAAAATGTGTGAAAAAAGTGATTTTTTCAGCTAAAAGTGAGGTTTGCAGGGGATTCTGGGTAAGGAAACGTTGGGGGATCCACGCAAGCCATACCTCCCTGGAAGCCCCCGGGTGTCTACTTTTCAGAAATGTGTGGGTTTGGTAGGTTTCCCTAGATGGCCGCCGAGCACGGGGCCAAAAACCCAGGTGACCCCCTTGCAAAACCAGGTGGTTTTGTGAAAGGCCATTTTGAGGTCGCCTCAATACGTTGTGGGCCCTTGCCTGTCGCGGGTACTTGGGCCTCCCACACAAGTGAGGCACCATTTTTATCGGGAGACCTGGGGGAACGCTGGGTGGTAGGAAATTTGTGTGAGGCCAGTGATGCCACACTTTCCCACACAAAAATGTGTGAAAAAAGTGATTTTTTCAGCTAAAAGTGAGGTTTGCAGGGGATTCTGGGTAAGGAAACGTTGGGGGATCCACGCAAGCCATACCTCCCTGGAAGCCCCGGGTGTCTACTTTTCAGAAATGTGTGGGTTTGGTAGGTTTCCCTAGATGGCCGCCGAGCACGGGGCCAAAACCCAGGTGACCCCCTTGCAAAATCAGGTGGTTTTGTGAAAGGCCATTTTGAGGTCGCCTCAATACGTTGTGGGCCCTTGCCTGTCGCGGGTACTTGGGCCTCCCACACAAGTGAGGCACCATTTTTATCGGGAGACCTGGGGGAACGCTGGGTGGTAGGAAATTTGTGTGAGGCCAGTGATGCCACACTTTCCCACACAAAAATGTGTGAAAAAAGTGATTTTTTCAGCTAAAAGTGAGGTTTGCAGGGGATTCTGGGTAAGGAAACGTTGGGGGATCCACGCAAGCCATACCTCCCTGGAAGCCCCCGGGTGTCTACTTTTCAGAAATGTGTGGGTTTGGTAGGTTTCCCTATGTGGCCGCCGAGCCCCGGGCCAAAAACCCAGGTGACCCCCTTGCAAAACCAGGTCATAATGAGATAATGTGTTGTTTATTTCTGCAGCGTGAAAATGTTGGCACAATATTGCAAGGAAAATGTGACAGACATTTTGAGGTTTGCAGGACATTGTGGGTACCATAACTTGTTGGGATCCACGAGAGAGATATCACCATGTACTCCCATGGGTGTTTCGTTTACGACAATATCTACAGTTGGTAGGTTATTCTTAGACGGAATGTACACCTTGGCAGACAGACTAAAAAGACAAAGATTACTGCACAGCCATCTATTCCTCAAGCACACACACATACTGGTTGGATTTGGCACGAGGGTGAGTGATGGTTCAGTATATACAATTGTATTAACAAGTGATTTCACAAAAATGAAATGCACTGTTAATAATTGAAAGGACGAGAAACGGAACCATTGACTCACAGCTCGTGAGCTGTAAAGCCACGACAAGGCACCAACCTCTTTACAGGCCATTCATACACCTTTCATACGTGTGACAAATACAAAACCATTCACACCACCAGCCGCGGGCCCATCACATTACAACACTCACACCAGCAGACAGCGCCATTCAAGGGCCCATCACTTTCACACGCCCACATTCCTAACACAGCAACCACACAACCTGATGGATTGCGTGGAGTGTCGCTCGGCTAGCAGTGTGTGTAGTGACCAGCAGCAAGTCACTACTCACACACTGCCAGCCGAGCGCCACTCCACGCACACCGCCAGCCAAGCACCAGCCTACACACACCACCATCACATTTAGGATTTTTTTATACAAAAAAGAAAACACAAACAAATTGCAAATAGATACAAATCTACTAACACAAAATCAGAAACATTGCACTAATGCCAACCTTGAAACAGAACAACAATTCTTAAACATTACAGACCAGGCAGTTCACTTTACCACTCATGGTTGCTCCCAATAATTCTTTTGCTTGTGGTACGCTCTATAACAAGCAGGCACACACAGCCCAGGGTTAGAAGGACACTCAGGGCAGTACATACGAGTCTCCTTCCGCGTACCTCTTCGCCAAGAGACTCTACATCTCCTAGTGGGAAAGTCTTTTGAGGATGTAGGAGGAATGTGATCAGGAAAGTGGCGATCTTTCAATCGAGCCACATCCTCCACCACTCCAACTCTAGGAACACTTGCCTGTTCCACAACAACAAGGCTGCCTATGACAGACTCCTGAAACTGAACAAAAGTCAACTTTGACGCAGGAGAACACTCCTTGAACACAACAAAAGCATTGAAAGTTGCTAAATTGAAGAGATGGATGGCCAACTTCTTATACCAATTGTAAGACTTACGAATAGCAGTGTAAGGTTCCAACCTCTGATCTACTCTATCAACACCACCCATGTGCTTATTGTAGTCTAAAATGCACACAGGTTTGCGCACTTCAGCAATCTGACCCCAAACAGCCACAGGTGAAGTACTCTCATCATGGATGGTAGTCAGCATGTACACATCCCTCCTGTCCACAAATTTCACAGCTAGCAGTTCCTCACTACGCAAGGCACTGCACTGTCCCCTCTGAAGTTTTTTGCAAACAAGCTCTTTTGGATAACCTTTACGGTTAGAGCGGATTGTGCCACAAGCAAAAGTGTCCACTTTGAACAATTCCTTAAACAATTGCACAGCAGTGTAGAAGTTATCAAGGTACAAATGGTGGCCTCTGTTAAACAGTCCTCTAGCAAGTTCCCACACAATTTTCTCTGAAACTCCTACTAAAGTGGACGGACAACCAGGGGGTCAATAGTGGAATCCCTACCAGTGTACACACGCAAATTAAAAACATATCCTGTCCTACTCTCAGACAACATATACAGCTTAATTCCATAGCGTGCCCTCTTGCTAGGAATGTACTGCCTAAAAACCAAACGGCCCTTGAACAGCACCAAAGACTCATCAATAGATATTTCTTTCCCTGGAGTATAGATCTCTGAAAATCGATCTACAAAGTGATCAAGAACAGGCCGAATCTTAAAAAGACGGTCACATTCAGGGTGATCTCGTGGCAACGCCAAACCATTATCAACAAAATGCAGCATCCGAAGCAAAAGTAAATACCGATCACGAGTCATAACTGCAGGAAATATGGCCGTTGCCATCAAGGGACTGGTAGACCAATATGAACTCATGGACGGCTTCCTTATCAAACCCATCAAAAAAGTCAAACCCAAAAACTTCTTCATCTCTTCCAGATTTGTGGGACTCCACCGGGTAGCTCTAGAATGGGGCCCAAGTCTGGCACTGTTGTCCCTCAAAAACTGTTCAGCATACAAATTAGTCTGCTCAACAATCTCACCCAAAAATACATCATCCATAAACAACTGAAAATACTGTATAGGCAAATAATGTTCACAATCCACTCTACACCCTGCATAACCACTAAAGGCAGGCAACACCGGCTGCACCATGTTTGGATCAACCCAGAGTCCAGCACTTCCAGTAGGAAGCCTAGCAGCCCCAGGCTGCAATCCAGATGCCTCTTGCACCATCGGCACAGTAGTATCCTCCTCTAAATCAGGCACTTCATCTGCACTGAGAGTACCTTCATCATCCGATGATTCCATGTGGAGAGAAAACTCACTGCCTGAATCTTCCCCTCCCTCCTCTCCCTCAGACGCACTGTCAGTCTCATAATCCTGCTCAGAGGAAGATTCAAGAAGCAAACCAACCACCTGCTGAGCAGTAATTCTACGGCTAGCCATAATGCTTACTAATAAAGGTTACTTGTCAAACAAGTCAACAACAACAAACCCTTTGTAAAAAAAAAGAAATAAACAAAATGTAGCTTTATCACAAAGACCTATATACTCCAACACTATACCACTCACGTGACAGAAGCAGCTAGACTCACCACCACCTACTCTGCACAGACACAGTAAGGATCAACAATATCCCACTAAAAAAGAAGAAGAAAAAAATTACACATAAGACAATGCAAAACATCGCAAAGAATTTCATGCTCTGAACACTAACAAATATGCTGCCATTATGGCACCACTTACAAAAAAATTCATTCATGCATGACAATAATACTCATTTGGAGTACACACAACAAAAATATTTTTCTTACCAAATAAATGCAATTACGCAAAACTGCAGAACCACAACTGCCGAAACCGCAAACAGGAATCAAAAGCTTTACACTAGAATAAAAAGGAGGAAAAAAACATTACAATCACATATGCAAATAATGCACCAGTCCACACACAATCCACCAGCCAAGCTAAGGGGTAGGTGGGCCTAACAGTATAAATAAAATATTCACACCCGTAAAAGGGGAGCAACCCTTGCCCTTTTGGCCACTCCCCAACACAAAAATTAAAAAAAACCCTGGTGCCTAGTGGGCATTCCTGCTGCACGATCACATGATCGTGCAGCAGGAATGCACAAAAGAGGCATCGGGGGAAAGGAAAACCCTTTCCTTTCCCTCGATGCCTCTTTTGATACAAACCCCCCTCCCCGAGCCAAACCTCACCTGATTTCCCGACGCGCTGGAAGCAAATGGCTTCCAGCGCGTCGGGAAGAAAGGGAAACCCTCAATGATGTCAGCGCGCTGACGTCATTGATGGGGCGGGGGGAGGCAGGGGAAGCCCTTCCCCTGCCTCCCCAAAAAAAAAACCTAACGATCAGATTCTCACGGGGGGAGCGCCAGCGCTTCCCCCGTGGGTGGTCTTATGACGAGCTGGACTCGTCACGAGCACTGTGTGCCATGACGAGTCCAGCTCGTCATAAGCACCGAAGGGGATAAAGGGTCAGAGCAGGATCTCAGCGGCAGACGAGGAGAAGGAACCTCCTGGTCACAGGAACTACACGAGCATTGCGCTCGAGAAATTCAAGGATGCAAAGACCTCCATCAAGGATTACAGCTAACTTTTCAGGGTGTAAATGGAGAGAAGGCACATCTGCCCTGCATATTTATCCACGAAGATGCCACCGTTTTGTGCAATACCTCTACTCAACTGGAGTACTTTCTACTGGCTAATCAGTAAGTGCTACCTCGTTGGGTAAATGTATAGTGCCTTTCCTACACTACAGCTGCGTAAAAGACCAGAAGAATTGTCTCCAGTGACCTGTGTGTCTGTAACTTTGCCACCGCGCCGAAAGCGCCGGGGTCCTTTGAGTAAGCTGTCCATCATAGTGGGGAAAGGGCGGGCATACGTTGCATACCGCTAGTGTATGTGTGGCGGGGCCAAACGAGCGGGGCTTCTAGGCCCGTTCACATGCCTCTTGTTTATAAAGGGTCAGAGCAGGATCTCAGCGGCAGACGAGGAGAAGGAACCTCCTGGTCACAGGAACTACACGAGCATTGCGCTCGAGAAATTCAAGGATGCAAAGACCTCCATCAAGGATTACAGCTAACTTTTCAGGGTGTAAATGGAGAGAAGGCACATCTCCACGCTCACGAATTCTACACGAGAATTGCGCTCGAGAAAATGAAGGATGCAAAGACCTCCATCAAGGATTACAGCTAACTTGTCAGGGTGTAAATGGAGAGAAGGCACATCTGCCCTGCATATTTATCCACGAAGATGCCACCGTTTTGTGCAATACCTCTACTCAACTGGAGTGCTTTCTACTGGCTAATCAGTAAGTGCTACCTCGTTGGGTAAATGTATAGTGCCTTTCCTACACTACAGCTGCGTAAAGGACCAGAAGAATTGTCTCCAGTGACCTGTGTGTCTGTAACTTTGCCACCGCGCCGAAAGCGCCGGGGTCCTTTGAGTAAGCTGTCCATCATAGTGGGGAAAGGGCGGGCATACGTTGCATACCGCTAGTGTATGTGTGGCGGGGCCAAACGAGCGGGGCTTCTAGGCCCGTTCACATGCCTCTTGTTTATAAAGGGTCAGAGCAGGATCTCAGCGGCAGACGAGGAGAAGGAACCTCATGGTCACAGGAACTACACGAGCATTGCGCTCGACAAATTCAAGGATGCAAAGACCTCCATCAAGGATTACAGCTAACTTTTCAGGGTGTAAATGGAGAGAAGGCACATCTCCACGCTCACGAATTCTACACGAGAATTGCGCTCGAGAAAATGAAGGATGCAAAGACCTCCATCAAGGATTACAGCTAACTTGTCAGGGTGTAAATGGAGAGAAGGCACATCTGCCCTGCATATTTATCCACGAAGATGCCACCGTTTTGTGCAATACCTCTACTCAACTGGAGTACTTTCTACTGGCTAATCAGTAAGTGCTACCTCGTTGGGTAAATGTATAGTGCCTTTCCTACACTACAGCTGCGTAAAGGACCAGAAGAATTGTCTCCAGTGACCTGTGTGTCTGTAACTTTGCCACCGCGCCGAAAGCGCCGGGGTCCTTTGAGTAAGCTGTCCATCATAGTGGGGAAAGGGCGGGCATACGTTGCATACCGCTAGTGTATGTGTGGCGGGGCTTCTAGGCCCGTTCACATGCCTCTTGTTTATAAAGGGTCAGAGCAGGATCTCAGCGGCAGACGAGGAGAAGGAACCTCATGGTCACAGGAACTACACGAGCATTGCGCTCGACAAATTCAAGGATGCAAAGACCTCCATCAAGGATTACAGCTAACTTTTCAGGGTGTAAATGGAGAGAAGGCACATCTCCACGCTCACGAATTCTACACGAGAATTGCGCTCGAGAAAATGAAGGATGCAAATACCTCCATCAAGGATTACAGCTAACTTGTCAGGGTGTAAATGGAGAGAAGGCACATCTGCCCTGCATATTTATCCACGAAGATGCCACCATTTTGTGCAATACCTCTACTCAACTGGAGTACTTTCTACTGGCTAATCAGTAAGTGCTACCTCGTTGGGTAAATGTATAGTGCCTTTCCTACACTACAGCTGCGTAAAGGACCAGAAGAATTGTCTCCAGTGACCTGTGTGTCTGTAACTTTGCCACCGCGCCGAAAGCGCCGGGGTCCTTTGAGTAAGCTGTCCATCATAGTGGGGAAAGGGCGGGCATACGTTGCATACCGCTAGTGTATGTGTGGCGGGGCTTCTAGGCCCGTTCACATGCCTCTTGTTTAGAAAGGGTCAGAGCAGTATCTCAGCGGCAGACGAGGAGAAGGAACCTCATGGTCACAGGAACTACACGAGCATTGCGCTCGACAAATTCAAGGATGCAAAGACCTCCATCAAGGATTACAGCTAACTTTTCAGGGTGTAAATGGAGAGAAGGCACATCTCCACGCTCACGAATTCTACACGAGAATTGCGCTCGAGAAAATGAAGGATGCAAAGACCTCCATCAAGGATTACAGCTAACTTGTCAGGGTGTAAATGGAGAGAAGGCACATCTGCCCTGCATATTTATCCACGAAGATGCCACCGTTTTGTGCAATACCTCTACTCAACTGGAGTACTTTCTACTGGCTAATCAGTAAGTGCTACCTCGTTGGGTAAATGTATAATGCCTTTCCTACACTACAGCTGCGTAAAGGACCAGAAGAATTGTCTCCAGTGACCTGTGTGTCTGCAACTTTGCCACCGCGCCGAAAGCGCCGGGGTCCTTTGAGTAAGCTGTCCATCATAGTAGGGAAAGGGCGGGCATACGTTGCATACCGCTAGTGTATGTGTGGCGGGGCCAAACGAGCGGTGCTTCTAGGCCCGTTCACATGCCTCTTGTTTATAAAGGGTCAGAGCAGGATCGCAGCGGCAGACGAGGAGAAGGAACCTCCTGGTCACAGGAACTACACGAGCATTGCGCTCGAGAAATTCAAGGATGCAAAGACCTCCATCAAGTATTACAGCTAACTTTTCAGGGTGTAAATGGAGAGAAGGCACATCTCCACGCTCACAATGGCGCTCTCGTGAGCATTCCTGCTGCACGATCACATGATCATGCAGCAGGAATGCACAAAAGAGGCATCGGGGGAAAGGAAAACCCTTTCCTTTCCCTCGATGTCTCTTTTAGAATCAAACCCCCCTCCCCGAGCCAAAACTCACCTTATTTCCCGACGCGCTGGAAGCAAATGGCTTCCAGCGCGTCGGGGAAGAAAGGGAAACCCTCAACGATGTCAGCGCGCCTCGCGCGCTGACGTCATTGATGGGGGGGCGGGGGGGGCGGGGGGAGGCAGGGGAAGGACTTCCCCTGCCTTCCCCCAAAAAAACCCGACGATCGGATTCCCACGGGGGGAGCGCCAGCGCTTCCCCCGTGGGTGGTCTTATGACGAGCTGGACTCGTCATGAGCACACGAGCACTGTGTGCCATGACGAGTCCAGCTCGTCATAAGCATGGAAGGGGTTAAAGGTATGGGGCTGTTTATTCTTGGCTGCCCAAAAGGTACACCCATTTGGCCTATTTAGACCAACCTCACCATTTTAAGGCATGCCATAAAATAATTCTTGAAGGTTGAAAACAACTGCCGTACCTACTATACTATGATCACTCAAATCAGTAGGGAACACACTAAATTACAAACAGGCCCCAAACATCTCATAAGAAACAATCAGTCCAGCAAGCTCAGCCTCGAAGTAGAATGGAAAGTTTAAGGGGCAGGCTCACCAGCAGAAAGCCAACCATTCAAGATGACCAAATAATTTTTTCTCAGAGTTGCCAAAAAAAACCTCGTTTGTTTGTTGACATTTTTCCCGAAAGGTATCTCCAGAATAGCCCACACTTCCTCTTTTTCTGCATTAGCAGAAATCGGGGAAGCAGAGTTGGAAATCTTTACATTTAAGTCATCCATGGTACTTACCAGTGGACACTCTTTAGCCACACTAATAGCAAAAACAAAAGTAAAGAACTGACTTACCCAATGGTCATAGGATTTGCCCAGAGGAAAATACATGTTAACTAACATGAGGAAGGATGGATCACCTCTTGCATCTTGACATGCCAATTTCAAGGCAAAGACATTGACTTGAAGAATGGATACAAACTTCCTGATTCCAATCCACAGTATTCTTAGGTAAAATTCCTCCCTCCCCTCCACCCACCCAGTGGAATGGCCCCTTTCAGAATGCCTTGCGTTGGAAGAAATTACAAACAAGCATTGGCATAGCCAATAGGTCTCGCTTTTGGGACCTTATAAGTATTTAGTTATGCAGCACAATATCCTTGGTGCAACAACATCAACTGTTGCATGGCTAAACACTTATAAGGTCCTAAAGGCGAGACCTATTGACTATGCCAATGCTTGTCTCTAATGAGCAGGGAGCCTTCAATCTAAAGTGCTCGTCTATGAACTATGAATTCAGATTTGGAAAGAATGAAAGATAATGAGGGAGAAGATGAAAGGTGTGAATATATAGAATGGTTTACACAGCTGCCAATGTTTCAGATTGCTATGTGTGACATTTTCATAATTTTAGTTGAATTATGAGTGACATTTAATGACTATGAGTGACACTTTCTCGCGCGCAAAATCAAGCAATGAAAATGAGGGAAATAGGTATAGGCTGAATAAATAAGACTTTACGCAAATGAGTACAGCGTCTTGTTAACAAAACTGTAAATATCACAAATGAACTCCACTCAAACACTAATAAAATCATTAACCCCGAGCGGCCGCCCCGTTGCTGCGCTGCTACCTGCCCAACCCTGCAGGCATCGGCACACATCAACATGACCCACCGGCTATCACAGAGGCTCTGCTGACTTTGGTGACACCACTGGCACTGAAAGTAATTGGACAGGCAGCAGCACCACATATAGTCAGTCACAGAGTGACTCAGTGACCCCGACCGTCCCAACACGAGTTGGTGGGCTTTATGTCACGTGACTTAGAGAGACTAACTTCAGCTGTAACAGGGCATGCTGTACCCTCGGCCCATAGTTGAACCAACAGTACGCATTTTATGTGCAGAAACATCTTTCTGGCATCCTGATGCCCTCAGACATCCCGAAGACTCTGCCCGCTGAACCCCACAATGGAGCAGCACCAACAAAGGCAGCAGTTAGGGCTATCAGAAGCAACAACGTTTAAGTTAGGAGGGGCACAGTTTACAAGTAATCCAAAGAGTAAAACACAGTTACCTCTTTCTTTCTTTGCGTTGTGTTCCGACCGCCGTCCGCTGCAATCGCCGATCACTGCTGTGACGTGAAGCTCGGCTGTAACTGAATTAGGCGCGGCGCCGGTCACATTACATTTTTGACTGCACACAGCAGCCCGGGCCGGTGCGAGAAGCAGAAGGAGACAGCGCTGCACGCGCCATAATTAAAGCCCCACCGCAAATTCTCCCATAACAAACTCCCCGCCTTTGGCAGCAGGACGTCACGTCTCCCCCATCGCGGCGCAAGACGTTATAAAATAAATCAACTTAATCTGACCGGTCTGTCCCGCCCCGGCTGTGACGGTAGTAGCCATTTGGCCTAACAATGAAGTCAAGCTATCTGAGAGTGGCGCCACAGGAAATAATTAGATACAATGTAGCAGTGAGCTGCCTGCCAGCAGCAGTCTTAGCTCAGCTACAAGCACCAAACCTGCAGGATCTTGAGCAAACAGCGAGAGAGGAAATTGGCTCTGTCGGCCCAAAGCCGGTAGTTCTGACCGTTTGGCCTCATCCTCTCCCCGTCGCTATATCTTCTTGCGTTAGCAACTGCCTGCCTGAAGAACAAAGTCAATGATCATATGGCAGCTGTTTTGTCCCTCTAGCTTGACACATCATCACGAGTGCCGCGCGTGATGGAACGAAACCGAAACTTAAGGAGCTGCTTAAATATAGCAGCGGTGTATATTCACTCCGGTCCTGCAGACGTGAATGGCTGCAACGATGTTTTGAAGGTATGGTACTCTATTTCAAACGATTTCTCTTTCCAGTTATCAGTATTACAGAATACAATGTATTTGCTTGTGCTTCTCGTCTTTGACAGCCAGGAATTAACATTTACTGCTACAGACGGAGTGTGGAGACTAGGTTCACGATGTTTTATGATATTGGCGATAATAATGCAGCCCCAATCACAGCCAATTGTTTATAGAATTGTAAACAATGAAGGAAAGAAATAAGCGGAAGGAAGTGTTAAAGAGGAGCTAAGTGACTGAGAAAGAGAGATCGGAATGACAACAAGCCCGCGAGTGGTGCGCGCGCACCACAGAGGAGCGGGGCGAGCGAGCGCGGCAGCCTGCTCAGCTGACGAGACGCTCAGCTGACCAGACGCTCGTGCGTCGTGGCTGGCCTTTGGATGTGTACGCGCGGCAGACATGTGTTTCCACTTATCGCGCCCGCGTCTGGGCACGATAATTGGAAACATATGTTTGCCGCGCGTACCCATCTCAAAAGGCCAGCCACGACGCACGAGCGTTTGTTGGACTGCTTTTCAAACTCGCTTACATTAAGTCTTCGCCTCTAAGCAGCGCTTGCGCGCTACTCGAGGCTCGACCTAAAAAAGCAGCACATGTAAAGTCAATAAATGACCAGGTTTCTTGTAAACATAAAGTTAACGTATTAAAAGACTTCAAAAATTTAGTTTTCCATTATCATGTCCCAGTCAGGCCATGTTCCAGAACAAATAAGCCCACTAGAGCTACCTCAGTAACTTGACATTTTTTAACATAGGATGAGCACTATTCAGGACTCCCGCCATCTAGGTAGATCTTCCTTTGACTTCTCAACTTGCGGGTTGACAGCCAGGCCCTCCAAAAGTTTTATCACTCGCCCTCCCTTCCCCAAGGAGACAACTATATCATTCCGATTCCCCTGATAGGTACTATTATCGGGACCCATTGCAGCAACCAGCATTGATTTATATACTTTAGGTGGATTACTTTGTTGCACCAGGGGCTCTAAATGTTCCACAACTGGCACAACATCAATCCCCCTTTTTGAGAAAAAAATTAAAATTTTGCAGAACCAAATTTGCAATAACCAATGAGCCAAAGGTGATTCTACAGTATGGCAATGATGCAGTTGAGTGAATAAACACATTTTTGATGTCACTACTTTTTACTAACTCTAGTGCTTCTATCTCCAAAAAAGGAATTTAGGATAGAGCTTCTGGGAGTGACTCAGTGTTAAATAATAAAATACAATCTAAAGTAGTAGACCCTAAGCTCTGCTTGAGTCTCAGTTCATGAGGGCTGCAATCTGCAATCCCGTTTAATAGGTCAATCATCCTCATAACAAACCCTAGGTCATAAACTGAGCAAGGAACAAGTTGTATTATCAGAAACTGCTACGGTACCTTGTACATAGTAATTATGAGTACACAGGGGTTGATTAACTAATTTACCCAGATTCTCCTTAACTGGTTGGAGATTCTCACCGTCATAGAGCTCAACTAAATCTATGTAGGCATTAACATTCCTCAACACCTCAACATCAAGAGTCCATGAAGCTACCATACTTTCAGTTTAACTCCCAATCCCTATCTGAGCAATTGGAGCATTAAATAGAATATTTGGAAGAAATTGGGGACGTGGAGACAGAACAGAAGGACTAAGGGCTTTGACTAGATTTTCCCCAGCCTTCTCTTCCAATTTAAGATTACCATGGTCAGGTTGCAAATTTAGAGGACGGAGGGCACAAAGCAGTGTCCCCAAGTGCCATTCGCACCTCCTCATTAGAAACCTTCATGTAAGAACAACTAGGGAATCTCAATTTTTTCTATTTACGTTTAGAGATTCTTCTGATATATTTTTGTTAATGTTTCTTTTCAGCACCCTGGTGGACTGCCAATGAGGGTTGTACTTTAAGCTGCTTCTTTGACCCAATAGATCCAAGGACTGATCTTTGTATCAACCAAATTGATGACAAAATTAGAACCACCATCAACCAAAGATTCCAATTCTACAACTAATACATTCTCTTTACCAACTTTCATGCTCCCTTTATTAGGCCCTTTTCTAAACAAGGGGAAAATCTCCATTATAATTGAATCTGCAGGAATTTCCTGTCTATATTCCACAAACAATCAACTTAAGCAACAATACTCATGGACATGAGGGCTAAGATTGTTTGGAGACGCATCATACTGCAATGGTTTATAAGCTTGTACTGTTACTAACCTCCTCCTAGACTCCCCATTTGCATTATCAACGTTTGTGTTACATTTCATTAAGCAACACTTATTACCATTCTGTATCTCCAATAAAATCGCGGATAAAATTTCTAATACATGATCAGAACTAGACATAAATTTCTCGAATAAACGCGAGATAGAAAAGAAAACGTTTTCAATACAAAACAGAGTCTGTAGGCATGCCTCTTGAAATGCCACCTCCATTATTAAACTGGGTTATAATCCACTTGCACTTGGAAAGAAAAATTGATTGGGATCGGAGAAAGCCCCTAAAGAAGAATCGTCAATATATAATGTCGACAGAGATAGACGAGAGAGACGAATAGACGGATTTGTGTTCAATTGTCCTTTGTCACTGCAAGTGCCACTGTAGGTGTTAACAGGGGACCAACTTACAGAGGGCACTTTCCCCGCCCCCGAACGAAAGTCAGAATCAACATCAAGGGGGTGAAGTCCACCACCAGGACCACCTCCCCATTAACAACAATGACACTGTTAATTCTTACGAAGCTTCTAGAGGTAGATATCCCTTCTGACTTACTGGGAAGAAGGCAATAGAACACTCTCCATTGCCCTGATCAAGCATTTGATTCCCAAACAATGGAATTGGGGATACAGGCACTGACATCTCCTGCAAGCACTTGTTGACCAATCCCACAAGTTCGCCTGTGCCCATTGTCTTCCCAGGAGATTTGGCTTCCTTCCTCCATTTTGGCCCGAAGAGGGACTTATTCACCGGTGCAGAGAAGCAGAAAAGCTTGCAATCGCTTGACTGGATCAGTGGCATAGAAGATACTGCCAAAGATGAAGCTGCCGGATAAGAGGAGCTAAAAGCTTCCTCCGACTCGTTTGACAAAGCTTTATCTATTTATTTTTTTTAAAGCCTGAAATAGATGAAAGAGACTTGTAGGACAGCTGCTGATGGTAACTTCTGCTTCCGCTGGCAACATGTTTTTGATTTTTGCTTTAAATTAGAAGAAATCACACGCCCAGAGAACAATTTCTTTAGTGTGATCGCCACAAAAAATCACCACATGCCTGCATCTGTCAAATCCAGAGCACAAATCACAGATGCTAAAGCCCACTTACACAGTGACCCAGTGACCCTGAGTGGCTGTTCTTATTTCTGATGGCAGTGAAAGAAATAAGTAAAAAAGATGGTAAAGTAGATGAATAGAATAGATGAATAAAGGGTCTCAATCAGGGCCTCAACAAAGTCACAATCAGGATAGCATAGAGTAGTAGCGCAGAGTTGAGGAGTACAGGAGCATAACAGTCCACCAAGCACAGAGTAAAATAAACACTATGGCAATGGTGTGGCAATCAAGAATTACAAAAACGGTTATGGCACACACTGTATTGTTCCTATTTAAACGTGCTCACTTCCAGGGTCCACCGTTTGGAACACCCCAAAAACAAAATAATTCAACAACAAAGATTGTCCCAAAGAAAGCATCAAGATGTCATGTATATTCTTTGTATTCTTTCTTTTATTGCTTGTTTCACATTTATAACAAATGAGGACACAGCCAACACGCATCATCCCAGAACATAGGGACTTCTTCAGGGCTGTTAAAAAACACATAAGACAGAGACTTAAACAGCATTTATGCTACATAATTGCAATAACACAAAGACGTTACTTGAAGACACAATATCATCTATGACTTTATAACAATACATATACTCAACAGCAATTAAAACATTGTTAAAAACAACATACAACATTATATATTTAGATATTCCTTACAAAAACTTTTTGCTCTATAACACCACAAAGACAAAGGACAAATAAACATTACACATTTAGTTCAAATACTTATTGCACAGGACCCTTATAGCCGAGTCACAATTTTGAATTTCATCCACTTTCTCCGTAATTATACAAAACCTTATTGATAGTAGAAACATGACTGGATGCTCAAAGTTAATATAATCAGATTTAGGACTTCATTGTTATCTTTCAAATTTACCCAAGATATCCCTATTCGAAGAACATTGTAAAGAATGCCTAAAGGGAACTATCGTTTTTGAGAATAGCATGCAAAAGTACCCCATAGTAGACTCCCCACAGTACAAAATCATTGTCACTTACCAAAAACATAGTCACACCAAACACTAGTCTCTAGGGTAATGAAGAGAATCCTTGTTGTTCAATCCTGTGAATCTATTTGTAAGAAAGGACAAAAGGTCTACTGAATATCCCCCTTAAATGAGAGATGTTGGAATATGCCTCCACATTTTCAGTTATATACAGAATGATATTTTGCTTACCGAAATTACATTTATAAATCAGCAGTCCAAACTGAAAACATCTAATGCCCATTCGAACCCTGTATTCATCAGGGGTTCGTAGAAGATTTGCAGAATCTGTTGGGCTTCATACCTTAACCCCTTCGCTGCTTCTGTCGGCCAACGGCCGTCGCGAGCACTACCTCCGTAGTGCTGCGCACGTCCGTTGGCCGACGCAGCCCCGCCCACTCAATTAAACCGCCGCACCGCGGCGGAATTCGCGCCGCGGTTAAATAAGGTATTCTGTGCAGGAAAAACAGACAAAAGCAGCTAATTGAAAACAAGTTATGACCTAAATATATTCATAAATACACATGTAGAAATGTCGGACCAAATATTTGAGCAACAACTACTTTCTTTTTGAGGGACAGCGATTCCATCAACTTCAAGGTACTGCCATGGGTTCCAGGTTTGCCCCCTCTTATGCCTCACGGTGTCCCGACTCCGAGTTGGACCAATCATTGTCCGACCAGCCCTGCCCCCAGAATAGTGCACACTGCGCAGGCTCGCATCTAGCATATCAGAAAGATGGAGGAGTTCAAGAGAGTAGCAGCATCTGTGTCGTGTGCTGCAACAGCCCTAACAGGCCCTGCTGCACCCTTTCACTTACTGGTTCTGGCTCATAGCACTTTTTGGTCATCCGTACCTGGCAGCTGTAGCCTGAACATCATATTTTGCTGCCTCAGGCATTTGTTGGGCAGTTTATATACCCTGCGCAGCGCTGTTGAGGAAAAACAAGAAGCAGTGAAAAGCAAGGGAAAGAAAGCACTCCAAAAAATGGGGGAAAGAAAAAAAATCATTAAAAAACGAGACAAAAGCAGGAGAAAGCACTCAGAAAAACAGGGAGAGAGCAAGGAAAAAGCAGTAAAAAAACAGCAAAAGTAGGAGAAAGTACTTAGAAAAATGGGGTAGAGGGAGGAGAAAGCAATAAAAAAAACTGGGCAAAAGAAGGAGAAAGCATTCAGACAAATGGGGGAGAGGAAGGAAAAAGGAGTAAAAAAGCAGGAGAAAGCACTCAGAAAAAACGGGGGAGAGAAAGGAGAAAGCAGTAAAAAACGAGGCAAAAGCAGCAGAAAGCAGTGGGGTTTATATTTTGTGCCACCATGAGGGGGTTATATGATAATCTGGTGTGGTGGGGTTACACCCGTGATGTGGGATTATATCTGATGAATGATGTGGATGCCATCCAGTGCCAAGGCAAGTGCTGTGGTTTTATAGCTGGTGCTGTACCAACCATTTTGGGTGCACTCTGGTGCTGTGGGTGCAATATAGGGCTGTGGCAACTGCAGTGGGTGCAAGTAAAATCTGGTACTACTATACATATATATATATATATATATATATATATATATATAGTGTGTGCATATGTGTGTGTGTACATATGCCCACACACATACACTTTTCCTTTTACAAGTTTCTATTACTGCATACAGGACTGTATTCAATAAATAGTGCATTGTAGGTAGGGGATGGGCATCTACTGCACCGCATCATTGAGGAAAGACACCTTGGGCTTCAAATGCACAAGTTCCATAAAATAATATCAAAACGGATAAAGTTGGCACTCAAAGCGAGTTCTGGTAATGCCACAAGCCCACCCAAATCCATGCGTTTATAAAACATTTTCTGAGACACAGCAGAAGGTTAGCAATAAAAAACATACTGGGAGCAGGAAATATGATCGCGCTCCATGCTCTAGTGCGCACCAGAGAACAAAGATGAAATATCCATGCCTTTTTATGGTTGCATCAGCGCATTTACACAAGGTAGAAAGAGAAAATGTCATGGAGGCGAAATGTCAAGAATGGAAACTGCGTTAGATACCAATAAGCAGTTGGTGTTGACAATGACAGATTGGGTGGGGAGAATGCTTCCTGAGGTCAATGGATGTAGTGCAAAGCTGGGTTTTGAATCAGTCAAGGTTGTGCCTGAGAGGGTGGGCAGAGTACAGTGTGTGTGAATGACAGCCCACAGAGTGAACTAACAACAGCCCGCCCTTTCCTCCTTTCCCCAGGCTGGGGCCCATCATGGAGTCGTGCTGGAAGAGCTTAGACATCACGCAGGCTGTGTACTAGAGGCGGAAGAACAAGAAGTCCACCTCCATGAACCTGGAAGTGGAGATCAAGGGCGAGCGGCACGGCAGCTATGCCATAGACATGGCCATGTTTGTGTGCCTCACGTCGCAGTACCTGTCCGATAGGGCCTTGGGGCACCCAGAACTGGTGCTGCTATACACCCTCAACCTAGAAGAGCACGGGTGAGTGTCCGAGCAAGGGAGGCACTGGGCCGGCTTGGAAGGGGCAGCGAGTGCGTGTGCACACTTTCTTAGGGTGGAGCCTCTGACCTTTGTGCTGAGTCCCCTCTGGCCAAAAGGTTCCAGGGGTCATTGGGGTCTGAATCATGCTTGTGCTTCATCGAGGGGACCAAGATTTTCAAGAAAAGCTGAAAAATGTTTTAATTAAATGTTACTTAAGTTTTAGCAATAATTTGCCATTGAAACCACCTGCCGTTTCTCACTTGAGCTCTGCTCCAGCTCCACTTAAATCCCCTGTCGTTTTGCACCATATTTTTCTTCCTGACCATTTACATGCATGCAGTGTTGCTCTTCAGTCCTGTGTAGCTGTTTAAAGCACCCTTCTAGTTTTCTACATACAAGCATGGGTGGCCAAGCAATACTCTGCACACGCGACGAACTCCGCAGAATTTGACAGAGTTTTTCAGTCACTCCGTGGAATTCCGCTGCGTGAAACTTTGGGCGCTCTGCCCAGGCCTGATTGTAGGTGAGTTATTTGATGTTCACAAATCTCATCTTACCAATATAGCTATGCATTATGCAAGGATAGCTTCGTTCTCCGTGCAGGAGAAATTTAAAGGGATTTTTCAACTACCTGCAGCTCATCTACAATTCACAGTTTATTTAATACAGCCAGCCTGGTGATGACAGAGTATTTAACAATCCCCATTTCTTTTTAGAAATGGACATCTGCAAAAAAAAATGTCATTACGAAAATTGGAGGATTTAGAATCTGATATTAAGGAAGCAAGAAAAGAATCTAGACATGGTGAACAGGAGGCCAAGAACCAAGCACAAGCAGTTCTGCAGGCCCAGTTTCAGCTCCAACAGAATGTAGCCATGATGTTGATGCTCCCGTAAATGACATTGGATTCTATTTGAATTCATCAAAAAAAACTAACAGATGATTTTAAATACAATCTACTGATAAATAATTATACCCACCATAAAAGTATGACTTCAAGAACGATTCAGGCGGAGCACGCTGTTTCCGTCATGTGTGGATTAATCAATATTCACCATGGCTTAGCTACTCTCCACAACTGAAAAGTGCGATATGCACAGATTACGTAACTGACTAATCCTTTAATCGTCAGGGACCTGGAACGTGATGAATCAATTGCATAGAACGCGCTCTGGATTAGTACGTTTTTTAGTACTACAACTCCCAAGATCCCCGGTACTAGGAAGTGAAAGATTTCACTTCCAGGTCATGACACGACCAGAAACGGGAGTAAGAATTTAAAAAACGAAAGGTTCCTGGTCATGTTCCCCTTCGATCCGGACACAGATCTCTAATAATAATGTACGCATGAGGGAGTGGGACCTCGTGAACTTAGAGTGGCTAGGGCGCTGTTTTGAAGTTTGGTCTCGGCGATGGGCTTTATATGTTTGTCGTCACCTCTTGATTTTGGAGCGCCACTGCCTGTCAGGTGTAGTTGGCTGCAGTTATTTTCAGACAAAATGTATACCTGCTCTTTTTTGAGACATTTAGCAGCATTGCCCGTTTTGTCTAGTAGGCACTTTCATTTAACAGTGAGCAATAAGACGAGCACTGTATTTACCAAGAATAACTAAAACATGACCTCTAATAAGAACAAGAACGGATGTTCCTGGAGATCTCGTTCTATAATCACTAGTAAAGTGGAAAACATAATGCTAGTTATGTAAAAAACATAGTGAGCGATTGAGAGTCGGTTTAGACAAGGAGTGTTGCATTAGGACACGCATTTATTTAAAAGAAGAGAGACAGTATTTAGAGGATAATGTACCATGTTATCTAGGGATAGCATTGCTGATCAGTTAGGTCCTGTAGAGTTCATATTATTTTCTTTGTTATAACATTATTTTTGTTATATGTTTACACCTTTAGACTTTGGAGTTCTATCAGTAAAGGACCTCTGGAAGGTGGTGGTACATTAATAGTACCCAAGTGGTGAGATGCTTGATTATAAGCATGTCTGACGATTATTATTGATTATGTGTTGTCACGTGTGTTGTGAGGTGGGGGAAACTATTGTGTGTGTGTGTACACGAAATAATGGAATAAGTTTTAACAAAGTCTAATGAAGATGTACACTTTTTGCAGATTGTGGACCATACTGCAGCTGGTACCACACAGATTGATGCCATAACAAATAAGTATGGTATTTTCTTATCCTTAGTAATTTTGTTTACACTTTAAATAGCAGAGTGACAAGAAGTGGGTCCTGACGAATGCCATTGAACCAACAGGTCGCCCAAGGCAGAAACATGTTGACCTCACTTTAATAGGGAACATCCTTACCCCTATTCACTTAGCTTTTTAGTCCTAACCATTGGGGACTACCAATTAAACTATTTTGTCTCCCTTGAGTTAGTTTTAATTCACTTTTTCACTTTATTTGCACTCTGCCCCTCACTCCAAACTTCCATTGGATGATTTATGAACAAAACACCTCACGCTCCTCTTCTTATAGGAGAGTTGTAGCCCACACTGTGAACCTTGCGGTCACAGTGTGCAAGAGGGAACCCAATGATGAAGCATGTCACCTTTGGGTGAGTGAGGGTTCTCATCTTTAAAAGACTAATGCCCTACCCCTTCCTTGCACAGACACCTAGGTCAGTTATTGAAATAACAGACAACATCCCTATATTTTTTGTGAGTATACCGTTTTTCCACAGCCAGTTCATCGTGGGACACAAGGAGCATTCATAACTATGCCCTTCACTAAATATAAAGACTTCCATGAAAGTGCACGCAACCGTGTTTTATCGTCTTGGCATAAAAACGCACAAGTGGATGCAACTCACTTTTTGGCAATCAGAAAGAAACCGTAAACAAGTATTGTTTGGCAAATAGACAGCGCTGTAATAAGGCAAGTTGAAGAAAATTGGAAAAAGTTATTTCCAATTTTGTCTACTACCTTATTTTGAGGCACACTTGACATTACTTTAAGTGGGAAAAAAGTACAACTGGAAACATTCAAAGTCTGTACCAATTTCGCATTGAAGAAGGAGATGTGATCCTAAAGAACCATCTGGAAAATGCACCAGTAAATGCAAGTTATAAGTCAGTTCGAGTTGAAAAAGAATTGATTAGATTATGAGAAGAAACCTTAAGAGAAGATCTAGTATCCTTAGTCAATATGTCAAATGGATTTTCAATCATTGCTGATGAAAGTACTGACATATCTGGAAAAGAACAGATGACACTTGAAGTGCGTTTTGTAAACACAAGTTGCACCGTAGCTGTCATCAATGAAGAATTCCTTGGATTTGCAACCTTCAAAGAAATGGATGCTATCTCAATTGCAAATATGACTATGGATGCATGTTCTAAATTTGGATTAAATTTAGGAAAACTTCATGGCCAAGGATATGATGGATGCTCTACAATGGCAGGAAAGGAAGGTGGCATTCAAGCCATAATAAAGAGAAAATACCCTAAAGCTGCTTTTGCTCACAGTGCTGCACATAAACTTAATTTTGTTGTTAACGACCTGAATGCTATTCCTGGACTACAGAATTCTATTTGCATAGTGAAAGCCATCATCAGGTTTTTCCGTGAGAGTCCATAAAGAAGATCTCTTATTCCCAATGTGCCATTGCTGAGTGAAACACGATGGACAGCTAAATACAAGAGCATTAGAATTGTTAGCTCAAACTTTGAAGAGATTTTTAAGCAATTAAGTTTACTGGTTACTAACGCATCAGGGAAAACACGTCAGGATGCATATCAATTGCAATGTTCATCAAGCACAGTGAGCTATCCCTTTTGCTTGTCCATAATTTTAAATTACTCACTAAGATTGGAATCTGTAAGACAGGCTTTCCAAGCTGTTCGGCTTGATATATTCAAGGTGTATAATCACATGCAAGACCTTGTGACTGTGTTCCGTGATCCCAGACAAAAATCAGAAGAGCAATTTAAGCAAATGTTTTCAAATGTTCAAACAATGGCAGAAATATTGAACATCAGACATTGTGTTTCCGGACAGTGAGGCCTGCAAGTGTTTTGTTCTAATTTTGGTTCCTCCTCTGTGGAAGAATACTATTGCCAGTCTATCTATGTGCCATATATGGACTCTACCATCGCATCTTTAGAAAGCTGGTTTGGCCATGAAAACAAGAAAAATTTGACTCTGGTCTGACTTTACCCAAAACACATGGCAAAAATGACACTTGAGCAATGCAAATGCCATATTGCAAACATCAGGGAAATTTACGACATTGCAAACCTGGAAGCCGAAGCAGTCACATGGTTTGAGATCTGGTCAACAAAGGATGAATAGATTGACAATGGATTTCTGGATTTTCTAAACCACGCAGGATTATTTCCATCAGTCCAGCTCATGGCTCTAACATTACCAGTGACCACTTCTACAGTGGAAAGGTCTTTCAGTACAATGAGAAGGGTGAAAACCTGGTTGAGGTCGACAATGGCGGATGATCGCTTATCGGGTTTGTGCATGATGAGCATACATCGAGCAAAAATTGATGTATGTCATATTTTAATTGTCATTCATTTGTGCATGTTAATACCAAATGCACATTCTGCATGTTTCTTTCTTGTAATTCAGTTATAGTGCCTTGATCATGTGTGTATGATTGAAAAAGTAATTGATAAATTTTCACAAGACTATAGATGTTTACAGTTCCTTTTTCAAGATCACTAACCAGTGAACAAAAAATATATAAAACTACTCATTGATAAATGTGATTGTTAAATTAGAGCAATAGTGTAGATGTTTGTAGTTCCTAACCTGCAACAATTATCCAGTTTAAGTTATATTTTCTAATTTGGATGAGAACAGTTGTTATTTTATTTAAGTTAATATATTTAATTTTAATATATTTAAGTTAATACATTTTCAAAATAAATACATTTGTCATATTTTAATTGTCATTCATTTGTGCATGTTAATACCAAATGCACATTCTGCATGTTTCTTTCTTATAATTCAGTTATAGTGCCTTGATCATGTGTGTATGAATAATGTGTTGCATTCAATAGTGGTGACATAAAAACAGATTAGAAATTGCTAATCAGACAATGGCAGCTTGATCCTTCTATTACGCTTTTGCATCAGGTTTCTCAACCCTTTGCATGCCTGATCTTTTTCACCTTTGGCCAGGAGCTGCTCCTGCCTGCAGCTTTTTTCTTTGCCAGCTGCTAGAAGATGTGATATTTACCAAAGGCATGAAAGAAAGAGATGGCTGTGGCACAATAAACCTATGGTGTAAGGGAACATATGCGGCCTGCTTCTTGCACCCCATGGCTCCTCCTGCGCCACAGTGTTTCTTGTGCCCCACCTGGCACCCATCATGTCGGATGGTGGATGACATTAACATTTTGCTCCCCCCCTCAAAAAAAAATCTGAGGGTGCCCATGCCTGCCTTTGCAAGTATATCCTATAGGTGGGTATTTGCAGTCAGTATCTGTAACAGCAATCGTGAGTGAGGAATGTACTGAGCTTCAGTCATACAGGGTAGAACTCCTGAGTTCTTTTATTCCCTTTATTGTTAATGCTTTTATATGCATGTCTGGCACATCCTGGGTGTTAGTTATTCTGAATGCAGAATTGATGCTTAAGTGCCTGTTTTTCCTGAAATTTGACTTCTTATTACCCTCTGCAGAGCTTTCATATTGCATCCTCTTTCTCCGCTGATTTCCTGTGTGATCTTGGGCAACTGTGTACCCAATATTCTTTTAAGATAGTCCTTGACTCCTTGCCTTTGTTGCTGACCTGGGTATGATGACAATGGACAGAGATTCAGTTCATAGACATCACAGGTTAGATAGACACTGAATGGGCTCCTAGAGTCTCTTTATAAGGGGCTAAACATTTGATATATAAATAGTAATAAGATAAAATGCACAGTCCTGCCAAGTATCACGCAACAGGTGTGACACTCACGCATTTCAGTGCGGTGTTCCGCATCACCGCACTGAAATGCATTGTCACGCATTTTGCAGACTCGCCAGCGCGCGCCACCGGCGGCGCCTGTGCACCGGCTCTGCTGCTCAGAGAGACGTGCTGTAGCCTGTGCCAATGCCAGCAGCTGCTTAAATAGTTAATCCATCTGCTCTCAGCTCTGGAGCGCTACAATGTAACAATCCCAGCTGTGTGCCTGGCTCCAGGCTGGCGCTGCAATATTATTCCCGCCGCGCGGCTTTGACACACACACACTGCTGCCAATAATTACAGGGGGGGCGGGGCCTGCCCTCTCTGGCTCACAGTCAGGCACTCACCATCGGGCGCCCGGGATGGTTATAATCCGGATGTGATCGGAGGAAGAGGAAGTAGTGGCATTCATTTCAAGCCGCGGCGGGGGACTCAATCTGAGTCAGTTGAGGAGTCCGACCGGACCTCGCCGTGGCGTGCTGCAGCACTGCTGAGAGACTGTCTTCGTCTGCGGTGCGCAGCGCCGCAAATTAGACACCCCGCGTTGCCAGCCCAGACCGGCGGAACTCGCCGAGAGTGACCACCAGAGAGTGAAGTTTCACTGTCACCGGTGACACAAGTGGACACACACAGACTACAGGTCAGTGCGTGACAGTTTTACCAGCCAGGCTGGCTCTCGCTGCTCTCTCGGCACTGGCGGGTGGGGGGGGGGGGGGTAGTTTCTTGATGCTCAAATGTCTGTAATTTGTGATATTTAGAAGTTTCTCTAGTCTTCACTGCATGATTTTTGCTCGCGAGAAAGTGTCACTCTTAGTCGTTGGAATGTCACTCATAAATTCACTGAAATTTTAAAATGTCACACATGGCAATCTGAAACCTTGGCAGCTATGCCCAGTTAGAAGCTATTCAAATTCCGTTTAACTTCAGATTTGAGAGAGAGCGCGAGAGAGCGAGAGAGAGAGTGTGTGAGAGAGAGGGAGGGAGAGAGAGTGTGTGAGAGAGAGAAATCGAAAGAGAGGGAGGGAGAAAGAGGGAGAGAGAGAGAGAGAGTGTGTGTGTGTGTGTGTGTGTGTGTGTGTGTGTGTGTGTACTGAAAAAACACAAAAGAGTTAAGTGACGTTATAATTATTCACTAGGTATGGTTTACTGAGCTGGTTAGAATCTGTGCCCCCATCATGCCTGGTGTTGGCATCAATGATGTTATTGAACATGACATGAGTGATGCAATCTGTGTGGTCATAATAAGCAGACGATGGTGGGGTCACAAGTTCTAGTTAGCTCAGTAAAGTATAACTGTTGAATTTCAGTGTTTTTTTTAATACGTTTTAAATGTTACGTTTTAATAGACATTTTCACCTAATTATAACTTCACTTTAAACTTTGTTTTTTTCAGAAAATTTCTGAGTTTTTTTCCAATGTGAAATAGGATCCAACTAGAAAGTCACTATAACCTTTGTTTTTTTCAGTGATTTTCTAGGGGTTTTAATGTAAATTAAGATATTATTGGGTGGAGGGCATGGGCTGTGAACTGGCCCTACACTCAACCCCCCGCGGATGGTCAACACCAACAAACACCCAACCCGCCTTTTTGGGAATTCATTTTCTTGGTCCCTCAGGAGTCCTGCAGGATTGCGGCGACACCCAAAAATATTTGTGTGTGCTTGTGATCTTTTTTTTACATTGCTGATAATTTTGGTGCTGTTTGATGATTCTTCAACGTAACTTTCCAAAAAGAAAAAAGCTCATACACCTCAGTTCCTTCCAGAAACGTTGTGCGGTTATCTATCAAACAAAGGCCAAGAAGGCTGGGGTCCCAAAAGAAAGATTTCCCATTCCTCTCTTAGGAAACTTCTGTCACAGCTACAGAAAAAAGGCTGAATGAAATTACACCAAATTTGGCAGGAAGTTAGAATGTTGTAAATCATCTTAATGGCGAGATTACATATCACATTGACCTAAACACTTTGATAGAGACCTGTAAATGTACTAGCATTTATTGGTTTATTTATGTCACGTTGTTAAATTAAATTTTGCGCTTCTATGTTGTTATCTATTTATATCAATATGGTGAGGTCATAAATATTGCATTTGTGTGTGGATTATGGTTTACATGGCAGTTAGTTTATTGGGTAGCTCATCAGATTATCAGCTGGAGTAATCTGATGAGTTGCCCAATAAACTGAATTTTGCCTTCACCTCTGAATGGAATGCCAGAGACGTCTTTGGAACAAGGACTGTGCATCAGTTGTTACAGGCAGGACACACACACACAAGCTCTGGGCCACAGCCTATCTGCCACTGCCAGTACTACTCGGCTAGTGACCTTCATGCAAATAAGAGCGCATGGGCCAATGCCTCTTTAAAAAGTGTTCTTATTTCAGTGTTAAATATTTAGTGAATGGAGTGCCAGAGGGCCAACAATGAAGATGGCTGCCTTAGTTGTGAGGAACGGCAGCCTGTTGTTTATACAGCTGCACATCTGCCACCATCTGACTGAGCTGCAGACAAGTAATCGTCATCTGAAGTCACACAGTTGCACTTCTGGACTGATTTGGGTGGCCGCCGGGAACAAATGAGGTGGAAATGAGCCAGCGGCCTTGCCGAGTGGGTACCGCAGCTGCCTAATCCCCAGAATGGTGTGGCAGGTGCACTGCTAGGGGTCCTTTGGGGCTCTCCCCACAGTTGAGTGGCAGAGCTTTGGGGGCGGCTGGAGTGCCCCTGTTCACCTTTGGAGGTTTCCACCTCAGCCTCATTACTGGGGGCAGTGTCAGCTGCTGTCTGCCTGAAGTGTTCATGTGCGAAGCAACTGGGCTAGAGCAGGTGTCTGGGCAGCGGCTGGTGCTGGGAGGAGCAGGCGGCCTACGTGGGGCTACTGGGGGCAATTGCATGGCTTATAGGGACCGGTGACACACTAATAAATGGTTTGTGGTTTGTTTATCTCACTGGCGCTTACCACTACCACTCAGGCGTAGGCCTTTCCTGCTGTACCATTGGGGGTTTAATCGGTCTGAAAATGGGGAGGGCCCTTGGTGAGATTATACTGGCAATATATACTGAGAGTGACAAAGTTAGTAAATCATACCTCCTACTGCAATCTGAACCTTGCTGTACCCGCTTGGTGGCCCTGTGTGTAGGGAGGTGGAATTGCAGCTCCCTCATCTGTCTCATGCTGCGTTCTGAGGGTTGCCCTGACTCGGATAGTGGATGATCCGCCTTGAGGGCTGCCCCACTCCGAAGATCTCTACTGCCTCTGCCTACTAATACAGTCTCTAGTGGGCAGACCTTGAGGAACTAATGTGGGGAGAGGCGCAAGAGTGTTGTGCGATAGTGGCTGGTACAGGGGATTTTCCATCACCTGACATTTGAGGTGCACAATCAGCGTTTCTCATGGTAAAGTGAGATCACAAACAGGCAAAGCTACTCATTAATAGAAAGCAAGTCAGGACACATGCACATGTCAATAGCCAGCAAACTCTGAAACTCACGATACTGATATTACTGCCATTTTGTGTGAGATGAAGGAGAGCCTACACTCCATAGAGGGCGAGATAGACACTCTCACTTCCAGAATGGATCGCTTCCAGGAGCGTGTTGATAAGCACGATTCCAGACTTAGACAAGCAGAAGTGAGAATATCAAAGTTAAAGGCTTCACACCAATTTGTGGCCACCCTTACTAAGCTCACATGTGAACTCACAGCGATAAAGGCAAAAAAAGAAGATCTAGAAGGCTGATCTCACAACAAGAACATCAGAATTATGGGGGTCACTGAATCAGCTAAAATCGTCAACATGTAACACTTCAGTGAAGGCTTACTGGACTCCTTGTTCAGTCACAGTGCATTTTCTGAAGTATTTATAATGGAGCAGGCCTATCGCTCCCAAGCCATGGCAAAATCCTAGGCTGATTATAGCAAACTCCTAAACTACAGTATAGGGACCAGATTTTGCATCTAAACAGAGAAAATCCTGATTTACAATACAATAGTTCCTCTATCTACTTCTATCCAGATTTTACACAAATGGTGCAGGTGGCCAGGAAATCATTTACGGAGGTTAAGAAAATACTGAGAGCAAACTCTGCCAAATACTCCATGCTTTTTCCTGCAAGAATTCAGCTGGAACATAATGGTAAAATGTTTTTCTTTACCCAGCCGGATAGCGCTGGGATTTGTACAGCTCCATCTAAAAATTGCACTGTTTCCTGATCTGGCAGCCTTGCCTCTCCCACGACCAACTGCTACCATAGTGCTTTGGCTTTCAGTGACAATGACTAGGGGCCAGATGTACGACCATGTCATTTAGCGACTCGCAAATTGTGCTCAATTGTGAGTCGCAATTTGCGAGTCGTTAAATGCCATGTACAACAGCGATTCCTAATGGGGTCGCAAATTGCATGCCTCATGCATATTAATGAGGCACCCGCAATTTGCGACCCTATTAGGAATGGCTGGCCCTACCAGGTATGGTGGCCTGCTGGGCTCAGCACACCTCCATGTCTGGGACTGCTTTTAAATAAAGCAGTTTTTTTTTATGCAGCCCGTTTTAATTAAAGGAAAACGGGATGCATTTAAAAAAAGAAAAATGAAACGTTTTTGTTTCATTTTTTAATCAATCAATCAATCACAAGATTTGTAAAGCGCACTACTTACCCGCGAGGGTCTCAAGGCGCTGAGGGAGAGGAGGGGGGGTGTTGCCGCTACTGGTCGAATAGCCAGGTCTTGAGTCGTCTCCTGAAGGTCAGCAGGTCTTGGGTCTGTCGTAGGTTGAGGGGAAGGGTGTTCCAGATCTTGGCGGCGCGGTGAGAGAAGGATCTGCCTCCGCTGGTGGTTCTCCGGATGCGCGGGACGGTGGCCAGGGAGAGGTCGGCAGAGCGGAGCTGACGGTTGGGAACGTAGAAGGAGAGTCGACTGTTGAGGTAGGCTGGGCCGGTTTTGTGGAGTGCCTTGTGTGCGTGGATCAGGAGTTTGAAGGAGATTCTCTTGTTGACGGGGAGCCAGTGCAGGTTTTTCAGGAGGGGGGTGATGTGGCTGTCAATCAATCAATCAGGGGTTTGTTAAAGCGTGACTACTCACCCGTTAATGTTAATGTTAATGTTAAATTGGACTTGTAGAGCGCTTATTACCAGCAGGTCTCTAAGCGCTTCAAGAAGAACAACGTCAGTTCCAAGGAGAATACTGTCAGATCCAGAAGTGTCAAGCCCATGCTTCCGTAAATAAAAGGGTTTTGAGTTCTTTTCTGAATGGAAGGAGACATCTTTCTGCCCGAAGCTGGACCGGCAACCTGTTCCAGAGTGGTGGTAATAGGACAGAAAATGCCCGGCCACCTTTGGTAGTGTAATTGAATCGCGGGCATTTTAAGAGGCCTTCCGTGGAGGATCTTAGTGAGCGGCCGGGGACGTATTTCTCCAGGCGTTCCTTGATGTAAATGGGTGCCTGACCGAATAGGGCCTTATGTGTGATGCAGAGGCCTTTAAATTTAGCCCTCTGCTTAATTAGCAGCCAATGAAGTTGTTGCAATAGGGGTGAGGGTAAGGGTCTCAAGGCGCTGGGGGGCGGGGGGTGGGGGGTGCATCCATCAAGGAGGGGGTCTGTCGAAGAGCCAGGTTTTGAGGTTTCTTGCGAAGATGGGGAGCGATGTTGTCTGTCTGAGGTGGAGCGGAAGGGCGTTTCATGCTTTGGCCGCGAGGAAGGAGAAGGAGCGGCCTCCCGATCTGGTCTTTCTGGTGCGGGGGACCACGGCGTAGGAGAGCTGGGCTGATCGTAGGGTCCTTTGGGGTGCGTGGAATTTGAGTCGGCTGTTCAGGTATGCTGGTCCGGTGCCGTGGAGGGCCTTGTGTGCGTGGGTGAGCATCTTGAAGGTGATTCTCGCCTCGACAGGGAGCCAGTGGAGTGTGCGCAGGTGCTGGGAGATGTGGCAGTGTTTTGGCAGGTTGAGGACCAGTCTTGCGGCGGCGTTCTGGATGTTCTGTAGCTTGCGGGTGAGGTTTTTGTTTATTCCGGCGTAGACTGCGTTGCCGTAGTCGAGTCTGCTGGTGACCAGGGCGTGAGTGACGGTCTTTCGGTGTTCGAGGGGATCCATTTGAAGGTCTTACGAAGGAGGCGGAGGGTGTGGAAGCAGGAAGACGAGACAGAGTTGATCTGGCGGTCCATTTTGAGCTCGGAGTCCAGGATTATTCCCAGGTTGCGTGCGTGGTCCGTGGGGGTTGGCGGGTTTCCGAGGGCGGGGGGCTACCAGGTGTCGTTCCAGGCATCGGGGTTTGGGCCCATGATGAGTACTTCTGTTTTGTTGGTGTTTAGTTGTAGGCAGCTGTTTTTCATCCATTTGGCGACGGCTTCCATGCCTTCTCGAAAGTTGCGTCTGGCGGTGTTGGGCTCGTTGGATAGGGAGAGGATGAGCTGGGTGTCGTCTGCGTATGACACGATGTTGAGTCCGTAGGTTCTGACGATGGGGGCGAGTGGAGCCATGTAGACGTTGAAGAGCGTCGGGCTGAGGGAGGAGCCCTGGGGGACTCCGCAGGTGGTAGGTGTGGGGTCCGAGAGGAAAGGGGGAGTCTGACCCGCTGCGTCCTGCCGGAGAGGAAGGAGCGGATCCAGTCGAGGGCCTTGTCCTGGATTCCTGCATCGTAGAGTCTGCGTATTAGGGTGCGGTGGGAGACTGTGTCGAACGCCGCTGATAGGTCAAGGAGGATGAGGGCAACTGTTTCTCCTTTGTCCAGTAGGGTGCGGATGTCGTCTGTTGCGGCGAGGAGGGCGGTTTCCGTACTGTGGTTTTTTCTGAAGCCGGATTGGGAGGAGTCGAGGATGTTGTGTTCTTCAATGAATGTGGCGAGTTGGATGTTGATGGCTTTCTCGATGACTTTTGCTGGGAACGGGAGCAGGGAGATGGGTCTGTAGTTTTTGAGGTCGGTGGGGTCCGCTGAGGGTTTCTTTAGGAGGGGGTTGACCTCGGCGTGTTTCCAGTCGTCGGGGAACGAGGCGGTCGACAGGGAGCGGTTGATGGTGTGGCGGAGCAAGGGTGCGATGGTGTCGGCGGCTCTGTTGAAGATGTGGTGGGGGCAGGGGTCCGTGGGGGCCCCTGAGTGGATTGACTTCATTGTCTTCAGTGTGTCTTCGGTGGTGAGGGCTGTCCAGTCGTCAATCGCTGGTTTCCGGGTGTCGGGGGTGGTTGGTGAGGGTTCAGTGTGTTGGTTGTCTTCGTCGAAGTTGTCGTAGATGCTCTTGATTTTGTGGTGGAAATAGGTGCTGAGTTTGTCGCAGAGGTCTTGTGAGGGAGGGATGTCGGTAGACTCGCTAGTGGGTTGGGCGAACTCCTTGATGATGCCGAAGAGTTCCTTGCTGTTGTGCGCGTGGGTGGAGATTCTGTCTTCAATCGCTTTTTTCCTCGTTTCTCTGATGAGTTGATGGTGGGCGTTGGTGGCGGCTCTGAAGTTGTCATGGGCTGTGGCGTGGAATGTCGAGGATCAGGCGTGCAGAGGCGTTTTGGATTCTTTGCAGTCGTTTGATGAGCTTGGTCGGGGCTCCTGCATAGAGGGCGTTTCCGTAGTCGAGTCTGCTGCTGACGAGGGCCTGGGTGACTGTTCTTCTCGTGTCTGTCGGGATCCACCTGTAGATCTTGCGGAGCATGCGGAGGGTGTTGAAGCAGGAGGAGGAGACTGCGTTGACTTGCTTGGTCATGGTGAGCGTTGAGTCGAGGATGACTCCCAGGTTGCGTGCGTGGTCGGTTGGTGTCGGGGGTGCCCCTAGTGACGAGGGCCACCAGGAGTCGTCCCAGGCTGATGGGTTGGAGCCGAGGATGAGGATCTCCATCTTGTCTGTGTTCAGCTTAAGTCAGCTGCACTTCATCCAGTCGGTGACGGCTTTCATTCCTTCGTGGAGGTTGGATTTGGTGGTGAGGGGGTCCTTGGTGAGGGAGAGGATCAGTTGAGTGTCGTCGGCGTAGGAGATTATGTTGAGGTCGTGCTGTCGGGCGATGCGTGCGAGTGGAGCCATGTAGATGTTGAACAGTGTCGGGCTGAGGAAAGATCCCTGGGGTACGCCGCAGATGATCTCGGAGGCTTCGGATCGGAATGGGGGGAGGCGGACGCTCTGGGTTCTGCCGGAAAGGAAGGAGGTGGTCCAATCCAGGGCCTTGTCTCGGATCCCTGCGTCGTGGAGGCGTGTGCGTAGTGTGCGGTGGCAGACAGTGTCGAAGGCGGCGGAGAGGTCCAGGAGGATGAGGGCCGCCGTCTCGCCGTTGTCCAGCAGGATCCTGAGGTCGTCTGTGGCAGCGATGAGGGCGGTCTCGGTGCTGTGGTTGCTGCGGAATCCTGACTGGGAGGGGTCCAGGATGCTGTTATCTTCAAGGTAGCGGGTGAGCTGTCTGTTGACGATCTTCTCGATGACCTTAGCTGGGAATGGAAGCAGGGAGATGGGCCGGAAGTTCTTGAGGTCGCTCGGGTCCGCCTTGGGTTTTTGAGTAGGGCGTTGATCTCGGCGTGTTTCCAGCTCTCTGGGAAGGTCGCGGTCTCGAAGGAGAGGTTGATGACGTTGTGCAGGTGGGGTGCGATGGAGCTGCCGGCTTTGTTGAAGATGTGGTGTGGAAAAGGGTCTGTTGGGGAGCCGGAGTGGATTGTGCCCATGGTCTTGATTGTGTCCTCGGTGTTCACGTTGACCCAGGCTGTCAGGGGGTCGTGGTCGATGGGGTGCGGCGGGTCTGATGTGTCGGGGCCTGTTGGGGTCATCCGGGAGTCGAAGCTGTCGTGGATGTCGGAGATCTTGCGGTGGAAGAAGGTGGCGAGGGAATCACACAGGGCTTGCGACGGCGGGATGTCATTGGAGCTGGGGTTGGAGAGTTCCTTCACGATGCTGAAGTTTGCTGTTGTGTGCGTTGTTGTCGAGGCGGTGCGTTGTTGTCGAGGCGGTTGAAGGAGGTCCTCTTGGCGGACCTGATGAGGTGATGGTGGTTGCGGATGGCGTCTTTGTGGGCTGCGCGGCTGTCCGGCGTCTTCTCACTGTGCCATTTGTTCTCCAGTTTCCGGCAGGTGCGCTTGGATGCTAGGAGTTCCGGGGTGAACCAGCTGGCTCTCTTGCTGGTGTCTTTGTAGGTTGCTTTTTTCAGCGGGGCTAAGGTGTTGGCGCAGTCATCCATTCATCGTCTGAGATTGCGGGCGGCGGCGTCGGGGTTGGAGGGGTCGTTGGGTGGGCTGAGTGCGAGGTTTGTCTGGAGTTGGTCTTCAGTCACTTTGCTCCAGCATCTGCGGGGGATCTGTAGGGTGCGGTGGTGTGCGGCGGGTTTCCGGAAGGTGAAGTGGATGCAGTGGTGGTCGGTCCAGGTGAGTTCGGAGGTGTGGCTGAAGGAGACGTGGGAGCTTGAGGAGAAGATGGCGTCGAGCGTGTGTCCGGCGATGTGGGTCGGCGTCGTGACGAGCTGTTTCAGTCCGAGGTTGGTGAGGTTGTCGATCAGGGTGGAGGAGTTGCTGTGGTTGTTGTTCTCCAGGTGAAAGTTCAGGTCTCCGAGGAGGATGTAGTCGGTGGAGGTCAGGGCGTGCGTGCTGATGAAGTCGGCGATGGAGTCGCTGAACTGGGGTCGGAGTCCGGGGGGTCTGTAGATGAGGGTGCCTCTTACGGTGGTGTTGGGATCCGTGTGGATCTGGAAGTGCATGTGTTCGGCGGTGCTGAGAGTGTCATCGGTGCTGTTCGAGACCCTGATGTTGTCTTTGTGGACGATGGCGATTCCTCCTCCGATTCCGTTGGTGCGGTCTCTGCGGGTGATCTTGTAGCCGTCGGGGATGGCTATGGCGATGTCGGGTGCGGAGGATTCGTTCATCCAGGTCTCTGTCAGGAAGGCGACGTCCGGTGATGAGGTGTCGAGTAGGTCCCAGAGCTCGACGGCGTGTTTGCGTGCGGAGCGGGTGTTTAGTAGGATGCACCGGAGATGGTTGAGGTCCTTCTTGACGGGAGTCTCGGGCTCTCCGAGGCAGGTGAAGCTGCAGTTCCGGCAGGTGAGGGACCATGGGTGCGTTTCGGGGCGGCCTTGAAGCAGGTGGAGGTCCGTCCTGGGTTGAGAGCGATGAGGGTGCTGGCGTCGTATCGGAGGTGGTCTTCGTGGCGGATGCGGGGGCCAGGGGTTCTGGCGCTGGGCACGGTCCAGGCGCAGACGGGCTTGCCTTAGGCGCGCCTTCGGCGCTGCCGCCATATATGGGGAGGTGGGAGGGAGGAGCAGCTGGGAGGCAGGAGGCAGGGGCGAGTGGTCAGCGAGGGGGGCGGGGCCGCAGGGGACACAGCGGCGGGAAACGGGAGGGCGAAGGGGTACAGAAATCAAAAGGGGCACAGGGGGGCACAGAACGAAAAACAGTCACAGCAGTGGGGGCACAGAACGGAAGGGCAAAAACAGTGGAAAAACAGTGGGGGCACAGAACGAAAAACAGTCACAGCAGTGGGGGCACAGAACGGAAGGGCAAAAACAGTGGAAAAGCAGTGGGGGCACAGAACGAAAAACAGTCACAGCAGTGGGGACACCGAACGGAAGGGCAAAAACAGTGGAAAAACAGTGGGGGCACAAATATAGAGGGGAAAGACAGTAACAGTGATGCTCACAACGACAAGAACCTACCTATGGCCTACCACTGGCCACCAGGGATGAGGCGCAGGTGGTAGCCTGCGGGTGGAGGAGGGCCTCAGATCAGCAGCAGCAGGGAGCTGGACGCACAGGTGGCACTGTGCGGATGGGGGGGCGACCTACCCAGAGGTCAAGGGTCGTCCCTGGGACCACTGCCTGCCCTTAAAAAATATTTTCCCCTGCATTCGCAAAGGGGAAGGGGTCCCCTGGGGACACCGTCCCATTTGCAAGTGCTTTACCACCCTCTTAAAGAGGGCGGTAAATTGCAAGTGTTTTGTGACCGCAATGGCCGTCGCAAAACATTCTTCCATAGGCCTCTGACTCGCTATTAGGAAGGGACGCCCTTGGAACGCCCCTTCCTAATAGAGACTCGCAATTCCTATTTAGCGAGTCGCAAAACACTCACTTAGATTTTGCATGGGCAAACGGGTCGCAAACCCGCTTGCGCATGCAAAATAGGGTCGTACATCTGGCCCCAGTTTATTTTTGTTGTATCTGGTGTGCTAACTACCTAATGTTGGCCCTGATGCTCGCCCACCTGCTAACTATGGTCTAGTGTGGAGTCTTGAGCACTTTTGCCTGCGGTTCGGTGTTGAGTCACTTTGTATTATTTTGCTGTGCACCACTTACATGTTGTCAATACATTTCCTTCTGCTTTCAGGTTGGTTACCAAATATTTGCATGTGTGATAGACATGTGTATGTTTTATATCAAGACAAGCATTGTTGGTCTGTATATTATATTGTTGGCTGCTGGCAAATGTAGATCTCTCATAGTACTGCCTTAGCGCCCTAGACATGACCGTGCTCCTTGGCACCCGACACATGGAGTGCAACTACGATGCACAAGCATGTGGTTGTACGGGATTGCCCTTACTGTTTGATAGGTTTGAGGAATTCTCTGACAATTGGGTTTGGCATGGTTTGGGGGTGGTGGTGATTTGGTGATGCAATTTGTTTTTCTTTAGTTTCTTACAGCAATGATAATTTTGTTTCTCCAGATTATAATGTCTGTATTTTCACTGGGGTGGGTCATAGCGCTCTGCCCCATAACTTACATATATAACTTAATCCACCTGATACATGGTGAACACACTCTTTTGTACATGGCTTTATTAATCATCACAAAACAAGTGTTAGCATACCTTGATAGGCATAAAATAGACACTGCTATGCTACAAGAGACACTTTGCTCAAAGTTAGGCCAGCTCATTTTCGCCTCTAACTGGGGTCAGCGGTGATATTTCTCTTCATATTCACCTTATTCCCAGAGGGCTACTCACTATTGTCAGGACGTCCTTGAATTTTAGATTAGTGGAATATATTTGAGATATTGCAGGATGGGTTGCAATTGTGGTGTGTTTGCTGAATGAGCTGCAATTTTTAATGGTAAATCTGCATGGCCCGAAAACGGATTACCGTGAATTCTTTGATGAGGCACTGTCCAAATGTAGCAAATACAGGTAGTGGCCCATCCTGTCCAGGGGAGAAGTGATTTTAATCCTATCCAAGTGGATGCCTGGAGCACTCTACACCCAGATAAGGGTGAATTGACATTGTATTCTCCACTCCATGACATGTGCTCTTGTGTAGATGTGTGGCTTATCTCCCATCAATTGATGCCACAGGTACGGGAATTCAATGGTCTACCTAGAACAGTATCTGACCGCTCTCCTGCTGTACTTGTACTGGAGAACCCTGCTCCTACCCCTGGGGATTAATAGCTGATGCCTGAAGAGCAAAGAACTAAATGATGAGGTATTTTGTGCGGAAGTACACAAAGATATTGTGGATTATTATAAACTGAATGAACATTCTGTCTCAGAGACCAAAACGCTCTGAGAGGCATTCAAAGCCTGTATCAGGAGAGTTTGCTTATTCAAGAGCTTGGATATATTTAAGCCTGTGAGAAATATGCTTGACAGGCTTGAAATGGAACTTACGTTAATGGACACTAATTATACACACCCCAAAAGTAAAACTACTCTGGCTGAGTTGCAGGAGATGTTGGTGGAGTTCTGTGAGGAGGCGAACCGTGGGGAACTTTTTTCAGAAAGCACACTTGTGTCCGCAATTTGGGGAAAGGGATCGACCTGGTTAAACCCAAGCATGGGTGGCTAAATCTACTAGATTCTAGGCTCAGATTTCCTGCCTTTGCTCTGGCGAGTCGGAGAGTCGAGTCATCGGCGCCAGTGAACATTCTAGATAGCTTTAATAAATACTATGAATGACAATACTCCCCTCGTTTGCGTATTGATAAGGCAGACATTCAGTACATTTGGACCAGATGGCATTGGAGTGGGTGGACTCTGAAGTTAGGGAGTTGTTGAACTCCCAAATAACTCTGAAGGATGTTAAAAGAGCCATCATGAGTCTTCCTAGTAGCAAGGGCCCTAAAGGCGATGGCCTCCCGGTTGATTTTTACACAGAATATATTGATCTGCTAGCACCCAGATTACTGGACCTATTTAGCTCAGCCATTCTTAATGGTGCATTTCCATCTACTACAACGAAAGCCATAATAAGTGCATTGTTGAAAGCTGCGATGCCCTTCATACAGGCCACTAGCCCTGTTGAACACACAATAAAATATTGGCAAAAATACTGGTGCAACAGTTGCAAGCACGTATGCAATTTCTCGTTTTGCCAGAACAATTTGACTTCATACCCCAAAGATCCATGGCATTCGAAATGCGCACGTTGATAGCTATCCTCCACAGGGTGGACCAACCACCAGCTTCCTTCTGTGGCAAGATTCTTAAATGCTGAAAAAGCATTTGATTTGTTCGAATGGCCTTCATTCATGAGGTTCTCCACAGACTTGGTTTGGGGGCTTATTTTCTGAAAGCCATTATCTTATTATATACTACACCCAGAGTAAGAATTCAGATAAATAGGCACATTCTGGGCTCTTCTCTAAAGGCAGGATTACCCAGCATGGATGCCGCATATACTGATGATTTTCGCTCTTGCCATTGAGCCATTAGCTTGTTTTATATGAGCTTTCCACACTCGTCACAAGGTCTGTGGGCATAATATTATATCTCCAACAGCCAGAGGAAAATCTTTCTCACGTCATTAGGGAAATCATACTGTTTGGGGGCCACTTGAGTTTACAAATAGATTAGAACAAATCTGAGATCTTCTCTCTGACAGATTGTCCCAACAGGGCTACAATGGAATATCCCCTAAAGTGAAGCTCAGAGAGTGCTAAATGTTTGGGCATCCATGTCACCTGAAATACAGCTGAACTCGTTCGGTGTAATGTTGGTGTGGCGCTTGGGCAGCTTAAAAGTCACGTAGAGTTCTTGCTACCCCTGCCTTTATACATGTTGTGGTGAATCTCGCTTGTTAAAATGATCATATTGCCAAAGTTATATCTATTTACTAATATACTGGAGCGCCTTCCTCGGAAATTCTTCGGGCAGCTGCAAAAGGCTTTTTCAGACTGATTTGGGGAGGAGGTCAGCCAATGAGAGAGGGAGGTCTTGCTGTTCCGGATTTATATTGCCTAGTGGCTCTGACGCATTGCCTGAAATTTTGGAATACACCTCCCCAAATGGTCCTACATATTAGAGGTGAGAGTGCAATATCTCATTTCAAAGCACTCCTCAGCACCTATAGTAAGTTGGGTTCTGGGACATCAGGAGTAAAAGGCCTCAACTCCCACAGTTTGCCTAGTTACCTGGCTTATCCTGTACCCCTCTGAAAGGGATTCTGAGAATGTAGTTGTAATCTCCAATAAAAAATGCTTGAAAAATGCTATATTATTATCATACTTGTATACCTTAACACCTCAAGATATTGCCAGAAATTTCAAATTGGTCATTTAGCATTCCAATTTCTCATTCAGAATTGTGAATCATTCATTTATGTAAACATTCTGATAAAAAATGCTGCTGAGACACCGGGAGATTTCTAGATTTTTGCAGTTCTTGGAGTTCAATTATCTGACACCACCAAATCCAATCAGAATTCCAGCTTGTCCTGTGAAATTTCAATCAAATAAACTACTTGCATTGCAGGAAAAAGGTTTTGGGAAATCAGAATGCTTGCCACTTAACCATCGTCTTCTCTTTAAGGAATTTGCAGCACTGTGAGTGAAGGGTGGTGTAATTGCTCGGTTTGGATGCTCATTCTTTGTCTTAAGGACTGAGTACAGGAAGGAATTTATGTAGTCTAGTTCCTCATTGTCTTCCACAGTTGATACTTGTGTCTTGATTACCCTCAATAGTCAGTGCCCCATTTCCTATTGCTTGTATCCGATCTCCTGAAAGCTGATCTTGATATGAATCCATACAGAATTAGAAAATAAAATGAGGCACTATTAGTTAGACTATATTTTTATTTAGGGTAGTTTTGAATTTGGGACGTAGCCCCAGGTAAATACAGGAAATTTACTCTGCCTGAGTTTCTCGTTTGCACCCCAGTGAAAACCTTTTTACTGAATGGAGAGACTGGAAAAATCTATTCTGATTTTTTTCCAATGCATTTTTTCCTCAATATATCTAATCAAGGCCCAATGCACAGGATATTCATTTCAGATGAACACAGAACCTACTCGATTTTGGTACATTAAAGCAAGGACATGAAAAGAAAATATGATGACATCATCTCTTGTAATGAGGCACTTTGTACTGGCAAGCAATTACCACTTCAACCAAAAACAAAGGTTTATAAACAATCAGAAGGATAATGAAGAGCCATGGTGACATACGCAGGAATAAAAATCAGGAAACTCAGTATACACATAGTCACCCTGTATAGGAAATCTTATTTGTAAGAAATTGGATTATTTTTTGGGGTGGGTGACTAACCACCTCAAGTGATAATCACAACCATTGTCAGGGTGAGCCTTTAAAGTCACTAAATTAACCTGAGCTCAACCCCCGGTAGTAACAAAACAATAATAAAGTTGAAATGTAGAACATTAAAAATCCCAACCCGAATATGAAAAATAGAGTACAATTTAATAAACGAAGAGACACTAAAACGACAAAAATCCAATAAGGGGAACGAGAGATATGAATTTAATACATTTTAAGTAGTAATTGTGCCAAAAAACATACAGCACATATGATAGTCACTGGTCGCAGTAGACTGGAATCTAGGCTCAATTTGCAGCAGACAGAGATGGAGCATAGGATATTCTGACTTAGACCTTTAACTCCCAATCCATACACTTCTAAAGCCCTACTGGACCTCCGGGAAGGCAATCAGAGACTCACAGGGTGTCACAGAGGCCAACTGCAAGAGCCAGTCCAGTTGCCAATGGTCAGCTGGGCAGCTGCTGGAAAGGCCTCTTGTAGCTTGTTGTATCCCTGTAGCTTGAACAGGAGATCAGCCTTATGACGCCCAATGCTTAAGGGCTTCTCCCAGGTCACAGACAGTAGGTCTAGTTCTCGTCGGTTCTTCCTCAGGCCCAGACGTGTTCTGAAGTGGGTGCCTGGAGGTGCAACATTTATGCATGGCATTAGCTACTGAGTGGGAATGACACCTTGACATACCATAAACAATGGGCTAAAAGTTCATGGAGCAAACCAAAGCTATTTTGGGCATTTTGTAAGATGGTGAAAGCCTTCAGTTATATTAAACTTGGCCTTTGAGGGCTGGCGGGGGTATGTGGTGAGTGTACTTTGGTAATTGTAGTGTCCTCCCTCATCTAACACTAAATTCCAGTTTAAGGCAGCCACTGTACCCACAACAAAGCGAGAGACAGAAGTCTTGTAGAACAAAAGTAGGATTCTTCAGAAAAAAAACAGTGGATATTCAAGAATTGCCTTGGCATCCTGCTCCCTTCCTTTAAAATGTGCCCCAAGTGTTATGTGTAGCTCAGTAGATCTATCAATCAGGAGTTAATACTCATGAAGGATTTGACACTGCAGATTGAAAGAGTTTGCCCATATCCTGCATATTTTGTGAGGTTCAGAGGAGCCGTCTCTGCCCATTCAAGTCAGCCTATTGTTTGCTCCTGGGAGGCATTTCACACCTTTTCTAAACCTAATCAAATGCTAATCACTTGCTGGAAGAAGTTGGAACGCAAATGCAAATTAAACTCTAGGAACTGTAGGCATGGAAAATGTATTATTCTAAAAATTACTTTTCCTTAATATTTATTAAAAACCAACTTCACCATTGGATAGGATTTTAATAACTATTAAAGATAGATGTTTCATAATTTTTGTATCTAATCCCAATCCCAAAACAGCAATATTAGGATTTTAATCTGTACTCTGATTTTCAACATAGGACAGCTAAGTGTGCCAAGGTGAGACCAAGCCTGTCTAAACCCTTCCCTCTGACTCTCCCCCCTCCACCTCCCTTTTACTCATTCCAGGCCTCCTCCTACTGCTGCTATTAGCGCCAAAAAAAAAGGAAAAAAGATTTCTAAATCCTTCCCTCTTCTATCCCTCTACTATAATTTTCAATCCAAATAACAGACTAACAAGTCCACCGCTCAGATTAATTTCATATTTCACTATACTAATTCACCACTAATCCTTTATGTGTTCCGGAGTAGCGTGCTACCCGCTGAAAAAGCGCTTCAACACCTCATCAGAGTTAGCAAGCGCTCTGTAAATGCAAACCTTTTTCCCTCTTCGATCCTTCCACTATCCTTCTCAATCCAAACAACTGACTAACATATCCACCACTCTAATTACTTTCATATTTCACCATACTAATTCACCACTAATCCTTTATGGGTTCCAGAGTAGTGTGCTACTCACCGAAAAGGCGTTTCGACGCCTCGTCAGGGGTAGTAAGCGATATATCAATACAATACATAGCTTTTGAGTTCTAGTCACTGTAAACACATGTTAATATTAATTTTCTACATGTCATTCTTTTAAATACCCTGCACTCTGCCGTGTGGGCTACAAAGCCTACATAGAGGTGTCTAAATGATATTTTAAAGGGATGTTTTGCCCTGTCAAGAGTGTTTATTTTGACAAATCAGACTGACGTTTTTACACTGCTACAGTCACGCTACACAGAGTAGCGCCAGAAGCTATGTTTGCACTGCCACCGTAGATGATGGCACAATAGGTCCTGCAGTCCACTAGTGGTATTTAACATCCAGGCCCTGGGTACACTGTGTACCATATACTAGGGACTTATAAACAAGTTGAATATGGCAATTATGATAATGCTAATTCAGCCATGCTTTAAGGGGGAGCACAGGCAGTTTACTCTCGGTTAGCAGAGGTAATGTGCAAAAACCAGCAAAAATATATAGTCCAGCAAGGGGCGAAAAATCGGAGGTGACCTCGCAGAAAGGGTAGATTTCTTACATTATTATATTTAGAACTTTCGTCCCCAAAAGAAACTGCATCAAACAGGAATTTCAGCAAAAGACTCCTTGGAGAGACTGGCAATTTTCTACCCCAGCAAAGAAAGGCGTCCTCACATCATAGAATAAAAATCTTTGGCAATGCCCACCATATCGCTTTTGTGTAATGACTAGATATTCCCAACCTCGAATAATTAACAGAGGAAGCAGTACACGTCCAGCAATGGTGGATGCTTAGCTTTTACCCTCACACAGTGCATGAGAAGAGTAGAACACAGTGCAAGGGGGAGATGGTGGAGTACAAGGACGAGAGTGCAGAGTGCAAATGGGAGAGCACAGGGTGCAATGTGGGTTCGGGATTGAGCAAATGGACAGCATGGTGCAAAAGGTTGCATGTTGTCTTTGTATGGAAACACATAAACAAACTTGAAGTACAGCACACTCAACAGTAAAGCATGAGTGTTTCTTACAAACCCATGTGAATATAATCAATGTGTCATGGGTTTCACTTAGATAAGTGCCAGTTTCTTGGTATTTTCCAGCCAGTTCTGGTTTAAAATCAACCATTTCCAATACAAACAAAGTGAGGCCCTTGGAGAGAAAATTCACCCCTAAAACAAAACGGTCTTCAAATCCTTTCAAGTTTTGACTGTTATTGACCTACAATGATTTACAATTCACCCAATGTTACTCAATTTTCATAAAAATACTTGATGTGGACAGACCCATAATTTAAGATGTTTTCAAATCTCGCCAAATTTGGATCTATGTTAAAGACAAAATACGCTTCAGAATGCATAATTTGCCATTACTTTGCAAGCATACATTGGCAAACTCAATAAATCTGCCCTTGGCAGGCTTAAGCGAGTGTTACATTTTATATGTTTTTTATACTGCAAGTATAAGTCACAAAAATAAAAAAATGATAAACGCATAATTTTAATTCAAGACAGTGGATGCTTCCAAGCAGGCAAGTTTAGAACAAGTGTAGAAACCCTTTTTAGGTTTTAATACACATCACAGGAAATATGATTCTTATTAGTGCAAAGAAAATTTACTATTGACTTTGAATTGCTGCTATCCGACGGTGTAGTTTAAAGACACAAGGATGACTAATATAAATATGAGAAATGGATCAAGAGAGTTTAAAAAAATGGAAGGGAAAATATTGGTCTGCCTGCACTGGCACTTCTTTTTAGGCGGATGTGGACATGTAGTCATGAAAATGCCATCACTCACACTGCAAAAGAGCCAATGGCTGATAAGAGGTGAACAACTACCCCCATGCTGTAGAGGGTGGAATCAAAATATGAATGGCATCTGAACAGAACAATGGAAGAAGAGGATTCACCCATAGTCCTCCGTCTATGTATGTATTTTCTATTTATTATTAGGGCTCCCAGTTTTATGGTATTTATTTTTTTGCCATTTCCGTCTGTATTTATCCATATTTATTTTTTGCTAATTTTATCTGTATTTATCCATATTTATTTTGGGTTTTGTGGAAAAATTTAGCTGAAATTAGTATATTTCCACATTTATTTAACCGATAAATATGCACTCATGCTTGAATGTCTACCAGGTTTCAGTGCTGTGAACACCCCCAGAAGAAAAATCAGTGCACTTATATGAAAATATGCAGATTTCAGTATCACCCTTGTGCATATCTACTGCTGTTTAACCCCTTCGATGCTTATGACGAGCTGGACTCGTCATGGCACACAGTGGTCGTGTGCTCATGACGAGTCCAGCTCGTCATAAGACCACCCACGGGGAAGCGCTGGCGCTCCCCGTGGGAATCCGATCGTTGTTTTTTTGGGGGAGGCAGGGGAAGGGCTTCCCTGCCTCCCCATCAATGACATCAGCGCGCGAGGCGCGCTGACGTCATTGAGGGTTTCCCTTCTTCCCCGACGCGCTGGAAGCCATTTGCTTCTAGCGCGTCGGGGAAATCAGGTGAGTTTTGGCTCGGGGAGGGTGGGGTTTGAATCAAAAGAGGCATCGAGGGAAAGGAAAGGGTTTTCCTTTCCCCCGATGCCTCTTTTGTGCATTCCTGCTGCACGATCATGTGATCGTGCAGCAGGAATGCCCACTAGGCATGACCAATATTGGCGGAGAGTGGACGAGGCTTCCACAACTTACCCTACTACAGCATGCCTCACAGGGTCGACCTAAAAAGGTACTCTAATGGCGTCTTACTATAGTAAAGTGCTGGCATCTCTTTAAAAACGTAATTTCTAATGATGTTTCTTTCTGGTAGCTTTCTCACTTTTACTAAACTCGTCAGCACAAGAACTGCCCACTTAATTACTAACCCGGAGCAGCAGTATCTAATTTGTAAGCATCTGTGTACAAGCTGTGGGCACCGGGCTTTTGTTTCTGAATTCCTTTTAATTGTAGAGTACAAGGCACCAAATTGCTCAGCGTCATCCATCAGCCTCTTGTATTTTGCCAACCCCGTTGTTTACTTTCTCTTTTATTCTACTCGTCTCATAATGCATGCGCTTTTCCTGTCATTTGGTCTTTCTTATAAAGAAAGCTGATGTAAGTCAGACCTTTTAAGAGCAGCGTCTCCTCTCGGCGCTGTCTTTCGAAGGTCTCCTGTGGTTCCACCTTTGCCAGTTCTTGAAATATATATATATATATATATATATGAGAGGAAGAGAGAAAGAGAGAAAGTGTGTGTGTGTGTGCGTGTGCGTGTGGGACTGTACTGGGTGTACTGGGAACAGCCCCGCCACCCACCGACCACGTACGCAACCTAGGGGTCATCCTCGACCCCACCCTCTCCATGACTAAGCAGGTCAACGCCGTTTCCTCATCCTGCTTCAACATCCTCCGAATGCTCCGCAGGATCTTCAAGTGGATCCCCACCGAAACAAGAAAAACAGTCACCAGGCCCTCGTCACCAGCAGGCTGGACTACGGAAACGCCCTCTACGCAGGAACGACGGCTAAGCTCCTGAGACGGCTGCAACGCATCCAGAATGCCTCTGCACGTCTTATCCTCGACATCCCCGACGCAGCCACATCACACCCCACCTGAGAGACCTGCACTGGCTCCCTGTCAACAAGAGGATAACCTTCAAGCTCCTCACCCACGCACACAAAGCACTCCACAACTCCGGACCAGCCTACCTCAACAGACGACTCCGCTTCTACACCCCCACCCGCCAGCTCCGCTCGACCAGCCTCGCCCTCGCCACAGTCCCCCGCATCTGGAAAACGACCGCCGGCGGCAGATCCTTCTCCCACCTCGCCGCCAAGACCTGGAACACCCTCCCCACCAACCTCCGACAGACCCAAGACCTACTGGCCTTCAGAAGACTCCTCAAGACCTGGCTCTTCGATCAGTAGCAGCACCACCCCCCTCTTCCCCCAGCGCCTTGAGACCCTCGCGGGTATGTAGTGCGCTTTATAAGTGACATGATTGATTGATTGTGTGTGTGCGTGTGTGTTTTTTCACTTGTGGATCAGTACATTCTTTCACCAGTTACATTGCCATCCACATTTGGCTTTTCAAGCACGCACGGCAAGACTTCCTGTGTTCCTTCCTGAATATTTTATAGCATTATATATAGTCTATACAGGCAGCCAATATTCAATGTGAGAGTAAGAATTTGAAATATCGGAGTTGCAGGAGTACAGGAGACGTGGCATATAATAGAATAGTATTGACAGAAGCTCCTATGGTGGCATAAATAACAATAGCTTATGGAAGAATGCCTTGATGGCCGCATGTGCCAATGTGTGGTGCACTTCTACTGAAGGCAACCTATAACATACATCGGTCTTTCTGGATAATGGTGAGCCCAGTTGATCACAGTTCCATGAGGTGTAGCCATTAGGATCCATAGTGTGTCAGCCACTGGAAAGCAGCCGATTAGGGATAGCCATCAGGATCCATGATGTTAAGCTACAGGCACAAGAACATATATAAGAAAGAAGTGGGAAAATTGGCAATGAAGGAACGATTATATACATTATGGGTTGCAGTGAGGAAACTAATCATTTCATGGAACTTTTCTATATGGATAAAGGCAATTAGTTGTCAAATTGATAATGTTTCTTGGATGAGGTTAATGTTCGAAGAAACATCATTAGTACCTTCCTTCAATAGATAGGTTTCTATCTTTTGTTGATCTGCGGCTAAATTAGTTAAATCAATTCTCAACACTTCCTGAGTTTCTGTCCTTTACAAAGTCAAAAGGTGGTGGTGGTGGTGGTGGTGGTGGTGGTGGTGGTGGTGGTGGTGGTGGTGGTGGTGGTGGTGGTGGTGGTGGTGGTGGTGGTGGTGGTGGTGGTGGTGGTGGTGGTGGTGGTGGTGGTGGTGGTGGTGGTGGTGGTGGTGGTGGTGGTGGTGGTGGTGGTGGTGGTGGTGGTGGTGGTGGTGGTGGTGGTGGTGGTGGTGGTGGTGTGTGTGTGTGTGTGTGTGTGTGTGTGTGTGTGTGTGTGTGTGTGTGTGTGTGTGTGTGTGTGTGTGTGTATATATATATATATAGGTAGGTAGAAGGGTACATAAACTCCAGCACGCAAGGGTGAGGAATGTACAGGAAAAAGTACAAATTTACAATGAAGAGCGAACTTCCTAGAGGGGGCTGAGAGTGAAAGTATTAGTTCTGAAAGTGTCTTTGGAAGAGAAGAGATTTGAGGTCAGCTTTGAAGATCCGGGTAGAGGAGGTGGCATGGAGCAATGGGGGAAGCGAGTTCCAGATTCTCACCGCATTTCCTGAGAAGGATTGCGCCATCGATCTTTCCCTTTTTGAAGACGGGGGGGCTCAAGCAGAAGCTTTTCCGCATTGCGAGAAGGGCGAGAGCCACCGGACAATTTCAATTTATTTGCCAGGGGAGGAGGTGTGTAAGGCTTTGTGTGTGATGCAGGCAGTTTTGTAAATTGATCTTGCCTCGATCGGAAGCCATCGAAGAGAGGATAGGAGTGACGTGGTCGCTTTGTTTAGACCCTGAAATGAGGCGAGCTGCTGAATGGAGGATGGATTTGAGAGGGGAGAGGTGGGATTTAGGTAGGCCCGTCAGAAGAGAATTGCAATAATCCAGTCTTGAGAGAACCAGAGATTGTACCAAGGTTTTTAAGTCTTTCTCCGGGAAGAACCGACGGATCCCCCGTAGAAGGCGCAACTGGTAACGTGCGTTCTTAGCAATAGAGTTGATGTGGGAGATTAGGTTGAGTCTTTTGTCAAGAATGACACCTAGGGATTTAGTGCTGTCGACAATGATGGGTTTGTTGTTGAGTAGGTTCAGCTGATCCATCCAAGATTGAACAGGAGGAGGTGAGAGAGAGGTAGAGAGGAGGAGGAATTCAGTTTTGGCGGGATTCAGAATGAGTTGGTGAGCTAACATCCAGTTGTGAATAGAGTTGAGAGTAGAGTTGAGTAGTGAGAGATCGTGTGCGGAAGATAAAGAGTATCTTCCCACTAGTCCACCAGGCATTTATTTGTGGAGAGTGACCCCTTGGGTGGCAGAATAGCAGTATGTTTTTAGGCCCATCTGCCCCCAAGGAGGGCAGAAGCCACTAGACACCAGGGATTTTTAATTTTTGTGTTGGGGAGTGGCCAAAAGGGCAAGGGTTGCTCCCCTTTTACGGGGGTGAATATTTTATTTATACTCTTTGGCCCACCTACCCCTTAGCTTGGCTGGTGGATTGTGTGTGGACTGGTGCATTATTTGCATATGTGATTGTAATGTTTTTTTCTCCTTTTTATTCTAGTGTAAAGCTTTTGATTCCTGTTTGCGGTTTCGGCAGTGGTTGTTCTGCAGTTTTGCGTAATTGCATTTATTTGGTAAGAAAAATATTTTTGTTGTGTGTACTCCAAATGATTATTATTGTCATGCATGAATGAATTTTTTTGTAAGTGGTGTCATAATGGCAGCATATTTGTTAGTGTTCAGAGCATGAAATTCTTTGCGATGTTTTGCATTGTCTTATGTGTAAATTTTCTTCTTTTTTAGTGGGATATTGTTGATCCTTACTGTGTCTGTGCAGAGTAGGTGGTGGTGAGTCTAGCTGCTTCTGTCACGGGAGTGGTATAGTGTTGGAGTATATAGGTCTTTGTGATAAAGCTACATTTTGTTTATTTCTTTTTTTTACAAAGGGTTTGTTGTTGTTGACTTGTTTGACAAGTAACCTTTATTAGTAAGCATTATGGCTAGCCGTAGAATTACTGCTCAGCAGGTGGTTGGTTTGCTTTTTGAATCTTCCTCTGAGCAGGATTATGAGACTGACAGTGCGTCTGAGGGAGAGGAGGGAGGGGAAGATTCAGGCAGTGAGTTTTCTCTCCACATGGAATCATCGGATGATGAAGGTACTCTCAGTGCAGATGAAGTGCCTGATTTAGAGGAGGATACTACTGTGCCGATGGTGCAAGAGGCATCTGGATTGCAGCCTGGGGCTGCTAGACTTCCTACTGGAAGTGCTGGACTCTGGGTTGATCCAAACATGGTGCAGCCGGTGTTGCCTGCCTTTAGTGGTTATGCAGGGTGTAGAGTGGATTGTGAACATTATTTGCCTATACAGTATTTTCAGTTGTTTATGGATGATGTATTTTTGGGTGAGATTGTTGAGCAGACTAATTTGTATGCTGAACAGTTTTTGAGGGACAACAGTGCCAGACTTAGGCCCCATTCTAGAGCTACCCGGTGGAGTCCCACAAATCTGGAAGAGATGAAGAAGTTTTTGGGTTTGACTTTTTTGATGGGCTTGATAAGGAAGCCGTCCATGGCTTCATATTGGTCTACCAGTCCCTTGATGGCAACGGCCATATTTCCTGCAGTTATGACTCGTGATCGGTATTTACTTTTGCTTCGCATGCTGCATTTTGTTGATAATGGTTTGGCGTTGCCACGAGATCACCCTGAATGTGACCGTCTTTTTAAGATTCGGCCTGTTCTTGATCACTTTGTAGATCAATTTTCAGAGAGCTATACTCCAGGGAAAGAAATATCTATTGATGAGTCTTTGGTCCTGTTCAAGGGCCGTTTGGTTTTTAGGCAGTACATTCCTAGCAAGAGGGCACGCTATGGAATTAAGCTGTATATGTTGTCTGAGAGTAGGACAGGATATGTTTTTAATTTGCGTGTGTACACTGGTAGGGATTCCACTATTGACCCCCTGGTTGTCCGTCCACTTTTGGAGTTTCAGAGAAAATTGTGTGGGATCTTGCTAGAGGACTGTTTAACAGAGGCCACCATTTGTACCTTGATAACTTCTACACTGCTGTGCAATTGTTTAAGGAATTGTTCAAAGTGGACACTTTTGCTTGTGGCACAATCCGCTCTAACCGTAAACGTTATCCAAAAGAGCTTGTTTGCAAAAAACTTCAGAGGGGACAGTGCAGTGCCTTGCGTAGTGAGGAACTGCTAGCTGTGAAATTTGTGGACAGGAGGGATGTGTACATGCTGACTACCATCCATGATGAGAGTACTTCACCTGTGGCTGTTTGGGGTCAGATTGCTGAAGTGCGCAAACCTGTGTGCATTTTAGACTACAATAAGCACATGGGTGGTGTTGATAGAGTAGATCAGAGGTTGGAACCTTACACTGCTATTCGTAAGGCTTACATTTGGTATAAGAAGTTGGCCATCCATCTCTTCAATTTAGCAACTTTTAATGCTTTTGTTGTGTTCAAGGAGTGTTCTCCTGCGTCAAAGTCGACTTTTGTTCAGTTTCAGCAGTCTGTCATAGGCAGCCTTGTTGTTGTGGAACAGGCAAGTGTTCCTAGAGTTGGAGTGGTGGAGGATGTGGCTCGATTGAAAGATCGCCACTTTCCTGATCACATTCCTCCTACACCCTCAAAAGACTTTCCCACTAGGAGATGTAGAGTCTGTTGGCGAAGAGGTACGTGGAAGGAGACTCGTATGTACTGCCCTGAGTGTCCTTCTAACCCTGGGCTGTGTGTGCCTGCTTGTTATAGAGCGTACCACAAGCAAAAGAATTATTGGGAGCAACCATGAGTGGTAAAGTGAACTGCCTGGTCTGTAATGTTTAAGAATTGTTGTTCTGTTTCAAGGTTGGCATTAGTGCAATGTATTTAGTTTCTGATTTTGTGTTAGTAGATTTGTATCTATTTGCAATTTGTTTGTGTTTTCTTTTTGTATAAAAAAATCCTAAATGTGATGGTGGTGTGTGTAGGCTGGTGCTTGGCTGGCGATGTGCGTGGAGTGGCGCATGGCTGGCGGTGTGCGTGGAGTGGCTCTTGGCTGGCGGTGTGCGTGGAGTGGCGCTTGGCTGGCGGTGTGCGTGGAGTGGCGCTAGGCTGGCGGTGTGCGTGGAGTGGCGCTAGGCTGGCGGTGTGCGTAGAGTGGCGCTTGGCTGGCGGTGTGCGTGGAGTGGCGCTCGGCTGGCGGTGTGCGTGGACTGGCGCTCGGCTGGCAGTGTGTGAGTAGTGACTTGCTGCTGGTCACTACACACACTGCTAGCTGAGCGACACTCCACGCAATCCATCAGCTTGTGTGGTTGCTGTGTTAGGAATGTGGGCGTGTGAAAGTGATGGGCCCTTGAATGGCGCTGTCTGCTGGTGTGAGTGTTGTAATGTGATGGGCCCGCGGCTGGTGGTGTGAATGGTCTTGTGTGTATCACGTATGAAAGGTGTGTGAATGGCCTGTAAAGCGGTTGGGGCCTTGACGTGGCTTTACAGCTCACGAGCTGCGAGATACTGGTTCCGTTTTTTGTCCTTTCAATTATTGACAGTGCATTTCATTTTTGTGAAATCTCTTGTTAATAAAATTGTATATACTGAACCATCACTTGCCCTCGTGCCAAATCCAACCAGTATGTGTGTGTGCTTGAGGAATAGATGGCTGTGCAGTAATCTTTGTCTTTTTAGTCTGTCTGCCAAGGTGTACATTCCGTCTAAGAATAACCTACCAACTGTAGATATTGTCGTAAACGAAACAACCATGGGAGTACATGGTGATATCTCTCTTGTGGATCCCAACAAGTTATGGTACCCACAATGTCCTGCAAACCTCAAAATGTCTGTCACATTTTCCTTGCAATATTGTGCCAAAATTTTCACGCTGCAGAAATAAACAACACATTATCTCAAAATGACCTGGTTTTGCAAGGGGGTCACCTGGGTTTTGGCCCGGGGCTCGGCGGCCACATAGGAAACCTACCAAACCCACACATTTCTGAAAAGTAGATGCCCGGGGGCTTCCAGGGAGGTATGGCTTGCGTGGATCCCCCAACGTTTCCTTACCCAGAATCCCCTGCAAACCTCAATTTTAGCTGAAAAAATCACTTTTTCACACATTTTTGTGTGGGAAAGTGTGGCATCACCGGGCTGACACAAATTTCCTACCACCCAGCGTCCCCCGATAAAAATGGTGCCTCACTCGGGTGGGAGGCCCAAGTACCCGCGACAGGCAAGGGCCCACAACGTATTGAGGCGACCTCAAAATGGCCTTTCACAAAACGACCTGGTTTTGCAAGGGGGGTCCCCTGGGTTTTTGGCCCTGTGCTCGGCGGCCATCTAGGGAAACCTACCAAACCCACACAATTCTGAAAAGTAGACACCCGGGGGCTTCAGGGAGGTATGGCTTGCGTGGATCCCCCAACGTTTCCTTACCCAGAATCCCCTGCAAACCTCAATTTTAGCTGAAAAAAATCACTTTTTTCACACATTTTGTGTGGGAAAGTGTGGCATCACCGGGCTGACACAAATTTCCTACCACCCAGCGTCCCCCAGGTCTCCCGATAAAAATGGTGCCTCACTCGGGTGGGAGGCCCAAGTACCCGCGACAGGCAAGGGCCCACAACGTATTGAGCGACCTCAAAATGGCCTTTCACAAAACGACCTGGTTTTGCAAGGGGGTCACCTGGGTTTTGGCCCTGTGCTCGGCGGCCATCTAGGGAAACCTACCAAACCCACACATTTCTGAAAAGTAGACACCGGGGGGCTTCAGGGAGGTATGGCTTGCGTGGATCCCCCAACGTTTCTTACCCAGAATCCCTGAAAACCTCAATTTTAGCTGAAAAAATCACTTTTTTCACACATTTTTGTGTGGGAAAGTGTGGCATCACTGGCCTCACACAAATTTCCTACCACCCAGCGTTCCCCCAGGTCTCCCGATAAAAATGGTGCCTCACTTGTGTGGGAGGCCCAAGTACCCGCGACAGGCAAGGGCCCAAAACATTTTTGATAGGCAATGTTGATGTTGCCTCAAAGCGTTTTGTGTCCTTGCATGTCGCGGGTACTAGGCCTCCCACCAAGTGAGGCACCATTTTATCGGGAGACCTGGGGAACGCTGGGTAGGAAATTTGTGTGAGGCCAGTGATGCCACACTTCCCACACAAAAATGTGTGAAAAAGTGATTTTTCAGCTAAAATTGAGGTTTGCAGGGATTCTGGAGTGAAGCGTTGGGGATCCACGCAGCCATACCTCCCTGGAAGCCCCGGTGTCTACTTTTCAGAAATGTGTGGGTTTGGTAGGTTTCCTAGATGGCCGCAGCGCTAGGCAAAACCCCAGGTGACTCCTTGCAAAACCAGGTGGTTTTGAGATAGGCAATTTTGATGTCAGCCTCACTACGTTTTGGGCCCTTGCCTGTCGCAGGTACTTGGGCCTCCCACACAAGTGAGGCACCATTTTTATCGGGAGACCTGGGAACACTGGGTGGTAGGAAAGTTGTGTGAGCCCGGTGATGCCACACTTCCACACAAAAATGTGTGAAAAAAGTGATTTTTTCAGGTAAAATTGAGGTTTGCAGGGGATTCTGGGTAAGGAAAGGTTGGGGGATTCATGCAAGCCATACCTCCCTGGAAGCCCCGGGTGTCTACTTTTCAGAAATGTGTGTGTTTGGTAGGTTTCCTAGGTGCCGGCAGAGCTAGGGTTCACAAACTACAGCTAGGCACTTTGCCAAAAAGGGTCATTTTTCACTGCGAAATTGAGGTGTGACCACGTTGCGTTTTGCGCTGTTTCCTGTCGCGGGCACTAGGCCGACCCACACAAGTGAGGTACCATTTTTCTCGTAAGACTTTGGGAACGCGGGGTGGGCGGAAATTTGTGGATCCACGCAGATTCCAGAACTTTCCACCACAGAAATGTGGGGAAAATGTGTTTTTTGACAATTTTTAGGTTTGCAAGGGATTCTGGGTAACAGAACCTGGTGGGAGACAGTCCAGTCACCCCATCCTGGATTCCCCTGGGTGTCTAGTTTTCAAAAATGTATAGGTTTGCTAGGTTTCCCTAGGTGCCGGCAGAGCTAGGGTTCAAAAACTACAGCTAGGCACTTTGCCAAAAAGGGTCATTTTTCACTGCGAAATTGAGGTGTGACCATGTTGCGTTTTGCGCCGTTTCCTGTCGCAGGCACTAGGCCGACCCACACAAGTGAGGTACCATTTTTCTCGTAAGACTTTGTGGAATGCGGGGTGGGCGGAAATTTGTGGATCCACGCAGATTCCAGTACTTTCCACCACAGAAATGTGGGGAAAATGTGTTTTTTGTTGACAATTTTTTAGGTTTGCCAGGGATTCTGGGTAACAGAACCTGGTGGGAGGCAGTCCAGTCACCCCATCCTGGATTCCCCTGGGTGTCTAGTTTTCAAAAATGTATAGGTTTGCTAGGTTTCCCTAGGTGCCGGCAGAGCTAGGGTTCAAAAACTACAGCTAGGGACTTTGCCAAAAAAGGGTCATTTTTCACTGCGAAATTGAGGAGTGACCACGTTGCGTTTTGCGCCGTTTCCTGTCGCAGGCACTAGGCCGACCCACACAAGTGAGGTACCATTTTTCTCGTAAGACTTTGGGGAACGCAGGGTGGGTGGAAATTTGTGGATCCACGCAGATTACAGAACTTTCCACCACAGAAATGTGGGGAAAATGTGTTTTTTTTGACAATTTGTTAGGTTTGCGAGGAATTTTGGGTAACGGAACCTGGTGGGAGGCAGTCAAGTCACCCCATCCTGGATTCCCCTGGGTGTCTAGTTTCCAAAAATGTATAGGTTTGCTAGGTTTCCCTAGGTGCCGGCAGAGCTAGGGTTCAAAAACTACAGCTAGGCACTTTGCAAAAAAAGGGTCATTTTTCACTGTGAAAATGTGGTGCGTCCACGTTGCGTTTTGCGCTGCTTCCTGTCGCGGGCACTAGGCCTACCCACACAAGTGAGGTACCATTGTTTTCGGAAGACCTTGGGGAACGCGGGGTGGGTAGAATTTTGTGGATCCGCGCAGATTCCAGAACTTTCCACCACAGAAAAGTGAGGAAAATTTGTTTTTTACCAATTGTTTAGGTTTGCAAGGGATTCTGGGTAACAGAACCTGGTGAGAGCCAGTCAAGTCACCCCGTCCTGAATTCCCTGGGTGTCTAGTTTTCAAAAATGTATAGGTTTGCTAGGTTTCCCTAAGTGCCCGCAGAGCTAGGGTTCAAAAACTACAGCTAGGCACTTTGCAAAAAAAAGGGTAATTTTTCATTGTGAAAATGTGGTACGTCCACGTTGCATTTTGAGCCATTTCCTGTTGTGGGCACAAGGCCTACCCACACAAGTGAGGTACCATTTTTATCGGGAGACTTAGGGTAACACAGAATTGTAGAGCAACTGTTATTACCTATTGACTTTCGATGCATTTCTGCATTCCAAATGAAAGACAATGTGTAAAAAATAAGTCATTTTGAAAAATGACCTATAATTCTCATGCTAGTATGGGTACTCCCAATTTCGGAAATGTGCAAATATCTACTGTTTCTAAAATCTACATTTTGTTCCCATTTCAGAAATACATAGGTGTCTTTCATAACAATTTTTCCATATATACATTTTCCCAAAATAATTGCCATATACCCGGTACATAATAAAAAACCATTGCAAGATGCTGCTCAGTTATTGGCTCTGGGTTCGTCGGGTTCTTGGTGAACCTACAAGTCCTATATATCCCCACAACCAGAAAGGGCCAGCGGATATAACGGTATATTGCTTTCAAATAGCTGTCATAATTAGAAGAAGTTACAGGTGAAACCGTTGACACAAATGGCTGTTTTTTTCAACTACTTTTCAATTTTTCCTTCATTTAACTGTTAGTTTCTATAAGGAAAACTTTAAGGATCTACACAAATGACACCTTGCTGAATTCAGAATTGTGTCTACTTTTCAGAAATGTATGGCTTTTCAGGATCCATTATTGGTTTCATACCCATTTCTACCATTAACTGGAAGGAGGTTGAAAGCACAAAAATAGCAAAAATAGGCTATGTCCCAGAAAAATGCCAAAACTGTGTAAAAAAGTTGGTTTTCTGACAAAAGTCTGCTTGTCCCTGAAAGCTGGGAAGATGGTGATTTCAGCACCACAACCCCTTTTTGATGCCATTTGCAGGAAAAAACAAGACGCTTTCATCTGTAGCCCTTTTTCGCATTTTCCCCAAAAAACTAAATTTTGCTGTATTTTGGATAATTTCTGGGTCCCCTCCAGGGGAATCCACAAACCCTGGGTAACTTTACAATCCCCATGGTTAGAAAAAAAGGACGCAAATTTGGCGTGGATACCTTATGTGGTCAAAAAGTTACGGGGGCCTAAGCGCGCACTACCCCAAATAGCCCAAAAAAGGCTTCGCACAGGGGGGGAAAAGGCCTAACAGCGAAGGGGTTAAGCCTCATTACTAAAATTATTTTCTTTTTTTAACCCCCTTATCTATCAATCCACACATCTATTGGCCTGGCAGTCATGGCAGACAGTATTTAGAATTACTCAAAAAGCAACCGAATTTCCGTTTTTATCCACATTTAAAAATAAATACAGACAAGAAAATTAATGTTTTCTGTCTGTATTTATCTGTAAAAATCAGTAAAAACGGAAAAAAAGGAGCCTTATTTATTATTTGTTTATTACTTGAATCTGGCAAGACAGCTAAAACTGTCTCTAGGCAAGCTCTGAAACTGATCCTTCGAGATGATCAGAAATTGGCAAGATGCCACAAGATGGAACAAGCGTTGGCATAGCCAATAGGTCTCGCCTTTGGGACCTTATGTGTTTAGCCAGAACTTTTGGCTATGTTGTAGAGCATTGTGGCTGCTGTGCATTATGTTGATGCGCATGTTGACTGTTTTTTGATGCGTAGTGATAAACAGTGTGAAATGAGTTGTAATATGGGGTGGTGTGATAGAGTAAAGGCAGAGGGGAGTTGAGCAGGGAAGCGCCCGAGGATCTGCTTAAATTGGTTTAATAAAGCACTACTGGATTGAGCGAGGCAGAACATGTTTATTTTTCTTTAAAGTTGTTATTTTGTTTTAAACAATATAACATACATGTTTGACACTATAAAAAAGAAATTAAAATGCACTTCGAAATGTGCAGCTATTCCATCGATTTAGCTCGAAGTCACCGGAACCGTTTCTTATGTCACTTCTTGTTTTCGTGCATGATGTGTTCCGGTTTCCGGTTCAAGTTCGCAGCCTTGTATTTACAATCGCTTGGTCCTTGGGTTTTACAAAGAATGCCCCAACGTGCACAATAGGCCTCGTGCGAGCACGCTTTCAAGTGGTCAACACTGCATATGGCTGTAATGTTAAGGAGTCGTTTTTAATCTGGGCCTTGCAGGAAACTGTCAGGGTTGTGAATCTATAAAGTAAACAATTCGTCCTGTAGGGTGTCCCAGTTAACCAGCCGAATTAACAATTTACTCGCGATTTCATTTATTAAGTTAAAAAACACAAATGTTTTCACATTTTAGAGAACGCGTCTCCGTTCCCTGGCCCTGTGGATTCCGCCAGTGAGAGCTATTATTAAGTTAATGTGTCTGTTTGTGTAAAACGACGAGTGGTTCACAGACATCTCTACTCTTCCGAAACACGTTATTTATGACGTCAAGATATCTGATGTGTGTACGAGATGGCAAAGTCACGGACAGCTGCAGGCGAGGTTCTAAATCCGTCTGTGGCAAGTACAGGCCGCTTCACACCCACTCCCTTCATGGTGTGGGGCCGGCAGGACGCAAACAATTCACATAGAGGCAGAAAGGGCATAATATCGCTGAATGCCTACGGGTTTGGGCGCTATAAAAATGTTATGGATTAGGCCGAAAAGAACAACGAAAGCGCACCGTAATACGACAAAGACACACACTTTCTGCGACTCCCGGCGGCGGCTCCTGCACCAAAACAACCTGTATTTGAATATATATATATACATTCGGTGACACAAACCAGGATTTAGCTATGTGAAACCGTTAGATAAAATTTTAAAAAGATGTTTTCGAAATGTTCCCGTAACCAATTAGGTAGGCAATGCCAGTGAAACTTCCTGATGCGTTTTCCACCTGGATAAAATAAATGTAATCGGCACACCAGAAGTAGGCCGCAGTTTTTTTAATCCAATCCTGTTTTGAGTATTATTAGTAATAAACAAATAACTCCCTTGACGCCCTGGTTAAAATGTCATAAAGTTTGCCCGCCTGAGCTCAGGTGTGTTCAGCGTCCGAAGGAAGGCCACCTTCACCCGGCAACACTTCTGTTTTCCGCATAAGCGAAGGCCTGCCCGGCAGCGCACCAGTGTCAGCAGCGTGCGGTGGTGTTTAATAAAACACACGCGGGGATACAGGGCAGGGCTGTGCTTCGGGACGGGCCTGGGGCGCCACCGACACAACATAAATAATTAAATCCAACTGTACTCTCAGGAAGGTACAAACGTGGTCAGTTTTATGGTGTGCGCGCCATTGTCTGAGAGAATGCGTTTATGTATTTCAATGTGCACATTTATTCTAGTTTATAATGTATTCCTTTTTCGTCTGGTTTTCTTCTTTCCTCTGTATAGTTGTATTTGGGTGTGTTTTTGCAACACAGAGGCGCGTGCAAACCAGTACAATTAACCCATATAGCATGAGTGCGTAGGACTTTGCGTAGACGTCACCGCTGGTTTTTGAATGCCTGACGTGTTGTGTGTGTGGTGACGCGTCTTCAGCAGTGCTGCGAGTGCCCGCCACGCTGAGCCCCTGTAGAGCCGCGATGCCCGCTGGTTTATTATAGTCGGCATTCATGAAAAACCTGCGGTGAAATAGAGCCTGCCGCATAATTACAGAAAATCCGTTGTAAATGAAGGTTACGCTGTTCAAATGAGCGACAGTATAATATTTAGTTCTGATTTTATCTACATCAAAACATCAGAAACAAAACAAAAGAAGATAACCAGCGCGACCAGTGCTGACCGCCATCTGTTTCCAATTAACGCGACCGCGAGACGCGGGCGTGATAATTGGAAACAGATGGCGCTGCTGCTCGCTCCTGAGCACCCTAGGCCAGGGGACAGAGAAGGCGGGACATGCACCCGCCTTAGACCAATTGCGTGCTGTCTTTCTTAGAAAGACGCATGCAAAGGCCAATTGCAGGTGATAAAAAAAAAAGCACACGCACGAGCGTGTGTTTAGAGTTTAAAAGCCCTTACTAAAAGCCTAGCAGAGCACCGCATGCTCGCTGGCTCAGGCAAGACCTAAAAAAGGGTGAAGCAGAGAAGCTCAGGGACCAGGAGCATAGAGGTCCGTTGACCCAGTTGGTCTGGACCCCACCGCTCAGTATGTTTTCTCCTCACCTGAACCATGGAGGAAGTTGTTATTCACATTGATGGGACCTTAACCGTTTTATTAGTTCGGCATACCTCATCATATGCTGCCTACACCCATGCATGGGGCCATGTGGAACAACCGTGTCAGATCAGTGTTCACATACAGATATACACTAGAAAGATTCCTGAACTGAGGAGAGTCATTTATGCTCACACCTGGGTCAGCTTCCTGATTAGAGCTCATCTTTATTTCTGTCCTACTGTTCTCCTATCCAAGATAAATGAATGAATGAATGAATGAACAATAGTAAGCTTTATGAACAAAGAATAAGTGGCCAGATGTATGTAAATAGCCTATTGCGGTTCTGAAATTTTTACTGAATCACTATTTTGGAATCACAAAATGCTATGTATGTGGGAATCGCAAAATATTTTGTGATTCCTTAATATTACCTAATAGCGATTCGATAAATAGCAAATCGCTATTAGGTAATATGACTCCATTCATTCCAATGGGCCAACAGGCCCATAGGAATGAATGGTATTGCATTTGAGTAATCGCAAATTAGCGAATGCAAAGCCAAGGGTGTCCAGGGGCCTAAGGCCCTGCTGAAGCACCCCCAAAATGAAAATAGTGCACATGTAAAGTGCACACACGCACCATGGCACTTTGAAAAATTATTTTTTTTGAATTTTTCAACATTTGCACATGGTTACCATCAACTTGAAGTTGATGGTAATTAGCGTTTCCTAAATGCACAGTTGGCATTTAGGAAAAGCTTCTTACATGTGCATTAGAGATTTGCAAATTGCGATTCCCTATTTTCATTTGCAATTTAGCTAATTGCAAAAAATTGCGATTACCTAAATTGCAAATGCAAAGCGTTTCATACATTAGCAAAGGTTTTTTTCCGTTCGCAAACGCGCCGCTTCTACGTATCGGCCTGTTTGCAAGCTCAAAAAGGCTTGATACATCTGGCCCAAGAATTTAAACCACATTCTTTTCTTCACTGAAAGCAAGTGAAGTTTTTCCAGATGAGTAAATACCAAAGTAAATTTTGTCTATCCAGAGCTCAGTCTTGCAGCCACATTCTGAACTATCTGAAGCCATTGCAAAATATATTGAGGTAGGCCCAATTAGAGGGTGATCCCGTAGTCCAGTCAGGAGCAGTCACGGTCCGTGTAGGAGTGCCGGCCGGGCGGTGACGTGGGGCGGGGGAGGGGCAGGGTGGGGGGTAGCAAAGTACGGATTACGGACCAATACAGGTAAGTAAACATTTAAATCAATAAAACGAATTTCGTTGTGAGCGCTGCATCGCCAAATGCGATGCAGTGTGCGCAACGAAATTCGTTTCATTGATTTAAATGTTTACTTACCTGTATTGGTCCGTAATCCGTACTTTGCTACCCCCCACCCTGCCCCTCCCCGCCCCACATCACCGCCCGGCCGGCACTCCTACACGGACCGCGACTGGTCAGGAGCCAATCAATGTTTGGAGTACAGCCTTTCTAGAAACAGTGGGCATCAACTGTAACATTTTGCATAGTGTTGGACTTGGCCCTTTTTGCAGGGTCATCCCTGAACTTTTTGCCTTCCTCCTCGCCTTTTTTCTGACATGGTGTTGGTGGTTTTAGGACTCTGGGCACTTTAGCACTGCTGTCCAGTGTAAAGTACGTGTGCTCTTTGTGGTAAACATGGTAAGATTGGTCTACACCTGTTTGGCATATTTAATTTACCTGTCAGTCCCTTGTAAAGTGGTATCTCATCTACCCGGGGCTGGTAAATTAAATGCTACTGGTGAGCTTGCTGCGCTGATTGCGCCACCCACCAAAGTAGCCTTTCAAACCTGTCTCAGGCCTCTGCCATTGCAGGGCCTGTGCGCGCAGTGTTACTGCCGCTGTGACGTGACACCTAAAGTGTGTGCCATGTCTGTGACCTCCCTTTTACTGCATGTCAGTCACCCCTAAGGTAGGCCCTAGCTAGCCCTATGGGCAGGGTGCATTGTAGGTAAAAGGTAGGACATGTACCTTAAGTGCGTGACATGTTCGGTAGTGACAAACAGCCATTTTGGTTTCTCACTGCTGTGAGGCTGCCCTCCCATAGGAATGCATTGGGGATTCCCTGATAAGTGTTTCAGTGGTAATTCCTGTTATGAGAGGAGCAGCGTGGTCAAGTTTGGTATGTTTGGAATAGTGATAATAAATGCTACGCAATGGTGTGCGCAGATTTATTATACCTATTTTAGAAGTGCCACTTTTAGAAATTGGCATTTCTGTGTGCTATGTGTCTGCCTGCCTGATGTGGATTGCATGTCTGGCTTTGGAGTGACAGGGGCTGGTGAGGTGTGTGTGGCTCCAGGGGGGGCAGGGTGAGTCAGCGCTAGGCTGTAATAGGGGATCTGCATTTGGAGTAGTGGGAGGAGTAGTCCCCTGACCCTGAATAGGTCTGTGCCTGCCTAGGTGAATGCTGGCTCCACCCCCCTGTGGTGTGTCTGATGACGAGCCCCCACCTGACAAAGGGGAAGAGGAGCCTTGTCAACAAAGTGCTCCAAAAAACCCCAGAACCAGCTCAGGCTAGTTCCCCCAAGCCCTGTGCCAAGGGCAGACAAAGGAATTTGGGAAATAAAAATTGGGGCTGTGACCCCATGTGTTGTGCTGTCCTTGTGCTTACTGGGGGACGTGCTGCTGCTGGTCCCCAGGAGGAACCGCCACGAGGGACTGCCTCCCTGCTGGAGGGCCCTGTGTGCTGGCCTGCATGGGCCCAGCTGTGCCCCCTGACCTTTGAGGACTCTAGCGCCTCGTGAGCGCTATCTCTTTATGGCCAAAGAGAAGAGGAGCGCGTGGACTCTGCAGCGCTGAGCTGCAACTTACTTCGAGGGAATCCCGACGTGGGGATTCCCCCACCTGGATGTGAGAGAAGCGGGAGCCCACCCCGCATTTTGTGTTTGCTGTGCGGGAGCCCACCCCGCGTCTTGCCAATCAAAGCGGGTGCCCACCCCGCACTTGAGCTTTGTTTTAAAGCGGGTGCCCACCCCGCATTGCACTGCCGAGAAAGCAGGAGCCGCCGCTGTGAGCCCGAGCGTGGGCTCGTATTCTTCACCGCCGCGACCCGGAACTCAGGCGCCAGTGCCTGGTTGTGGGCGGAGTTGCTGCCGGAAGAGTGGTGTAGGAAGGAGGGCGGGAGCCTACCCCACCTCCCAGGGCATCCCGGGCCCAAAGAAGAGGTCCGGAGAGCCCCGGAAGCCAGGAGAAGCCTGGCTGCGTGCAGAGCTGGATGAGGCACCGTGCCGGTGCCCCTTTCTCCGACCGGAGAAGGAGACCGGAGGAGTCTACGCGCAAAGCCCCGGTGAGTGGGGGCTGAAGGGGGAGCAGAGTTGGTGCTCCCTGAGGCACCGTGGTGCCGATGTTACTTTCTTTCCAGCTGACCCGCCCTTTGGCAGGCAACTGCACTGTGGGGGCAATCTTTTGGCCTTGGAAGTCCCAGTGGGGGCTCTGGAGGCCCTACCGGGCCAAGGGTGATTACACAGCTGCCCCAAGGGTGAGCGGACAGCTGCAACGAGAAGTCCCGGTGGAGGAGGATCTCCAGAGGCCCCATTGGTGCCAGCGCGCATTTTGTTCGCCACAGCTGCACCGTGAGAGAGAGCGGCCAGCTGCAACGTTTGGGCAAAGTTATTTTAGGAGTCCCGGAGTGGGGCTTCCACGGCACGTGTAGTGCCAGTGCCATTTTCCTTTGGGGGCATTTTTGTTGGTGATAAGGTGGGGGTGAGACACTCCCCCATGCCCCAGCGCATTGCGCATCTTCGCTGCATTGGCAGCTAGGGGGCCATTTGAGAGGCCCCAGTTCAAGCCCTGACATTTATGGACAGAGGGCATTGGGAGCCCCAGTGAAAGGCCAGTTGGCCTGGGGTCAGTTCGTAAGGTGATGTATGCACCTGGTAGTAGTGTTACTGTGGTGCACTGCTGATTTATGCATAATGTCTTTATGCCTAATGTGATGTTGCATAATGTATTTATGCTGATGCCTAATGTCATGCTATGATGTTTTAGGATGATGCCTATTGGGTAATGGGTTTATGCTAATGAGGCTTGGGCCTAATGTGTTTTATGCTTAATGTGATAATGCTGAGGTCATTATTGTACCAGTAGTTACTGGTTGTGTTTTATATTTACTACCTGCATTCTGATTGTTCTGACCGTGGCCCGATTAGCCTGGTCCTGTATATAATCCCTGGTGAGTATTGCCTAGTGCCAGTTGGCACAGTGTATATGTGTGGTTATGATCTAACGGGTTTATGATAATACAAAGGCTATTTTTGATATAACCTTGTGTGGAGTTTCTTTTGTGGTGTGCCTAGTGTGTTGCTGCTGTGTGAGTGTGTTGCGCAAACGCTTTACACATTGCCTCTGGGATAAGCCGGACTGCTCGTGCCAAGCTACCAAGGGGGTGAGCAGGGGTTATCTTCAGTGTGTAACTCCCTTGCCCCGACTAGAGTGGTGGTTTCTGCCTGGCTTTGGCGCATGCCTTAGCCAACCAGAAATCCCATTTCTAACACATAGCATATGCAGAAATGCAAAGCAAGTGGAGACAATCTTATAAATGTGTGTGGAACATGATTACTGGTTATCCAGAAAAATCCCCATATTTCTGAAGAATGCTGCAGGAGTTGGAGGTTTACCCAACTATTCAGGCCACCAAGATGAGGTCCTAATGCTTGCCAAGCAGGCAACCCCCCTCGAACAGCCAGGTCTTGAGAAGTCTCCTGAAGGTCAGCAGGTCCTGACACATTGACACATAAATGTGGGTATCACCTGCATAGGGCATCAAACTCTCCCCATAAGCAATGACAATTGTGACTACTGGAGCCATATACATATATGATATATGATGATGCCCTTTTTATTAAAGTGAGATATTACTCTGTTTTAGGGCACCCAACTGGCACTAAAGTTAATGTGTAAAATTTGTATATCTCATTTTTTGTGCCATATAAACACTCCCTGGTAACATATAGCAATGTCTCAGGAGGAATCAATAAGGGGATTAACTTAAAGAGATAACTTAATTATATTATGCATTGAATGACAACAAGAACAGTCCCAAAAAAATAATTTAATGCAGTAATATTGTCAAAAAAGGGAAAACCAAATCAGATTCATATAAATCAAATTGCAGCCTCAACCATACTTTTAAGGTTGTGTCTTAAACTGAAATACTGAACACTTTGTGCTCGTGAAGACATATAAACGATGCAAGTGAAACAAGTGAAGAAATATAAAGAAAAATGCCACAGCGTATTGGACAAGAATTCAAACTGATGTTATGCATGAACCAGTACAATTGAAAAGAGATATAAAATCATGTCATAATTCAAAGCCCAAATTTTCGCTTATGCAAGTCGACAGCATTTCGACCTTCATGACTTGAGGTCATCATCAGGACATAGATAACACAACATTGAGTGATAGCTGCCTGGCAATATCGTGGGTACATGGATGGATTCGGACAAAATTTGCGAATCCAGACGTCTAGGCGTCAGTCTTCGGCTCACGTACTCAAGGGTGCGGATATCCGTTGTGGGATAGTGTCATGGAATGAAACCCATGCGTTGGAAAGTTTTGGAAAGTTTTGGGATAACCAGTCAGCCGGCACGCTGTGAGCGAATTGGTAATGGGGCACCTCAGTAGGACCCTTACCTTATACTTTCCCACCGTGACCCCCCGGGTGATCCCACAACTGTCCAACACGAGTGTGGTCATTCCGTGACACTATCTGACAATGGATATCTGTACCCTTGAGGACGTGAGCCGAAGACTGGCGCCTAGACGTCTGCATTCGCAGATTTTGTTCAAATCTGTCCATGTACCCACCAGTGGGGGCCGGCACGGATCAGGGTGGCAATGTGGGTGTTGAGGGTAATGTTGAAAAAAAAATTACCTTTTCGCCGCCGCGTCTCTCCTGTCTCTCCTCCGCGCCAGGACTCGGCTGGAATAGCAACCAGGAAGCAACCAGGATCTCCTGACCAATCACAATGCTTCAATGCTGCATTGTGATTGGTCTGAGTGCCGTGGTTCGCCGCTCAGCCAGGGAATGGAGGCCTGGGTATGTTCTCCATGCAGGCTCTAATGCAGCCTACGTGGAGAACATGCAAAGTGCGCATAAATGTTTAGGGCCGGCCAAGCCTATATGCACACTTGGAGTGGGCAAACTACTCCTCCCCTACCTTGCTCTGAGAGCAGAGCAACCCCGCCCGCCCCGGCCGCAAAGCAGCAGTAACAAATAAAATGATAATAACATTCAGTTACTATCATTTTATTTTTCCTTTAGATACACTGCTTAAAAGCAGTGGGGCTACGCTCCTCCGCCTTGGCGGAGGAGCCGCCACTGGTACCCTTGATATTTCCAGGCTGCTAAGACTCAATGTTGTGTTATCTATATCCTGATGATGACCTCAAGTCATAAAGTTCGAAACGCCGTCGACTTGCACTAGCGAAAATTTGGGCTTTGAATTATGACATGATTTTAAATCTCTTTTCAATTGTACTGATTCATGCATAACTTCAGTTTGAATTCTGGTTCAATACGCTGTAGCATTTTTCTTTATATTTCTTCACTTGTGTGGTTTATATGTCTTCATGCGTACAAAGTGTTCACTATTTTACTTTAATACACAACCTTAAAAGTATGGTTGAGGCTGCAATTCGATTTATGTGAATCTGATTTGGCTGTCCCTGTTTTTGACAATATTACAGCATTAAATTATGTTATATGTGAACACATTTACCCAGATCTCCACTGGGACTACGGGTGTCTCCTGTAGTTGTTAACACATATAAACACTCCTTGTCATAAATAGGAATGGGGGGTGCAATTCACAAAAAATATTGTAGTTGTATATCTAATTCACAATTGTAGAGAGTGAAATTTGCAGTTATCCAAAATCCTGGTGCGTGTAATCAGAATTTGCAGAAATTTACAAACGCAACTTCCACTTGCTAGTGTGAAAAATCCACTCAGTAAGCCGAATATTCCGATGTAGCAGGTTTGAGAAAAGGGTGAAAACAAGACTTTTCTAAGGTTAAAGGACATTGGCAATGTTGGAAAAATCCAGAAAGTTATAAATTTGTGGGTATTCACAAACATTCTAAACACAATTAAAAACGTCCTTTCAATACCGAACATTAATCCCAAAAAACATTGCCTTAAGTGGGCAAATAGTGCAGGAACATGCATAAAACCATATCTTTAAATGAGTTGTGGGGAGGGGAATTCCTCCACACAGAGAATAAATTGAAAAGTGTAAAATGTGCAAATGTACATTTCCTCCATACTTCCTCCTGCATATTGCCAGCATTTGGGACAATCCACGAGAAGTAATTGTGAGACCAGTGGGACTGGTCCATTGAATGCGTTTGGTGGAGAACCACTACTTTTGACAGCCACTACTGTGAAAATAACAAAGCTCAATGGCTGAACATAATTAGACCTCATCTCTGTCACCGCCTCTTACATGAGGCCTGTGCAAGTATAGATGGAAGAGCATACGGCCTGTGCATGTATGAATGGAAGCCTCATAAAGCTGCAGCCCTCCTTCACATACCAACTGCTTACAGCTGCTGGAGAAAGAGGGCAGGGATAGCACATTTCTGTAGGCAGAGGGGAATTCATTAAAACAGTCTTACCGCGGTTCCTGCCGCCATTGCACATTCGCTGACATCTGTCAGTTTCAGAAATTGACTAGAGAGAGGTGGTCTTATCCCTTAATGGCTGAGATCTGGCACAAAACCTGTCAGCCTCAACCAATGAAGAAGCAGTTGGAGGCCTGGGAGAACATTCAGTAGTGCGTGTACCTGCCCTAATTGACACCTCTCCTACTTCCTGTATGATCTGGGGTTGTATGTCTGAATATTGAGCACAGAAACATTGTGTTGACAAAAATGCCATAGCCAGAAAATCGACTACCAAAAAAATGTGTCATAATATATACACAATAAAGAAGAAGAAGTACGTGGTTCCTCGGTGAATACAGAGTATTTATAGCACGTCGTGAAAGGAAGGGGATTCTTCCTTTAGGAACTGGTGCCCTCACACACCCAGCAAGCTAGGTGTCATGCTTCATCATCTGGGCCTGCTCCTCGTCGGGTCGGCGCTGCAATACCCGACGGGCACCCAAAAGGGGCTCTTTATCGGAGATCTTTTGTTCCTTGCCGGTGGGTGCCGTGGGTGTAAGGGCCCTTTTGATTGTGTGGATGTAGTAGTATGTGAAGTGAGTTAAAACAAGTCAGGGTGCCTTATGGAACATATTTTATTCTTGGTAGGCCCCCTGCCTGATTTAAAATAGAAAAAGGAGAGGCGTCTATCTGACTATAATGGGTCAAGATCAGGCGCTCTATTCCTAGTGGGTCAACATGTTTCTCGCCATTGTTGTCTTAAGGATCAAAGGCGATTCTTCAGGACCGTAAAGTGAGTCTATCTACACCCAGTGGTGTGGTGAACTACCTACCACTCTTGGATAAGCGGGTTGTGCGCCCGTTGTTTCTATGGACGACCTGTACGTGAGAAAAAAGGGTATATATACTCTCAAGGACACAGTTGACCACAAGTTCCATCGTGCTTCCAAACAGATACTCTGTATTAGGTCCATGACTGACATTGGTGATCAATAATATCAATAGTGGTTCGCTATTCATATCACCCAAAAAGTGTGTTCCTGAACGAAGTCTTTTGGTAACACATACATATTGTTGAATAAAACCAATTACTTTAAAACATTAATACAATGGTGAAGAAATAGTAGTAAAATAATTGGGTGATCAGAGGCCTTTTTCATGCAACTCCCCCAATCACTAATTGAATCGTGCCTCGTCAGTATCCAGCGGGCCGTAGACACATATAAGTTATGTGTCTGGAAATTGATAGATATAAGAAGAGATTCATAGTCAGGTGTGAGGAAATCACAGGTTAGTAAGAACTGCTTCTATAACTACAAGGATAGCCTCGTAAAGTAGCGATCTTCCAGTGGTCCTGGCCCAATGGGTTGCTCTTTCAAAATAAGTTCCTGTCCTCACTTGGCGGATTCTCAATGCCCCTCAATCCTATGGCACTCAGTACGGGCAGCAGTGCGGGCGCCAGCACCACCGGTGACCCCAATGGGTGATAGTAGTCACTGCGGTACTAAGCGCGCACATCGCTACAAACAAGCTGTCACCACCCCTATGAATTGGCATTGCGTTCCCATCAAGTAGTTACTTGATAACTCATGTGAGAGATAGCAATCTGTTCCCCAGGCGCTTACCTCTGTAGTCGGTGCCGTCTGAGGTCCCTTATTTTTAAGCGTATCAAATACTCACCTGCTTTCAATGAAAGCCGTGTGGTTGACCTACCCCTCTCCGCTGGATCCGGGAAGGTAATGGACTAGTAGAAACTGTCCTTTTATATACCTGCAGGTGAGCCAGCTCGGGCGGGGCAGGGAAGCCGATCGGTTTCAGCTGGTGCTGCTAAGCGTCATGTGACGTCTAAACAAGAAAGGTGGCGGCCATCTTAGACTGGTGTGGAGTGCCTATAGGGAGAAAGGTGGTGGCCATCTTAGACTGGTGTGGAGTGTCTATAGGGAGGTATCCCTTTCTACTCATTGCATAATAATTACCACATCTTAGATAGGGGCCCCGTGCTGGTATCACCGGAGTTGGTGAATAAAAGGGGTGGAAAATGTGTTTGCACATGACATATAGGAAAGGTCAAAGATGCTGAGAATGTAGCGGCCATCTTAGGCTGGTGTAGAGTTTCACTTGGAATATGTATATGTATGCTCAGTGCATTCTGGTAACCCATTTACCAATTGCGGTCCCATGGTGATGTCACTGGAACTATTGCTGGAATTCTTAGTGGGGTAAATGGGCGCGGTGTTTGCCAATGTTGGTCCCATATTACGTAAAGCGGGAGAAGCCTGGTCGAGTATCGTGTGTACATGCTATGACCATCTTGGGGTGTTCAGGATCTTAGTGCTCCGGGTATCAAGTTAGGGGTGTTATATTCATGAGTCGTACCCTGGTTTGGGGTTGGACAGTTGTGGGGAGGTTGTTAATATCGAATGCAGGGTAAGGGTCAGTACCTCTCATAGTGTCTCATATCATCTGTGATGTACTCACTGTATCAGAGGTTAGCGAGTGACCCCCACGGAATCTCATCATTGAGTCCCTGTTGGTCAGTCAACAACCGGTGTACCCATCTTTGTTCGATTCTAAAGAGGGAATTCTGTGTAATCTGAGGGTGAGTCTCTAAAACCACCCACCGCAAACTTTCAGGGGAATGTTTCAGTTCTTTGAAGTGGGTGTATAGTTTCGTGGTTACTCGTTGTCATCGGATGTTACTTTTGTGTTCTGTGATTCTGGTTTTTACCATCCTCATTGTCATCCCTATATATCTTTTCTTACAAGGGCATGTAGTCATATATACACATTGAGTTGTGTTACAATTGGTATGTTTTCTGGGGTTGTATGTCTGAATATTGAGCACAGAAACATTGTGTTGACAAAAATGCCATAGCCAGAAAATCGACTACCAAACAAATGTGTCATAATATATACAGGCACAAATAGGTTTGCTTTTCTTAACTCTACGTTTACCTACCTTGAAGAAATATAGATTGTCAAGTTACATATATGTGGAATTCCGTCTACTACATTTCTACTTGCCTATATATACTTGACTTCATTATATTGATGTAGTTGATACTCTGGCTGCAATATTTTTGTGACATAATATTTAAAACTCGATATTGTGGTGGCATACCGCTTCAAGCCCTGACATGAGCACTGGTGATCTGTTTGACCCTCCTGTGGTTGGTTTTTTAGGTGAATAGTAAAAATTAATGTTCATGGACAAGTGGTGCATTTTCATAAAATTGCAAGCTGTTTTTGAGACAAAACGTGAGTATTTGCAATGCATCTCAAATTATTTGAGTAGTACGTCTTAATAATTTGAGAAAACTCACCAGTGACTTCAGGCCACTGTCTTGCTATTGTATCATGACTCATGTGAGGCATGCCATGGCCTATGACGATATCTATTCATGACATGCTTATCACTGCTGTATGAGAAGTGAACATTCAAGGCAAATGTAACTTTGCTGTCTGAGATTGTGCTAAGCTTGTGATATCTGTAACTTTATAGCTCCTCATTTTTTTCATTTGAGGTATATTCTCAGTCATGTTATGAAGGTTAATTAATTTAAAAAGGACAGGATGGAAAATGGAAGACAGAATTAAATTGAGTTGCTAAATACCTTTGGAAAATAATAAGAAGCCCTGTCAATTTGCTCTCCCGGACTATTTTTAGTGGACTTTTACCCAGTTTCTTTGGGTAACTGTTGATCTAATTATTTTTACATTTTACTAAAGGAAACACTCTGAAGCGAATCGAGGTACAAAATGGGCTAGATCGGAAGAACTTAAAATATTGAAATGATTAGGGCTAATGAATTTAAGAAACTATGCTTAAAATACACTGTTTGGCCTAATTTGTTATCAAAAACATTCATGGAGAAGATTTCCATGAATCCTCCAGAACTTTCATGACGTGGAAGGTTTGCCCTCTCTTGCTCGTTCATTGCAATATCTTCCAGGATTGACATGCTGTCGAGAAAGACGGGGCCGGCATCGGCCACGCCGAAAGTATGGCGGTCGTGCCGGCCCCTGACGACCACATAGAGGCGGGCCTGTCGCGCACAGTGGTGACGCGACAGGCGCTCCTCGACGGTAATTGGTCGTGGGTCCTGGGCGTGACCCGGAAGTGATTGTAATCACTTCCGGGTCACGCGTTGGGCGAACGCCAGGCCGGTTAGAACCGGCCTGGCATGAAACTGCAATAAAAGGCTGGGGAGCGTAGGAGTCTGCCTCTTTGCTCCCCGCTCCCCCAGCTTGCTGCACCAGCCTCGCTAGGAGGCTGTAACTTGATTACTTTTGTTTTTCTCCCTCTCCAGGTTCTCCGCGTCGGAGGCTGTGCGGACTCGTGGACATGCTTGTGGACGTGTTTCTTCCTCAGGAGGCGGTGTGGACTCGTGGACGTGTTCGGGAAGGAGATCGGCAGCGTCGGGGAGCTCGCCTGAAGCAGCGACATCAGCGGGCAGAGGAGTCGTAGCGCTGGAGTGGTGGGCTGCGCCGGGGAGATCATCGGCGACAGTACCAGAGGCAGGGTCGTGTTGACGGAGTAGTCTCTCGGCGGAAAGCGAAGCCGGAGGGCACCGCGGGACGGTTTGTGGTTTTGCGGAGGTACGTACATACGGAACAGGGGGCAGGGCGGCAGTTTCTGTGACCGGAAGGAGAGTCACTGTGGCCTAGTGGTTTAAGGGCAAAGTACCTAACCTTCAGCGTTAAGTGTTCAATCCCTGGTGTTCTCATGGTTATAAAAGTAACCGATTCGAGTGGCTAAGTTGGGGCGATATTGCAAGGACTAGTTTTCTAAAAGTGACAAGAACGTTTTCAAGTACTAAATTAACGTTCCAGGGAGAAGGCCGTGCTTTAAATCCCCAAGCAGTGCATAAACATCCACGCAGCAGCTCCCATTCGGGCTGGCCCAAGAAAGTTTACAGTGTTCTGAATGGATGAGTTGTTTTCTTCCATGGCTGAAATAAGGGACGTTTTTACATCGGTTTTTAACTCTATTTCAGTGGGTGTGCTTCCTTTTTGTTTTTTCTTGCATCAAGGGCTTCATTTAATTGATTGTTTACTGCATTTTAGATTGCGATCAGCAGGGGTTTCAAACACGTGGACGCAGCAGCTGGAGGCCCATAAAGGGGAGTGGGACTTTGTCTGAGGACAGCCGGTGCAGCTCGCAAGGGATCCATAAGGGGTCACGGACAGGCCCGCATTCCAGCGCTTCTGGGAGCCGCCCGGGTTCGAGAATTCTCACCTCACCCACTAGATTAGCTGGTGTGGCATGGCTCTGGTTGCGTGGGTGCTTACGGCCGGTCTGTGTAACTCCAGCGTTTTAAGGTAAGGGCTTGGACAAGGTGCCAGGTCATTAGGGTGCAGTTGAGGTGTGTTGAGTTAGGATATTACTCGGTTGCCTTTTCTTAGTGTTTGAGGGCACAGTACATACGTTGGGGCAATAGCCAGCACTCTATCAGTAAGTACTGCAGGTTTGGATAGGTGTAATGGCCGGTAAGGCGAAGCGGGGTGATCAGCGTTCCCAGATGGAGAAACTCATGAAAGCCATGATGAAGAAGGTTGACGAGTTGGGGCAGGGTCTTGCTGACCTCAGAGAAAAAGTGGATGGGCAGGATGGGACAGAGGAGAGGGCTAGGCGTAGCATGGTGCCTCCCAGGGCAGCATTTCCACCTCTCCCCAAGCGGGTGAGGTCAAAAAGGGGAGTGCCTAATGAACCGGTCACACCAGTGGCCCCTGTGCCAGTCCCCCAGCCCAGGGAGGAGACTGGGCCTTCAGGGGGGCAGGGGGGGGAGACGACCCGCCCGGTCCGAGTGGCGCTTGCCCCCAGGCCCCACCAGCTCCTATGGGGGTGGCCCCTGTGGGTAGTAGCCCGCAACCTCCAGTGGTCCCTGCAGGGGGGAACCCAGTCCCACAAGACTTAGTCTCACAGTGAGCTGCAGTCCTTCCTTGGTTGGGGAAGGTAGGGATTTTGTCACCAGCAGTGGGGGCGAAGGACATCGGGGAGGATGTACTTGCGGAAGCAAGAAGGATAGTAGCTCGGTTTGATGGGACACCTGGGGATAAGCCAGCGGAGGGGCTGGGCGCACTTTCCCCTGTCATTCCAGCAGGTGGGGCCACCCCACTGGAACTCAACATAGGAATACCAGTGACCAGCCTGGAAAAGGAGAAGCTGACGGAGCCAACTGGGGCAGCTCCAGTAGGTAAGCAGCAAACATTGCCGGTGTTAGGAGTGGGGGAATCCCGCTCAGAAAGGGAACACGTAGCGAGACATGTCACAAAAGAGGTCAAAGAAAAAATATGGTCTGGAAATGATGTTAGTATGTTCTCATTGCTTCTTGATGAAAATGAAAGGGAGGAAGCTAAGAAAAAGAAGGACTGGATGCTGCCCAGAGAATAGGCAAGTGAATTACAAAAGTTCAGGATTGAGGAGAATTTGAATAACTGGATCAGAGGTTTCTCAATATTCATGGCGGTTATGGCTGAAAGTTTCCCTAATATGCAGGCAGAGATGGCATGTTATCAAAGCAGGATCACAGCGGCACATGACAAGTATGGTGGGTTGGGATGGAAGGAGTATGACAAGAGTTTCAGGAGAGCCAAGGCATCTGACCCATCCCTCTCTTGGGACCGCATTGACACGATCGCTTGGTTAGATCAATTTGGTGGGGTGCCCCAGGACAATACAAGAAGCCAGTCTTTTCAGGCCTTTCAGCCCTTTCGGCCACATTCATCCACAGGCCCCTTCAACAGTGCAGGTAGCGGGGGTGGAAGGAAGGGGACATGTTGGGATTTTAATAGGCGCACATGCACTAGGCCCCAAGGCACGTGCAAGTTCAAGCATGCCTGCTCTATCTGTGCCAACCCCTCGCACCCGGAGTCCAAATATTTCAAAAAAATCAAAGGATAGGGGGAAGAAGAAGCAGGAGTGAGGGTATTGCACAACATAAGGCACTTTCTCCTATTAATGTAACGGCTTTGACACCCTGGTTAAACAAGTATCCTAGTCATACTACTGCTAGGACATTGCTGGACGGTTTCAGGTTTGGTTTCAGGATCCCGGCGCCTGACTATGTAGGGACACCGGAATGCAGGAATCAACTCTCTGTTAGGACCAATCCTGGGGTAGCGGCAACAAAAATTGAAAAAGAATTGCGCTTAGGCAGAATAGCTGGGCCATTTGATTCCATCCCGGTAAAGAATTTTGTCTGTTCCCCATTGGGTGTAGTCCCCAAGAAGGAGGCGGGAGAGTTCAGGTTGATACATAATCTGTCAGCACCCAAGGGCAACTCATTGAATGATGCTATCAGTGATGAGATTTGTAGCGTGAAATATGCCTCTTTTGATCAGGCAGTGGAGATGCTCAGGGGGTTGGGCCCGGGAGCACTGTTGGCTAAGTCTGACATAGAGTCCGCCTTTCGTTTGTTGCCAGTTCACCCATCTGACTTTCATCTCCTTGGTTTTCAGTTCCAGGGTAGATTCTACATGGATATGTGTATGCCTATGGGCTGCTCGGTCTCCTGTGCTTATTTTGAAAAATTCAGGTCATTTCTGGAGTGGGTCTTTAGACAGGTGACAGGGCACCAGTTTGTCATGCACTACCTTGATGACTTCCTTATATTGGGGTCACCGGGCTCCCGGGAGTGTGTGTGGGCACTGCGAGAATTTTGCACGCTCATGCAGGCTTTTGGGGTTCCCTTGGCACCGGGTAAGACAGTTGGGCCAACAACGACGATAGAATTCTTAGGGATTGAACTAGACTCCGTTCAAGGGTGTTTTCGGTAGCCTGCAGACAACATTGCCAAATTCAAGGCAACATTGCGGCAATGCTTGGCAAAAGAAAAGGTCACCCTGCACCAGCTACAGCAGGCAGTAGGACAGTTGAATTTCGCCCTGAGGGTTATCCCTATGGCACGACCATTTTCCCGGTCCATCTCACAAGCCATGGCCGGCCTCGAGGAGAAACATCACCACACCAGGCTGTCTGCTGAGGTTAGGCAGGACATGCGGATTTGGATGGCATTCCTGCGTGACTTCAACGGCAGGGTGGTGTGGCCCGGTCCACCCACTACTTCTGCGGAGTTAGGTTTAATGACTGACGCTGTGGGTAGTGAGGGATTTGGTGCCATACTCGGTACTGAGTGGGTGGCACAGCGATGGCCGGCCTGGTGGGTGGAGACTGGTTTGACGGGTAACATCGGTTTCTTGGAGCTGTTCCCAATCTGGGTGGCATTAACAGTATGGCCAGAACGATTGCGTAATCAATCTGTGGTGTTCTGGTCGGACAACATGACTGTGGTCGAATGCATCAATCAACAGGCAGCACGGTGTAAAATGATTCTCCGCTTGTTGAAAGAGATAGTTTTACTATGCATGAGACTGAATATGCAATTTAAAGCTAAGCATGTGCCAGGGGTGTTGAATCATGCTGCTGATGCACTTTCTCACTTCAAGATGCAGGTTTTCAGGGCACACCTCCCGTCTGCAGCAGCGACTCCCACACTCTTCCCAGAACTACTTTGGCAGATTGGTGCCCCCAACTACCGGACCTCGTGGCAGCTAGCCTAGCACCCAGGACCAGGAAAGCGTATGAAGGGGCGTTTTGGGCATATAGTACCTTTTTGGGAAGGGATTGGGCAGAGAAGTGGCATGACACGGGGGCACTCCTTGTCTACTTAGGGGCCTTGAAAAGGGAAGGACGCTCTGCGGCAGCAGCCAGGCGGCATGTGGCGGCAATCTCTTTCTTTGCTCAAACAAGAGATAGGGGGGACCCTACCAACAGTTTCACAGTTCGGAAAGCTTTGAAGGGGTGGCAGCGCCTCGAAGGGTCAGCACCGGACACGAGGCGTCCGATAGGGGTGGAGTTGCTAGCATCTTTATTGGGGGCTCTTCGCCTCATCTGCAACACCACAGAGGAAGCTCTTTTGTTCAGCGCCGCCTTTTCATTGGCCTTTTATGGTGCGTTTAGGATTGGGGAATTGGTGGCCCAAAACAAACAGGATGACCATGGTGGTTTGCAGTTTGACCGAGTGAAGGTACAAGGTGATGCTTTATTGATATCCATTAGGAAGTCCAAGACTGACCAGGAGGCCCATGGGGAAGGAGTAGTATTGCATCGGGCACATGGTAATCCTTGCTGCCCCATCACACATTTAGAGGCATTCCTACAGCGTAGACCCAGTAATAAGGGAGGGACATTGTTAATTCATGCTGATGGTACTCCACTCACAAGGTTTCAGTTTAAGAGAGTCATGGATATGGCAATACAGAAGGCAGGCTTGGATCCTAGTTGCTTTGGGACTCATTCTTTCAGAATAGGGTCTGCCACTGAGGCAACAGCAAGGGGTTTCCCCAGCAGCAACGTTCAAAAGATTGGGAGATGGTCCTCCAATTGTTATAAGCGCTATGTGCGGCTGCATATGTTGTGAGTGGGACATTTGCCCGGTGCTGATGCATGTTCCTTCTCTGCTCACATTTACAGTTTCTCAAACCTGTCACGCAGGGGGGAAACTGGAGGCGGCACGACAGCAACATCAAGCAATGCAAGGACGTGCACATCCACAGAAACCAGGACCACATGTCGTCTGGATTATTGGCCATTCATATGTGAGGCGGTTGAATAACCTTTTTCTTGCAGGTAATTACAGGTCTAGAGCAGAGCAGGCGGGTTGCAGGGTGTCATTCCATGGAAAAGGGGGTCTCCGCTTCAGTCAGTTCAGGGGTTTTGTAGTAGAATTGTTGAGCAAGGGTAGGGCTCTTTCCAGTATTATTATCCTGCACCTGGGAGGGAATGACTTGGCAAATCTGGGTAGAAGGGGACTTGTAGAAACCATAATCACTGAAGTGGGTTGGTTAGCTCGGACATATCAAGGGTGCACCATCGTATGGTCACAGATGGTGCCTAGATTCCAATGGAGGGGGGGGTGGGAGTCGGTGAGGGCACTGAATCGGTCAGTAAGAAGGATCAATAGTAAGATAGAGAGGCTGTTCAGGGCTCCTCATTTACAGACGATCGCCCACGGGTGTATCAGGGGGGAGCCGTGCTTCTTAAAAGACGGTGTCCACTTGTCTAAAGTAGGTAATGAAATCTTCCTGGAGAATCTGCTAGCTTGGTTGGGTGGCTTCAGAAGCAGGACATGACCCTCTCGTTAGCATTTGGGGGGGCCAGATAGTCGTTCAACTATGCTGGCTTGTGGCGGTAAGGTCATGATTGGTGAGCAGTAAATTTTAGGTCCTTAGAGGGCGGCGCCAGTCTTGAATGAGGTCGCCCAAGGGGGAGGGACAAGTGGTCTCTCCTAGAACTCCAGGGGCAGTTACAGCCGGTTGGCTGGATGGGTGCGGGGGAGTGGGGAGTAACGCTTTCCCTAGGCTGGTTGGCCACCCCGCACGTGCACAATGCACAGAACTGCAAGGGCCCCTTATGGAGATAATATACAGAGCGTACGGGGGTAACCGGGGGGTGGAAGTACCCTCACGGTGAACGGGCCCTCTGCGCATGCGCACTCCGGTTGGAGGGCGGGCATAATGTGATAAGGATCTGACACCAGTTATTGACCTTGCCGTAGGCTCAAATAGGGATACGCAGAAAAATTAACTGCTATGATGATTATTGATGATGATAGGTTTTAGATTCGGATAGGAATACCTTGTATTAGAGATATGTTAAGGTTAGCCATCTGACATCTGTACTTATCAATGTAATCAATGTAATGCAATGTTTTCTGTGTATTTTGTAAATTTGTATATATTAATTGTGTTTAAAAAAAATTATGTTAATAAATACGGCTGGGGGTTTTACGACCCCCTCATCCAAAACTCTTCTCATGTTATTATCTGGGTCTTGATAAGGGAGGAGGGGGTGTAGGTAGTACCTGGCCATATTACTTAAAATCTACCAGTACAACCCAGTTGCTGAAGACCTTCAAAGTTTACAAGTACAATTGAGTTACTGAAGACCTGAAAATGTATGCCTTGTGTAGGTTTCTGACCCATACCGCTTTAGATTTTGTGAATCCTGACAAAGGAAGAAATCTACACAAAGTATAGATGGAAATCCTTATGTGTATTTTCCTATTTTTTTGTTAACCAACCATTTTGTGCACTGCCTGTTGTGGTTACATTAGATTCAGTTATAGGCACTGCCAGCGACACCCCACTATGAGCAGCGTGCCCTGTCAATTACTGTTTGGCACAGGATGAACAGTGCCTATCAGACGCAATGCACACATCGGATGTCGCTCAATACCACCCTATTTGTGTACATTACTGGCAACTCAATGTCAGGTGCAGTGTGTGCACCGCCTGTTTCTCACTGTTAAGATCAGTGTCCAACAAGCCTCTGGCTCACTGTTGAGGGCAGAGTGCATATTATGTGTTATTGTGTGTGTTATGGCATTTGTATAACACCTACTGCCCCTATGTGGGGCACTAAAGCACTTGTCCTCGCAGATACCACCCTACATGGCGTGGGTGTGTGGTTGGAAGAGTGTTGTCTTTGTTTTGATCTTTTGTCATGTGTTTCCATGGTGTGCATGACGACCACCGAGGGGTGGTTATCGTATTATGAGATACAGCGCTTTGTGATGTGATGGATGAGGAAGCGTGAGAGATACACACACATTTTTAGAATATGTGCTTTGATGGCAGCTCTAATTAGCTTTGTAGGTCCCTTTATTGTGTTGATAATTTATCTTTTATGTTCTCAATCCAGTTTTCTATGCTGGTTGTGGCAGGAGGTGGTCCACTCTGGCCTTATGGATCTGCAAGAGCTACCAGGTGTCTATAAGGACTGAGGGGAGATGAGGATGCCAGTTGTTCCCATTGGGTGCAGTCTGCACACTACTTGTTGCTCACTGTTGAATAAAGAGTCTACACTGCCTGTCACTTGCTGTTAGTAACATCTCTGATCAACCTGTCACTCCAAGGTGTGCAGTTTGTACACTGCTTGTTCTCTTTTATTCACAGTGTGCACTACATGAAGCTCACTGTTAGATGAAGTACGTACACTGCCTGTCACTCTTTGTTGGGCATAGTGTGCACACTGCTGCTACACACTGTCGCTCACCGATTGCAACAATATCCAAGCATGCTATCACTCACTATTAGGTGCAGTTCGCACACCAGCAGCGGCCTGTGCAGGTAAGAGCGGTGGGGCCGGGTTGTGGGGAATTTCGACAGACGACGAGGGAAAATGAAATAATTAACTTTTCTACGTCGTCGTCTGTTGAAATCCCCCTGCCCTCACCCAGCCCCATCGGCCCACCGCTCTTAACTGCACGGGCCGCGGCTCACTGTTAGACACAGTGTGCACAGTACCTGTTGCTTCCTGTGAGGAGCAGTGTGTTCACTGTTTGTCCTTCACTGATAGGAACAATGTTAGAAGAGCCTGTTGGGTGCACTGTAGTGAATACCTCTGAATACCTGAGCCTCAGTGTTTGGAGGATTTCAGAGACATTTCCTTCATCCAAGATACACAACTGACTGGCTGTACACCTATCAGTGTTTGTTTTGAGGTCACCCTGGCAACAAGAATACCAGGAGGCACCGCAAGAATTGGTCACACGGTGAGCAAATCGAAATCACCACTTCAAGGCCGTGAGTCACTGAGGACGAGACGCTGCGCGTGAAACTTGACACAGTAAGTGTCGTTTACACAAAACCCACATCTGCTACATTTGTAAACAAGCGCGGACAAAGCCAGTAGGTTTCCGCATGCATTCATGTGGTTGACAGATTGTGTTCAAACGAGTTTGGCGATTAACTCTGGGCTATGGTAGCTTTGAGAGTGAAGGAGGGGGCAGCTTTGAGACAATATAAATGGTTCGGAAGAGGGCTATCTTAAGAAACATACAAAATTGCAAATGAAACAAGAAAAGCATAATTTAGACTACCAGTAATACCTTGTCACGACAAATATATCTCCTTAATGCTTGGCAAGAAAAAAATAATTGCATCTTAGCAGGGTGCATTGAGAAATGCCCCTTAAAACTGTAGAATGAGAAGTTATTTCTTCCTGACTATTGTGCAAATAGAAACCATGCATTGCAGTCTGCCAGAAGCAACTTCATTCAGAGGAAGAGCATGAACATACAGCTAAAATAGTGGCAAAGAATGATTTTTAGGCCGACAATTAGTAATGCATTTTCCTTACATAATTATATTAATGAGGCAGGCTGTATTCTCCTTCTCCTCCTCCTCCTCCACTGTCCCAGACGGCCAGTATCCTTTGCCATCCCCATCCCAGCAGCTCCTGAACGCTTGGCACTGCAGCCTGTGGTGGCCATTATAGAACCACCACGACTTTGGCGTTGCAGAACCATAGCGGGAAGGAGGAACAGTGCTTTTCCAACGACGGTCATCACTTTTGGAAGATCGCAGCCAGGGCAAACGACCACTGACCCAGTGCTGGAGACAGGTGAGCGCTGTTGCCCGTTCCCCAGTTGCAGCTGGGGAAGGTCAAGATGTGTGGGAAGGCATGGGGGAAGCATCAGGGATAAGATACCCCCTTCAACGGAAGATGGCCATATACCGAATCCCTGGTGAGACCTTCTTAGGTCCAAGGCATTTGAGTTGGGTGATCCTGGGGGCCTGATAAACCTTGCCTGCAGCATGAGGAGCGAGGCCCCCCGGCACCCAATGCCACGCAGAGGCAACGGTGGGAAGTCCTAACAGGCATGGGAGATAAAGGGCCAGATTTATCAAGGGCTTGTGTTGTCCTTGCGTCAAGGTGGTTCTGCGTGGCATGGTAAATCTGGAGTAACAAAGCAGCACAAGTCACTGTCCTGCGTTACACTCACCTGGGAAGTCATTCTATGGGTGGGGGTGATTGTTCCCACGCATCTACCCATGGATTGTGCCACATTCACAGATTTACTACAAGTAGTAAACCTGGGAGTGCGTCAAAAAGGTGCGCCTTCCCAGGGGAGGCACAACAAGGAGAAATAACTTTATTTCTCCTCGTTTTTTCCTCTGCATTCTGCAGCACACGTAGAAAGAGGAAAAAGCCTCTAACAATTGTTTTTGTGCAGGAAACAAAATCAATCCTGCATGCAATGCAAGCACCCTTGCCTCATGGTGCAAAGGTTCCTGTGTTGGCGCTAGGCTGCACTGTGTGCGCCAGCGCAGGGAGAGAGCAGGAATGTGCCATATCTTAGTAGATATAGTGCATGCCTGCCCTCTCCATGTGACTTAGTGCAGCAAGTCGTCTTGCTGCATTGCACTGAGTCACATCATCGTAAATCTGGCCCATAGTGTACTACTCCACATGGAACTCCCCGAGAGGCAACACAGGCCTCAGGTAGTGACAAACAGCAATACAGAGGCTCCACCGAACCAGGAGGCCTGGACTGCAAAGCAACAAGCCACAGGACAAACTGATCAAAGAACATTTATTTCAACTCACAGAGAGGATAATGTCCTGGATGGCAACCCGGAAGAGTTGCATACTTGCGAACTCCATCCACTACGCCCTAATCCAGAAATCCTGACTATTACTTAACGATCCTCTTGGGGTGACTGACAAGGAGTAATCGTCGCACAGTTGGGGCTCACCGAGCTGAGCTCCCAGAGGACTGGGTGGGCCTGCATCGCAGCGAGACGGAGCCAGGGCCGTGACAGGCACTGAGGCTGTGCCTTCAAGTGAGAGATGGACCTTGCGCTTGCCAACAGAGAGAGCGGGTTTTCCTGCTATGGCCCACAAACGGACACTTATGCGAAGGTGACACCTGTCAAGTGGGCTCTGCAGATATTTGGCTTGTGCATATTCAAATGAGTGTAGCCGGCGCAGATTCCAGAGAGTGGCAGGTATAAAGTCCAGGAGGGCCTCAGTTACGAGCTATGGTGAGAGATATTGATTGCTTCCTGATCGAAAATATACTGATAGATGGGCATCTGGCCACCACGGCTGTTGCTGAATGGCTACAGGCCCCACAAGATTTACACTTACTGGAGTAACTGCAGTTGTTTGCCATTTTTCTCTGTGAGTCAGCAGTGGTTGATGGGGTCAGTGGTAGCAAGGTACTAGACAATCAACTCTCTGCATATGCACCCATCCAATAGGTGAAGTCAGACTTCTCTCCTTTGGATGCGGATTCCCATCCATGTCATTGCCGGGTTAGCGGACCAGGACTAACCAGGCCACTAGGAATGCCTGGGTGCCCAGGACTCCCTTCACGGTGCAAATATGATTAAAGCTAAGGTCACAAAGCCTGGAGGCCCTCGGATCACAAGCCTTAAAGGCAACTCTGGCATGCCGGCTTCACATGTGCCACCCATAGGGGAGCATATTCTCAGAGAGCACACTGGAAAATCTGAGGAGCTCTTACATTCCATACAAGGTATTAAATCCTCTTTAGAGTTCAAGATCGATGAGCTTGTTATAGATGTAGGCCTGTTGCAATGAAATTATAAGAAGCTCAAGGACAAGGTGAGCACTACTGAATCAGCATTGGCGATAATGAGACCGACCCTGAATGAACACAAAATGCAAATTAAGGAACTACAAGATGAAGTATACCTCCTGAAAAGAAATCTGCACAATGCAGAGGGTCACTCGGCAACAACATTAGGGTTGTAAGCCTACCGGAACACATAGAGGATACTAGCATGGACTTATGTATGGAAAATTTGCTTTGTGCTGTGGTACTGGGGAGGCAGGACCTTTACGTTTTTCTCAATGGAGCAGGGGCAAAGGGTCTCTGAAGGCCACGGCACCCAGAATTCCTCTGCGACCGATGGGGTCATTGTGATTGGTACTATGAATGGTGGTACATGCACACCTTTTTGAGAAGTATTGTAAAACTCAAAGTTGGTCAGATTCATACAGTTCTGCGTGCAGATCGGGTATCGCTCACTGATCCACGAGCGTCTGTAAATATGTCGTGAAACGTCCCCCCAGGGGAGACGTCCCCTCAGTGCACTGCAATATATCCAAAAGAGTGGAGTAATTCCATTCAAAACGCTTTAAATAAGTAGGTTGCGTAGATTTAATTTATTTATCTTTCATAAATTCTTTCTTGATTTGTTGTAAACAAACTCCATGTTAATCCCAAGGAAAGCAAATATATTCATTTGGTAACAAATTATAGATCCCAATTTGTCAGTCCCAATGCATTTTGGGCTCAAGGGGGCCCTTCATCAGGGGGATATTCAATATCTTCCGATAAACTGTGAAGTTTTACCAAGGTCCCAGAGTCAGGTCATTGTGATTGGGACATCATCTTGCAAATTTCCAGAGCACAGGGTCCTTGGATGGTAGATAACAATAAAGTGCTGATTTTCCTGGTCTATTCCAACCAGATCCTGGGACAGAGAGAGTCAATCCTCTTGGTGAAACAAGAACTTTGCTAATTCCAAGTAGGAATACATTTCCTAATTTGAGAAAATGTGAGCTCTCCTTATCTGCTCTCAGTGAGATGTAAGTTGGCAATGGGCTGAGAATTCCTGGGGTCGGTGTAATTGCTGTACACAGACCCAAGAGCTAGAGTGCATACAGGGTGGGTGATTTCAGTTTCCATACAAATACAGAGAGGTACTAGACAGGGGTTCCCATTATCATCTATAATATTTGCACTTGCCATATAATCTCTGGCTTGCTTGCTAAGGGTCAAGGGTCAGGACTGATAGCTAGCTGTCGAACCTAGGGCCCAAGTCATCTCTCTTTATGCAGATGATGTATTAATTTATCTTTGAGCAGACACTGTTATCATACCATCCTTAATGCAACTCCTTAATGATTTTGGTCAGATATCGGGGCTCCTCTGCATCTGGGATAAATCTTGTTTGTTCCCGTTGATCAAACTAACACATGAAAGGAGCGAGCTCTTGTGGAAATTGGATCCTATCAAATCTCCTGGTGTCAACATTTATTATATGGAGACCAGCCTCAAAGAAGGAAACCTGGGGAGGGCACTCATCTATACGGCAGTCCCTGCAGTTCTGGTGTGAACTCCCTCTGTCGCAGATGGGTAGAGGGGCAATTTTGAAAATGTTGGTCTGGTGCACAGACATACATAGAGTCGCACTGATGAAAATGTACAGCCCTCTGATAGATAGGAGACTGGTGGCTCCAAACTTTAAACTCTATGACACTGCAGTGCAAGTAAACTGGCCAATGAGATGGCTGGGAGTTGGGTTGAACCAAGAAAGAGACAACGTGATAGAAAGGATTGGCGATCACAACTTGTTTGAGGAGCTTATGGGTTCCTATCACCCAAGACATCAGACAACATGCTGTTGACTGTGGTAAGGCTGTGTTGGAGGTTTATGTGGGGAATGAAGCTAAGTTGGTCCTGTGTGCACCTGAACTGCCAACACAGTATTTAACTAAAATTTTAATGATTAAATCCCTACACCACACTGATGCATGGTCAGGCCTGAAGGTCTAGGGTGATCTTGTGGCAAACAGAAAGTTGCGATCTTTTGTTAATTTGAGGGAAGTTTATGAGTGATGCGCCAGATGTGGGGGACAGTACTCAACTTCCCCGAGGCCACACCGATATTGACGGCCCTTGTGGCACATGAGCAAAATCAATCATATGCTGATATAAGGCTTTACTGGGCCAGACGATTGAAGCTTGTGATGTACTTAAGACCTGTTGGGAATTTAACTTGGGCTAGGAAATTTCATTTAGGATCTGGAAAAAGATGTTTGAGTTCTGTTAAGAAAATGTCCATTAAGAAAATGTCCATTAATGCTTCATTACACTTCACACAATTCAATTTCCTACACCACATATATTTGACACCAAAATGAATAAGCTATATGTAACCAGGTGCTTCAAGCAGATGCCCAGATGCACAGATCCTGTGCCAGTCTTTTACCATATGTTACGGCAGTGCCCTGTGATAACCCAATTCTGGAAGGTAGTCTTAATCTGTGTGATGAGGTTCTTGAATATCCTTTTCCCTTATGACCCGCTACAATGTTTACTGAACTCAATACCTGCTGTTTTGTAGGATTGGCCATGGTACTAGCAAAGCGGCGAATAGCCATGGCAGTGGAAGTCTCCCAACGCCCCCCCACTGACAAAATGGTATAAAGGCTTACTAAAATGGGCGCACGCAGAAATAGCTGCGAAATCAACCAGTACTTTGGGGAACCAGTGAGGTGGGAGATGTAACAAATGGGATCGATTGGTTGAAAAATTAGAGGCTAAGTTGTACGAGTGGCCCTCTTGGAGATGTACGTAACTTTCTGTTTCATTCATTGATTCTGATGCAACAATAGCCTGTACCTGTCTGACGTATTTAGGGGCTTATTTATGAGAGGCTTGCGCCGCCGGAGTGTTACTTTTTTTGACGCTCCAGCAGAGCAAGTCTCTCAATCATAACTATGAGGTCACACAAAGCCACTCTGTGTGACTTTGCATGGCCTCATAGATATGCCCTACTCTGTGCCAAGGAGGCGTTCCATGGGCGCTGCAGTGGGTTTTCCTATGCAACACCAATGAAATTTGACACTGCTCCAGATTTACTTAATCACGTAAACCTGAGGCAGCCTCAAAACCTTATGCTTCCCCCAGACCAGGTGTAATGAGGAGAAATATTTTTATTTCTCCTCATTTTTTCCTCTTTCCATTTGAGCTGCATTCTGCAGCACAAATAGAAAGAGGAAGAAGCCTCTATGGAATATTTTTTGTGCAGGAAGATGCCCCTTCCTGCACAAAAACAATCCTGCCTACAATGTGCCTTCGTTGGCGCTAGGCAGCAAATTGTGCACCAGCGCAGGGGGAAAGGATAGGAATGCACTGTATTTCACAAATGCGGTGCATTCCTGCCCTTTCACATTTCTCATAGGGCAGCACAGCATGAAGATTTGCGGTGCTGCCCTGCACCAACTCCTCATAAATGAGGCCCTTAGTTTTTGGAAGTATTATTGTGTATTCTTAATGTCTATAATGTTTAAAGATACTCACCTGATAAAGTCTGTAATGTACTTCATTGTACTGATTTGAGATCATATGTATATTATATGGTGAGAATATATCACTGTACATTAGTGAAATATGATTAAGATGCACTATCTTGCTGTCCTAAAACTCAATAAAGAACTATATAAAAAATAACAGGATACATACTATCTCTATTTTTGATGGCTCTAAAGGCTAATAGTACTTTTCTGAGATTATAATATAGTATAGGCTGTGAATACGACACTGTACAATTGTGAACTATGATTAAGATGCAGTATTATGCTGTCCTAAAACTCAAAGAGCTATATAAAAATAGCAGGATGCCTCCTATCTCTGTCTTTGATGGCTCTAAATGCTCAAGAATACTTTTTTTACAGGGTAGGCATTGCTACCAGTATATGTCTTCTCACAAAGACGTGTAATGATGTAAACCGTATAAACTGATTTACAAGGTATGTCTTTACTGACAGCATAATCTCTAGTCCTGTGTGGGGCATCATAGTGTATTGCCTTGGTACTGTATTTGCAAGGCTTGCAATTTTTGCAGGGGACGAAATTGTGATCATCTATCCATGTTAGTGCTTTAATCCTGGATAATGGCTTCTATCATGTCTCTAATCGTACCTCCCTTGCGATATGTGATGCTAGGAGAGGTGTTCCGGTATTTATGAATGGTATTACGATGAAGTAATACTTCCCAGTATTTTGTGATTTTCGTCTTCTTTATGATATTGGATTGAATTTAAGATGTAGTAATGAACCTGATGGTGTCTTGTCTGGTTCTCCCTGGTGGTGGGTCGGGACTAGGGAGTTTGGACTTAAAGAGCAGATCCTTTCAAGATGGACTCTTTTCCTGTTTTTGCAGAGTCATACACTGCCTTAGTACTACAGTTCCATTTCAGTCTGATCAACTCTCCCTGTAGAAGATTCCAATTCAGGTGCACTGGGGGCAGCTTTTGCCATGGAGGCCACTATTTCCAGACGTGGGTTTTCTGAATGAAGATGTGTGTAACCTCTAACTTTCAATTTGAAAACCAGAAAATTCACACTCCGCTCACTATAAATCATTGATAGTTTGATGTTGAGATCGTTGTTGTTTAATTAGAAATTCCTCTGATTCATCTGGCTTGCCACTCCATATGATTAATAATTCAGCTATATACCGTGACCGTACAGTCGCTCTGATACTGAACACCTGCTTCTCCTACCAGTGCATGAACACATTTGTGCAGCTGGGGGGTAAGCAGGTGCCCATCTTCAATTTCCCGCAATTGCTTGTACAACTCATTGTTAAACAGAAATATATTCTCTGTCAGGCAAGTCTCTATCATTTGTGACAATACATTGGCATGTTCATATAGACTTATTGATCTCACAGTCAAAACCTGTTTACAAGCTTCTAATGTGTGATGGTGTTGAATGCTGGAAGAGTGACTATTTGCATCCATTGAAATCATATAGCCATCAGGTTCAATGTACATGTTACTCACCTTTGTGGTGAAATCTGTACAATCTCTTAGGTAGCTCCGGTAGGGTGCCTGTGCCCCTTATGATTTAAATTTGGAAAATGGAAATCTTGATATATGTATGATTTGTCAAACGAGGCAAATGATAGACCTATTGTTCAGACTCTAAATGATATGGGTACGAAAGCGGATTCACACCAAGATCTCACACTGTTCGCAATATGCCCACTGACTGTGTTGGCATATTTCACAGCTTAATAATTAAGACATTGAAACATATATTGATTCATACTACATTACAGAAGAAACAAAAGCAAAAGGTAAACTTCTGTGAGGTTAATTAAATCAAGATGTTTCTCTATTGATCAGTGGGTTCATCATGCCAGGGCTCAATAATGCTTATCCCAGCTCATGCATTTTACCTCCCCCACACTACACATCCTGTCTCGTCATCTCAACCTTGCAGGTTTTTTTCATCCCTGCTTTATTCTTTTATCACTATATTTCCATCCTTCTCTTGCTCTTTTTTCCCATTTTCTGTCTTTCTATCCCTTGCTCTCGGCCAAAGTCGGATGGTGAAAAAAAGTCCTGGTCCCCAAAAATGAGTGACAATGACAACAACTTGCAACCACTGGTACAAATTAAGCACTACCAGAGGGAAAGGTCCTAGAAGCTGTTTCGGAAGCACTGGCCTGATGTAGGGTGATCACATAGGCAGGGCAGCTGGGTCTCCTTTTCCCAGGCCCCACACTCACTGGGGCCCGTGAACTTGTTACAAGGTATATTTACATAATTAAAAACAGGCCTGATCTTCTACTCTGTGATGCAGCTAATGCTGCAACACCACTAGGTGGCGTCAAATACTGTGGATTGCCTTTCTCCATCCCATTGGTTTCCTAAAGTTACATGTTACAACTTGATTGGTAAGCCAATAAGGGCACCACAAAATGTTTGGTCCTTGAGTCAAAGAACCGAAGATTCGGACAGGCCTGTCCTGTTGGGACACTCAGTTTCACGCCAAGTTGGTCTGTCTCAGTAGGAAGACACATTTTCTGGATTTGAAGCAAAAAGCAATTGTCTTGATCCCATGTCCCCATGCACAGCATGCCTGGCCCAACCCCACTGTTTGATGCACCTTTTTTATGCGCCACATCTGTCTGTTGACAAGTCAGTACTTTACATCTCTGCCTCCCACCCCACACTCCAGCCGGAAGCCAATTCTAAACAAGTGCCTTCCCTCCACTTCCTCACTACGACCTGACAAGACCAGTAAAATTAAGACACCGACTGTGAAAGGAAATGAGACTGACCTTGCCCCAGGCAGCTTTGACCAGCACCAGTTCAAAGGAAGACTTCCTGTCCTATAGGATGGAGGCTTTCCCGGCATCTTCTAGGCTTCCACCGTGGACCGACAGTACAAGGGCAAAGCCCATGCTGCCCAGGAAATGTAATGATCGGCTGGACACACAGATTTAGTCGAGAGATCTGGAGAGGAGAAAAAGAGACTGTGTTACACTTGTGAAAAGAAATCTGTAACCGAAAGAGACAGGCAGAAAATAAATGCGTGGGAGGTGAGATAGAAGGAACTAGCATAAGGTCACAAGGATGATGGAATTAGCATAAGGTCGCAGAAGATCGCTCTGCTGTAACAGGAACTAACAAACAAAATGTATTAAGCAACAGTGAGACTCAAAAAATCTGTTTCCAGCTGTGGATTCTGTAGAGTAGACTTCATTAATCCGTGAAATGCCTAAAAGATTTCAGCTAAGCACCTTCTATAACAAGCATTTGCAATGCAATAGGTCTCTCATTTACACGAGTTTGAGCTATTGACATTGCAAATAACAATGCCTTTTATTTTTGTTTTCGTTTTTAAAACATAAATAAAAGGCATTGTCATTTACAATGCCACTAGCTTAAACTCGCGTAAATGCGAGACCTATTGCATTGCAAATGCTTGTTTCAATATTATATACAAGCCATAGTTGCTGCTTATTTATCTTATGCATGAAAGAGCGGAGGTGGGTGAACTTTTTTTTTGGGGGGGGTGGAATTTTGTGCAGATTTGTGAAAGGGTGCCGAAGTTATTAGCAAAACAGAAAAAAGCTCTTCCTATGGAAACTAACCTGACTAATTTCAGGGGGAGGGGAGAGAGAGAGTACCTACTACTGCACATAGGCGCTAGCGACATATCTCCTGACTTCCGGGCTGCACGTGTGCTGTCACTGCAGCACTTCCCTCCCATAGCTCCTCCATACAAAGCTGCACATACAATTTCAAATGTTCATATCAACTCCCATCCACCTCGCTGCTTTCGGAGTACACTGCTAGTTCTGCTGCAGTCAGAGAAGTTTTAAGGCATGGGCAAAGTGGACTCTGACCCAGGGCCCCAGTCATTCAGGGGGCCCCAGATAGAACTACCTCTGTTCTGCAGAGAGTCTTGCCCTGATGACATTAAATAAAAATTCTCAAACAGATTGTTTAAAATGCTGTGGGCATGAAAGAGGTGAAATTGGATCAGAAATTCAAAATTGGCCCGAACTGGGGCCCCCAAAATACATTTGGCACAGGGGCCCCAAAATGCTTAAGATGTTACTGGTTGCAGTAATGCGCTGCTCTTACATATATAGTTAGGCCAGTATTTCCAGAAGTGCACGCCCCACCAGGAAGTACGAGGCTGAGCCTACGTCAGCAGACCAGCACGCATTTTGCAAAATTGGGCATAGGCAGAAGTGGCCCCTTCTCCACCCTCACACCTCAGCTCGCCTATACATGCCTGGCCTGCCGCTGATGTAAGCCCCACCCAAGTTCAGCTCCACGTGCAGCGTCCGGTATCCCCCTTCAATGCTGGCCGGACCTGCTTCTGGGGGTACCGCTGAGGCTGCTGACGAAGACATATATGTGGACACCCCCCTCCGTCCCATCTCCTGCCAAGACAGATGTTGAGGGCCGGGGTTGCAAAGCCCCACCCACACCCCTCCAGGGGCTAATTCCCCCCTCTACATTAAAACATGCAGTGCTTGGAACACTGCAATTATTCACCTCCTACCCCGACATCCAAACATGTAATGCTCGGTATGCTCCTGCAGTTATGCGCAACTCCCCCACACAAACATGTAGTGCTCAGAATGGTCATGCAGTTATGCACCCTAACCCACCCCCACCCCCATCAAAACATGTTGTGCTGGACTTGCTTCTGCAGATGTATACACAACGCTAGGCCTACTGCTGTAGACATGCACCCCCCACCACAACATGTAATGCTCGTATTGTACTGCCGCTCTCGACGTGTAATGCACAGTGCTGCTGCTGCACATAAGCCTAACGCTCTAACCTCTAAAACTCGGCCTTCTACAGGCGCTACGCACCCCGCCCCTCAGCTGATAACAGAACATGCAATGCTGGGTCTGAAAAGATATGCGCCCGGGCGGATTCTACGGATGGGCACTGTCCTGTCGCCTTACTGAGTTTGAGTGTGCAGGCTGCAAATGTGCACTGACACCTCCCACCCTTCCAGCTGTGGCGTGTGCTGCCGGGCCTGCTGTCGCAGACGCCCCCGGTCCCCACCCCCATTTACTCCTGCAAGCATGGCATCGCTGAGCCTGCTGCAGAGCTGCCCGACTGGGCCTGCGGCCACAGATGTGCACAGTCTCGCCACTGCCTAGGCAGACTACCGCACGCACTGCTTGTCCTACTGCAGATATCGCCATCCCACACATCCTCTACGTGCACAGCTGGCCCCGCAGCCACAGATGTACACTCTCTCCAGGCCAGCTACCGCACACACTGCTAGCTATGCTCTGCAGAAATGAACCACCACAGACATCCTCTAAGTCGAAGTGCACAGCTGAGCCTGCAGCTACAAATGTGCACACACACTACTGCCTCTAGGCCAGCTAACGCACGCACTGCTGTACTGCCCCAGATGCGCACTACCCCACACACCCTCTACGTCGACTGGCTTTGCCTTGCAGATATGAACCGCCACAGACCTACGCTCACAGCTGGGCCTGCTGCTACAGATGTGCACATTCGCGACTGCCGAGGCCAGCCACTGCACGCAATGCTGGCTATACTTCAGCAGATTTGCACCACCCCACACCCCCCTCTACGTGCACAGCGGGGCCTGCTGCTACAGACGTGCACCCCACCTCTGGTCTGCCTGGGAGGGATCATCATGCAGATACTCCAAAATTGCCCCCCCACCATATCTTTCTTCCTGCATGTTGAGTTGGACCTGGTATTTCTAATATGCACTGCCCCCCACCCTTCTCGTGCGCGGGCTTCTGCAGATTTGAAGTCCCAGCCCAAGAGGTAACACCCTAAAACCAATATCAACAAGCGTGCCGCAAGAGATAAACTGCAGGAAACAAGTAAATAAACCAAGCGTGGCCGCTAAAGTGAGCGGTCCGCGCTGCAAATTAATTAAATAAACATGCACGGCCGCAAAAGTGAAAGCGGCCCGCGCGGCAAATTAATTAAATAAACGGCAAATTAATTAAATAAACAAGCGCGGGCCCTAAAGTGAAAGAGGACGGCGCTGCAAATAACAAAAAAAGAGTGCTTACTGACTTATGGAGACCGTGGGTGTAACGCCGCAAGTAAACGATCCAGTCCTGATGGGCCATCCCAAAAGGAGACAGGGCGGGAACAAGGAGGGACTAAGAAGCCTCATTTTCAATCGGAGGCTAGCGTTTCCCATAAACGATGACGCCAGCCATGTAAAATAGGGCGGGGCTTCCACCCCACTTCTAAAACATACCCTAATACAATATGCCTCGCAGAGCGAGCAGCGCATGCGCACTAGGTCTGCGAGACCTAAAAACACAAGGCAGTCCTAAGTGCGTGTATCTTGTTATTCTAGTCCCCTTATGTTCATTGGCTAAAGGCTTATTAAAAAGCAATGAGGCCAACAACTGACAAATTATGCTCAAGTAGCAGTTTTATTTCAGTTTATAAAATGACCATTTCTGATCTGACTATTATCTGGAAAGAGGCGAGGCAGCATATGCATATACTAGTACCGAGCAAAACTAGATATGTTATTTTAATAATTGTTCTTCAAAAAGAGGCCTGGGTCAGACATTGGGAATAACCACAGCACTGGTAATAGAGTCTGTGGTGGCAACAGTCACCGAAATAGACCAGCTGGGGTTGGAGGTACGTCTCTGCCATCAATATCTACGCGTGTCGTTATGAATGCCTCACCATAGTCGCAGGTTCTAAGAAGCGCGCGGGCGAAGCCCGGGCCCGTCTGAGCCCGTCAGAGACCGAAGGAGTCCGGGCCGGGCTATTTGACATTTGTCAGTTATACTTTCCTGTTAAGAACGTGTTGGCCTTATGCGGGTACTGGATTGGATTGTAATATAATCTTGTTCACGTAGGGTGCTTTGCTATGAGTAAACGCAAGTCTCTAACAGGGAAGGGGGTGGTGGGAACGTTGGACGCTATCCTGACGAGGGCTGAGTCTGCATTAATTCATCAAATTGCGCTAACTGAACGAAGACTCTCGCTTGAGCCTAATTAGATGCCTGGCTGGGCTTACTGCGTTCATAGCGCCAAGACACCTCCGGGTATTCGTGCGCTCAATAAATCTCATTAACATAACATAACATTAACAGCCCCTTCCCACTTGCCACTGCTCACACAGGAGCCAAACATAGCCCATGTGACAAATCCTGAGGTATCCACGTCGCTCCGCTCCCCAGAAACAGATCGAGAAAATGTTAAGACTCCTGAGGCTTTGGAGACACTTCCCGATGTAAATATACCCAATGTTACTACTAGAAGTCAAACGGCGAGAAACACTCAAGCTAAGAGCACTGCTCCTCATGTAAGGAGGAGAAAGGGGCAGTGCTCCATTAGGCATAAAACATCTGAAGCCACGATGGGGGTGAGAGAGTTGGATCAACATTCCGTTCCCCCCACCAATGCTAGCGTAGGTAGTAGTGGCCACACAGTTTTTGATCAAGAGGCATGTTGGATTAAGCTGGAGGAGGTAGTTTCAAATTTATTACAGCCTTTACATGCAATGTTGACTAACATAGAGGGGAGGCTAATTACCTTGGAAAACCGGTTAAACGCCCCACCTGTAGCGAGTGTTAATGGCCCTTCATGCACTTTTAATGCTTCTCCCGCCATTGTGACTGGTGATTGTGGCTTAAAACACCCCCAGGTTAATCTTCCGCCTAGTGACCCATTGTTCCATCAAGAATCGATCCGTCAAGCTTCATCAGGCAATCCAGTACAAGCAAATTCTCGGAGCGTAGAAGGGGCTCATGCGCTAGGAACTCGTCAAAAGGGTTCTCACCTCAGGCAGGATGGATTTCGGGGTAATGATAATATCAGACCCGAACCCAGATGGGCTACAGCAGGCCTAGAGGGCTCTAACATGGGATTGGGGGAATGTGGTCAATCAAGGTTGGGTACTCAAAAGTCTGTATGGGTTAGTCCACAGGGCCCAAAGGTATTGCACTTGCCACCGGAAGCTACCCCGTAGTGTTGGCAAATGTTCCCACGTTGACATCAGGAGAGATCGAACAGTGGCCCACCCTGAGAAATAAAGCCCTGCATTTCTTAAGTAGGAAAACAGGTTTGAATACTCAACTTTTCTCCGAATTCAAGATGGCTCGGCGGATTGGGTGGGTTGGATCGTCAAATAAATCCCTGCCTGGTGATTGTTTAGTACTGTCCTTTAGAACCCCATCCTTAGTTCGCTCAATTTTAGACAGGGTGGGAAATTGGCCGGTCAGAAGTAAAGGGATAAGAGTGGTTCCTTTGGGCTTCTTTTACCAACCCCCCAGACTACCACAGAATCCCCTAGGGGAGGGCTTTTGCTTAGGGCAATCCCTGCATAGCTATACTGTACCAACTTATAATTATTTTGAACCCCTCAACAATTTGGAAGATGTTGACTGACTGACTCCCTCTTCCCAGCACTCAGATTCGTGTGGCAGATTGCAAATGGGCCGTGAAGAGGGGTGTCCAGTTCAGGGCACAAGCATGGGAAACATTAATGTGGCGAAAAGAACATCCTATATTCGGATGGAACCTGACTTTGTAGGGAGTAATAACGATTGAGTTTTGCTGGCTCAGTGTTCAGATCAAATGGCCTATGGTACTAGCCCACGGGTGTTAAGTGGTATCGATCAGCATATCCCCCCAGTTGCCCTGCCCAGAAGTCCCTTGCAATCCCCTGTAGACCCTACCTGGGGGATTACCTCATGGAATATCGCGGGGCTGCGCTCTAAAATCCAAGACCCGGCCTGGTGTGAGGTTTTAGCAAGTGTCGACATATTGGGCCTACAGGAAACATGGTGTCTAGACCCCATTCATATTAACGGTTTTAAGACGTTTGACACCTGTGCGGTTAAGGGTCTAGGGGTAGACCCAAGGGCGGACTCTGCACATATATTTCTAATACTTTGGTGATAGAAAGTATAGCCTTCCGTGGGGGGAACGGTACTATCATATACTGGAACTCTCTTTGAGTCCAGTCCATTCTATGGTCCTGGTGAATCTTTATAATAATGCTCCACCGGGGGAGCTGGGCATGGTAACTGGGAAATTAATTGGGGTATTAACTTACATCCGTAATGTGGGTACTAAAGATTGTACGATAATTTTGATGGGGGATTTCAACTGTACGTTGTGTAATCATGTTGATAGCAGAACATGTGGATTTGAGAACGATGCTGGGGGGTGTAATACACACTTTTGTCATACTTTGACGGGCGATCTGTTTTATGAGCTTTTATTTTCTAACGATTTGGGCTTTGTAAATGATTTTCTAATTCCCCCTATACCTATGCCTTGTACTTTTAATGGCAGGGGGTTAACCTCTACCATTGATTTTATGCTAGTCTCATGTACATTCGCACAGAGGGTGCTTTGTTTTACTGTCGGGGACAATGCAATGAGTGACCACTTCCCGTTATGTCTTGAGGTTATGTTGCCTCCTCTTAGAAACGGGAAGGTCAAAAAAAATTACCCAGTACTAGGCAACTTTGAATTGAGCTGTGTAAATGGTTACGCCATACGGTGGTCTAAAGTCGATCCCGACGAGTTGATTATGAAATTAATTAAGAACTGCAAATTGGCTTTTGATAACTGTCTGTGTGAGACATCTTCTTCTGATAGCATTGTTCATTCTTTTGTTGCTATAGGTAATGAGGTTAGGAGTCTACTAACTGCTAAACATCGCAACAAGTGCAGAGAAGCATAAGTGGTTCGATAAAAAGTGCACTCAAGCCCACTCGAATTTGAAACATGAGTTGCATAGGCAACCTAGATCCCCAAATGGGGTTAGACGGGCCAGGGCGGAGTATAAGCAGGCCATCTTGGATAGGAAATGTATCCTTCGGCAGGAAGCTTGGGAAACACTCCACACAGCGGCCTTACAAAAAGATAGTGTGGGATTTTGGAGAGCAGTAAGGGCACCCTTCTTACAAGAGGGAAATGGCCCATCTATTGAGATCGCGATATCTGAGGATGTTTGGGTCAATCATTTCTCAAAGGTGTATAATAACGGGCAAGAAAATTTCGATTCTCAATCACCCGTAACTCCTCCAGCTCAGCTTGATAAGATAGAGTTGCAGGTTACCCTGGATGAAGTGCTTAACGCCCTTAGTCGTAGCCTAGGGGGCAAGGCCCCAGGACCAGATGGAGTGCCTGTCGACCTATTTAAATCTAACATGTCACTTTGGGGCCCCATAATAACACAAGTCATAAACGCTAGTGTTAGGACGTCGATACCAAAAACCTGGGTGGAATCTATCATCATTCCAATTTTCAAGAAGGGGGACTGCCACGACCCGGGGTGTTATAGGCCGATCTCTCTACTTGATTCAATGATAAAGGTGGCAGGACGTGTGGTTCTGGAATGTCTGCATGACTGGGCAGAAGATAAACAGGTAATTTCTGACTTACAGTATGGCTTTCGAGAAGGCCTAGGCACTATAGAGCAAAGCTTAAACCTATCTATTTTTATAGGTAAATATATACGAGCAAAAAAGGGCTGTATGTACCTAGCGTTCGTGGACCTTACCGCAGCCTTCGATTCTGTACAGCACGGAAGATTGTGGGAGATCCTAGTAGATTTAGGGGTTGATTCAAATATTATAGCCCTTTTGCAATGTCTATACAGGGGAGCCTCTGCTAGTGTCCGCTATGGCCAGGGTGGGGAACGTACTGGCTCATTCCCCATCAAGAGAGGGGTCAGGCAGGGCTGTGTCCTGGCCCCCTTCCTTTTTAATCTATATATAAATGGCCTTGGCAAAGTATTGCTTAATGAGGGTATAGATTTCCCTCAAATTGGAGGGCGATCTATTCCAGCCCTCCTTTATGCGGACGACGCGGTCCTACTGGCGCGTACACAAAATGGTTGGCAAAGGGCCCTGGATACTTTTAATGATCTTATGAAGGACCTAGGTTTAAGTATTAATGTCTCTAAGACATTTATTATGAGATGCGGGAAAGGGTTTCAGAGGGTGAGGGAAATTTTCCTGGATGGAAACAAGCTAGCCTCTACCAGGAATTTTACCTACCTCAGCATCTTAGTAAATCAGAACGACACCTAGTCTCAGATGATAAACGCGAAAAAACTTGCGTTTACCAGAACAACGACAGCCCTTGCTACCTTTGCCAAGAAATTAGGGAGGAAGCCGCCAGTGGAACTTTTGAAAATATATAAAGCAAAGTGCGTTACAGCCACAATGTATGGGGCAGGAGTGTGGGGTTTTGTTAACACACAGCCATTACAGCTGGTGGAGAATTCCTTTTTGCGATATATCTTGTCAGCTCCACCATGCACGTCCTCATATATACGTCACGAGGAGTTGGGCCTCCTTTTATTTCAGATCTTATCAAAATGGAACCAGTGCTTTTATGGCATAGGATTTGGACCAAGGAGCAGACTAAGTTGAATAGAGAGATTTTAAAGAATAGCATGAGCTTGGACGGGGCCGCTAAGATTCCTTGGATTAAATACATATGTAACTTTATGAAGGATATAGGTCATCCGGAATACTTTGTTGACCCCTCTACTATGATGTCAGTATCGAGAAAGACCCTAAAGCTAAAAGGCCTTCAATTATTGAGTTCAATAAGACTGGCAGAGGAAGTGCTGAAACCTAGTGTAAGGCTGCATCAACTAACTCTCACCTGTTCTGGGATGGAGCCTTACTTGTTATTCGCTCCTGTAACTTTTGATAGGATGCTTCTAACGAGATTTAGACTGGGTGTCGTTCATAGATTACTGTCAATACCTACTATGAACTGGACCCGAAATTTGACACCCTGTCTGTGTGATAGCCACTCTGAGCAGTCTACGATTCATTTAGTTTTATTCTGTAAATTCTATACAGAGTTGGAGAGAGTGTGGTTACTTCCACTTTTAAAATATTTGGGCGTAAGGCAATGCCGCCCAGCTTTTATTAGGTTGCAATTTTTGGAAGATGAACATACTGCGTGGAGGTTGGCTAAGTTCTTAAAAAAGGCTCTTCAGCAGAGGAAAAGTATGGTATTTGATGTGTAAAGTATGGGCATTGCTCCTCCTGATGGCGCCGGTTTTACTGTTGTTGTGCAAATACATTTTAACCTGTTAAATTTATAATGTAATTTTTATGTGTGTTATTGTGTGTGCTTTTATGATTGGTATAACAACAATCGAATAAAGCTTACAAATGAATGAATGAATGAGCACCACTTTTCCAGTCCTCTGCTTTCATTAAACAAATCAGCGCATTCTGGGAGGTTAATCCTTGGATTGCTTCAGTTAATTAATTGGATTTACAATATATTGTATCCATTGGCTGCATGTAGTGCTTACTACCCCAGACCAGACGTTGAAGTGCTTTGCACCGAGCAGCACGGTGCTCCGGAATCCAAGGATGGTAGCTAATCCAGTGGTATTGGTTATTTGGATTAGTCTTGCGCTCTCAAAGAGACCATTCCATACATTTACTCCAGTGTTTTTGTGGTGGATTAAATTAGTTGGATTTAGGTGTGAACGTTAGTGTGGGATATGCAAATTCATGCAGATTGCTAATCTGATTAGTAGATGAACTAGAAGAGATAAGGTACTGCTAGGTTGCATGGTATGACATTCAGAGAAGGACAGGTTGAGATCGATGAGCTGAAGTGTGGGCAATATGAAGAAATACAATAAGAGATTAATGCAAATATGCACTTCGAGTAGGCTGTGCACAAAGAGCAGAAGCATGCAAAGGATGGAAAGTAAGAAGAGGGTCAGTCAGAGAAAAAAAGATGAAGTGCCAATCAAAAGTTTTAGATCAAGGTCAAACTTTTCATTCAGGGTTTGAGGAAAATCGAGTACACTTTAGAGGTAGCATGATTGCACAGTGAAGATGCAAACTGTAGAAAGAAACCTCATTATTTCCATGTGGAATTGTGCTATATTACGCACTTTCTGATAAGCCCTAGACTCAAGCAAACTGTCTGTCCATTGGCAGGTTACTGCTAGACCAACGCTTCAGCAAGGACAGCTGATCAGCTCAGGGGCTTGAAATAACAATCATTGCCAAAGCCAATAGGTCTCACATATGCAAGAGCTATTGACTTTGCCAATGTGTTTCATCCATGATATACACCAGTGTGGCTGCTGTTCAGCATGATTAAAGGTTTATGGCATAGAGTAGAGTGGAGTAGCGTGGAGTAGTGTGGAGTAGTATACTCTATAGCCTGGCATAGAGTGTTGTAGAGTGGCGTATCTAGAGTGGAGAACCGCAACTTCGTAGAATGTGGTGGTGTCGATTGATTAGAGTGGCCTACAATGTAGTGGCGTAGAGGTGCCATGGTGTAGAGTGCAGTGGTATTGAGTGCAGAGGTGCATAGGAGAGTGAGGGAGAGTGCAGTGTCGCAGAGTAGAGTGTCGTAGAGTGCAGTAGTGTAGAGTAGAGTGTTGTCGAGTACAGTAGCATAGTGTAAAGTGGTGCAGAGTAGAATAGAGTGGCATAGTGTGCAGTGAGGTATAGTGCAATGGTGTAGAGTAGAGTGCCACAGAGTGTAGTAGCATAGAGTAGAGTATTGCAGGGTACAGTATAGCAGTGCAGAGGTGCAGAGTAAATTGGCATAGAGTGCAGTGGCGTAGAGTGCATTGGCTTTGAGAAGAGTGGTGTAGAGTGTAGTGGCATAGAGCACCATGGCATAGAGTATAGTGGTGCAGAGTAGAGAAGAGTGACGTTGAGTGCAATGGCGTAAATTGGAGTGCCATAGCATAGAGTGGAGAGGCATATAGTGGAGTGGAGTGGCGCAAAGTGCAGTGGCGTAGGGTGGATTGTTTCACAGTGCAGTGGTGCATGGTAGAATGGAGTGGTGCATGGTACAGTACAGTGGTGTAGAGTAGATTAGAGTGGTGTAGAGTGGACTGGCTTAGAGTGAAGTGGTGTAGAATTGAGTGGTACTGAGTAGAGTGCATTGGCATAGAGTGCAATGCCATAGAGTGCAGTTGAATAGAGTGCCCTGGCATACAATGCTGTGTTGCAGAGTAGAGTGGCGTGGAGTAGAGTAGAGTAGAGTAGAGTAGAGTAGAGTGGTGTAGAGTAGGGTGGCGTAGAGTGGAATGGCATAGACTGGAGTGGTGAAGAGTAAGTATAGTTGAGTGGCCTAGACTGGAGTGGTGTAGAGTGCAGGGGAAAAGAGTGCAGGGGGGCAGAGTGGAGTAGAGTGTATTGGCTTAAAGCAGAGTGGTGCACAGTAGAGTAGAGAGGCGCAAAGTGAAGTGGCAGAGTGCAGTGGCATAGAGTGGAGTGATGCAGAGCGGGGTGGTGTAGAGTGGGGTGTCGTAGAGTGGAGTGGCATAGAGTGGAGTGGCATAGAGTGGATTGGTGCAGAGTGAAGTGAGGTTGAGTGGAGTGGTGCAGAGTGGAATGGCGCAAAGCGGAGCATACAAGGTGTGGCATTGCACTACCATTACAGACAAAACATTTTCAATTGACATGACCATTACGTTTGCACAGACATACAGTGTTACTGATAAAAGTATACATCAAACAAATGATAATGAGTGAAAATGTCATCGCCTAGTGTATTGATTTGTTTTGATCCTATTAAAATATTTGTTTCCACCTCACTTCAGAATTACCAAACATTTGGTTTATTTGTGCTTTCCTTATTCTGATATATTATAAATATCTTCACAGTTAATTAACAGACATTTAAACTTTGTTGTGTGCTAGAAAAAAGCCTTTCTTTCACAGCAAGATTGTCACATTAATCCTCTCACTTTGAAGTCACTCCACGCAAGGGGCGGACTCAAGCTGGACAGCCTAAAACAAATAAAGCCAGGAAATAGAAAACAAGCAAATGTGAGTTACAAACCACAAAGCCAATGGTAAGCAGTGGGTGGAATGTATTCCCAGGGAAGCTTTCCAAATGTCCCCAAGGTGTCTTTGGCAAACCAGTCAGCTGTCTGATACGATTCGACCTAAAAAGTAATGGCCGGATCCATATATAGTGAAATATTGAGAGCTTTAGGCTTTGCCCGCCTGAAGCAGTAACCTCATAATAAAAGCAACATGAGGGAATATGTAGGGTTAATAATGCAGACATCCAAAAGCAGACATTGAAAAGGAGATTCAGAAAATGCAGGAATAGAGGTTTTCAGATGTTTACCCTTAAAGTTTGCCTCATGATATTATCAAAGCAAAGTGGGATCCATTTGGATGCACCTGGTATAGTACGGCACAGGATGGCAGAAAAGCTGGCTCCCTAGACAGTGGAAGCGTATTGCCTACATTTCTGTAGCAGGAAGGAAAAGACCCAGACTCTGAAGAAGGAAGGGAGGGAGAGGCCTAGTTGCTTTTGGAAAATTTAAGAGAAAGAGGCCTCTGTTTAACATGGAGATCCTGGTTAGTCTTCCTGAGCGCTGCCAATTTAGTGGGTGGCAGGGGTGAGGGTGGAAATGGAGTTTTTGTTTTTCTAGACCAGGCCTGTCTTTTGTCTGTCCCTGATAGCGGCTTCAGGAAGGATGAGGTTAGCCAGGTGCTGAGATCTCACAATTCATTGTGCCCATGTTGTGGGTGCTCCAGCTCCGAGTCGGCCTTAGTGCTACCTTTTGTGAGAAACACCACTCTACACAAAGGCTGTGTCTCGAGGGCAGCCTTAGAAAATCACCTGAAACAAAAACATACGGGGGTCATAGCTACTATTTGTGCAGCAGGTGCAGTGGCACCATGGACTAAAGCCCTAAGGTGCCCATTGAACCCTGATAATTGCTGTATTTTGCTACTCCAACAGCAAAGGGGCCATTTTCCTTGCTTGCACCAGGGCCCATTGCATCCTTGCTACACTACTAAACCACACCACCCCAGTGTGCACTATACAGACTAAAATGTGAAGGTAATTGCACAGAAAAATCACAAAATTGACTCCTGGCATTATAAAAGGACTACAGTTGGATCAGTATAAAATGCATAATTCAGGCACACATTTGTGAACTTTGTAATTTAGTGGTAAAAGGTATTTTCTTTCAGGGGTTCAGGACCAATGTGGGATGTTTCAAACATTTATTTTACTTAATCACGAATACATCGCTTTCTGGTATCTTTTGCTATGATTTGTACATTACCATTTGACACAGTCAATGACGTGCTGTGGAACGTGTCACATTCGCTTTCAACTCTTGAAAGGCTATTCCACTGGTGCACCTCTTGCACAACCACGCTAAGGCCCACATCTTAAACGTGGATGAGCCTTGCTCCACAGCAGCGGCTGGACTGACCAGCTGCCACTCCTGAAGTCAAGCCCCCTGACAGAATTCAACGCTGCAACCAGGAGGATGCACACAGAATCCAGAGCATGCATTAAGCCACTGCACTGTCTCACAGCTTGGGTTAAGGAAACAAGCAGCCTGACCCACCAGCCGAGTCTGCTCTTCCTCGGACCTCCGGAATATTGCACTTATTCCGTCAGGATGAGGCGAGAAAAGTGGGTGAAAGGTTGCAATGCTGAAAATCGGGATGATGGAGCTCTGATGGGTGGTTAGAAGAGGGGAAGTAGAGAGCGGCCCAGAAAAGAGACACCAATGTACTTGTATTTATGTTTCTGACCTGGCACCTTTGCGGCTGTTTCTTCGTTCCGCACCTGACCAATAAGAATTTGTGGCAAATTCGGGTGTGTGATAATAAGATGCAAATCGGAGAAAATGACCTACGTGCCTTGCAGCTATTCAGTTCTTTTGGTCTCCCTCTGTCGCTCACCACTCTCCCCCCCCCCCCCCGCTACTCAGTCTCAGGCCGCACTCTCTGTCCAACCGGTTCGGGAGCTCTCTGTTTTCGTTTCAAGCAGGATTATTGCCATGGCGATGCCCAGGTCACAGGAAGTGGTTTCGGGACAGTTGGTCGGGCAGCTGAAGGTAGGTAGGCAACACATCCCATGTGAATGGTGAAGCTCACTGTCCTTTACACAGCATGTTGGTTTAGGTCTTCGGCAACCAAGCATTTCCTAAAACCAACAAGCACGAGTGCAGCAAATAGGTCTCGCATTAGCAACCTATTGGCTTTGTTAATCCTGTTTGGGGGACAGGGCGGGGGGGGGGGCACATGCGGGAGAGAGCCACATGGAGCATGAGAGAGGGGGCTTGCAGGCGGGTGAAGCAGACATGGTAAGAGCAACAGCAGACCTGAAAGCATGCACCTAGCGAAACCTGGCCTAGGGCTGTTGTTAAATTATCTATGAATCCTGGTCACAGTAAACCAAGTGAACACAGACATACCAGGCCCATGAGAAACATATCACACAGTGGCTGTCCATTAACAAAAGATGTTGACTCACTGTTGCCATTTTGTATTTATCTGTTTGCAGATTCAAAATAAAAGATGGTATATTAGGGGGCAGTATTTGGGCGTGGGTGTAGCTAGTGAAATCGGACAAGGCAGTACTGTGCAAAATAATCCTGCATGTGATCATGTTGTGCTTTGGTGATATGACCACAACTCACCCCTTCCATCTGCACTCAATGAATTGCAATGAGCTCCCATCACACTAAATTGTGATAATTCTCCACCCCTAAATTCCTTTCAACATACTAAAATTCACTCCACGCTTTTGATCTGGCCCATGACCAAGTTGAATTTGAAATGCCACCAGAGCATCATCTCATCCCTTTACTTTCCCAAACACTATATTGCCTCCTCCCACTTCACACTGGATTCATTTCAACTTCCCTCACAGTTGACTTGCTTCATACTTCGTACCTAAAGATATCATTATTTTTGCATCATCCTTTGCACAGTCTTGTCCTCACCCACACACATTATTCTGTTCCACTCTTTCACCACACAACTGGACTCTTCATCTCCCCACTACCACCGGGGCCAAGCTTATCCTCATGTCTCACAAACCATCAACCTTAGACCATCTAACAAAACAAAACCCTGGAACAAGATTTCTTGGTGCTATTGATTAATGTAACCAGAAGCCAGAGTAATTAAGCTAGAGAAAAAATATTTTAGGCTATTTGTGGGATTACAGGAGTTTGCAAGCGGATTTCAGGGCACCTTGAAGCTCATTAAAATTTTCGCTGCGCTATGGAAAGTTCGCCTAGCTAGACGTGAACACTGTCTAAGAAGGTAAAGATTGGCTGACGAGTTCTTCAGGGGCCTTGACGGAAAATAAGTATGAAAGGTTCTTCGATATAACTGGGGCCATTACCATGAATATAGTGCTTCCGAACCTACACCAATGCAGTGATTTCAAGTGGGTGGTGATATGTGCTCATTTGCTGATCCATAGAACTAGGTAGTGCAGTGGAGTTCTAGATTAACCAGGAGTACTGAATGAGATACATACTTCTCGAGTCCTAGGAACAGGGAATTGCAGCAGCCTAGTGACTTTGATAATTATTTGGGAGCCTAACATCAATATGCAGGAAGCTTATCCTGAGATTAAAATCAATATGTAATTTTAATCATACAAGAATGTACAATAAAATGGTGGGGGGGTCACAAAAATAGATGCAAGGAGGAGTAATGGGGCTCAAAATAAAATAAATGGAGTAGTGCTACAAGCATAGAACTGTTCTTTAAAAACTAAACCATTCAAGGAGGTTGTGTGCTTATGAAATCAATATACGTACTATAAAGAGCTTATATCTCTGTAAATTCTGACTTACAACCATTTATAAAACTTTATACTCATCAGTGAACCCACCTCTTCAATCATTGATCACTTTGGCGGCACCACCCCTAAAGTTTAAAACAGCAGTGCTAATCCCCCTTCTATAAAACTCAAAGTGCTTCCCGGCACTTCCTCTAATTAATCATTAGTCTCCCAACTACCATTCTACTCTAAAACCCTGGAATGCCTTGTGCTCCAACTAACTTACATGCCACAGCTCCACCCATCATCAGCTTAAACCCCACTTAATTGAGTCCAATTGGAGCCCCCTGGGTAAACTGTACAACTTGCCCTGGTTAAGAAGAATGAGAACTGAGATTGTGGAGTTTCAGACATGGGTAAGTAGGGTCTGGCGGTGTTAGTTTGCTTGAAGCACTGTAGTAGGGTATTGAAGAGGTTGCTCTTCAACAGGTAGTGAGTTAGTTGAGAACAGGTCGTCTTGGTTTAAAGTGTTGACTGATAAATCAAGTTAAGACCAAAGCAGACCCTGACAGCTCTTTTTGCAAAAGCAGAACTGTTGTCGGATGGAATAGGGCACTCCCAGAGCCAATACAAATATGTTAGTAGAAACTATTTATATATGTAACTTTTCAGGCAGTCCTCCTAAAGCTCTCAACTATAATGTTATCACTGTTTTGGATTATTCCTGAAGCGCTTACAAAGATACCTCCTTGACTTTCCATGTTTTTCTTAATCCTAACTTGCATACAAACCTGCCATTTTCTGACTTTTCTGGCTGTCCTATGTTTTTCCCTCAGTGGCCTAAAATCCTGTGGATGTGCTTCAGGCTGCTTTTGATTTCTATATATTGTGTACCTCAACGCTCTACTTAAAGAAATGTGCAACAAACATGTATGGTCACCTATAGTAGAGTGTGGCGTCTGCTCCTGTAGGAGCAAAAACTATTCCCCAATATTTAAGGGCAACCTAAACTTTTAGAAATCCCAATATTTTACCTGATAAAGTTCTCACCATGGAAATTAATTGCTCAAAAAGGCACCCTGCTCAACATCAGTTTAGCAGAGTATCAACATAAGTAACTGAGACCACTCAATAATTGAGTTCTAGATCAGAAGGGAAAGTTAAAGGGTTTTATCACAAAAAATCTAAAAAAATCAAGCAGTACAAAGTAAATGCCAAAAGGCTCAAATGCAGAGTTATTACAGAGTAGTCAAAAATCAGAAATCATTTTAAGTCCCCGAAGAGCAGCAAAATCAGGAAAGGGTCGGACAGCATCCCTAATCGAACAGGAAAGTCTCTGGCTCACCTCCAAATCGATGGGTTCTTAAATACGATTCATGCATAACAAATTAGCTAAAACTGCTGATTCATCATAGCATGATTGTAAGTAACAACTCTTTAGCAAATCAGAGGTAATAACGTCAACGCCTTAACATATTAGCACTGTCCCATTCTAAAAAAACACCCAGCATCTTCAGTGCTACTGCCATCCCGAGATGTTCCAACAAAAATCTTGTTTTTAAATGTCAGTTCACACAACTGAATAGGACTTGTTTATACAACAGAAAGATCTTGGATGTTTCAGTATATCAGAAACACTAGAAGTTTCATTAAGAAGTCTTGTATTCATAACAGTGGGAAAAACATTACATCAGCTGTCTTCATTTCAGCAAAGTCTGCAAGGAGAGAAGATGCACAGGGAAACCTGATGGTGGGGGCAGGGGGAGTGAATACTGGAGTGAATGACAATCAGCATTCATTTTAGCCAAAATTGAGATTTCACCTAATTGTGACATAACTAATTTATGTTAATAAACACACTTCTGAACCTCATATTAAACTGGTTTCAACTGCAATCATATTACCTCAACATTTGCGTATTGGATCCAACATAAAAAATATTCGATAGTCATTGTTATTTGTTGCACAAAAATATAGATCCCTCTTCTGATTATTTTCTAATCACTAAAACCCATTAATAACTTTATCAATAAGGAATTCGTTCAGTTTGCATCACTTTCTGCTTCTTTCTGGAATTCTCCTCTGCCATCTTTAGCTGGTCGTACACACAATCCTTGATGTTCTTTATTTCATACTCTTAGGACCATTTCCTCCATAAACTACTCATTTTATGTCCACACTTTTGTTCTAGAAAAACAAAGAGGACAATTGCACAAATCATTAGGATTATTACAGGTCTCAGGATTAGTTTTAGTATGCTCCCACCCAAACTATTGAACCATTCACTGGCCTTGATAAACCCCTTTTGTATCCCACTAACTCAAGAACATACAGTTTCCCATAAGCCATGCTGTTCAAAAGATTAAATCTTGTGCAAAATATTAGTAATGTTTGAGAAATAGCAGTTAATAACCCTACTATTATCTTGGATATATGTACAGCAACTCTTGGGCCCTTATTACTTTACAAACTATGCCGTCCTTCTCCAAGACGATACCCAATGCTAAGCAACTCTACATAATCATAGCCCTAATTGCCATCATCTCCGCATTTACCTGCTTCAATGATTCTGCTGTATCTGCTGTAAGCTTATCCTCAAAAGTAGATAGACATCTGATTTATTTTAGGACACCCCAAATTTTTTAAAACCCACACATTTTACCTTATATGGTTCTCCCACAGAAAATAATTGGGGAAAAGGGCATCCTACCCAAAATCAGTTTAGCAGAGTATCAAAATAAGTAACTAGGACCACTCAATAATCAAGTTCCATAACAGAAGGAAAAGTTAAAGGGTTTATTACAAAAATCTGCAAAATCAAGCGGTACACAGTAAATTTCATAAAGGCTCAAATGCAGAGTTATTACAGAGTAGTCAAAAATCAGAAATCATTCTAAGTCCCCAATGAGCAGCAAAATCAGAAAAGGGCCAGGCATCATCACTAATAGAACAGTACAGTCTTCTGGCTCACCCCCAAATCAAGGGGTTTTTATGCACAAATGTGTGCATAACAAATTAGCTAAATCTGCAGATTCCTCCTCATAGCATGATCATATGTAACAACTCTTTAGCAAATAAGAAGTATTAACATCAATGGCTTAACACATTAGCATTATCCCATACAAAGAAAGCACCCATGATCTTCTATGCTACAGCCACCCACAGATGTTCAAACGAAATATAAATATTTTAAAATATCAGTTCACACAAATGAATAGGACTTGTTTATCAAGCGCAACTATAACAGAAAGACCTTGGATGTTTCAACATATCAGGAACACTAGAAGTTTCATTACTAAGCCCTGTATTCGTAACAGGGAGAAGATCATCCATCAGGGGCCGTATCACAGAGTGCCCTAGGGGCGCAACAGGCATTTGCGCCCGCTTTGCGCGCCCCCGGGGCACTTTGGTATTACAGAAGGGGCTGAAGATGCTTGTGTGGCCCCTTCTGTAATACCGATAGCGCTGGTGCGCATAAAGCGCCAGCGCTATCTGCAGGGGGTGTGCCCTCATTTGCATGGCGGCATGCCCCATGCAAATGAGGGAATCCCTTTGCCTCTGTGCCCGCGCCATATTACAGAGGCGGGCGCAGAGGCAAAGAAGCTGTCAGGTGGCGCACTGTCAGTGTATCCCCTGATGGCATCCCTCTGGCGGTAGGAGAGAGGGTCCCGTGGACCCCCCAGACATCCCCTAGCAGGCGGGTGCAGTCACTGACTGCCCCTGCCTGCAAGGGAATCTCTAATACCCTTTGAAAGTGCAGGCAGGTGCCGCCTGCACTGTGAAAACATGGAGCGGCTTCAAGGCAGCCGCTCCGTTTTTCACAGGAATGCGCTGCGCCCAGAGTAGCGCGAGTTCATGGCTGCCATGGGTGCAGCACATTCCATGTAATAGGGCGCACTTTCCCTGTTTGCGACCAGCGCACCTGTTTTAAGGTGCGCCAGGGCGCAAACGGGGCAGTGCGCCCTATACATAATAGGGCCCCAGATGTCTTCGCTTCTGCAAAGCCTGTGAGGAGAGAAGATACGCAGAGGAACCTAATGGGAGGAGGTGAACCCATGGGTGAATAACAGAATTAGAATCCATTTTATACAAAATTGAGTTTTCACCAGAAAGTGGCATAACTAATTTATGTTAATAAACACACTATCAAACCTTATATTAAACTGGTTTACACTGTAATTATATGAACTCATCATTAGCCTATTAGATCCAACATAAAAATTATTACTACTCAGTATTATTCATTGCACAAAAATAAAAATATAGATTTCAAAAAACGCTTCCACACCCCTTACGAGGCTATGGGGTGAGTGACTGTTAGTGGCAACTAGTTTGGAATTCAGAAGCACAAGTCTTTTTATTTGTACCACTGGGATAGATATCTGCTAATCCTATGGTTAAGATCTGTTCAAATACCATATATAGGGACCCCTCACTTACCACTGAATGTGTCACGCTTGTGCGATCCAGGTGTGGGATTTCATGTGCAGTGTGTATAGTTGCCTCTTCTCAGTGGACAGTGGAATATTGCACAAGATACATCTAAAGCTGCTTTTGTCCTGAAGCAGCCTCTGGAGCCAGTACTTCAGAGAACCTGAAGTGGAAGGGAATGAGAACCCGTAGAAAGGTCCTACCAGGTCTGGAGACCTGCATCGTGGGAGTACTTGGACAAAACCTGTTTGACTGTCACATGCAGAGCAGGCCACTGATCAGCTCTGGAAAAGCTTGAACCCACTTCAGCTATCTGGACTGTGGCTTTTCAACGCCTACCTCAGTGATTGTTTGCTGCTTTGCTTCCCTCAGAGTAGAAAGCTTCCAAAGATGCTTCCAGCTTTGATTGACGTGGGAGATGGCATTGATCAACCCTTTCAATCTTGCCCTGATTCCTGCCAGAACACACAGTTTACATTGTGTGCTGGCACTTTGGTGCTAGTACTTTCTAACACCTTAACTCTGATAAGACTCTTTGCATAACCAGATGATAGGATGCATTGTAGTACGGCCTACTTCTATGCTCCACCTGGAAGATGAGTACCTGGACTTCAGAGAGACATTAAGGCCCAGCTGACTGACCTCTATGGAGAACTGACTCGAGAAACTTTAAAGTTTAGACTTTTATACAACACATTCAGCAGCTCTGACCTGCACACCATATTTAAAAAATAATAACCAAAGCAAGCACCAAAAACTGAAACATTGAAAGGTGGCAGGCGCGTAAAAGAGAAGAAATAATAGGATGTTTTCGAGCAAATCCACATGGCCATTCCAAAGGACTCCTTAACTTCCCAGTAATTTTGTCCCCTTTATCAGAGGCACTGAGTTAAATTAAAAGATTGACATTAAAATTCAACTTCCTGTTTACTACATTTTGTCTTTTTTTTTTTTTTTTTTTTTTTTTTTTACAGAGTTTTATATAGCACGAACTTGACCCGAAGGTATCGGGTATCAGAGCGTTTTACATAGCACCAGTTGCATTACATGAGAACACATTCATTTTTGTTAGGCACGGGGAGATTAAGTGATTTGCCCAGAATCACAGGATGTTCAGCGTCATTGCCGAGACTCGAACCCGGTTCCCCAGATTCAAGGTCGACCGCCCCAGCCGTTAGGCCAACTCCTCTTCCCATGGGTGCTCTGGCTCTCCAGTGTGACATGAGACAACAGAGGGAAGGTGTTCTTATGCAGTGCCTGGTAGTTTTTAAGAATGTATATTCCCAGTTGTCCTTGTAAGCCATGCTCAACTAAGAACCAGACTGCTGCCTTGAGGAAAAGTTGGTGGAGGTCACTTTGCCCCTCATAAAGAATGTCCTATATTAAGAACCCTTAATTCCCCGCAAAATAATTTACATTAGCAGTGGTTTCAGTCATACTGGAGCTGCTAAAATGAAGGAAATTCTGAGTTTTGAGGGAGTTGTCCAGAAATCAAACTTAAGTGTCAATTTCTGCATTTATTTATCTGGTATTCCACTGGGAGAAATTGTCTGCTTTCAGCAGGTGATATCTCCAGGTGAAACACCACAGGGCTGTGGTGGTCCCACAAAACTTGCTTGCTCCATCTCGCCCTCCTGTCCCTCTCCGTGTTGTTGCCTGCCCCCTCCCAATATTCTCTGTGCTGTTGCTTGCCCCCTCCCACCCTCCTGTCTCGCTCCGTGTGGTGGCTGGCCCTCTCACACTCCATCTTTATTATTTACCCCCTTTATTACACCCTTTTTATAATTACCCTTAACATAGTTTACCCCTACCCACCCATAAATCCTAAAATTATCCTTACCACTCTAAACCCCTAGCCAACCCTAAACACTTAAAATTACCCTTACCAACATATACCCCTACCCACCCCTAAATCCTAAAATTACGCTTATCTCCCTATACCCCTAGCCACCCCTAAACCCTAAAATTACCCTTACCATCATATATGTAATTATAATACTATACTTACCTTGCATGGTAAAGACACCTGCATGGTAAAGACATCTGCGTGGTAAAGACATCTGCGTGGTAAAGGCATCTGTGTGGTAAATGATGCATGGTAAAGGCACTGGGTGGTAAAGGCTGTTTCCCTTCCGTCCATCTCCGTGTAATTGTTTGCCCCCACTCACCCACTCAATGCTGTTGCTTGCCTCCTTCCACCCTCTCCATATTGTTGCTTGCCCACTTCCGCCCCTCTCCATGTTGTTGCTTGCCCATCCCCATCCTCTATATTGTTGCTTGCCCCTTCACACCCTGCTCCATCCCATTGCTTATCCCCTCCAAACCTCACCGCTCCACCCTATTGCTTGCCCCTTCCCTCTAACCCTCCCATTCTCACATTGTTGCCTGTTCCCTCTCTCCCCATTCCAGGTTGTTGCTTTCCCCCTCCGACCCTCTGACCCTTATGCCCCATCCCTCTTTGTTGCTTGCCCCTCCAATCCTCTAGCCCCATCCTGTGTTGTTGCTTGCCCCCTCCGACATTGTTATTTTCCCTCTCTAAACCTCCCGTCCTTCCAATAAAAAACAAGCATTGGCAAAGCCAATAGGTTACCACTATGCGACCTATTGGCTTTGTCAATGTTTTTAGTCATGTTGCACAACAGTGCACCTGCTGTGAAGCATGGCTGAAAGTTTGAAGAAAAAAAAAAGTGTTATGACACAGCCAGCATATTTGTATTGCTACCAGGAGGGCGGGACAGGAGGCATCTACATCACCCAAGTTACATGCCGTTCCTCCCTCTGAGATGCCATCTGCCCTCCCGCCCGTCAGCAATTTAAAAAAAAGTGATATGACACAGTCAACACTGGCCACATAACATTGTTGCACTGTTTTTTTTTTTTTGCTTTTCGCCATACTTTACAGCAGCCGTGCTGCTTTGCAACATGGCTAAAACACTGACAAAGCCAATAGCTCACATAGGCAAGAACTATTGGCTTTGTCAATGCTTGTTGCATTTTGCAGCAACTCCCTCACTTACTGGATAATATGACTCACTGACCTATCTTCGCTGAGCCCCGGGCTTGGGGCAAGTTATCCTACAACTGAGAGATACTTTGCAAAACCCTGACGCCTTTCTTTCATCGTCTAGGTCGTGATGACTGAAAGCAATGGTAAACGGAAAAGGATCGACAACACTTGAAGTCTACTGACATAATCGTAATCCTTTCCCAGAGACTAATATAGCCAATAGGCTCTAATTATTAATGTATTATACTGCTTGTGTAAGCCTAGAATAATGTGTGGGATCCCATCTCAGCCCTAAAGGTGCTAGGATTTTCTGTTAAGTGTTCCTCTGCGAGGTCTATAAAGGTTCTAAAGACGGAGCTCTTGCGTGTATTTGAGTGATCAAATTGTCATCTAAGTACTTGTGGGGAGTTGTGAGTGCCAGAGGAGTACTAGGTCAGTTCAATTGGCGTGCAAATTCACCCACAGCTTGGAGACACCATTGATAAAAGACAATGCCCACCGGGGTACTGTCCATTAACCTCAGTCTGCCCCAAGAACCAGAGGAAAGGCCTTACACCAATCGAAGTGAGCCATGACTACAGTACCCAGAATGCAGTTGTTTCTATATGAAAGTCCAGGATGAGAAACACAATGTCACGGGCTCCATGGGCCCATCCATATGCTTACTCTAGGCCAGCGGGTACAGCTGCAACTCATCCTTTGTCCATTGCTAACTCTCTGTGCAGGAGAGTTAAGATGGTCGTCACTTTCTACTACCCACAGGTCTTGGCTTCTGACAGAAAACCAATAGCTGCCTTGAACCTATGTGGAACCTCATTCTAATGGTACATAACTTGATAATAATGTTTACCCTGTATATATCACAGACCATGCTGGCCGGCCTTTCAGTGCTTAATGATGTTTACTATTATTGCACAAATATGTTGTACTCTTTTACTCATTCTCTGATAGATGAAAGGCTGAGTCAGCCCTGCCAGAATTTAAATTTGTAGACCAATAGCACACAGAGAGATCTCCACAACAGGCATTCAACCCATTGAGCTGTCTTACAAGAGAAAAGAAGAGTGTCTGGGAGATGGAAGGAACTGCCGAACTCCCACCAGGGTTTCGAGGCTTTTGACTTATTTTGGGTGACCTTAGTTGTAACGGGTCACCTCTCACCCTTCACATATGTGAGCAGTTGCTGAGAGGAAAACTATAGCAGCACGAGGCTGTGCCTGAATGCAGAATCACATCTGGGGTTAATTCCAAAAGGGGAAATACCTCGCCAGCAGCAGCGACCCATCGAGCGAGAGCGGGGCACGATGCCTTGACCCCACCTCACACCGCCGCACCCGACCCCCGCCTCGGCAAAAAGGCAAAGAGCTCGGCAGTACCGACATCTCTATGACATCCTGCTTGCAAATGTTGCATCCGGTTGGGAATTCCAAGAACATCTGTAATTGTCTTCTGCCACGCCGCACATCTGCTCGGAGGCCCTGGCCTGTCGGCGTGCTGCTACCTGCCCCAGGCCTGTCGCTCGATGGCAGACTCGCACGTCGTCTTCTGCCTGCCCCGGTGCAATACGGAGGCGAGATCACACCTGCGAGGACCCAACATGGACCCCTCTTTGGCGAGAAATTAGGAATGGACCGCACATTCTTTGCAACTCGAGATAGATCGAGAACTAAAGAGCCCCCTCGCACAATCCTCACATCTAATCTTTAAAACTTTCCCTCATCCCCGCCAAAAACCGAAATTTCCAGTCACAGCATGCCGGGTGTTATGAGACAACACACCTCCAGATCAGAGAAAGTCCCGCACCTCTCCGGAGCGACAGCGATAAGGGGTGGGGGAGGGGAGGAGCGGCAAACATACATCAAGTCTTCCTCACCGAGAGCTTCATAATACCTAACCGCAACACCGGAGGGAACAACCCGGATCATTTCCCTTCCGCTTATTTGGAATCTTGGCTCAGGCGTTAAGCGCCAGGAGCCTGTACCTGCTGAAGGTTTAACGCGTGGGTAGGTTACTCGATGGCAGAGGCGGGGAAAACAGAGCCGTTGTGCTGTTTCCACCTAACTAATGAGTCACTCTGTCAATATATAGGTATGGTGCCGCCTAATTAACACCGAGAGCGCTTCCTGGGTCTGTTATTAACATCAATTGCTCCAACTGTTAAAGAGGTGTGTGTAGTATTATGCGCCGAAGGTCACACAAGTTGCTATAAGCGAGCCAAGACTAGCCCTGCCAGCACCCCTCGATCAAAAAAACCTAACGCCAGTCTTGGGTTGCAGGCAGTCTCCCGCTCTGATACTGTCTGCGCTTCAGCGGGGAGCCAGCGCGGCAGTATTACTCAAACTATTCCCAAAAAAATGAACCTTCTATTTACTCTCTGTATCCACTTTCTGAACCTTATCTTCCCATTTCAGTTTTTTAAATATGGGGTCACTTCCCAAAACGGTTCCTGTTTCACAATTAGAGGCTTCCATTTTCGCAGTTTTTCCCCCTGCTGTACCGCGGGCCGAGTTTGCTTAGTGTGTTATTCAAACGTGCCTCTCTGACGTGTTTATTGACGCCAGGTGTTGAAGCATAAACCTAGCTGCAGGTGCAACGGAGAGCTTCATAACAAACAGAGGGATAAACAACACGAGTAGAATAAGGCTAATTAAACAGAAGAATATGTGGCGAAGAGGATGGAGAACCACATAAAAGGTAATAATGAAGATTTCTTAAGGCCATGGTGATTCTGTAACCGATTTTCTTAGTGAACGGTTATAAAGACGGGAAGAGAGAAACTAAGCTTTGGTTTAACATAACATGTGTATTTGTAAAGAGCACGTTCACCCAAGGGCATCTTGGTGCTAAATAACAGAGGTTTATTGTTACCCAACTCAACGGTACTCATTTTATCGACTGAGTGGACCCGCCAGGATTTGAACCTGTGACCATAAGGTCGAACACAGGCCCCTACAGTGGATGCATTATTCCACTAAGCCACCAGACCTAGTTTAGAGTGTCTTCTTTTGGCTAAAGCAATGGCAAGACTCAGTCCCGTTCTCTCTGCAATGTTCTTTTTGTATGATTATTGAGAGAGCCGCATGTAAGCTTTTTGGTGCTATAGAATTTAACAGAAAGCCACCCCGTCAAAAATAATGGCACATATCAAATGAAAAATCACATCTACAGCAAATCACAGAAAAATAGTTTACTGATTAAAAAGCCAGAATGTATGTGTTTTCTTAAGCCTGATCACACTCGTCTTAGCCCATGTGGAGAGGGGAAGCATCTTTCCACCCCTGGCCACAACCATAAAGAAAACACTTTCCCCAAGGCCACAATTGCGGTTTCAGGTACCAGCTGTGTACACTGGTGGGCATTTGCAAAGCCCTTCCTGGTACATGCAGTTTGAACTTAGCTCAAGTGTGGAGGTGTAGTCTATTTTGTGGACAACGGTCGGTCGTGACCTCTTTAAATTACCTTAACCTGGAGGGGGAACTAATGTAAAATACTAACTGCCAAGGCTATAGTGTTCCTCCTGGAGCGACCCAGAATCAGTATTTTTGCAGAATTGTGCACCAATCAGAGGCAATGTAGTATTTTTATGGGGCAGGAAGATAAATAGCATTGCTGTAATCCAGTTGCACTAAAGCACTGACCACAGCCACGTGTTCTTGCATACCAATTAAAGGTAGCATGGTCTTCAGTTGGAATAGAAGCGTCAGGTTGGGGATGGAGATGAAAGGTCAACTCAACGCGGTCTCCTCAGCCTGCTCCCACACGTTTCGCATGCTCCGCAAAATCTTTGAGTGGCTCCCCATCAGCACCAGAACAACGGTATTGCAGGCCATCATCACCAACCAACTGGACTACGGCAACGCACTCTATGCAGGCACCACCAACGAACTCATGCAAAGACTTCGGACGATCCAGAAATCAGCCGGCAGACTGATCTTCAACCTGCCCAAGAGAACCCACATTACCCAGCACCTGAAAGACCTCCACTGGCTCCCTGTCCAGAAGAGATGCCATTTCAAATTCCTGACCCACGCCTACAAAGCCCTCCACGACCAAGGACCCGCCTACATGAACCCCTGCCTGCACTTCCACCAACCCCCTAGGAACCTCCGCTCCACACTCCTCGCACTCGCACAGATCCCTTGCATATGCCGCTGCCGCACAGGAGGACGCTCCTTCTCTCACCTCACCGCCAGAGCCTGGAACACCAGCCCCGCCCCCTCCACCTCCACACCGCACCCTCACTGACTGACTTCAGGAAGAGGCTAAAGACCTGGCTCTTCGACTGAGACCTGTAGCAAGCACCTGGATGCCCTATCGGGTGACAAGCCGCGCTCTAAAAGTATGACTTGATTGACGATTGATTGAGAAGGGAGGGATCAAGAACTTTGGAGACCTGGGTCTTAAAGAGAGATCAGACTCCAGCAATATACCCAGATTCCAAACCGACATGGCAGGCATGGGAAGGGGATATATAATCTGTAACCAGACCACCTTCTTCCAGATAGAAGTATCTGCAGTGGTAAGATTCTCAGTTTTTGTAGGATTCAGTGTTGGACCGGTTATTCACTGGTAATTTTAATTACTCCGAGTTCAGGTCTTCCCTCTCCCAGTCTTTACTGGGTGAGATAACATCTCCAATGGCAGAAGTGTTTTACCTATTCAAGAAACTAAATAAAACAAAAACATGGCAAACTTCCACTTACTGAGAGGACAGGATATAGCGGATTTCGACGCAGGACATTTCCTGATTATACCAAGGTTGATGCTTAAAAAAGAAAGAAAAAAATATTTACACTTCTTGTGGTTACACCTCCTACACAGGGTGGGCCGGGAGGGGCAACAAAGGACTATGATGAGGAAAGCCATTGCTCCTTGCCCGTCTTCCTCACTCCAGTCTATACTGGGTGAGATATAACCCAAGTAGATTCCCCAACCAGAAAACTGTTCTAGACAAATCGTTTCCTCACCCAGAAGAATTTTATGAAAGGAATTAACATTATTCAAGTGGAATGCAAAGCCACATCAAGAACCTTTTCCACAAACATAGCTGAAACCCCACCTCCCACATAGAGATGGTAATGTCTTATAAATGTATGTCGTGATGCACCATACAAACATCTTTCATAAAGGCCCCTTTCAACCTGGCCCATGATGCAGACATGGCTCGATTTGATCTTCTCTGAACTGCACCCGGCAAAAGAATAATCGTCTGTTTCAAGGTGCTGTTATGTGGACATAACGGGAAAAGGAGGCAGACTGCAAAACTTGGGAATCTGACCAAAGAGTCAGATGGCCCCAATCCTTTGAACTATCGTTAGAAAGATTTTGGGATTCAAGACTATGAAATGATGAGGAAGGAAAGAAGCAGCTTAAGTGGTCTGCAAACAAATTCTCCCTCCCCAGAGGGTACAGTTCATACAAAGTCCAGAGGCAAACCACTGCCCAAAAACATATTTCCTGAGCCACACTGGCCAGGAATGGGAACCATGTCCATCCGAGTGATTTATTTATGCTCTCCCGACTCTGTTGTCTTACCCAAATCTTAACCATGTGATCCAACAAATCTAGGATAAAGTGTAGCATAGCTAGACAGACTTTAGCTTCTTCCAATTGGAAGATTTGAAAAGGCTTTGGAGATCTCACATGTCCTGGATCTTCAGGATATTCAAAAAGGCTCCCCACGCATTCCTGCTGGCATCTTTTGTCAGTCCCTTTGGTGAAGTAAGATGAAAGAAAGACCCCTTGGCTAAGGACACAGGGAGAAGCCACCACTGAAGTACCTGCTCTACCTGAGATAGAACTGGGACCATAATCGTGAATGCCTGAGATCTTGGATTCCAATGGTAAAGAAGGTGATGTACCAATGGGTACAGGTAAACCCATGCCCAAAGGACAACTGTGAGGATAGAAGCCATGTCCCCTGGGCTACCTATCACTCTCTGACTAATCCTTGGACTTTTCACAGGACATTTGACAAACAAGTCTGGAGTTTCTTCTTTCTGTACTGTGAAAGAAAAACCTGTCCCAGGGAAGTATCAAAGATGACACAGACAAACTGAATCTTCCGTGATGGGACTGGAAATTACTTTTCTGGTCTTATAGTTATTAGAAAGAGGAAACCCAAGCCTGAAAGCATCTTAGATACCATCTAGAAATCCTCTGTTCCATTAAAAAAGAGAGAGAAGCAAACAGTCAGACATCCACCTAGGGTTAAACTATAATACTTTCTGTATGAATGTTACCCATCACTGGAGCTAGCAATTTTGTAAAGATCTTTGGAGCCGATGACAGCCCAAAGGGGAGAACCTGGAATTGATAATGGTTTTCCTGAACACAGAAGTGCAGAAACCTCTGAGATTCTTTGTTCATCAGCACATGATGGTAGGCATCCTTGAGTTCTATTGAGGAAAGGAGGAAGGCCCCATCTTTATTAATTATTATTATTATTATTATTATTATTATTATTAAAAGAAACTTGTAGAGCGCGCAGCTACCCTAAAGGGTCTCCCGGCGCTGGAACAGACAGCAAGCAGGGGAGCATAAACCAAAAGCTGAAACCACGAATCTCAGTCAGGGCAGTTGGAGAGCTGAGACTTCAGATTCTTATGGAACGCTAATAGAGAGTGGCAGTTCCTGAGAGCCATAGGAAGGGAGTTCCAGAGTTTTGGGCCGAAGTGTGAGAAGGAGCGGCCCTTTATGCGGGCCAGGCGAAACCTAGGCATGGTACACAGGACGAGGTTGGCTGATCTCAACGGCCGGGTGGGCACATAGGGCAACACCAGACCTTGGATGTATGAAGGGGAGAGGCCGTGCGTAGCTCAAAACATATTGCATAACGCCTTAAATTTGATGTGCTTGTAGACCTTAAGCCAGTGTAGTTTATGGAGCAAAGGAGAGGCAGAAGCATAACTAGGCAACCGAAAGAGAAGGCAGGCGGCCGCGTTCTGGATAACCTGCAAGCGGTGGATCACAGATTTATCAGCGCCCAGATACAGAACATTCCCGTAGTCCAATCTGGACGTTACCAGAGCCTGCAAAACCGTTCTTAGGGTATTCAAAGGAATCAGCCAGAGGATTTTGTTAAGCCATTTGAGAATGGAAAAAAAGGAGGCTGTGAGTTTGGAGACCTGTGAGTTTCAACGCAGCAGCTAGACTCTTATCTGGGTCAAAAAAATTTGACCACATTTCACCAAATCTGAAGGCCTTGAACTGGCTTCTTCTTGAAGACAGAATCCAGCTCAAGCTGGCCTGCATCACTCACAAAGCCTTGTACACGAACACCCCGAAGTATCTCGCCCAGAAAATTGTGATATCTGGGAGAACCAGAAACTCCCGATCCGCCAGAGACCGTGTGCTCCAGCCACCCCGCTTCCGCAATGTAAAAACATATAACCGAGCGTTCTCTGGGGCCGCACCAAGAATCTGGAACTCGCTACCTCCCTCCATCAGAAGAATTCCTACTTTGTCGCGCTCCAAAAAGGAAGCGAAAACCTTCCTAATGAGCAAATTCCTCCAATAACACTCCTTTATTGAGCAGTCCGCCTTTTCATGACCTATGTTTCTGTGCACAAACTCCTGTATTGCTTGGCCCTCTCCATGTATCAATTGTTCCCATTGTTTTACTGCTGACATGTCTCGCTCGCTGATTTTGGTACTGTTTATTGTATTTAGCTCTGACTTTTGTCCTACTGTAGTCAATTCCCTAACCCCATCCTTGTATTTTGCCTATGCCTATACTGTACGCAACATGTTTATCCCTGTAAAGCGCTCTGATACCCTAACGGGTCATGTTCGCGCTATATAAAACCTAAAATAAATAAAATACCTGCGGCTTCAGTTAAAGGTTCTTATCAATAATGAAGCCAAGATTCTTTACTTTATCAACCGAGCGTGGGTAAGGGTCCCAGAGAGACTGGCCAGTGGTTAACTCTACAAAGATTGGGATTATTGCCCAGAATCATGACTTCGGTTTTATTACCATTAAGCTTTAAAGCATTTTTGTTCATCCAGCAGGCGACATTAGTCAAACCTTGCCTGAGTGGGGAAGGATCTAGGTTCTGAGCATTCGATAATGAAAAAATAATATGGGAATCATCAGCATAGGAGAACGAGGTGAGACCAGATTCATCGATCACATCCATCAAAGGGCGAAGGTAAATGTTAAAAAGCAGGGGACTCAAAATGGAGCCCTGCGGAGCCCCAGAGGTCAGTGAGAGGGTCTTGGATGTGTTATTAGCTGATGAGACCTGGAAAGTACAATCTTTCAGAAAAGAAGATATCCACCTCAGGGCCAGGTCCACAATGCCTAGCGCCTCCAATCTGTCCAGCAGGATAGAATGTGAAACGGTGTCGAAAGCCGCACATAAATCCATAAGGGCGGCCGTCCCACCGGAGTCGAGTTCCTGTCTAAGGAGTTCTGTGACTCCAAGTAGGGCAGATTCCGTACTATGGCCTGCTCTAAAGCTGGTCTGAGACAGATGAAGCAGATTACCAGAGGTGGCGAAAGAGGAGAGTTGAATACTGACATGCTTTTCTAGGATTTTAGAAAAAGAAGGGAGATAGGCCGAAAGTTCGATCAACAGAGAGGACCAACATTAATTTGGTAACATTCATTTTAGGGTTAGCATCTTAAACCTTCAGTAATGAATGAATTTGTTGACAGTTTGGAGGTCGGGGACTAGCCTGAACTCCCCCGAAAAGTTTTGAAAAATTAAGATGACTGAATAACATCCCTTTCTTTTCTCTTCTTTCAGCGCAAGAATGATAGAAACTTTGTCAATCAACTTTTAAATCCCATCCAACAGTGCTGTTAGGCGAGCCTGATCTCTTTGAAAAAGAGTGCAGGAGAAATTTTCTTGTGGAGCAGAAGAAAATCCACTCTGCAGCTTTCTTGTACAGTTTCTACTGAACATCTGTCAGGAATTGAGGATAACCAAATTTTTGCAAAACTTTCAACTGACCCCTTACTTAAGAAGTTGCCGGACAGTCATGCTTCTGACTGGGGAAGTTAGTTAAACCTGTGATTTTTCACCTGGCCATGACCCTTGCCTCAAAAAGGCTGAGCACCTGTGGACGATGATGCAGGCCCAAATGCTCTCTTGTAGCCCAAACCCCATTCTCTTCACACAGATTTTACAAAGGCTAAATGCTTTCTGTCTTCTGCTGATTCTTTCACCCTTTCCTCTAGTTGATTGACAATCGGGTTAACCCTGTAGAAAGGAGGATACATCAACATATGTTGAGTCCACTTTCCATGACACATCCAAAGATGCCTCCTCGCGGCTAGGGAGGCCCCTTGAAGCAGCTGCATGAGAGCATCTAATGAGGTGCCCGAAAGAAAGCAGACATGGTGCTCCAGTTTTAAAAGAGTGTCCATAAAATCTAACCCTTGTTGAATTTGACCAGCCAGAGCCTGAAATTATTTTAGGAGGGATTGAATGGTATAGATGGAATAAGTAGATGTCCTGATGGAGAGATTAGCAACTGTGTAAGCTCTCTTGACAACAGCCTCAACCTTCTTGTCCACCAAAGCATCTGGGTAGGCAAGAAAGCATATTCAGAAAACGTACCCTATTGCCAATTTAGTGCATACTCTGGACAGTACCAGCTGCTAATGGTACTGCTGTAAAGCAGAAAAATACACAGTGACAGGCATTAGGGCGCACCCAAATAAATGTGGAGACATTAAAAGTCCAATCCAATTGGAATCATGGTCATAACAAATACAATAATAGTTCTTATTTCTTCTTTATTAGTTTCCCATGTTTCTTCTTTGTTACATAAAAATAGTTACAGCAGCAGCCAACGCATTTCGTTCTAATGAACTTCTTTAGGACATGGATACTATCACAAAATATATCTCCTCAAAGTTCCTTCAGGATCCGAGGGTTATACAGGGTAATTGCAACCCCTCCTCTAACTTATTTTTATAAAGGGAATAATTCTCAGCATCAAATGTTATAATAGTGTGGTAATAGGCAGGAATTATCTAAACCCTTACTCACAACCTCAAGAAGTAGTGAATAAGTGAACCAGTGTCGACACCAGAATCCGTGCCTTTCATTAGGAGTGGCACATAGTGTTCTAAAAAAGCTGTTGTTTATGTAGAACTGGTGTCTGGACGCCTCCCACTTACAACACTGCCTGGCAAACAGTTTACACGATTCTCTCTCAATCTCGTGAGAGCTTGTTCAAAGAAAAGACTCCACCACCTTCCCTAATGATGGACCACTAGGAGATGTCCATGGGGCAAGGATTTAACTACTCAGACTGCTAAGCAGGTCCACAAGTCATAGAAGTGATCAGGACCACAGAAGTAGGTCCTAACGATCTACCCTCCTCGCAGCGCACCTCATTCAGTGGCACCACCACAAGTAAGGCACAATGATTTAACAATAATAGCTTGTTAAACCAAAAATTAAATGTCATAAAAATAGAAATTAATGTATGCACTTACCTGCTAGGCAAGTCCCATTGTCAATGCAGAAATAAAAATCGGTAAGTGTGGGGGCTCAACATCTGCTATATCCTGTCTTCTCAGGAAGTGGAAGTCGGCCATTTTTGTGGTTTTATATAGTTTGAAAAGGTAAACTACTTGTGCCCTCAGTGATGTTATCTCATCCAGTAAGGACTGTAACAATGAAGACAGATGATTAAGTAATAGGTTATTTTTTGACATCCCAACCACCAATGTTGGTGAGGAAGCTGGCTAAGGTGACACAACATTTCAGTCTTCTCTTTCATTCATTTTTGTGGATATAGTTTTCCGTGGAGATATGAAGTTTGACCAAGATGGAGCAGTTTAAAAGCTTATACCCACTTGTAAAAATGATCTCAGCTTAACATGTATTTGACAGAATATCTAAAGGGATCGTTGTGATAGCATGGTACCTGCCATAAAACATTTCGTCAGGGGAAATAACCGCAATTACAGTTCAATGCAATGCAATCCAAGCTTCTTGGCCCAGAGAGCTGTTGTAATTGCAACTATATTTATATAGCGCTTACTACCCCTGACGAGGCGTCGAAGTGCTTTTCGGCGAGTAGCACTCTACTCCGGAACACAAAAAGTTTTAGTGGTGAATAAGGATAGGGAAATATGAATTAATTTGAGCGGTGGAGATGTGAGTCTGTTAGTTGTATTGAAAAGGATAATGGAGGGATAGAAAAGGTAAGAGTCTAGAAAGTGTTTATTGGGAGATCATAGCAGTAGTAGGAGGTCTGGGATAAGTAAAGGACAGATGGAGGAGGGAATACTCTCTAGAAATGGATTAGGGAAATCATATTAGCAAAAAGATGTCTCTGATGAGTCTAAGAAGGGATACATGAGGAAAGAATTTAGAAAGGGTTGTTTGGGAGATCTTAGTAGTAAAATGAGGTTTGGGGTGATGCAAGGAGGGATAGAAGAGGGAAGAGTCTAGAGAGGGTTATTTTGGAGATCATAGTAGTAGCGTGAGGTTTGGGATGAGTCAGAGAGTGGAGGTAGATGATATTTTGAGAGAGGTATAGGGTGAAACATAAGGTAGTGCATTGAAGAGACTTAAATGTGTTTGGTTAGAGTAGGGATAGATGAGAATTTAGGAGGCCGACTACCTAGGCATTGCACCATCGACGTATGATGACCAACATTTCTCCTGGTATGGGCTGATCTATCTTTGGAGATCCCCCAGGTCTGTGCTTCTAGACTGAGATATTTAGTGACTTTTTTTGGGAGAAATTTGAGCTGACTTCTCTACTTCTTTAAAACAAAGTGCAAAATATGCACTGTTATTTAACTAATGTTGCTTTCAATTCAATTTAGGTATATACCAAAATCACCCTCAATAATTTCTGAGGACAGAAAAATCTGAAAAAGTATCACAAATGGAGAGTGTCTGCTAAGTTGAATAAGGAAACACTTAAAACCAAGCTCAGTTTCCTAACCATCGGCTTATAGGATAGTTCACTGCTTTAATGTATCCGCTGCTGAAGATCTGACTCAGCATTTCATCAATCCAAGAGAGAGAAAATGAACGACATACAGTTGTGTAAGTGTTGCATCTATTAATTTACCAAACGGCAAGACTGCGGCGGCTAGTCGTGTATACATACAACAGTTCTAACAAGGCGCAGCAGAATGTATGCCGGTCTTTGTGGAAATATCTCGTTTTCCTATTAGACCAGTAGGCCTCACTGCTGCTTGGCCAGGGCTGGTCAGATACATATGGTGCAGAGGGGGGCAAAATAACTTCCATGGGATGTGTCCAAGACGGTCATGTCCTACAACATGTGAATATTTGCTGCTCTCCTGGAGCTTCCTGAAATTCCATTGTGTAACTCTTACTTCCTGTCCAAGCCCACTTTGGGACTCCATCTTCAACCTTCTTCTAGTGTATCTGATGATAGATGTATCCGTTGGGGATGGGCCTCATCGGTCCACCCACATCGACTTACTGATGCATCAAAATCTTTCGAACTTGGGGCGTGGCCAAGCGGTCCAACATGGCGGACGCGCTTTAGACGAGCTCCGGAGGCCCGCCTTAACATCCGCCTATTATCCTGTGACATCGGCTTATTTCTTTCTCCCCAGACTTCCCTACACTCTGCCTGACTGTGCCGGCCGTCCCCCGGCAGTGTTTGATGGCCGAGTTGACGTCGATGCGGCCAGCCGACAGAGCCATTTGTTTAATCGCCACCTGCCGCCTAGGCCCTTGCGCTCCTGTGTCCTGTTTCCACCAACGCACGGCGCCCTGCCTACGCTGAGGGTCCACTGGCAAACCTCCTGAGACTCCCTGGGAACGACCCGGGGGGAGAGCGCGATACTCCGGCTCCGAGGACTGCCTGGGGACTGCGTCGGAGCTGAGGCGATATTCTCCGGCCCCGTGTGGCAGAGGGATCGGGGCCGGGGGCCTGCGCATGTGTGCTCCCTGCGGCTCGCCTCCGCGCCGCTTATCTACTCGGCGGCCCCGCTGACGGGGGTGGCTGCGACCTGTCTCCCCCTCCACTGGCTGTGTGCGGACACCCCAGGGAAGTGCAGAGATCCTGAGCTGGGCCGCAGCTGGGCCGCGGCCAGGCCGGGCCTCGGTCAAGAGGCGCTGCGGCCGGCGGACCTGGAGATTGATGATGCTGGGACCGGCGGCCTGAACGAGTGGTGGCCTTCGCCGCGCGGTGCTGCTGTTTGAGACAACAGAGGACTTTTCCCCGAGGTCAGTGTGTGGCCCCCTGGCCTTGATTCTGCCCCAGGGACCCTTGGCTGTCTCCCCGACGTCCTATGCTCCTGCCTGAAACTCCCCTATCTACATTGATCGCTGGACCCATCGGGGGCCTTGGGGGGCCTTCTTCTGTGCTGCTGCCTATTGGCGGGACGGTGGTGGGGCGCAGCTAGTGCCACGTTAGATTGGATGCGGAGCCGCCCCCCCCACGGCCTAATCCCTAGTTTGAGGCCCTCTGTGTGCGTTACTGCTGGGGATGGTGGTGACTCCTGAAGCCTGGACCCCTTTACAATTCTGTGGCGTGGCTGGGTCGACGGGGTGGATCTTCGGCCCACGCTGCGCTCGCTGTGCAGTCACCTTCTACCGACGATCCTGCGAGGGACCTGCCCCCCCTGCTCACCGCGTGTGGCGTGAAGGAGTGCTGCTGCTGGTGCATGCCAAGGAACACTGTATTCTCGCCGCAATTCCTGTGAAGTGCCCCTCCACCTACAATTCACACGGTGCAGCGGTGCACCGGCCCGGCAGTGGCGCCCACTAGGGGGGCGAGGAGTCCCCTACGTGCGGAGATGGCCGGGCTAGGCCCTGGTGCGGCTTGTGTGTGGGTCGGCTCTGCGCCTGCTTCCCTGCCCGCCGGAGAGCCGCGCAATATCTGAACTACCTAATTGCTGTGGGGTGCCCTTACCCTTCTCTGCCTCGCCAGTGCGTCTGCCTTCGTGACCCCCGAATTGGGTGCGGACGTGCCGCCTGCTGGTCTCTACCGATCCTGACTGGCGCTGTGCGGGCTTCTCTGTTATTGCCAATCATGACTCGCGACAAGCTGCAGAACACCAAGCAGAGCACGCTCGATCGCTATGCCGGCTCTGGGCCGCAGTCAGCGGATCCTCCGAGTCAGGTTGCTTCTGGTATGGATAACGCTGCATTGATGGTGGCAATCACGCAGTCACGAGATGCTCTGGAGGGCAAAATCGGGTCGGACGTGATGCTGAGTCGCCAAGATCTCCGCAAGTCGGTGGACAGAATTACGGAGGCAGAGACCCGGATTTCAGTCACAGAAGATACGGTTGCATCCCTCCAAAAGAAGGTGTCTGCTCTGGAAACTATCACCAAGGGTCTAGCGCTTGGGGCAGAGGATGCCGAAGGCAGGGCTCCGAGGAATAACCTCCGGTTTGTTGGCTTTCCTGAGGGCTGCGAGGGCAACGATGCTGAACAATTCCTTATTATGTGGATCATGGGCTGGATCCCTCAAGCGTCTCTATCTAAGTGCTTTGTTGTTGAACGCGCGCACCATGCCTTGATGCAAAAACTTCCACCAGGGGCCAGGCCTCGACCCATTATAGCCCGGTTTCTAAACTTTCATGACCGTGATGCGATCCTCACGCAGGCCAGGTTGGTGGGTAAACTCCAGCATGATTCCCATCACATTCTAATCTTTCCTGACTACCCGAGACTGGTGTAGCAACGTCGACAATCGTTTACGGCTGCTAAATCCCGGCTGCGTGATCTCAAACTCCAATATGCACTGCTCTTTCCGGCCTGGCTGAGAGTAATCTACAACTCACGTACACTTTTCTTTGATTCCCCTGAGGAGGTCTTTGCCTGGGCAGACGAAAGACAGAAACTCAAACCACAGACCCCGCCGCGCTTCGACTCGGAGTCGTCCTCTGGGGAGGCCGCGCGACAGCTTCCCAAGCCTAAGGGGAAACCAAATCGAAGATCACGCTCACGGCGCCGCTCGCACTCAGGGTACCTCCAGCTCTCGGTCGGCCAGAGATCCACGAAACTCATCACCGTCGCCCCATGGAGACTGAAGACCACAGGCAACATCCCTGTGCAGACCAGTTGGGCCGGTGAATTCTGCCTCACTCTCCTTGTTCTCTTCACCTCTTTAGACTAGACGACATTGTATTGGGACTTGGGAGTGGAGACTTGTTTATTCATTACGCTGATGTCACTATGCATGGGCTTACGTGCGGCCTTCCCCCCCATTCCTCTTTTCTCAGTATCTGAGGAATTTACTATTTGTTTTGGGGACAGTTCTATGGGGAACCGTTGGTGTGGTGCCGTGCCTTGCCCCCGTTGGGGCGATGATACGACACTCACCGTGACAGATACTTCTATTGTTTTGAGGTATTGGGTAGGGTGGGTGGGGGAGGGGATGGGTTTTTCGAACTGTTTGATGTTCTTTGCCACTGCCACTAGTCTGTCCGCTATATATATTCCTGGGGTTGCCACTGTCACTCATCTCGTTAGTTTTTTCTATACATATCACTTCCGTCTATGTCGCAGACCTTAGCAGGGGCCGGAAGTAGAGAACTCTGCACCCTTAGTTGGAATGTCAATGGTCTGCTTGATAAGATTAAACGTGGGGCCGTGCTGCGCCAAGCAAAGAGACACAGGGCAGATGTCCTCCTTCTACAGGAGACCCACTTAGCGGGCACTAAGACACCTTGTTTGGGTCGCTTTGGCTTCGCTCACGCGTATCACGCTGGCTTTACTAGAGGTTCCTGAGGAGTTGCAATCCTCATACATTGCAGCGTCCCCTTCGTTCACAGCCGTACGTGGTCAGATCCACAGGATAGATTCATTGTGGTATACGGGACTCTTTATGGGGAACCTATTGTTCTAGGTAGTGTGTATGCTCCTCCCCCCTCTCATGGTCCCTAGTTGAAAAGTTGACGCTGCTCTGGACTGACCCTCCGTCAGGGTTGACTTTAGTTGGAGGGGACTGGAATGATGTTATGTCCCCATCACAAGACAGATGGCGCGCCGCGCCCTGAGCTCAAGAGCCTTCAGACTCCAAATTATTACCCCTGCTTCAGGGCCAAGGGTGGGTTGACTCGTGGAGAACTGTACACCCTGACACACATGCCTACACATTTTTCTGGAGCCCATTCCTCCTTCTCTCGTCTAGACTACATCTTCCTCTCGGGGACCCACACTCATAGGTTAATCGAAGCTGTGATCCTCCCCAGAGGGCTCTCTGACCATTCACCGGTGTCCGTTCTCCTGTCCCTAGATCCCAGGCGTTCCCAATTTCGGTGGCGTTTGTCGCCGTGGTTGCTGCGAGACGACGACTATAGGGCGCATATTCACAAATCTTTAGCGGACTATCTATCACTCAATACAGACACGGTGGAGTCCCCAGTCACCCTGTGGTAGGCAATGAAACCCACTGTCAGGGGAGCAGACATCGCCTTCTGCACCGCACGACGCAGACAGAGACGTGATAAACTGACTAAAATCGAGGCCCAATTGCTTCAGCTAGAGCGTGCTAGCAGGGACGCAATGGGGCAGATTGCGCGCAGACAGTTGCTACATATGCAACAGACGTACGCCAATGAACTCCTAAACGAAGCCCGACTTTACTGGCTTGCCACACGTAGCCGGATATACCAATAGGGGGACAAATCCAGCGCTCTGTTGCATCGCTTATGTCAGCAGACACTACGCCCTCAGACGCTCCCGAGTATACGGGGCCCAGACGGGACAGCTCCTACAGACCCATCCGTCATTGCAGACCACTTCGCCTCATATTTTGCAGATCTATATGCCCCCCACAAAGTACTTCCTGCTGCCCTGATACAAAAATGTATTGATGACTTCCCCCCCGCGAGCACTATCAGATGCAGCACGCGATGCGCTGGACGCTCCCCTGTCGGTGGACGAACTGCTGCCCGCGTTACTAACTATGCGTGCCGGGAAAGCACCAGGCCCGAACGGCTATCCTTGTGAGTTCTTCCAGAAATATCACCCGCAACTGTTAAAGCCCTATCTAGCGGCGCTGGAAGCTGCCTGGGAGAGTGGTGGTCTCCCGCCAGATTGGCGACATGCCGAGATCGTTGTGTTCTTGAAGCCAGGTTGTCCACCAGAGCACTATTCGTCCTATCGCCCGATATCTCTACTTAATGTGGAAGCTAAGCTCCTGGCCAAGGTGGTTGCAAACCGCCTAGTCCCCCATCTTGCGGAGCTGATCCACCCAGATCAGGCTGGATTTATGCCTAACCGTGCTACGCGGCACAATATCAGACATGCCCACAATGCTATCGCCGCGGTTGATAAACTCGATACCCCTGCCGCGCTCTTGTTGGCGGACATGAACAAAGCTTTTGATTCCCTAAGCTGGACATATCTCTTTGCCCTGCTTAATCGCCTAAATATCGGTCCCCGGCTATTGAGCCTTATTCGCTTGCTCTACACTGACATAACTGCCGCAGTCCGTTTGGCCGACTCGGTTTCCCGAAGCTTTCCTATTGGGCGGGGGACGCGCCAGCGTGCCCGCTCTAACCTTACCTCTTTGCTCTCACTATGGAGCCGTTCGCGGCTTGGATACGCATAGACGCGCAGCTGCGCGGCTTTGAGTGGGCACCGGGCTGTCTGACCGCATAGCGCTTTATGTGGATGATATCTTGTTTTTCCTCACGGACCTGGACCGAACTGGTCCACGCCTTCTCCGCATCATGCAGATCTTTGGCGAAACATCTGGCCTTTACATGAACCGTGGAAAATCCTATTTGTGGCTGCTGCGGGGCGGAGACCGGCTGGGCGACTGGTCGCGGGAAGTGGTAGTGGCCCCAGACGGCTTTAAATATCTGTGAGTATATCTCTCCTCCTCTCCGACACTGGCGTGGAACAAGAACCTCGCCCCCTTATGGACGCAAATAGGCGACCAGATGCAAGTGTGGACCCATCTCCCCTTGTCTCTTTTCGGTAGAGCCGCTATTTTTAAAATGATTTCCCTACCTCGTCTCCTCTATCAATTACAAAACCATCCCTACCCGATAAAGCCGACATGGTTTCGTCAATTGAATGCTATCCTGGCCCGCTTTCTTTGGGGGGTGGCGCATCACGAGTGGCCCTGAGGACTTGTTTCCAGTTCACATACTCCGGTGGAGTGGCCACTCCGGACGTCCAGGCTTACTACATGGCCTCATCTACTTGTCCTTAATGACTGGTGGTGGTATGGCAATCGCGGGGACCCGGCATATGCTGTGGAACATTGGCTACTAGGAGACAACACCCTTCATACAGTCCTCTATTCGGGGGCGTTACTTCGAGACTTACCACCCGCTACACACACTGTTTTTAAGATTTGGAAGTCGGCGCTCCGTCGGACGGGTTGGTGGGGGAAACTCACTAGGGAAACCCCATTGTGGAATAACGGACAGCTACCACAGCTTACGCGACTGACCGGTTTTCGAGGCTGGGAGACCATTGGGATAGATACAGTGGGGACATTTGTACGCGGTGGCACTCTTAAGTCCTTTGTTGATATCCAGACGGAATATGGTATGCCCCGCATACAATTTTATTGTTATCTCCAATTCCGACACGCCTTTGCCCCGTATATTTCTCATCTCACAGAGATTCCTGAATTTAACCCTATTGAGGCAAAAGTATTTATGGGTGACCTGGGGATCATAAAATAACCAAAATATACCGCACACTTATCAGCAATACCCCTACTACATTGCACAAAACCAGAGAGGCATGACAGCAGGACTTAGGGCCTTTAGAGGAGGATGACTGGGTGGAGGCTCTGGAATCCCCGCGCAGCACAGCAATCGCAGCCCGCCTGCGTCTTATTCAATTCAAATACCTACACAGAGCCTATTATACCAGACACAGGCTGTGGCGTGCTGGGCTTATCGCATCCCCACATTGTTTATGCTGTAACTCTATGTAGGGTACCTTCCTACATACTGTCTGGTCCTGCCCAACATTGTCAAAGTTCTGGTAGGGGGTATTCACATGTTTGTCTGAGGTTTTGGGGTGGGACGTTGCTTCCTCACCGAGGCTTGCCATGTTACACATTACAGAGGATATAGGTGGGAAGAGATACAAGCGCCATATCTCCTGTTCCTTGGCCTTACTCAGGCAAAATGAGATGTCGCCCGACTCTAGAAAGACGAGGCACCACCGTCACTAGGGGCTTGGAAAAAAGGGCTAGACTTTTGTACGGGCCTGGAACTCCCGGTCTTTGCAGCGAGGGGATGCCCCCGTAAACATTACAAAATCTGGAAAAGGTGGGCCAACTACCGGGGGTTATGTCTGGAGCCTCCTCCCCCCCCCACCCCGACAGACGCTGAGGAACCACTGCTATGACATCAGTAGACCAATATTTAAGTAGTGCTATTATTCAATGTAATTATGGGTGGCAAACATTCTCCCTATCTTCAGAATTGTGGTATTTATTGAACGGAGGCAATGTGGCACTGTTGTTTTCTTTATTTTTCTTCTTTTTTTCTTCAATTCTTATTTTTTCCTGCAATATACCTACTATGTAATCAATTTTCTATTATTGCTGAAAATGTTGACTCTCATGTAACTCACCCTGTATACCAGTAGCGGCCCGTGGTGGGAGTGCTGCCGGGCAGTGACGTGGGGTGGGGGAGGGGCAGGGTGGGGGGTAGTAAAGTACGGAATACGGCCGAATAGAGGTAAGTAAACATATAAATAAATAAAACTAATTTTGTTGCGCGCGCTGCATCATGCGATGCAGAGCGCGCAACGAAATTCGTTTTATTTATTTATATGTTTACTTACCTCTATTCGGCCGTATTCCGTACTTTACTACCCTCCACCCTGCCCCTCCCCCGCCCCACGTCACCGCCCGGCAGCACTCCCACCACGGACCGCTACTGCTGTATACATACCCTGGGTGCCCTATAAGGCCCTTGTATTGTATTGGCTGTCAACAATAAAATTATGTTATGAAAAAAAAAATCTTTCGAACTTTTAGTTGCTAATTGTACAATAAGATATAGAAAGGTATATTGTAGCTGCATGCGTGTAGCACACTCCTGACAGGAGTGATCATCAGTGGTGGGTATGTGAGTTCATGCAGAAGGTGGGTGGATTAGTAGATGAGATAGAGGATATTGGGTATTGCCAGGTTGCAGTGCACATATTTACTGTAATGAGATACAGGGCCATCTATTTAGCACCCACCTGGGGTGATACACGCAGAGGAGAAAACTCATTAACAATAAAACTTTTTTGTTATATTGCATTTGTTATGACAAACGTTATGTTTCTAAACCCTGAAAATAATCATTTTAATTATTTACGGTCTTGTGTAGCACGGGGAAGACACAGAAGGTAACAGAATGCTTTGCAAACATCAAAAGGCAGAGAGTATCTAAATAAGATGATCAGTTACCAGACACAAGGACGGAGTGCATTAGATTTACAGGAAACACGTTATTCATAACAATGTTATAAAGTAATTAAAGGCACGTCTGGTAGGATGCATAGTGAGTACAAGGGGGATCACAGCCGACACTCAGAATAGATGCACAATATACAGACATACAGGAGTGCCCTTATAAACAATGCATAATACCAGAAATAGCTGCCTGCTTCGAATTAATGGAGAAGGTGGATGGGATAGTAGTCTGTTCACTTCCCTTTTTAAGACTTTGGGCCCGATTCTGATGCTGGTTGGAAAAGCTTCCCGACCGAGGGCCTGATTCTGATGCGGTTAGGAAGGCCTCCTAACGGCATTTGCTCCTTCCAAATCGGATCGGGAACGTGTCTTCCCGACGGAGGGCCCAATTCTGATGCGGTTAGGAACAAATGTTCCCATTGAAGTCAATGGGAGTTCAACCAAATCGTATCTGGAAGCATCCGGATGCATCCTACTCCGCCGGTCGGACTTTCCCGATCCAAGTGGGTCGGACACCATTTCCCAACCGATTCGGTCGGGAAGCTTTTCCAACCCGCATCAGAATTGGCCCCTTAGTAGAAAGGATTTGTTCCGACAGCAGATGGGATGAAGTTCCACACATTGGGTGCAATCCCCAAGATGGAAGGCAATATTAGCAGATGTTGTTACCCAATTGATCAACTTTGCAAGAAAGAAAGTCTGTGCTGGTCCTGCTGATATTGGACATCTCTTTACTTGCAGGCTGTACCAGATGGCAGCAGCGAGCACAAAAGCTCCGGAGCCATCTTGACGAGAGTAGGTTTATATAATTCTTCCCAAACCTTTTAGAATCAGGACTCAATATTTAAAACAACAAACTTTCGCGACCCACCTAGCTTTCATGGACATGAGAAAGGCTTTTTTATTGTAACTAAAGCATTGTGTGGAAGCGCACTGTTATTTACAGATAGCACATTTTCCATTGAAATGGCCACTACATTTTTACAGGCATATTTTTTTACTGATAAAAAAAAATACTGCACGCAAATGATAATGTGGGGAAATCGTGTTTCAGTGAATATTTATCATTTGTGCATCACCAATAAAATGTCTTTATTTGTTCTGATCCTATTAAAATCTTTGTTTCCTCGCACTTTAGAATTACAAAAAAAGTGCTTAATTTTTGCTTTCCTAACTGCTGGATGTTTCCAGTTAATTTACAGATATTTACATTTTCTTGTGTGTTACAAAAAAATATATCCTGCAGCCTTCCTTTCCTTTCACACTTCCTGTACCCTAAGGAGATTGTCTCATAATTCACTTTACTTGTCTTTCTCTGACTGCAAAGTAAAAAAAAAAGAAGCAGTAATTTGTCAGAAGATAGAGCCTGTCATTCAACCTCTGTGTTTGGCAGTGCAACAAATGTGACAGGATAAATACAGAATTTAAAGGCCTCTTTATTTATTGCTTGCACTTTTTGACCCACCAAAAATCGTCCGGTGACCTACCAGTAGGTCACGACCCACAGTTTGGGAAACACAGGGTTAATACATTTGCAGCAGGAGACTGTATACATTCTGCAGGTGGCAAGCGCGAATCCTACTGGAACCTGGAAGCCTCTCATCCTCCTATTGATTCACAATGTTTCATAACTTAGACCAGTTGGTAAATGCAGCTGCTAATGATATGTGCATCTATTAGGAGTTCACAGATTTAAATCGTGATAGGAAGAATCCCACATTGTATACAGTAAGCACTAAAGAATGAGTATCAATTCATGAATATTGTAATATTTTCTGATAAAAACTCTGGATAGCGTCAAAACACACTGACAAATGTATGGTGAATTGTCAGAGCAGATTGAAGAGCACAAGTCTTCAACAATAGTTGTTGAGTTAACTCTTGTTCCTCTGTGTGTCTCCTAATTATGATTAAAACCTCATGGAATGAGGAATTACCCCGTGGGGCTGATTTTTCCGTCCGTAAAACCACACAGAGTCCACAAATTCCAGTAGGTGCATAGCCAAGGAATTCCAGTAGGTGCATAGCCAAGGCATTCCAGGAGGTGGATAGCCAAGGAATTTCAGGAGGTGTATAGCCAAGGAATTCCAGTAGGTGCATAGCCAAAGAATTCCAGTAGGTGCATAGCCAAGGAATTCCATTCCAGTAGGTGCATAGCCAAGGAATTCCAGTAGGTGCATAGCCAAGGAATTCCAGGAGGTGTACAGCCACATAAGCATAGATCATTTGTAGTCAAGTATTCATGTCACTTTTTGCTATAAAACAATAGAGAAATGTAAGTGGCCTCTTTGTGCCACATCATGCCCTGTTTCTTACCGAGATAGCCTTCTTAAGTAGGAAGTTTTGTAGTTATGCCCTTCAGCTCGGCTGGTTACATGCAGCCACTAAGTGAAACATGACGGCGAGGCCGACTGGATTTGAGTTAAGTTAAAAGATTTCCCAAGAGGCTGCCACCTCTGACAGGCAGGCACAGCTATGGCAGAGGTGTGCTTACCGTGCATAAGCATAACATATGATTGACTTTGGCCTAACTCAAAGAGAAATCCATTGCCCAGTTCCTTATCCAACTGTAAAACAGCCAATCTAGGTCTACTGTTCTCTAACACAGATCCCCCAGCCTTCAATTTCACTTGTAGGCAACAGTCTGTTTATACACCAGAACTTTCCACTACTTCTAATTTACCTGAAGCAAAAATGGCTGCCATAAATACAACAAGCAAGAATTAAAATGGCCGCCCTGCATACATCAATCAATGTATTTAGCCCTTTTCCAGGCTCTTTCTGTGCACTCAAATGCGTACAGTTCAAGCTGCACCATGATTTTTGGTTCCCTGTCATGTTATGACCTGTCTGTTACAGCTTCTCCTTGCCAACAGAGCATGCCTGGATGCGTGCCATGTGGCAGGTTCCACAAATGGGCGTGCAAAACCTGGCCATATGCCAAGAAAGAAATCGAGAGGAAAGAAAAGCTATTTTCCCCTTTCCAAACAAGGAGCCCTTTAACGAGAGAGGAAGCAAGCCCACAGACTCCAAAAGTACTAAAATGTAGTTTTTGAGATTTAGCTTTCAGTTTGACTCCCAGTTTCTGCAAAGTGAAGCGTTATATACAACAAAAATGTTTTTTTTTTAATAACTGTCAATTGATTTGGGGAGGCAGGCAGATAAGCTCGATCAGGGAACAACAAGCAAAGTCTGAAACGAAAATATATTGCAAGAAAGCTAGGCCAGCTAAAAAACATGCCTGCCAACGTCAAAACGATTTATCACAAATTATTCTCCATTGCAGACCCTGTAAGAAAGCTTTTTCATAAGTTTCTTGCACCACATTCATCATTATAGCATCTCTTTGGAATAATCAGGCTTCCTGAACTTTATTTTAGCACTTGGGGATTTTTGTACTTCGTGAACAAAGTTTAGCTTGTGCCCATAGAAGTGTATGGTGTAGTGGGCATGGTACAGCCTATGGCTCGTGTGCGAGTCTGTGTCACCCGACTGATAGTGACCATCCTCCCCAGGTTGGTCCATCACTTCCTCACCTTTGACCCCAGGGGTGCTGCCACTTTGCCTCCAACACCATCAATGTATCTTAAAAATGAAGCCTCATGTTGCCGTGAATGACAGCCAAAGGGGATCTTTTGCAAGCCACTGTACTGGCCCATTTGGAATTTATAAATGAAAACTGTGACCCCCCCATGTGTGACATGGCTGTCGCATAGCCCCCCAACGGCTTGCAAACCCCTAGAATGACAATTCTAAAGTGGAACACCTTCTCAAGCACATTTTTGTGGTTGAGTACTACAGCTCCTGGGACCTCCAAGAGACAGATTTTGGCAACAAAATGTACCATAAAACAGGCTACAAACATTTGTACTGTAGCCATCATATGATAAGAGAAACATCTGACTTGGAAGAGGGAGGACTTCCTGTTTCAAAGAATCAATTTGAGTTTTCATAGCGTCAATCCTTCCCTTGCATTACATCTAATCTTTGTCATCTTTCAAGTTATGTTTTAAAATGTATTTTATTTTTTATTTTGAACTTTGCTTCCCCTGTGCCACCACAAAAAGTCTTCAAGGAGGTCTCAGAGACAAGGGAGTGAGGCAGCAATAAAAGCATATTTTGAACTGCAGCATCCCTTGAGTACAAAGATACAAAAATGAGCCAGATGGAGCAGAGTTCAATTTGAGTCCGGCAAACCCCTTCCTCTAAAATGTATTTATTTTTGTCTTTGTGCTGTAATTCAATCCCTAGGTGAAAATCAGCAATATAGCTAGGTTGTTTATCAACAAAATGTTGATATTTCTATGTAAGACGCAACTTCTCGTTGTGGTCAGTTGGCACTTGTATGTATCGCACCATCTGCCATGAGTACGGCATTGCAACGCCTTTGGCAGTCTGGGGTGTAACTTTGCAAGCGCGTGATTTGCAGAGAGGAGCCTGATTCGGTTTTGTGGAGTCATCGTTTTGAATCGTGGAATGCTTATCTCTGCCTTTCATCCTTCAAATGTTGCTATCACGAACACAACTGAACTGGGATAAAAATCCAAACTGTAGATGGTATCCTCAATAACGTGCATGGCAGTGACAGTAAGTACTTCTTTAAAATACATATATTTTGAGGATTTCAGGCCCATCCCCTGCCCCAGTCCATGGTACGGTCATCAACATCTCATCAACCTCGAAAGCAACCACTCCCTATCTGCAGTTTGTGGCCCTCTACTCTGACCCTTTAACTGGTTATTGTCTCACAGAAGAATCTGCATGGTCTACAGGCTTCCCCAGACTGGCCTGCCCAAAGAACCCTCTATGAACGCGCCAGGAAATCCTGCATCACGATAGGGGGATCTTACCATGTCAGTAATGATGCAGAAGAAGGATCCTTACTTTCCGGGATTGGTTAATGGAAATTGACGGTTCACACACTAAGTATCTCTTTCTATGTCTGTGTCAGTAGATATGAAAACGGTACTCCACATGAGGTTTTTGAAATTATTTTGTAATCCCGCAAACTGTAAAATGACTCAATGTGTTTTGTTATATTGCGCAATTTTTAATACAGTTTATCATCAGCCGACAAATGTATTTGTGTATCACTTAATCCCATCTTCGGTCATATTTTAATCACACCCAATATTTGGTTGTGCAACTAGCCTGCATTGAGAATAGGAAACCACCCTGAGGAATTGTTTCAGCAAGAACAAGTATATCTTTTATTCCATAGCAACTGCCCTTCATCAAACCGTGGACCCATTGTGATAAATTTATATTAAAACCGTTTCTCCACGACCGCTTAAAGCCAGCACCAACTTCAGTACACAAAGGTAACGGGGATATAGATACTGTTACGAAATAGTGGTGTCAAATGTAGAGCCTGAAAGCACAGGGATTCAACATGCAACAGAGCACATTTGCAAACAGTGCACACTTGCAAACAGTGCACACAAGTGGTGTAACGAAACTTGAGGGGGGCCCCTGCAAAGTACATGGACGGGATTCCCCACATTCCGCACTCAGTCAGGAGCTCTCAGTCCAGGGGCCCGCTGCCCATGCACAGTGCCCCAGGAGGCCACCCGCACCTCGGGGCTGTGAGGGCTACTGTTATGCCAGTGGTGCACATTGTGCCCCCACTCACATCTAGACACTTTAAAGACACAGTGGTACTGATCAATGTAGTGTACTGAACATGCAATTGTCTCATTGTAGGATAACACATTCCTAGGTAGAGGAAACTCCGTCACCACATTCCTCCTTCTAGACCTGTCCACAGGACCCACTGTTCCACTGTGTACACATTGAAGGGCTCGCCACCAGCACCACAAGCTGTATATTGGAATGGTTCCTTTAGGAGGGCCATGCCTCTTTTCTTTAATATCTTCAACCCCAAGATCCTTCTTGGATAACTAAACTACATTTTTACATTGGCAGATGTGGGGCATCTGTTAAAATAATGGTAACTGCCGTTCGCAAACCTCGCACTTTTTCTGCACCATTGAGAAGTGGGGGAACCGCAGGGTTTTCGCCAGTGGAGACTCCGGTATCTCCATCATCAGAAACTTTTGACAAAGTAGTTCATCTCTCACTGGACTGCTGGATAACAGCAACCATCACTGGAATTCCTAGTCCAGGTCCACTAAGGTGGCAAGGCCGGACTGCGGAACCATAGCAGTCCTGTCAAAAATGTTCAAACTAGCCCTGCTCCCTTCCTTTCCTTGCTCTTTTTCTCTAGCTCTATACATCCATTAGCCATCTTGTTTCCTCTCTGATAACTTTCTGTCTCCCTTCCTTCATCATTTTCTCTCTCTTGAAAATAGGATCAGTCACAAGAGGCACCTTCTCCAATTGGAAGTGGTTTCTTCATTGCACCAGGACTCACTAGTAAGTGGCACAAGATGTGTTAAGTGGCCTAAAAAGCATGCAGGAGATTGCCGAACAACCCCCCTTCTGCCTTCAGGCCTTTCAAAGACACCATTCCATCAGGAACTCTCACACATTCCCAATAGGGAAGTTGACATTTTGAGCACTTTGTGCATGGCCAAGTTGTATTTTAGTTTTTTGCTTTTGAACACATGAGCAAATAGTGCCCTCCAGTTCAGCCTTCCTGGATATCACCTGGGAACGCTCCAAAAAGTCCAGAACACCATGGCAAAGTGGGGACAGCTCCAAGTGTGCAGTTCTCAAGTCTCCCAGTTCAGCTGTTGCCCTCAGCAGCCTTGAGAAGCAACGAGAATGGTTTCCTGCTGCTGAGAAATCTTACCCAGCTTCAACCTTTAAGCAGTATGCCCTATGCTGTGCAGTAGTGCTAAATAAAAAAAAGTCTATCACTTCATTCTGTAGGTGTGTACACCACGCATGAGCACACCTACACAATGGCTGCTTCTTTTTTCTTTTTATTAGTTGATCCATAGCCTTTTTTGGGGGGTGAGGAACCAAGTGGAGATAGAAGTGGTTTGGGCACAGGGCATCGAAGCAACATGAGGGGTACGGGGAGAAGCACATAGGCGAGAGAGCAAGGCGAGAGAGCAGGGCGGAGAGGAGAAGAGAAGCACACTAGGGAGATAGCTGTAAAACACATGTGGTCTTGTAAAGTAATTAAATAAAAAGAAAAAATTAGTAACTGAAAAAGCAAGCAGTGTAAGGACACAGTAATGCGTCCATGCTCCAGGGGACGGTTAAACACAAGAAGAGGAAGGAAAGCCCACACATGCTAGTGAATAAGAAGCAAGCAAACGAGAGTTACAATGAGCAAACTAATGGTAAGCAATGGACAGGCTCTAAGCCAACTATATGTTTTGCAACAGATATGCACTGTCTAGTACATTTTGTGATCTGCAAAAAATTGAGCAATTTGAACTTCTGTAAAAATCCCACAATTTTTACAAAAAAGCTGGCACAAAATCTTAAAATTGTTGCTCTGGGTCAGTAAAAGGAGGGTGGACAGAAGAGAGATGTTTTCATTCTCTCTCCTGAAATGTGAGAGCCACTATAAGCTTCCTGGAGACAGGAGCTGAACCCAAACTGCAAAGCCATTACAGCCAGCAGTAAAAACACTGCTGGAGACCGGGACACTTCCAGGTAAGTGAGCGTCCTGGACTCCTTTGCCAGGTCTTTCTCATGGCCCCCACTCATGTCCTTCTCCCACCTTCGCTTGTTTTGGCCCCCCACCTACCTAGCCTTGGCAGTCCTCCTTCTGCCCACTGTTGTGCTACTCGCCCCTTCCTCCCTTTGCATTATAACTCTTTCCCATCCCTCCCCTGTCACCCTTTTTCCACCCCCACCCCCACCCCCCAATCCATGCAGTTTGCTCTTCCCGACCATCCAGTTACTTTTTCTGGCCCTCCTGCCCCCTCTGACTCCCCCACACATCCAGCAGCGAGAAATACAAGGTGCTGCAGGGTGCAGTTAGATATCTCCCTCCTCCCACCTTTGTTAAAATGGGACATGAGTGGAGGGAGCCCCGATAATGGCTCCCTCCAGCAGACTGGAAGAGACATGTTAGGATGGTGCCAGAGAGAGCACACATTTAATATTGAAATCTGCACTCTCTCTGGCATCAGACATCTTACGATTGCTGCACAGTGCTGGTTTGCTATCTGAGCCAAAGTATTTATGTGATACGCACATTGTGTGCTTGTCACTCAAATACTGCTGATTTTGCTTTTTATTCTCCAAATGTATTGTTTAGTGGTCGCAAAATTTGGCAAACCAGTCAGCAATGTCCTGGGAGGGTCTGTCTAATAAACAAGATCAAAAATGACAATGAAACTTCCTATGCCCCTAAAAGGTACAATATTAATATTTGAACATGTGACGGCAATCTTACGCTCTTTTTATGAATCTTATTGTTCTTAACTTATTTGCACTGATACTGTATGCGTACTATGATTTGCTCCTTCCTCTGGAAATAAGAGGTGCTGTTATTACCCTTACTATTGTGTATGGTCCTTGGGCAGCATCTTGGTCCGATTGGAGAGGAATGGGGTGACAACTGTAAGATGTATGGATGGATGTAACCAAAATGTGCAATAATTGTTTTAATGAAATTTGCATTTGTATTGTGCTTTTATGATCTGTTTTGGATCGAAATAAAGCGATTATGATCATGATTATGTGAACATATATGAACTCTACATATTCAAAACATTAATAAATCGGCCTTGTTTAGGCATAAATGTTGCATTTTGTCAACTTTTCTTCTGGTTTTATTCCTCAAAAATTACCCTCATGCACTGTCTTTATGCCTCCTCCTAATATCCTGATTCGAGACAGGTAGCAGGTAGCATAGCGTGTGCAACACGTAATCAACAAAACTAACATGACTAGATTGGGACATAATTTCTAGAGAATTCTAAATTCTGCAGAATCAATTTTTTAATTCTCATGTACAGTCATTTCACAGAGTCAATTCTGCACACAAAAATCAGAAGAGTTCCATAAAAATATATATTTAATAAAACAGCACGAGAATAATTTAAAAAATAGCCGCTCTCCTTTTTCCTCTGAATTGTACGTTAGAAACATGTAATTACGGTAGGCGAAGATACTGACGATCAAATGCGACATAGACCCAAGCAATTCAGAGACCAAGCTCACCTGTACCGAATCAAAACTCTCCGGTACAAGTTCAGCGCCTTCCCTCGGGCGGATGAACAGGCCTAGCCAGTTTTTTCAGTTCAGCTTGACTACCACGTCTGTTCTCCCCGCCTTGGTGGAGCAGAGACCTCTCTCTGGCATCAATCTTTCAGCAGCCCCAGCTACATGCAGACCTGTGTCGCCTGTGTGTACCTGGAGAGGTGTCTGCCCCTTGGCGCAGATCAGCACGGGAACTCGGACCACTGCGAGGACATTGATGGAGAGGCAGAGACAAGAAGAAAGATGGAGGCTGCCAATTGTGGACGAATTGAGAAATGACATCCAGGCCATGTTTGAATAAGATTATGGACTGGAATGCGGGTCACCCCCTTTTATTTGCTTATGTGTTCAAATGCAAAAACTAAAATAAACTTGGGAAACGATGCGTCGTTATTCAGCCTAGCCTTCTGTGGTGCCATGTAAAGGAGTGGACAGACCGCCGGGAAATCTAGGGATCTCCCAGCAGGCTGAGGACAGCCTCTGAAAAGCTAAGGGGGCTTGGGCAGGTCAGTAATAGTACAGGCCTTTCCTGACTGGACCGGCTCCCATCCCAGAGAAAGGAAACCACCCATCTTTTCTTTACACGGGCCGTCTCTCACCTCCGCCCACCAATCACTCAACATGTTGTGGATACGGCACGAGCTTAGAGTGGGCCTTTTCGCCACAGCAGCTTGTTCCTCAGCATTCATTGTGCTGTTGAGCCTGGTCTGGTCATCAAAGGAGAAACAAAAACCCTGTTGGGGCAATGTCACTAATGGAACAGTTCCTATTTAGGTGAATGTTACAAAATTCAAACTTTTGTAAATGTCCACCTTTCCACAGAAATTGGACAGGTTTGTGTTCAGTCTTGATCACAAAATAATAATAATATTTTCCCATATTGCCCTTCACGTCAAAGTTCTTTACATGGCAAAGTAATCAATTTATATGATTTGTGACTCATCAAAGGTGCCTCCATCATTTAAAAGTATTTCATAATGGACATAAATGTTCTAAAATTTAGCAATACAACTGGACTTCATCCTATCAATTCAGAAAGATTCAAGGCTGAGTTACCTTAGTTGGTCATCACATTGCTTATATTCAGTTACAGGTAAAATAGCAAAAAGAACTTCATCACCATCCAGCAAAGCCAACCAAATGAGCCATCTCAATAACTGAAATAAAATCCTAGTGACCAAAAGAGAAATTAGAAATGGTCTACGGACCTTCTTCAAAAACCTAGTGAGTCATCTCAACAGGTAAACGAAGCATCTCAATCAGAGCCGTCCCAGCAACTGAGGCATCTATAAACAAGCATTGGGAAAGCCAAAAAGTTTCGCCTATGCGAGATCTATTGGCTTTGTCAATGCTTTGTTTTAAATGTTGCACAGCAGTGCGAGCTGCTGTGCTACATAGCTTAAAGCAAGAAAAAAAAGTGATATGATGTGGTTAGACCGCATCATAGCGATTTATTTTTACTTAAAGCTATGCACACACAAACGAGTTAAAATTGTTATTTTCCCTATACTTAATATGCAGTTTAAATTCTTGAACAAATGCCCACTTCAGTTACCAGCTTGTCAAAGTGTAGCTAGCAGGAACACTGAGCATTGAGAGTTTGTGGCGTTACGGCCAGAGCTGCTGACTTTGGAGCTGGGGAACCAGGTTTGAGTCCCTGCGCCGGGCCAACATCCTGTGATTCTGGGCAAATCGCTTAATCTCCCTGTGCCTGTAAAAATGAATGTGTCCTTGTGTAATGTAACTGGCACTCATGTAAAGTGCTCCAAGTCCTTCCAGTAGACTTTGCACTATATAAAACAAGCTATGATAGAGGGAGGCAACTGCGACTGGGTGGGGAAGAGGCATGCAGTGACAGGAGCGAGGTGGTAGGAGGGACAGGCCAGCAACGAACCGGGAAGGTGCATGCAGTGACGGAAGTTAGGTTGTGGTAGGGACAGGCAAGCTACGAACAGAATGCGGATGCTGGAAAGAAAATAAATAAAGTAGGTTGCAAGTATGTGGCCAGTGGAAGGACACTGGCCCCCCAGAAGGAGTACTTGGTCCAAGTTCCACAGCTAGGACCAAGACGTGAAGCTGAGAAGGAAGCTGGGGCAGAAGGAGGCAATGACCAACAGGAAGAAAGAATGCATGAGTGACGTTGTAGCCAACCAATGGTAAGTAATGGTAACTAATGGGCGGGCTCTAAGCCCCTTTTAAGATTTTTTTTTTTGTTACAAGAGATTTCACAAGCGCCGTGTAGGCAAAACCTACAAAATAACATCCCCATTGAAACTTGCATATGAAAATTCCCAGTCAGCAAATTAGCTATTTTACCAACCACCGAGCCATCTGAACAACCAGAGGTTAAATCCCATCAAAACAATAAAACTCAATATCCCTGCAATCTTATCAAGTAAGTGAGCTCCCTCCTCAAGGTCTTCCGATTGACGGACTGGCATCTCACTAACCAGCACAATCATCTCTCCAGCTAAATGAGCACATTTAACAACACAAAGGAGCATAACCAAATGAATCAAATTCCTCCAAGCATATACTAAAGGCTAAATCAAGCTACTCATAGAAGAAAATAGTACAATTCAAAACGATCTGTCCAGTGTGAACATGAGACAACACTACATAACATACAATAAATAACAAACCATCATCAACCAAACAGAAAGCTAAGATCGGAAAACAGTTCATTTGACCTTAAGCAAATTTAAAAGATGCAAATTTAGAGCCTGAAACCTTAGTATCAAGGGAGCCATGCCTTGAAACTAAGTTCCATTTGATGTTTGATCTAACAGCAGTGCTAAAAAATGTAGAACTTCTCTTAAGACTTTCCTGATCCACAAACGTTTTAACTGTTCAATTTCTTCCAATACTTCTGAGTTACTATATTTCCACCGATTACTTCCCCACCTTCCGTTCAGCTCCCATGTTCTCCTTCCATCTGCTCTCTCCAGCCCTCAAGTCTTTGCCCTGCTTTTACACTCCACTCTTTCTAGGCAAGCTGACAGCCCTGCATTCATTTTGTGGTACATCAGTGTTTAGAAAAGAGTTATCAAAGGCGTGTAGAACTATATAATTCAAATAATAAATACATATCATAGGCAAATTAATCCATCTCAGTTTTCACCAACAGATCTATATTATCCTCTAATGGAGGCATTTCCAAACCCAACTGAGCCAACTCCCCAGTCAAGCAACTTAACACTAACTGATCAATCATATTAACTGAACCATAGTATCATCCAGCTGGGAAAACAACATCTAAATGAGCAACCCCACAAAGCAAGCTATACAAACCATTCACAACTAATTAACCAATCTAAACAACCAACTGAGCCTCCTCATCAGATACTGGGATATCTTGCAAACAATCTGAGTGATCAAATAACAAATCTTAACAACCAACTAAACCATCCTTTAAAAAAAATAGCATATCAACATTAAGCTGAGACATGTCTACAACAAAACGAGACATTCTAACAGGTGACAGATGGTGATCTGCTAAAGTTCGAGAGTGGAGGGGTGCAGGGAAGTTGTGGGGAAGAGGAAGGTTACACATTCCCTGGATTCGAGTGATAGAGCTAAGTGAGCAAATTTTATTTCCACTGGAAAGATTTGGGGTGTTCATCCCTGAAAAAAGTTTTAAATGGCCAAATAGTTCATTTTACAGTAGAATTTTCATAGATATTTTCTAAATAGAGTACTCATTAAATATTCCAGAATTTACATGGTTTGCAAGCAAGGAGGGGTATGGAATTTTATAGTTGTAAGTTTAGTTGTTAAGTAATTGTCTTTTGTTAGCTTTCTAGTCTCTCACAGTAGAACATTACAGTTCTGCATTATAATGTTTTATTATGAACATGCGAAATTTCTAAGAGGGACAAGCTCAACTTGTCTGGATGGTGGGTTTTGGATGGATTTCCTCTAATGTGAATAAACCCAACTTTTTCATCAAGACGTATGTTCCTGCTCATTGCCTCCTGAAATGTACGTTCTGCTGTCTACACTACTACAATCCCTAGGATTGTTGCAAGTTCACCCGCTCCAAGAAAAGGTTTAGTAAATGTTTTTGCAAATTCTGCATTTTTCAACAGAATTCACCCTCGAATGTCTAAAAAAAGCAACAAATCTTAGAGACAGTTCAAAAGTGCCATTTCACATGGCCTTTCATTTTTCATAGCATCTATTTGTACCTCTACTTTTCACCTCCTTTCATCTATCCTTCCACAGGCACTTGGAAACAATCACGCACCCCATTAAAGCATTTCTAGTTCTTACCTACTACTAGCATCTCACTGGTGCCCAACTCCACCTCACCTTTCCCTCTAGCAAACAGTCCTGCTTCTAGTTGTGTCCCCAGTGGCATTGAAGGTTCTCTATCACACGTTCAGAGTTTTGGAAGATCGGCCATTGACTGTGCAAGGCTGACATACAGCACTCTTCAAGAGACCCACCAGTCTAATAAAGCGTTGTGCATTATGCCCTAAACCTACACAAACTGTGCATGTTTTATACCTATTGACTGACAGCCCAGAAGACATCTGCAGCTTGTATTTTTCGAGTTGCACAGCAGACACATCCTGGAACCCTTAAGATCCTGGTTTGCCTCTGATCCCAACCATCAGAGGGATCCGGTCAACCAACCAACTACATTACCTCACCACGGAAATTACGCCATCATGCTATCATGGACTGATATAGCACATTTATTTTCTAAACCAGCGGCATTCGATGTGCCACTTGAGTGCTGTAGGAATATCTTGCATTGACAAGCATCTGATAGATTTCACTTCTACAAGGTCAGGGATTAACACAACAAAACCACAGTAACAATATCACAGTAGAAGCTGATTTCAACTGGTTAAAGCGAGGCAGAGTGATAAACGTGACTTGCCCCAAGAGCAAACATTAGGACCAGATTGGTGAAAAGACTCATACTTTCTGTCATAACACTAAACCCATTGCCTCAACTCAAGGTCCAGATCTCGTCGCTATGGCATGTTATATGTGCGCTGCACCCCGCGGGGATGGAGCAAGCTCGGCTAAAACAGCAGAAGGGTTTTTGAGCCTCAGATGCATAAAATTCTAGCTTCCATCTTGGCCACTTGAAAGATCTGCCAGGCCAGGACTGGGAGCGGGCGACCAACGCTGGTTGTAGAAGACCCTGTCAGAATCCAGATGCCCTCCCAAAAGTTGCTTCATAGAGAGACCAGTGAAACCACGGTAGAAGCTCGCAAGATCGAGGTGAGAGAAGCAATAAATCAGCAGCACACATAATAAATCAGCAGCATAACTTTCCAAAGGCAGAAAAGAAACACATTATCAGTTGCACACACACACACACACAACACCCTATTCAACAATGAAACCCAGTGTCAGAGCTCAGAGAACAAAGATGATATGTTGCATGAGGGTGGAAGCACAGATTGTGGGGAATATGTGAAGCAATATGTTTAGGTGCATTCACCTAGACGTAAAGGTCACGTGCCACTATGTAAAGTGAGTTAAGGTAACGAAATTAAACTCCAAACAAAAGAAACAAGCGATGTTTTTCCTGATAAAAAATAAAATGACTTAAAGAGTTTTTCCCCATTCAAAAACAAATTCTTAAAGTCAGAAACTTCATACCTTTCAATGTTTGGGGAGAAGGCACAGGTACAGCCGTTTAGTTTTTTATACATACACTATTTCGCTTTTCAGGAACTTGACAATCGAACAGAATCAAGCTAATGCAACACCAAACTCTCTAATTTTGATGCTGTAAAGACAAGATGCAAAAGAGGACTGACTTGAAATTAAATTTCTCTGTGGAGAGCGTCAGGACTGTGAATATGAGAACCGTGGAGAAATGTTCTTATCTTAAATAACACAGTGAAATACTGGCAACACAGACCTCTCTCTGAGTCATCAAGCAATATGCTGACGTGAAAATGTAAAGATAGCGGTTAATAATTATAAGAATCCATTCTGAGCTTCTTTTTGAAATGCACAGATTATCAATTCAATACGTGAAAATAAAAAAAAGCATGGCATGCATTTATAAAGCCCACACCAGGTTTGTAACCTGAGAGTCACCCTTAGGGTACAAAAACAGCAGCTTAGGAGCTAACACAGCCGCTAATTCAACCCTGTGAACCTGGACTCCTTCAGGAAAGATCACCCAAAGATTGAAATTCAAAGCACATATCACACACTCACTAGACTCGTCCCCTGTCTGAATTCCAATGAAATAGTGAGAACTGCATTTAACCTGTTTCTAGCGGATTCGTTTTTCCTCCTTTTGAAACCAGTTAATGGCAAGTAGAAGACAGCTGAACCGAGTGGCACTTGTAGCCGCTTTCTTCTCTGAAAATAAGGTATTAAAAGGACTTTTAGGCAGTATTTGAAGCCCAGAGGAGGCAGCATGTAACTTAGCTAAGGGGTTTTACTTGCATAAAGGTGACGGTATGTGAACGGATGCGAAAGGGTGAATTAAATACCTTTTCTCTCCCAAAAAAGTCTCAGAATCTACCATTAAAAAAACCTGCGTTAGGAATCACACACTTTTGGGCCTATTTCCAAACTGCATTTGGTAGTACGTTTAGAAGTGCTACAATAGTACTACTAAATGCTATTCACATACCATCTTGGGTCTATGCCTCCGCCCTATCTTTTATTTGTGGAGATCTCCTCCCCAACTGCAGACCTCTTTGAACACATAATTTCAGTGATAAATGTGGGAGGGATAGAGGGAAGTGGCTGTAAAATGGGAATACTTGCTACTGAGGGGGCGAGGATTAAAGAAGGAGTAAAGAGGGGATAAGGAAGAATAAGGGAGGGTTTTTTCAAGTGGCACGCACCCACCCAAAAAGAGTAGGCCCTTCCTATTCACACACTGCCCTTCTATAGTTACTACAGTCAAAAAAGACCCAAAACAGTTGTAAATGTACTTCAGCTCAAAGCTGGAGTATGTCTGCACCACCCATTGCCACTCACTGGTAGTGCAACACCCTCCAATAGAAATAATGGCAGCAGGGACCTAATAACCTATAGGAACTGATGTTAAAATAAATTACATTTTTTAAATTTTTAAAAAGTTTAGTTAAATTTTACTAAATGTTAAAAATGGTTTCTAAAAATAAAACAATTATTCATTTACTTTAGAATATTTAATGAACTTTTTTACATTTAAAAATGAATGCAACATTAATATGTATTAAATTATTACATTAATCAATTCTCCACACCAATTTTCATAATTTTGAAATATACAGTAATATATATGTTATTACTTTAGGTTGGATTTATTTTGAAATTAAACTTCTGAAAAATAATTTTGTTTTAAAGTTGGTATAGTCAAAATATTTACAATTTCAATTTAAAACTAAGTTAGCAATGCTGTAACATTTTACTGTATCGTTCTATATTTAACAAACATATTAACTTAATTTACATTAAAATTTAGCTTAAAATATCTTATTAAATATACTTTACCATACGGAGATCTCCGCCTCAATAGCAGAGGTCTACACCACGCGTGCAGAACGTCAAATATTGCTGTAAAGCCTCTGCTAGTAGTATCTTTACAGTCATATTTCACAATTTTAGTGACTCCCCCCCTCTATTTCGGGAGGTGGGGACGTGTAAGTCTGCACTTTTGAGGAGCTTTACACTCGGAAATGTTGAATAGCCCAAAGTTGCAAAGTTAATCAAAAGTGAAAGAGTAAGCTTGCACATATAGATTTACTCACATATGAGTTTACCTTTGTGAATAGGCCCCATGGATAAATTGCTTAAGTACGTCTCTGCTGTTTTGCTTGATATGAATGGCTGCTTGTTGCCCTCCCCAACTCCCTACTTGATCATCCCGTCACTCAATGAAATCTCCAAGTACTCCTTTTGTTAATTTCTAAGGAGCAATTGAAAAGGAGGTTTTGTGGCTTATGTTGTCCGTCCAAGGCAATTTAGGACCATGTTGCACAGTTATCCAGTATGTATCTCCAAGAGGTACTATAATTTGGACTAATATGTAAGAATACCTGACAGCATAACATCATTAAATATAATCACATACCCAGAGAAATCATGCTGTATACGTGGCTGTCCCATTCAAAATGTCCCTGGTAATGTCACATGTGGTGTCACGTGTGAGATCATGTATGTCATTTGTAATGTGAACTCTCTCATTGTGAGTGAGAACATGAGCACTGCGTTTGGTGTGTGAGTTGATGTAATGTGATTGTTCACTCTTCTGCTTAAATATCTATGTTTATATCTACTGTATATGAAAAAATAGCATGGCATACATGCAGATGTGGAGAGCGAAATATGTTATTTATTACCATATGTTGAGGGAGGGGAAGTGCATCATGGCCCATTAAGAAATAGCATATTACACTGTGTGTACCGGATGGATAGATCGATCGATGGATGGATGGGACAATGTCAAGATTAAGTGTCAAAATGGTATTGTGGACCTCATAAGTGCTTTAGTCCTTAAGTGCTCTTTAAGTGTTCATTACACTGGTTTCAATATACTGCAATAGTGAAATGTTTATTGGGAGTTCTGTATTTGTACTGGGAAATGGCATTTGTTTGTAGATTTAAGTGGAAATTACGTGAAGTGTGTGTATTACGTGAAGTGTGTGTATTACGTGAAGTGTGTGTGAGTATTACGTGAAGTGTGTGTGAGTATTACGTGAAGTGTGTGTGTGTATTACGTGAAGTGTGTGTGTGTGTATTACGTAAAGTGTGTGTGAGTATTACGTGAAGTGTGTGTGAGTATTACGTGAAGTGTGTGTGAGTATTACGTGAAGTGTGTGTGAGTATTACGTGAAGTGTGTGTGAGTATTACGTGAAGTGTGTGTGTGTGTATTACGTGAAGTGTGTGTGTATTACGTAAAGTGTGTGTGTGTATTACGTAAAGTGTGTGTGTGTAGTACGTGAACTGTGTGTGGGGGGATTACGTGGTGAGTGTGTGTGTGTGTCTGCATGATATATAAATTTAGACGGGAACGAAAGATTTCCGCTCAAACCCCATAGATCATATGAACATGACTGTTTGTGTTACATATTTAATACTGTAAATCAAGCAGGCTTTTCAAGTATAAAAAGTACACCATCATTAAAATAACATGTCCTAATTTCACAATTGCTTAGAAAACAACAACGTAAAAAAGCAACGTCAAACAAGAAAAAAAAGCTTAAAGACACACTTGTATTCTGAAGTTTACTTTCAGAGTGTCTGCAAGTCACCTTAGTTTTTAATGAAAAATGAAGAGAAAGTAAGTTATATGACTTTAATTAAATGCATCTATTAAAGGGGCGAAGCCTCTGGAATAGCTCGTTGGAGGGCTGCAGGCTCTTTCACCAGCACCAGGCCAGAGTGTCTGCATCCGCCGCCTCCAGGCAACTTTTAATGCACAAATAAATCGGCACCCGAGGTGATGACAGAATATTATGCAGTGTGGCAGCCAAGGAAAGTACACAGGGCAGGCTTAACCTCTTCCAGGCACAGATGGAGTGGGCGCCGGTGAGGTGCGAGGGAAAGACAGAGAGGGTAATGAGAGAGAGAGAAGCACGCACAAATGAGAGTGCACTGTGAGGTAAGGGATGACAGAACAGAAAGAAAGAAACAGGGAGAAAGAAAGAGTATCATGGGAAAGAGAAGGAGATAGAGGCAAGAAGTGGAGAGAGAAGTTGGGGAGTAGCAGAGCAAAAGAGATAGAAAAACATAATGAGTGAAAAGTGAGAACGAGAGCACGAGAAAAACAGTGAGGCAAGGGAATGAGTGCACTGAGAAAGAGAGGAAAGGGATGAAAGAATGACATGATGGGAAACAGAGAGAAAGAAAGAGTATAATGAGAGAAAGAGAGGTAGGTAGAGGCGAGAAGTGGAGATAGAAGGTATTCAGAGGTAGAGCAAGAGAGAGAGAAAAACAATGAGTGAAGTGAGAAAGAGCACAAGAAAGACAGTGAGGGAAGTGAATGAGTGCGCTGAGAAAGAGATAGAAAAATGCAACGAGAACAAGCAGGTAGACAGATAGAAAGAGGGGGATAAGGAGAGGGGTGAACAGAAGAAGAACAAGAGAGAGTGAAAGATTATAAAGACAGAGGAGGTGTGGAAGAAAGAGTGAGAGAGAGAACGAAGTGAGATGACAGAGACCCACCGGGACAGGGAACAAGAGAGAAATAGTGAAAAAAGGAGCGAGAGCATGAGACAGCGAGAGAGAAAGAATAGAGAGATGATATGGTGGAGAAAGACAAAAAGGAAAGGGAGAGGCGGCAGAGAGAAAGTGGGTTTAAGAGAAGGAGAAGAGTATCCGGACTCGTGGGATAAACTGGATCCATTTCTCTCTGATTTCATCCCCTCATCTGTTGTGTGACACAAGGATCCACATTTTCGTGTACTCGTTGCACAATCTCCTCCCCACTGTCCAAGGAGCAGACTCAGGGCCATCAACCTTGGCTTCCATTTCTACTCAGGTAACACCAAACCTACCTGTTGAGCAGAAGATCATCTTCCCTACTCTCCAAAGGTTTGGGCATTGTTGAGGAGTGGAAGAAGCGACTTGACCTTGAAACTCAACAGAGTTAAGACAGAACGCATCCTGCTATACCCACAACTTATGGTACATTCTTCACTCATCGGGCCTCCACCCCTGAGTCCCTCCATCTTCAGCCACCAAGTCAAGTCTTCTGCATCCGCCTGGACCCCAGAATGAATCTGGTCAATGACCGAGATATGCCCCAAACAGAAACAGGGAACGGAGAAGCCTATTCTCCAACTCAGATGATTGAAAATGAACGCCCAATACAGCTCCAGAGCTACATCCTGTGGTGGCGCACAGTGTCCTCAACGCAGCCCTGGCCAAGCCAATGCTTTTTGTGTATTCCTCCCAGATCACCAGCTGAGCAGACAGTAGAAGATGTGCAGTGCTATGCAAGGCTAGTGACAACCTTTCAATCCGGTTTCAGGAAAGGCTGCAGTACAGAAACCGCCATGCTAACCATTGTGGATGACATCCACAGTTCCCTTGACAATGGTGAGACCTGCCTTCTTATCCTCCTCGACCTCTCTGCAGCTATCGATACAGTTAACCATTCCTCCTTACTTAATTCGCTTAAAGCTCGCTTTGGCCTTAATGGTCTTGTCCTCAAATGGTTCGCTTCTTTCCTCCAACACAGACCACAGCAAATCAAAATCAAGGACTGCCTCTCTAACCCAACACCTGTCTCCCTGGGCATCCCCTAGGGCTCTATTCTCTCCCCCTCTCTCTTCAACCTCTTTATGGAACCCCTTACCCTCATTCTGAAACAAGCTGGAATCAACTATCACCTCTATGCTGATGACACCCAACTCTACTATAAGATTAGATCCCACTCTGATGTACTTCATTTAAACAATACCCTGAGTAAGATCCAATCCTGGTTCTACTCCAATCATCTCAAACTGAACCCTAAAAAAAACTGAAATCATTCTCTTCTCTCCAAAAAACAACCGGCTCCCCATCCAAAGCTGGATCATGTACCTCAATGCCCTCAATTGTTCGCTTTCCTTATCCAACTCGGATAAATCACTGGGTTTCACTCTTGACAAAAACCTGACTCTTAATGACCACATAAAAAGCTCGGCTAAAGGAGCTCTTTTCACCCTTCGACACCTCAAGAAAATCAAACCCTTCATTCCATTAGACGACTTCAAATGGGTTGTCCAATCACTAGTCCTCTCTAAACTTGATTATGGTAACGCTATCCTCACCGGAACCCATAAAGTACACCTAGCCCCACTTAGATCTGTTCTCAACTTGGCGGCCAGGCTCATCACTGACTATAAACGATTTGACCACCTCTCTCCGGCCCTTAAAGCCCTAAATTGGCTACCCGTTGAAGGAAGATGCTTCTATAAGACTGCATGCATCACACACAAAGCTCTTCACCAACAAACCCCGGTGTACCTTTCAAACAAACTCAATAAAGCGGGCCGCTCCCGACCAACGAGAAGCACCAATGCGCTCCTCCTCGTCCCCCAGCTGTTAAAAAAGAAAACCACCCAATCTCGCTCCTTCTCCGGGAACGCCCCGTTCATCTGGAATGCCCTCCCTATTGACCTGCGTTGTAACCCCTCCTACCTCAGCTTTAAAAAAGACCTTAAACTTCTCCTTCTCAACAAATATTGGGGTCCATAACCAGTCCTCTGACCTTGCTTTCTGCTTCCCCTGCATTGGTTATTTCTCTGTTTCTCCTGGTTTCTCACCTCGCTCTCCCTTTTCACATACCACCCTGTTTACTCTGACCCTACCCTCTTTTTTTCCCCACCTGCCCTCTCCTAACATTACCTCCTATCTCTACCTTTTCTTTCTTTCTCTGTTTTTACTCTCTTCTCTGTCCTAAACTGTCACGCCCTATTTATATTATTTAATTGTTTATTACCCGCCAATCCGCCCAGAATTACTGCTCCCCTTAACCTTATTATGAGCTGTACCTGCGTGTTTTTGGTTACCCTGTAAAATTGCTCTCCTTGTTTTGCCTCTACTCATGTAATGTGCTTATTGCCCCACTTTAACTTAATGTGAGATGTACTTGCTTGTTTCTGTTTACCCTGTACAACTGTCTTTCTTTGACTGTTTCTTCTCATGTAAAGCACTCTGATACCCCCGGGTCTAGCCAGCGCTTTATAAAACCTTTCAAATAAATAAACAAATAAAACAACCTCGTGCAAGGCAGCCCCTAAGGCAACTATCTCAAAAATGATATTGACTCTGTTAGAGCTACGATAACATTCAAGACCATCTCCTGTAACTACACATGAGCTGCAGGAGCAGTTCAGGCAAAAGAATCACTTCAGTTATTCTTCACAGACAGTAGCTTCCTTTTTCTAACACCATAGAGATAGCGGAAGTAGTATGACGGGCCTTTTAACCCAGGAGTACTTCACATGGAGTGATCTAACTTGATCTTTGAGCACAATGGTGGGCAGTAACGTTAAAACTCAGGCTTGCAATGTGTTAATAAATGTTGATCAAACATGCAATATTAGGTTCAGAAACTAGCGCAGGCAAAAGTCAAACATTTAAAAGATCAGAAATCTCACTGCTCATGTCCAGGGGTTGCACAAGAAGTCCAGAGCATTTCACCTAGCAAGGCAGGGGTGGCCATTACATTTACTACCCACCCTTAATTCTGCCCAGGCTCACAAACCTCTTTGCTCTACTAGCCTGCTCTTCCACGCGGCAGCACCATACAAAGCGCGGATAGGAGCTAGAATCTTTCATGTGCTTGCTCGAAGAAAAGCTTCTCACACGAAATCTTTCCCACCTATATGCCCTCCAAGAAGTCACTGAATCCTACCTTCCCCTTGACCAGTCTACTGGCCAATAATCAGACACTAGAATCAGCGGCAATGCTGGTAAGTTTGCCAAAGATGTTACAAGCAAGCCCAGTGCATGCAGGGAACAAGAGTTCAGCTTATTAGCATGTCTGCTAGTGGGCTACACTGAAACAATGGGCATGCTACCTCGAGTGGGCTTGAGGAATTAAACAGAGATGCAGCAAGCGTTGATGATGTAATAAACCGGCAGGACACAACAAGCGTGCATTATGGGAGAAGTTAACATATCTAGGAATCAGAATCAATGTAAAAAGCAGACATTATGTAAGAAGCATTCAAAGCCCCTGGAGGCCACTGCTATTATAGTGAGTGCCACAAGCGACAAAAATAAATCCCTGCAGCCAGTGAGAGGAAAAGGTGAAAAAAGAGATATAGACAGGAAGGAGAGGAGGTGAGTGAGAAAGAGGAATAAACGCCAGGGAAACAGAGGAGTCAAATAGGTAAATGGACAGAGAAAACGAGAAAATGATAGGGACACTGGATTGAGAATAAAGACTGGTCGTCAGTAGGGGGAATAAAACCGAGTGGTAAAAGGAAGACCAAACATAGGGTGACTGAAAAGCACAGCACATACAGACGTGGAAATGGCAGTAAGAATAATTCTGTCAACACTGTGTCGAGGACGTTAAAAAAACAGACACCGTTTCCAATACTATATCTCATATATATAAGCAAGCTGTTGAATCGGTGATGCGACATGCAATGTAACAAGACTCCTACATGGACCCCCGCATGCATTCTGCATCCAGGGCTCTTCAAGATGTTCAGCATTCCACAACACATTCACCACTACCAATTACACACAACTTCCCACTTAATACACAACATAACACGACCCGCACACATACACAGGCACCTTAGCAAACAACTCCACGTACAGCCAGTATGATAGTTTAGCAGGTTGAGTGCTCATGGTTAAGATCTGTGCATGATCAACAGGTCAAAGTTTTGAATACTGGCAAGACTGACTCAACCTTTCATCCTTCTGCGCTTGGCAAAATGAGTAATAACTGTACATAAAATGCTGTGTGTAACAAACATGTCATTGCTACAACAAACCTCTAGAACTTGAGAAATATCAAAAGACATTTGCACGTATTCATAAGCAACTCCTCCTTTCAGAAGGCATTGTTCTGACTCTCATAGGTTCCACGCCAAATTGACACCTGGATACTTGGAAAAATATTCCACCAAAACTATTGCACATCTCTACCTCTCCAGAAACACAGCAAAACGCCCCATTGAGTTAACTGTTCTAGGTTCCCATTATCGTGAACCAACTCCACTGGATAAAAGCACAAATGGATTAACCAGTGAATCGTAGACTCTGCTGTCAGGAGATTCACAATTCTACCCTTCTACATCCACCAAAATATTCTCACACACTATTTGCTTTCTATTCGACATTCCAAGACATCCCTCTTGCGCTAGAATACGGATCCTCTTCCTCAAACTCACAGGAGGCAGTATGTTGTTCCATCAAATCAAAAAAATTCTTCATCCTCCAACCAACTCCGCTCTCACTTTGTACAAAGTTTGCAATTCGCCATGGAAAACTCTTTACTAAAGCTATCCTCCATTCCTAAGCTTTTTCCCCTGCACCGAACACCTCATTCTCCTCAATGTACTTCCGTCACTTGTCTTCCTACATGCAAATACCCTACTTTAGCAGCAAACACAGCTCTTGTAAATCAAACACCCTGACAAAAGACACCTTACGCTGCTGATCATCTAAAGGCATGCTGGGAATAGAATTAGCATGAACAGCAGATTTCTTACGTTTCGTCTGGTCATGCCCGACTGTGATGACATGCTGGAAACAGGACAAGGCCCAGATATAGGCCGCTGTAGGTAGATTGATCACTACTTGATGAAACACTGTTTTTGGCGTGCATGAGAATCCCAAAAGGGGAAAGTTATGTCATTGTGGCCTTATGACTTCTTGCCAAAAGAGGTGTGGCTATAAACTGACTGCAGACACCGGCCTGTCTCACAACCTATGGCGCTGACAGGGAATAGTTAATCACAGAGGAGTCACATATAGCCAGGGTTAGAACAGGTGATTTGAAGATATGATTTGCGAGCACTTATGGAAATGTCAACCCCTGAGTGCAGATCCGACATAAGATGGCTTTTAAAAATGTTGTAATTTTTATTTGAATGATGATGGAGGTTGTAATGGGACTTGTGATACAAAAACTTTGCACAAATCGGCTGATAGAAGTTCATTTATAAACATCCTTAGATCCCACCCAGTAGTCAGTGCTGAATTTGGCTTTAGTTCGTTGCCCCATGAGATAGAACACATTTTGTTTTTGGCAAGTTTAATTTGAGATATAGAGCAGGCATCCAGGTTTGGATGAGTCTGTGGCAGGAGTGGTGGAAGTAAATGTCATATGTTGACAACAACTTGAAGTACAGCCAGGTTCATGGGATCATGCTCCTGGAAAGCTTCCCAGGTGTAGCGTGGTATCATTTTACAATGGATTGTTGCTGCAGGGCAACACCCAACAAGTGCGAAGGGCTCAAAAGGCCCATTGGGGTTCATCATCAAGATCTATGCCACCTTGTCTTTTGCCTGCATTTATGTGGTAACATAGACATGATCCCTGAAGTACAGTCTACAATGTGTGGAGGACAAAAATATTGAGGGTGTAATATTAAGCTGCAACAATAATATCAACTGGAGAAAAACAACTAGCACTATATTGCCAAGGTTAGTTTGCAGGTAAATATATCTCTGCTTGTATTTTTCCTACTTTTTTTTTTTTTAATCAGGCCCTTAGTATTTTGCATATAAATAAGACTGAGTGAATCTTGACATACCTAAGAGTCTGAGTTACAAAAAAAGAACGAATATGTGAGACCTCTGCTTGAACATATTTTCCTACTTTTGCAATTCTCAAATATTCACCAGAATACACCTGGAAAGCTGTGCCATGTGCATGTTCAGAGTGCTGCTTTTGGAAAGGTCATGTGACTTTCCCTGAGGGATCCTACTCCAGTTGTTCGGAGTTCTCCATAGCAGAAAAGTTATACAGGGAGACTAGGATTCCCAGTACAAATGCATTTCTTTCTCCTCAGTGAAAATATTTTTTACCCATGGAGAACGTTACGCCAGCCCTATGCTAGAGTAGGAGTGCCCACAAATGTGCACGTTTGTGGGCATTCCCAAACTTTCAAGACATACTACACCTTGGAATGCCCACTTGCCCACCCCTTCAATCGGATTTACAACTACATACATTACCGCACTGGTGGTAGAGATCTACTCACCCATAAGTAGGCTTACAACGGAATACCTTTGCGAATTTCTGGCAGGTGTAAAACAGGCAAATTCAGTCGTAAACATATTTTTACAACCACATTTACCTTAGTGAACGGTCCCTATAATGTTTTTGCATCGCCATTATGTGTTTTCAGATAAAAGCAAATATGTTGCCCTTTAAAACTGCAACAAACATTAAACACAAGACAAAAACCTTCACTCTATAGAAAAAAAACGGTTCCTGTCAGAGGATATGACATTTGAAAGTATGGAAACATATTTTTGATATTTTGAATACAAGATATTTTTTGCAATGAAGTTATACACATGGATGTAATGTTTGTATTGAAAAATTGTTTTTGGGAGCCTACTAATTTCGTTTTTCTTTTTGTCATATTTATCCTGGTTAGAAGTGGAAATAAACGTTGCCTAAAATGAAAGGGAAGCAACATCCTTTATCAGCCAAAGGTTGCCACTGAGAGGGGATAGATGTGCGCAAGGAATGTCCTTTCTGCAAATGGTATGCCTGGGTTCTCCTTCAACCTTAAACATGTCATCAACTGCATGAGTGTTAACGTTCAATGCAGTCATCATCCCGGAGGGCTGAAAATGGACACATTTTGGAGGTTTTATGAATGCATCCATTTGTGATCCAGCATTACTCTGCAGTGCGCTACAGGGTGTGGCGATGGAAATGTCTGTATAAGGGATGTCCACTGGAGAAATCTCTAAGCAATATGTATTGACAGTGTGGGAAAGGATTCTAGAATAATCTTTGGTTGACATTTCCAGAGATTTCTCGATGACAATGACTCGCATAGAGATCTACAGGTGGATGACCCCACCTGAATTTTATACTGAGAAAGTCTCATGGAGAATCTGTTAAATCTCGACGGGGGCGTCTTCTGGATATCATTTTATGATGGTTCCTCTTGTAGACGTGGGGAGGGTTCTGTGGCTACTGCATGGGATCGTTTTCAGGGAACGTCTGCAGAGAGATGCCTTCTTCAGATGTCATGATGGAAGATGTCCTCTAGAAAACACGGGGAGTGTTATCTTATAGGTCAATCTGCTGGGGAGATGTCTCCTCGGAGTGCATGGGGTGGGTTTCTTCTGTAGAAATGTGAATGAAGTCGTATTCTGGATCAGACAATATGGAAGATGCCATTAGAACATTCTGAATATAGGATACATTCTTCATCTGTGTGAAGAGGAGATGTTTTCCTAAGGTGCTTGTATAAGTCTCAATCAAGCTGCCTTAGTGGAGAATATCTGCATTATTTTATTCAATGTGAATTCTTTTATAAGACGCATGGGCAGCCAGATGTCCGTGGAGGGGTAGTCCATGCGGGAGGGGGCTGACGTTCGTGGTTTTATGCAATTTGCTAATATCTTCTTGAGACATCTGTAATGCTGTTTGTTTCCAGTAGAGGGGGCAGGAGGGGTTCAGTCCTAAATAGAAACCTGTGTGCATATGATCTGAGTAAACGTCACACTACTTTATAATGTCAAACCTGAATATTTTCAGCATTTTCGCTATAAAAACAAATGCACAAGGCCTTTCTGTTGGGATTGCTGTCGTTGCCGTTCAAGGGGAAAGGTGGTGCCAAGCAGTCTGCCTCGCTAAAGGCCAGCGAGTCTGCTCTGCCACCCTGCAAGACGCCTCCCGTACCCCCCGCCTCACCTGCCACCGTGCTGTCCACAAACCGGTCTGACAAAACCGAGCCACCTCCTGTGCAAACAGTCAGCTTTTTCCTTTCTGGGGACTGGGCAGAGCAATCATTTCCACATGTTTAACATCTGTGGGTCTCGGAATGGTTCCCTGTGCGCGCGCTCTTCCCGCCCCTTCCCTCGTGCGCGCTGGGCTCCGCCAGTTAGAACGTCAGTATTTGGTGGTCCAGTGCTGGAAAATTGCCTTCAGACCCCCTGCGGGGGGCAGGCAGACGAGTTGATTGATGGGTGCCGCCGCCCGTTCGTTCTACTGCAGTGGTGTTTGTACACATTTTTGGCAGATTATGGAGCCTTTGCAAAGGGGTTTGTTCCTATGTTTTTTTGCCAGGTTCCAATGTGGTGCGATTTGTGTAATCTGTAATCCGCAAAAGGAACGCATCCATTAATTTCTTCATAAATTGCAAACAGTTATTACATTTTGTTTTTTAAAATAATTACAATTTGAACAGAGCGTTAAGGCAGCGCATTGGGATGTAGATAGCAGGGCAAATCCTACAAATGTCCACTCTCCAATCAATCAATCAATCAGACGTTTGTTAAGCACGACTACTCACCCGTAGCGTTCTCAAGGCGCGGGGGGGGTGGGGGTTAGCAGGTTCCAGTCCATCAAGGGGGGGTCTGTCGAAGAGCCAGGTTTTGAGGTTTCTTGTGAAGATGGGGAGCGATGTTGTCTGTCTGAGGTGGAGCGGAAGGGCGTTCCAGGCTCTGGCCGCGAGGAAGGAGAAGGAGCGGCCTCCCGATCTGATCTTTCTGGTGCGGGGGACCACGGCGTAGGAGAGCTGGGCTGATCGTAGGGTCCTCTGGGGTGCGTGGAATTTGAGTTGGCTGTTCAGGTATGCTGGTCCGGTGTCTTGGAGGGCCTTGTGAGCGTGGGTGAGCATCTTGAAGGTGACTCCAGCTTCGATGGGGAGCCAGTGGAGTGTGCGCAGGTGCTGGGAGATGTGGCAGTGTCTTGGCAGGTCGAGGACCATTCTTGCGGCGACGTTCTGGATGTTCTGTAGCTTGCGGGTGAGGTTTTTGTTTATTCCGGCATAGAGTGCGTTGCCCTAGTCGAGTATGCTGGTGACCAGGGCGTGAGTGACAGTCTTTCTGTGTTCGAGGGGGATTCATTTGAAGGTCTTACGTAGGAGGCGGAGGGTGTGGAAGCAGGAGGACGAGTCGGAGTTGATCTGGCGGTCCATTTTGAGCTCGGAGTCCAGGATGATTCCCAGGTTGAGTGTGTGGTCTGTCGGGGTGGGCGGGCTTCCGAGGGCGGGGGGCCACCAGGTGTTGTTCCAGGCGTCGGGGTTTGGGCCCATTAGGAGTACTTCTGTTTTGTTGGTGTTTAGTTGTAGGCAGCTGTTTTTCATCCATTAGGCGACGGCTTCCATGCCTTCTCGAAAGTTGTGTCTGGCGGTATTGGGTTCGTTGGATAGGGAGAGGATGAGTTGGGTGTCGTCTGCGTATGACACAATGTTGAGTTCGTAGGTTCTGACGATGGGGGCGAGCGGAGCCATGTAGACGTTGAAGAGCGTAGGGCTGAGGGAGGACCCCTGGGGGACTCCGCAGGTGGTTGGTGTAGGGTCCGAGAGGAAAGGGGGGAGTCTGACCCGCTGCGTTCTGCCGGAGAGGAAGGAGCGGATCCAGTCGAGGGCCTTGTCTTGGATCCCTGCGTCGTGGAGTCTGCGTATTAGGGTGCGGTGAGATACAGTGTCGAACGCTGCTGAGAGGTCGAGGAGGATGAGGGCTGCTGTTTCTCCTTTGTCCAGTAGGGTGCGGATGTCGTCTGTTGCGGCGAGGAGGGCGGTTTCCGTACTGTGGTTTTTTCTGAAGCCGGATTGGGAGGAGTCGAGGATGCTGTGCTCTTCGATGAATGTGGCGAGTTGGCTGTTGATGGCTTTCTCGATGACTTTCGCTGGGAACAGGAGCAGGGAGATGGGTCTGTAGTTTTTGAGGTCGGTGGGGTCCGCCGAGGGTTTCTTCAGGAGGGGGTTGACCTCGGCGTGTTTCCAGTCATCAGGGAACGAGGCGGTTTCCAGGGAGCGGTTGATGGTGTGGCAGAGCATGGGTGCGATGGTGTCGGTGGCTCTGTTGAAAATGTGGTGGGGCAGGGGTCCGTGGGGACCCCGGAGTGGATTGACTTCATCGTCTTCAGTGCGTCTTCGGTGGTGAGGGCTGTCCAGTTGTCGATCGCTGGCTTCAGGGTGTGGGGGGTGGTTGGTGAGGGTTCAGTGTGTTGGTTGTCTTCGTCGAAGTTGTCGTAGATGCTCTTGATTTTGTGGTGGAAAAAGTTGCTGAGTTTGTCGCAGAGGTCTTGTGAGGGAGGGATGTCGGTGGACTCGCTGGTGGGTTGGGCGAACTCCTTGATGATGTTGAAGAGTTCTTTGCTGTTGTGTGCGTGAGGGGAGATTCTGTCTTCAATCGCTTTTTTCCTCGTTTTTCTGATGAGTTGGTGGTGGGCATTGGTGGCTGCTCTGAAGTTGTTGTGGGCTTCTGTGGATTTGGTGTTCCTCCAGGCCTTTTCGAGGCGGCGGCAAGTGCGTCTGGACTCTCGAAGTTTGGTGGTAAACCATCTGGCTTTCTTGGCGTGGGGGTTGTTGTTTTTCTTGAGGGGGGCTATGGTGTTGGCGCTGTCGGAGATCCATCTGTGCAGGGTTCGGGCTGCGGTGTTGGGGTCGTCGTTTTCCGCGATGGTTGGGGTGGAGTTGCTGAGTGATGAGGTTAGCTGGTCGTCGGTGATTCTGGTCCAGTTTCTTCGTGGGAGCAGGTGCTGGTGTCTGTGGATGTTCTCAAGGTGAAGTGGACGCATTGATGGTCAGTCCATGGGAGTTCGGTGGTGTGGCTGAAGGTGATGGAGTTTCCTGTTGTGAAGAGAGGGTCGAGGGTGTGTCCTGCTGAGTGCGTGGGTTCGGTCACGATCTGGCGGAGTCCAATGTTGTGGAGGTTGTCCAGGAGGGATGTGGTGCTGGGGTCCAGTTGGTTGTCGAGGTGGAAGTTGAGGTCTCCCAGTAGGGTGTAGTTGTTGGACGCGATGGCATGCGGGTAGATGATGTCCGTGATGGAGTTGGCGAAAAGTCCGCAGGGTCCAGGGGGTCGGTAGATGAGGGTTCGTCGGAGGGTGGTGGTAGGGCTGGCCAGTATCTTGAAGTGAAGGTGTTCCATCAGGTCTGTGGGCTCGTCGGGGAGTGTGCTCAGACGGAGGGTGGATTTGTGGACGATGGCGATTCCTCCTACTGGGCGGGTGGGGCGGTCCTGTTCAAAGTGATGGAATGAGGACCACTTGTTTGGGTGATTAACACCTACTATGTGAATGTCAAGAAATAGGCCAGTTTGTGTTTGGGCCAGGTGTCATTACCAATATTAATGTATTGCAAATAACACCAATAGGAGCAAATCTGAAATGGGCAGGCTTCTCGGCGCTGCACAACACAACCTAGAAACAAGTAAACTGCTAGGAGCGCGGATGACACCCCATAAGACTTGTGAAGTTCTGGGAGTAGCAATGAATTCCAAAAGTGCTCTCTAAGACAGTGTTGTCAAAGTTAGGTGACATAATCCTTCAGATAGAGCTAAGGAGACGAGTAGACACTCCATAGGGAGATCAGAACCCAGGCCTACAACAATCCCTTATTTGCACCTGGCATTTCACACAGGGGTGAAAACGGATGGGACGTGAATGATGTAGAATTGAAATGAGACAACTGTCCTCTCCTATAAGAAGTGTGCATTAGACATAGGCCTCAGCAAGCAGAACCCGGATTGTGAAGAGGAATACGATGTACTTTTGCATGTTTTTGGCACATCTTGCTATTGGGCTCTGTGATACCAGATTTACTGTAGAAGGGCAGGCTGTTAAACATCCGGCCCCAAAAGCAGAAAACAGGCATTTGAACTGAGCTGTGGGACTGTCCAACTCCAGACAGTACAGCTCTTAATAAAGACCAGGAGATTGTACAAACCCACACATCTCTGAATCCAGACTATAGAGTTGTCCAAACACAAACTTTGGAGCTCTGAGTCAAGACTGAGGGACTGTACAAGCAGAAACAAAAGACTCTGAAACAATTTGATGGATCTGTCCAAGCCCACCAATAGCGCCTCAAAGGTAGACAAAAGGAGTCTCCAAACTTGCTCACACACTCAGCTGATATTGTCTCTTTTGCCAAAAGTAAAACAATTCATCCTCACTTGCCACACACAGAGGCATTCAATATTGCTCTTGCCACCAAAGAATGGAAAGCCCCCTGTTCTCAGCCACACCAAAACCACTTAATACCTTATTTCTGAGGCTTGGTGGCACCCAAAAGGCATTGCCCTTTAAGCTCATGGGGTTATCCTATGCACCCCCTCTGAATCTGTAGGCATTCAGCTCTCTCACAGATTTGTTCCTAACCCTCCCCTTCTACGCAGCCCTACAAAGCTATGTTATTAGTTATCCATCAACTTACAGCCCCTTCTCAACCAACCATCATATGTCCTCTTCTGTGAACTGAAGACAACGGTGGCTCGGGGAAATATAATTCATAGCATACCAATGGATTGTTCAGTCTAACATATTCATTAGACCTAGGGAAAGGGGTTGATAGTTCTTGATTCATAAACTCACTGTTATGAAGCTCCAGATGGAAGATCCCATCACCAGCATTTAACTCACTCCCATTTGCTTATTGAATACATCATTTTAGAAGGGTTATGGTCACTCATGCAGTGATCCTGGGAGTATGCAATGGAAGGGGTTCTGGACAATTATGTATCTCTTGGGTCATAATTGCAAAACAATACATTAAAGGGGAATGCACAGTCTTAAAAATGAGTGTAAAATTCATTATTTGCATTATACTTTCTTTGTAGGTCCAATAGCAGTATCACAACCAACAATTTCATTTATTTGACCAACCCAACAACATGCAAAACATTCCACTGGTCTGAAAATTCATAATCAAAATGGTCTTACTAAGCATCAAGGGGTAGCACATCATTGATGCTGCGTTAACAGTTTGTGTGTATTGAAAGCATCCACTAGTCAGTGACATTTTGAACTATGCATGGGTATATTGCCTAGACATTAAGCCAACAGCGCTAGTAATAAGATGATGGTTATCAGTGCAATTTATGCTTCAGTGAAAGAGAGTGATACCTTTAAAAGTCCACCGATTTGTCAACAGCACATTTCTGGTAGAAACATGACTGTCTACCACAGGTTATGGTGCTACCCAAGGGCCAATAATCTTGCTAAGTGAGGATCCCCAAGAGTGGTTTTAGCCCAAATTATTGGTCAGTGACCCTGAACAAAACATACTGATGGTTTGTTTGATACAAGTATTATTGATAGCCCAGAAATAAAACTGCCTATAAAACTGCCAACTTAGGGCACTCCGTCCATCATCTCCTTGTGTTTGTTCGCCCTAAGTTGGCAGGGTATGCCCAGACGTGGGTCCCTTGCTCACTTTGCCACTGGATTCAAGCTAGCCTGGCTGATGAGGGGTGTTACCCCGAAACCGGTCCCAGGATGCTCGTTTCCAGTCCAGGGAAGACCTGGCTTGGCAGTTCGGGCTGGACTGTTCCCATGAGGCACAGGGTCAATACTGATTTGCAAATGGCTGGGTCTGAACTGGGGTGGCGAAGTGAGCAAAAGAACGATGATGGATTCAACCCAGATCTAATAGTGACTGGGGATGAGTGTCTGAAAAGTTTCAGCACTCCATCCATCATCTCCTTGTGTTTGCTCCATACATGGTATAGGCCAGCATTCCCACACCCAGAAGTTTCAATACGTGAGGTATCAATATTTCCGGGTGTTGGAAAACCAATCCCCGAATTGGGATTCTAAGTGGATCCGAAAGAGCTATTGAGGGGAGCCTGTGTGTATGGAGCATTGGCGCTGCCAATCAATCCTTTATCATCTAATGCCTTGCATGGACCTCTTATTGAGCAATCAAGATGTGCATAACTAGACGCCTGAAAAAAATGATCTTCTGGCTACAATCTCTTTGTGTAAATATGTGCAGCCCAGGCGCCTTTGAATAAGGTCATAAGCGCCCTATATAAGAACCAAATTAATAAATACAAAAATACAGATGGCAGCCAGGACATAATTACACCCAAGTCCAAGCTATCTTCCATTTTGCTGTCTGAAAGACACCATGCACTTCACCTGTGGGCTCTTTACCAGGCCCGCAGTAAACTGATGTAAAATAATCCAGGAAGAACAAATACCGCAGTGGTATGTGGTTTTTGTGTGCAATATTACAGCATTATGAGTTTTTGAGCCCAGAATGAGTGTCGATATGTGCCCATTGTTTTCACAGATTTCCGTGCATATCAAGAACTTTTCCATGTGTAATTTTCTCTAGGTTTTCTCTGGCAAAATATGACAGGGAGTAGCAGAGGTGCCGGTTCCTTCCCACAAAAAGCCGTTATCTCAGTTCGGCCATAAAATACGGTTTGTGGCCAAACCCGAACTTTGGTAAACTCGTCCCCAGCTCTGCCTTAGTTCTCACCCTGCAGCTACTCCACTGTGTCTGGCCTACCATGCTCTTCTTCAAGAGAGTTTATTTTACTTATCTTAGCACATTTAACCGTGAACTGCAGTTCTACCCCTGACAAGACGCCGCATGCTTCTATAATCCTCGAAGGAGATTAACTTTTTTTTCTCTGAATTCTTTTGCTTAAATAATTCTTTTGCTTAAATGTAGCAGTTGTGAGGAATTTTGTTCAAGCTTTAGGAACACAAAACGAGACATGTTTGAGGGATCTTGAGATTTTTATTTCCAGGGGAACGTGCAGTTTATTTTTAAATCAAAGTAAGAATCTTGACAAGTCCACCTGCACAGCAGAAGTATTTTATTTAAGTCGAGGGACTGCCCACTAGCCACAGACCAGTACACCCACTGGCTAGGTGTCTTTACAAACCTCCTTGGTTACATGCCATCACGGGAGCTGCGATTCCATTCTCCCGCGAGACCTTGAAACGACGCGATTTATGGACTCCTGTGTTTTTTAAGTTTTATGAAGGGCCTACTTGTTCGCTTTCAGTTACTTCAGAGCGCTGAAAACATCTACAGAAATGTCAACTTCGAGCAAGCATAGGGACGCTAGAGCCTGACCTCTAGAGAATGGAACCTCCTCTCGAGTTCTTAGGTCGCAACCACCATTCAGCATAAGTAGGGGGGCACTAATCATTCATTCTGTTAATTTTCTTGTGTGATTGTGACAGGCCTCAAACAAACAACCATGTCTTGTGGATATCAAGGGTGTAGAATTAATTCAGTCCTGTTTTAGGACCAGACTCCTACTTAAGAATACTCCATAAGTCCTCCCAGTATATTGTGATAAAATGAGATGGTCCAACGGACCCTGCTCACTATCAACTAACACTATTTAGGAGACCGCATCCTCCTTCCCAGCCTAGTCCAGAGCTCACGTGACTGGGTAGACACTAAACCACAATCTAAATATTTATTTGCATAAGAGGCTCACAGGTCATGAATAAAGCACCATATGTCACCCTCATGTTCACAACGGCATTTATGTCCATGGCACAATAAGGTTATGAGTATTTCCTCTCTAGTACATTAGTCTGTTGACCATTTCATTTGTAGCACAGCATTCTTCTTGGAGCATTCGACCTCGGTTTTTCTTATAGGCACATTAATCTGCTAGAGATTTGTTATCTGGCGCAGGGTTTCAAAGAGCATATACCTGTTACCTCCCATGCATACTAGTTTGTCGCATTATGCACTGAATCTGATACACATGCTCGGAAGTGAAGATAGGAAGGATCAGCTTGAGGGTGTGACTAGTCTCTACATCAAGAAGGCTAAAGTTCAGCTTTCAGCCAACCCCCAGGTAGACGCAGTGAACAATTCAGGTAAGGCAGATCCTCTTTTGCCCCAATGTAGCAAACCTTGAAGCTAGTTGTGGTGCCCATGAGAGGATTATTAGGGGAAGAGTCCAGAGAAACACACTTAACAAACAAAAAACTGGTCAATTTAAGTTAGCAAGGCTCCCCCTTCAGCCCCCCTGCAAGGGACTGCCCGTCACGCTTACAGATCTCTGTCAAAAAAGCTTGCATTGGTGAGGTGGAACTTATTTCGACTGGCAGGTCGGCACGTCTTGGCAACTGGTGGCATGATTTTTTGTTTGGCAGAAAGAAATCCCCCAACGTCTGGAGTTGTTTCTTCAAAACAAAATACCAATGGCCCTGATTTGCATGGATTTAATCCTTGCGTGCGGGCACCACTGATAATTTTCCTTGACTGTGCAGGATGCGTTACTACCAATGGTTCGCTGCCAGCAAAGGCTCCAGTGATGGTCAATCAGCACTTCCTGTGCATTTAGCAAGGTGAGAGTCCTGCTACCCCTGGTAAGGCACTTGTCCTCAAAACCCCTATAACCTTCGAAATGTAGAATACTGAAAAAGTCGTAATCAGGAGCAAGAGAGCCACCTGGTAGCACTAGAAGATGAAAGATATGTAAAACCTTATGAATATCCCTCCCTCAAGAGATATGGAACCTAAGGAGAAAGGCTGGAGATGGGAACCTTGGAGGTGAGCATATATCCAAATTAAAACCCAGGAAAAGAAAAACCCAGTTTCATTAATATCTCTAAATTGGACAGGATACTCTAGCTATAGAGTGCATGTGACCCTTGTGCCAGCAATGTTTGCCATGGTATTCGTTTTTAACTAACCTGGAACTATGACACTGCTCTATGCAAGCGCACATTAGTCTATGCCTTGGAAAATCAACTGAAAACCATGCCCGCAAACTAATTTCACCAAATGTCGAACCCTGTCTGGTCCCATATTTCTCCTGTTAACTTGGTATGCAGGTTCACAGAGGTGGTAAGAGAGGACAAGGGTTTAGATGCCAATGTATATTTGCAAAACAAAATAACTGTGTTCCGCTACCTTTAGAAAAAAAATGGTCTTCGTGGAAACTACAGTAAGATTATAATAAACACTTATTTACACCTATTTTGTTCAGAACTCGGATTACCATTTGTGTATAGACATTTAAAACCACGGTACGGATACACATGAAATCGCAGGTGAAAGATAACAATTTGAACTTATGGTTCCACTTGCCCGACATCAGATGTCCAGCCTTAAAATTGTGAGCTTCGCTCCTCCTTCTTCCAAAGATCACCTTAGCAGACCTTTTATGACCAACTAGACCAGCCACAATTATGGGCTCTTTCCACAGTCTTGTGACAGTCGATTCCATCTGTTTCCACTCCATGGACAACGACTTAATAACTTGAGCAGCGGTGGACCTCTTTAGATGAGATATTAAAAGCACTACGTATACGAAGGGATGAGCCTATCCCAGCGCGTACTGGGCGAAAGGGATGAGTGGTATGCGAGTCTGTCAGAGGTAATTTACCCAACCTAGTTCTAGGGAGACAGACACAGCTCATTAAGAATCGTCTTGGTGAGGCCCATTCAACAGTCAGTCTGGATGTCAGGAATTTAACGTCAATAAATGGTTGGCTATCTCCCGCCTGTAATGGAGAACATGTGCATGGCATGCGGAGATTGAGATTCCAACGAATCTGAAGAGCTAACGTGAAACTCATCAACCCGTACCCCGTGGAGGGCCCATTGCTATGCGACCTTGTTGCCCTGTCAAGGGGAATGTTCTTAACATGCTTTTGCTTCCAAGACAGAGCACTCCCCCTTTATTGGATTTTTTTTATGGTAATAGCTTTAAGAATAGACAGGCAAACGGATCGTAGTGCTCACGTTAGAAGGCCATTAAAAAAAATAGGCACCACAAAGTGCAGACAGTCAAATAAATCAATCGGTTTAATCCCTCCACACGCGCAGAAACCGAGGCAGCTGACAAGGTATCATAGTAGGAAAATTAACAAAGTCCTCCCACAAATCACAATGCTTTTAGATGTTTATAAAAAGGGAGCAAAATGCTCCTCTATACTTAATGTGGTTGATTACCCAAAGAAAACGAGAGTAATCATTCTTGACTCTTTATAAATCTTGAAGACTTTGGATGCCTGTGCTTCGAATTCTCCTTAGCGCTACCACAAACCTTTACTTTCCCTTTGAGGTATGTTGGGTTCCTCAGGTGCACACGGTTGAAGACTGAACTCGCAGTCGCATACTTACATCTGGTACCCATGTGAGCCAGGGAAGGCTTCACAGAATAGACCCGAAGTGGTCATGTATTCCTGCCCCAACAACCAGCTCAGGTGCGGGATGACAGCGACGCTGCCTTCTAAGTTGGAAAAGAGGTTTTGAGAAGACCAACCAGCACCGTGATCCCCGTCTAGGAAAGAAGCAAACCCCTGTCCTTGACTAACTTTACAGTAACCTTAACCTGCAGATCTATTCTCCGGAAGGGTTCCAGACTCCATATTAAATCCAAGTGAATGTGCATGAATGGCCAGGATAGAAGTCTGTTCTTCGCATCCAAGCTGCTACAGCAACAGCTGGATTGATGGATTGATGTTCAGTAATAAAGTATCAGTCTTTGTTAGATTGAGGTTCAAGCAGTGCTAGGACAGCCATCCCTCAACTGAATCAAAACACTGAGGCCCTGATTACAAGCTGCTCGTTAACTTCCGACCCATGAGTTAACCCCTGTTTATGGGTTAGAATTACGGGTTTGAAGGTATTTAACATATCCAGTGATTATCACATGCGTTAAATACCTCAATATTTGTTACATTTTGGCAGGTCAAACCTGCTGAAATTTAACAGGGAAAAGCATACAGTATTTACCGTACCATGCAGCCCAAAATCTGCATGTTGTTCCTCAGAAACTCATAATAGCTGCTATTCATTGCACCTGGTAAACAATGAGCCCCTTGGCATTGTTCTTTACCAGGTGCGATAAATAGCGCCTATACTTGTAAACAGGCCCTCACTTTGATGCATATTTTGGACAGACAAAACATAGCTGAGTCTCATGAACATACTGATGATTTTCTTTAAATTCAGGTCCAGAAAGCCCAACACTGTAAGTTTTGGCTGCAATAGGAATACAGGCTTTCACACACATAACTGTAAGTATGACCAACTCAAGCATGCCGTGCTCGCAGAGGCTACTGAATGGGAAACATGTCGGATTTTGATGGGCTCGAGTGTCATTAGGACAGAGCCTGTTGTGAGGATGGGAGCTCTCCTCCATATTTAAAATGATAAGATTCCTGAAAACTTGTAAACCCTATGACAGTGATGGGAAGGGGATCTAGGGGGTGTTGAAGATGTGGATTGGGAGGGCGTTCTGATGCATCCTAACGAAGTGGCCATCAGAACATAGTTTGCTAAATTCAGTATAAATTCCTCCATAGAACGTACCTACATAGGGCTGAGTTATTCAAAATGGGGAAAGCCCAAATGCCTGAATACTTGAGACGTAACAATATTCGTTCACACATTATGGGGTTGCCCTGGGATTCAGACTTATTGGGACATGAACCTGAAAGAGCAGATATATGTCCTAGAAAGCACAATCCAGCATAATCCCCAATTTGTACTGCTCGGTGTCCTGCAAGATAGACCTTCCCCAGACAAAATTACTGTTGTGTTCACTGGACTTGGTGATGGCTTAAAGGGAAATTGCACAATTATAGGGATCGACGGTATTGCTGACTAAGGAAAAGTGGCTTGTCGGGATTGATGTATCTTTGGGAGCAGAGAGTGAGTTATCCTAGTAGAGGCTGTCACAGTCGGACTGGGATACAAAATAGGACCGGGCAGCAAGATAAAAGTGTCCCTCACTAGTGAATTAGAAAGTTAAAAAAGCAGCCCATGTTTGCAAATTGGGGCAGTTTTTAGATATGCTTTGTAAGTGTTTGGCAACGTGTGAAACAGTGAGTGGATTTGAGCTTGCGGCAGGCAATGTTTGTTTTATTATTAGTGAAAATAACAGTAAAAAATGGCCCACCAGACCATAAACAGGCACACTAACATCCAGAAAACCGGCACACACACTGACCAATTTTTCCATCCTCATAATAGAATTCCAAGTCATTGGGTACATGCAATTCTACAGACAATTAACATAATTAGGTATTTCTTGCACATTTGAGGCAGTTGTTTCAATCGTGTAAATGTGAGCCTAGGGCCGTTTTGCAGGTGCATGTGTTGCATCAATGGAGATGATGCTTTCTAAATATAGTCACGATAAGGCTAGTTGACGCTTTTTCTTGCAAATCCAAATCTTCTTTTTGACCTGCAAGAGGCCGACAGGACTATTGGGCCATCATTTGTCATCTGACTGTTTGGTTCCTTTGAAAGGCAGGCAGGCAGGCTAATGCTGTCCATTTCTCTCTCCGCTCTAACAACTTAGACAAACTTTGAGCTCCAGAATTAGCCTGGCACCCATAATATAGGATCATAGCTAGCTGCCGAGGGCTACACCAGTTGTTAAAGGACCCCGAACCCGAGTTACCGGCCCAAGCTGCAGGCAAGGATCTATAGCAATGGAGAAGGCCTTTAACAACTGGTATAGCCCAAAGTAGATGAACTACAAATATATTAGCACATCCCAACCACTAAGGTAGAATGCTCTAAATAAAAAAAAAAGGGAGAAACATAAAGACACATATTGTAATATTAAGCAGAAGGTCTTTATCAGCAATTATTGGCCCCGGGCGCCAGTGGAGTAACGAAAGTTGAGGTGGCCCTCCCTGAAGGTACATGGAGGGGCCCCGCTCTGGAATTTATCTGGAGCTCTAAGGCCTGAGTACTGTGCTGAGGGCCCACCCCTGCAGCTCGGGCCCCCCCCCCCTGCACCGCGGAGGCAGCGGGGACCTGTGTTCCGCCACTGCCGGGCGCTCTATTATCTTCAGTAGAGCTCTCAACATTCAATGTTCTGCTATTATATTTGAAGCTCTACGAGACATTTCAGTTTGCAGCATGTACTATATATTATGTCAATATTGATATGTGGTATGTCCATCACCATGCTTCCTACCAGGCACAATATTTGTTGGAAATGTCCCCAGCTAGGGCATTTGACAGGATGTAAACTGCATATTTTTCCTTGACCCGATGTGATTATAGCTTAATTTCCATCCCTCTGCAGTTATATCAATAGCTGGGAGCAAATGCACCTTTTTGGCAAAATAAAGTTTAGCCTATGCTTGCGCTCAGCTCACCAGGAACTCCGCTGAGAAAGCCTCCTCCCACACCTGCTGACACAGGGTGCTGATAAAGCGGTGTCAGCAACTGGGTAAGCAGCTTCGACCACCTCTCTGGCTTCAAGTTCTGGGTGCGAAGTCAGGAGTACATGTGGTCCAAAGTGACTCCGGGCTCCGCCGCATGGCACAGTGTGTGATGATGGGCGGACCACTTTAGAGCAACCTTCCTCTGTCTCCTCCCTCCTTGGGACATTGTGACCTTTCGGGTGGCCATTGATGTTGACAAGTTAGGGGCACACGACAGAAAAGAAATTGCTTTCTTTACGGTCGCCTTGCGGAAAATGCGTAATAGGTGCGTGGTGTTGACACAGAAATGGAAAAATCTAAACGCGTCATGGCTCATCTGATTTGGGTAGGGCCCTCTACCTTACTGCTAAAATTAGAGCTCCCGGGAGTGTCTTAAATTCCTCTAATTACACACGAAGGACCCAATTTAATGTTGGAAATACGCTGTAATGCAAGAGTACACATTTCTGTGTCACTGCTGGAAAAAATAGCATTTATCACCTGTCAGTTACACAAAGCAGGGCAGCATGTGCCGCTTGCTGTTACCTGGGTGGCATCGAGATGAGCCTGTGCGCGCGGCACTGACTCACAGGCGCCCTACGCCAATCAACCAGCACACGCTTATGTGTGGGCGCTCAGTCCAGCATGCCTCTAGCCTGTGGGACGCCAGGGTCCCCCTCATGTCTGGTGCATGCTGTGCTTGCAAAAACACCGAATTTCCTGGTTTGTCCTCGACAGTTTGCAATGATCTAAAAATATGCTGTGAGCTCATGCTACCTCACTAGAGTGCCCAAAACGGAGCCTCCACCCACGCACGAGCGCAGCAGGCCCGTGTGTCTGTCAGCAAGGGCACAGCTACGCATCGAAGACAACTTGAGACTGATGCAGGGCGAAAATAGTGTCATTATTACCAAGTCAATGGCATACATACCACAGACCCGATTCAGGCGGGAGACTCCCCGTTTTTAAAGCCAAGAATGGCTTTATTTTGGCAAACTCCCGCCTGAAATTGTCCCTGTTTCAATGTTAGTCAATGGGAAAAATAATTTCCCCTGATTTTTTCCCTGTTTTGTGTATGGTCAAAGGTGCTTCCTTTAACGGCAGTGGAAGGATGTAACGCTGAGCAGGCCCTGATGCACTTCCGATGATATAAACTGTAAGTTATATACATTGCCACACGCTGGCAGCAGGCACAGTAGTGCGCTTGTCTGGATGGGTTTTCCGTATGAATGCGCGGGAGCGGAGCAAGGTATGATCACAGGGTGTCACTAGTCAGTGGCCATCTGAGTATTCGGCTGGTGATAACCAAGGGGTAGCAACTGTTTTAGTTAACGTATTCCAAAACTTACATAGACCGCTTCTCTAAGCATGCACATAATGTGCACGCCAGGGTCTCCACATAGACCACGTTTCTGCACACAGGTCATTAACATCATATGAGTCAGTCGCGCAGAGAACCACCCACTAAGCAGGTTTAGTGGGACTACCACTGGGCCTGATGGGCTAGTGAATTAAGACTCACTCAAACATTATTTATTTGTTTGCGGATTTCTTCTGTCTGCAGGTTTGCAGACAAAATATTCATGATTAATAATGTTAGGGAATTCATGACAGGTGGGGTGTGGAGAATGGCCTGATGGGCACAGTGAAGGAAAAATAGACACTATGAAAGTAGGAGAAAAAAGAGAGAAACAAAAAGAAAAATAGAGCATGAGATAGAAATGGAAGAACGAAAAGGTAAGGATGAAAGACAAAAGGGAGGGTCGGGTTTGCTTTGCGTGCTCAATAGGATTAGAGCTATTGTTCTATTGGGAGGTATGTTAATTTTCTGGCTTCTCCCTTGATGTGCAGGCTAGTGGGTGGAAGGATAGGTTTGGATAGAGAACTTTAAATTCTTCTTGCAGCTTATAATTTGATAGAAATATAAAACACCAGGCCCCTACAGTCTGCCGACTTTGCCACCTCAAGTCCTGCTCATGTGACCACAGAGCCCAGTTGGTCTGCATGTTTGCTCTACCCCCTCGACCACCTTTCGGGCTCACCCCAAGTTTAGGTTAAAGAATCTGGTGCAGAAAAGTAATAGCTCATTTGAATTGCATCCTCTAAAATAGGAGCACAGCCTATGTCTTGGCCAGGATCCCTGTCCCCATTAACTTCAATGGTGCATCACACCTGCGACTCTTCATTGTTGAGTTAAAATAAAATACTAACTTCCGATCCCGAGCTATCGTATCTCATTCTGGGCTCCTGGACACTAGTGTTTCTGCGCAGAATCGCAGGGCTCGTGTCTCTTTCGCGGTCATGTTGAATATGTCGTTTACAGCGCTTCTCCCTGATCTGAACTATAAACATGCATTTTGCCATGGTGCACTCTCTCTTAGCAGTTGGTACTTTTTAAAGACCAAGTTACAAATCAATCTCTGGTCCCCTACCCCACCCCCAGCACCACGAACTAGTCCCCGTCCATGAAATATCTCAAATCCCCTGAGCTGGCTGTAGGCCAGGCCTCAGGTAAGTAAAAGCTACTGAAAACTTGGCTCGGCTCCGAAACAAATACCAAATCAAAACAGCCCCCAGTGCGTCTGTGAGCAGCCTGTGTAAATAAGGGTGAAAAACTGGCCACAGATCCTGCTTTCAAACACGTTTTAACAAAATAATCCCCTCTTGGCTTTTTTTTGCCTTCCACCACAGAGGCGTCAGTGGGGCTGCCTGTCTGGGCCTGCATGCCCAGCCTGCTGTTCCCCAGGCCCACTCTACCTGTCCTGGCTCAAATGGAGGCAAGCGAAGGGGACAGCCTGGGGGTCAGTGGCGCTGGAACTAGGCGTGCGGGAGGTGCTGTGGCACCATGGTTAACCTTGAAGGAGTTCACTTTGAAAATTGAAAATAAAGTAGCCATTGCATGTTTGTCTTGCATCACGCAATATTTTTTCAACGCAGTCAAATGTCAGACATCTTCTGATCAGGTGCTGATAATACTTTTAACACCGTGTTTACTTTTCTTTACTTTGACTCAAAAGTGAAGGCTGGAGTCACACTCTTTCTGGAGTACAGGAGAGAATGAAAAGAGAGAACTGCTTATGTCAACTAACCTGTAAGGTCAAAACCTTTTCACAAACTAAACTTTGCAATTATTTAAAAAAATAAAATTGAAACACAATGGGGCTCGTTATAAGAACCACGTATGTGAGGAAGTAATACTACACTCATTCTATACAGCTGTAGTGTGGCATTACCTACCCGTTATGGGTTATACACCTCAGAATAAGGGACAGCATGGTAATAATACGTGTTTCTCTGTTATGAGCTGCAAAACTCAGTATATTGCACAATTTCTCCTTTCAAATTCTGCCAGGTTCTACCTGACAAAATTTGTGCTGTGAAATAGTGTGGTATTTTTGCACAAGTTAGAACCACGGCCCAAGCACAAATTTCAAGACAATAACCTATACTCCACATATCTTCACGCTTCTTCCACACTACACGGAAATCCCTCAATAAATACACTTACTATTTCAGTGCCATTTGGATTTTTCACAACTTTATGTCTTTAGTGAGTTGTGTAACTAGCCAGCATCCTCAATCTCAAAACAGTTCCAGCACCACTGAAGGGGTCAGGAGTGAGAAAAGGGAACACAGAAAGCAGGGGAGGGCTCCAGCCCACCAGGGGGCCCCCAACCCCTCAGAGGGATCCCATTCAACCCAATGAATATCTGTGAGATATGAATGACTCTGGTGGCCCCCTCATCGCATTCTGCAGAGGGCCCCATCGTTGTGCGTTACTCCATTGATGCCAACCATTGAGTTGAATACTATCTTCTAACTGACAAGGCCTCTAGACGGCAGACCGAGTTCTATATACAATTATTGTTCTTTATTCAAAAACATATTCAAAAGTATTGATGGCTCTGAGGACAGTTATAGGAATTTACAAGGGCAACTTCACAGAATCCGCAATGGAGGGATTTTGCCACTGTGAATGGGATAAGCGGATATAGAAATTCCGCCAGTAAATGAGAAAGCTGGTTACAAGGGCTCATTTGTGGGTTCACCTGCAAAGGTTGTGGAACTCCCACAACCTCACAAGTTAGTGGGGAGCCACAAATGTTTTGCATTTAGTTTCCCGTACCGTAAACAATCATAGAATCTGACCTGCAAAAGGTTAGGTTTGTGAATGAGTAGACAATAAAACTATTATATATTTTTCGTAGTAGACTATTTCTGCTCCATCAATGCACGGATTGCTTTATATTAAAGCCTGGTCACTGGCCTGCAGGTCTCCGTATGACGCTGGATTAAGGCACCCACAGAGCTCCACCAGAGCATCTCATCTGTGGCTTGAAGCATCCCCTATCTAATTCATTACCAGGGTTCCCAAGGCAGATCTGTCAATGCACCTAAACTCTGACCTCAGGAAATACTTGCCGTTCAACACTGGGGCCCTGACACAGCTCTTCCAGTGCACCATAGTACCGCTATTCAGTAACCTGCCTCCCAAAACACAAATACAGACATACAAACCTTAAAGTGCCCATAAATGTAGTTTGGCTCTTATTTGGAAAATGTCCTCATTTTCAGTATTGGAAAGCAAGCTGTTGCTGATTTTCAAATCACAAACACAGCTCAACCAATACATATTTATTTATTTATTTATTTATTTGAGGTTTTATATAGCGCTTGAATCACCCCCGGAGGTGTATCTCAGCGCTTTGGACTCTACTGCTAGACAGGCTGTCGGTAGATGTTAAAATAGAGTGGTCTTAAGGAGTTTCCTGAAGCGCACATAGTCAGAGCATTGTCTAAGGTGAATGGGGAGCTGGTTACAGTGAAAAGGGGCGAGGTAGGAAAATGATTTCCCGCCTAGCCTAGTTTTCCTGGTTTATGGTACGCAAAGGAGCGCTTTGTTTCCTGATCTAAGGGACCTGGAAGGAGTGTAAGGTTGGAGTTTCGAGGAGATGTAGAGAGGGCCGTTGTTATGCAAGGCCTTATGAACGATACAGCAAACTTTAAAAATCACACGTTTGTGTATAGGAAGCCAGTGGAGACGTTGGAGAAGGGGGAGGGAGGCAGTTCTTGGAGGGGCATTCGTGACCAGGCGTGCTGCAGTGTTCTGGACCACCTGTAATCTCCTAAGTGAGGACTCATTGGCTGAGACTAAAAGAGCGTTGCAGTAGTCCAGCCGACTCGTGACCATAGCCTGAACAAGGGTTTTACGAGTGGAGTCCGGGAGGAAGGGAAAAACTCTGCATAACAGGCCCAGCATATAGAAGCAGGACCCGGCGGTGCGAGCCGCATGCTCCTTCAAGGACAGGGCGTGATCAAGATGAATGCCCAGATTTTTAACAAAGGTTTTAGGGCCGGGGGAGTGCCAAGAGAAACCGGCCACCAATCTGGTGACCACAACGATGGTGCATCTCCGAAGAGCATAATCTCGGTCTTTCCCGCGTTCAATTGGAGAAAATTGATCTTCATACAATTCGCGATGGCTGTCATTCCCGTAGAGAATGTAGATTGAACCGATGAGTCTGATCTATTGAATGAAAAAAGGAGCTGGGTGTCGTCAGCGTATGAAATGGGCACAAAGCCACAGGATCTCAACTCTGACTTGCGTCTCTTATTGCTATTCAGTATTGCAGCCACTGCAGAGGTCTGCCAGGGCAAATCAACATTTGCTTGTACATCCCCTGCTATTACAACAAGCATTGGTAAAATAAATAGATTGCACCTTTACAATGTAATTGCCAAGCTGTTGCTTTGCCAATGTTTTTGACTGTAAAGCATTCTTTAAAGAAAGTAAAAGAGGCCTTAACATAACTCCTACATTGCATTATTGGAGACAAGCCAACTGGCCAGAGTACTGGCGGTCCATTTTAGAAGACGTCTGGAAGCCACTACTCATCTCATGGCTGGGCCGAATTAACATTATTAAAATGAATGTCCTCCCCAGAATACTCTACCTTTTCCAAACCTTGCCCACAGCCATTCCCTCTGACACCATCATGCAATTACAATGGGATAGTCTCACCTCTGAGGAGGTAAATGATCCAGGGTCTGCAATTCTTTGCTGATGCTTCCTAGGGATAGGTGGGGACTTGCCTGCCCTAACTTAGTTGAATACTACAGGGCGGCTCACCTCCGCTTTGTCTCTAAAGGGTTGTACACGAAAGTGACAAACACTGGTTTCATATGGACCGTGCAGTGAACTGTCATCCTTTGTGGGACTTTGCCCGGCTCCCAAAACACACCCTAGAAGCACATATATTGCTACTCCCACCAGAACAGTTCTTTATGATCTGGGATAAACTAGCACTCAAGAGGGGCCTCACTACCTTTCCATCTCCCAACACGCCAATTGCTCAGAATCATGACAACACCAGCCCTACAACCCCACGCATTTCACAGTTGGGAATCTGGTGAATGTAGAAGCCAGTGCGACCTCTTTGTAGGTGGCAACATCAAGCCATTTGAGCAATGCAAACTAGATTTTAAGGCTCCTCAAACATCCCATCTACAAGATACTGCGGCACTGGGCCCATCACCCCCTCAAAGCACAAGGCCCCACACAGGCTTTAACATCCTTTGAGGACTTACAGAGTCCTTCAACACACGATGCCATCCTGCACCCACCCGTACCAAATGCAATGGCACTCTAGCACCTATGAGTGTATCTCGCAGAAACAATGAGAAAAACTCTTGCATGACATTCCCAAGATATACAAAAGTATTCCTCAACAAGAAGCAGCTCATCAAATAATGATACAATAGTACTACACCCGATATGTCTTCACGCAATCTTTCCCATGGCATCTGTTACCTGCTGGCAATGTGGATTGGCGCCAGGCGACTTCCACCATGGTGGCCTTGCTCCCTTATCACCACATATTGGAAGGAGGTAATTGGGCACATAAAATGCACTGTAGGATTCCCAATCCTCTGCGTCCTACCTCACTGTCACCTTCTACCCCTTACACTTGAGGCCATGACACATGCAGACTGGTGGCTTATTAATCATATGTAAGGCACTGAGAAACAGCAAATAGTCCACGCCTGGAAGAAGTCCCTGGCCCCTCCTATAGCCCTCTGGTTCACGTGTCTCTGGCATGTGCTGGCAATATCCCACAAACTGGCTCACACTGATAAACAAATTCATGCTATCTGGCAGCTGTCAATTGACTGTCACTCCTGAATTGAGCAAACCTGCTTAATACCCTACACCCCCTTATTCCGATTCACACCACTCAGATGAAGTAATGTGGACTTGCCCTACCCAAGGGTGCATCATGACCTGGTACTTGTTGCCTTCCTTGTTTTGTTGTTAATTGTTCTTGGACATGTACACCTAGCTTCCATACTTGTAATGTGTTCCACACCAGCTGTCTCTAACTCATTCCAACCAGCATCCTTGTTGTGCTGAATACCACTGCGCTATGCTAGGTCTAAGCATTGTGGATTTGACCTTGGAACCAGGTCTTGTTTTACTTCATGATAAAACTTTAGTAAACAGATTTCTAGCAACAACAAAAAAGTAAAAGAAAAAACATTTCGAAATACTAGGGCAAGCACACGCATATCAAACAGTAGCTCAATACTGTATATTCAATTCAATGTTGTCAATCTTTATAAATGGAATGGTTGCTTTTTCAAATACTTTTCACAGAGGAAACTCTAAACAGAAATAAAAAAAGAATAAAGATGTGTCAGAATGTAAAGGGAAATCTCTGCAAAGGCATAATTTACATTCTGCAGGATTCAGCCATTTACTCCTATGCAGTAGCCCAGGAAGCAGATTTATGGGCCTCCGGAAGAAGTGTCGTAGTAAGGACACCTTCTGCTTCAAATGCCAGCTGAGGGAGTACAGCAGATGGCCCTTCTTCCAGTACCATAATAGACTCTGTGTGCCAATGCTTATGCATTCATGCAGTATATGCAATGCAGGAGATAAAACAAAAACAACCCTTAAAAGTTATTCTTTAGCAATATCTCAGCAAAAATGGCCCTCTTGCTGTACTTTTACAGACAAGTTGTGATGGGTGCAGTGCAACACTGTGGAGGAAAGGGGGGGGCTTACTTGAGGTGTAAAGCAGCACATGATGGAGAGCACTAGAGAGCATATGCGCGCTCATGGAGAGCTGAATAAAACAAAAAGGACTTCCTTAAACCTGCGCAGTGGAAGGATTGTGTTGTGTGTACTATCTACATAGACAAGGAATGATGACTACGTCATGAGGGGGTTCCTTACTGGAATGTCAAGTGCTGGTTCAGATACGTTTCTAGGATTAGACTGTGTTGCAAGGACTGCTTTGTGTTTATCTTCTGTATTTGGAATAGAGAACTGAGTTCTAACTTCATGGTGTCTGCCATTCCTAAGAAGAGTATAAAACAGCCCTCTGGGAAAAAACAACAGATACAAGTCAGCCAATCAAAAGGAGTATAAAGAGGCTTTGACCCAGGGCAGAGACAAACGCAAGAAGAGGAAGGCAAGCAATCGAACAAAAAGCAAGCAAATGAGAATACCAGTAAAACCAACCAATGGTAAGCAAGGGGAGGGCTGTAAGCCTACTGTAAGCTTGCAATAGGTCTTTTACAGTCAGACCTTGTGCTGTCTGATGGGCTCGACCTAAAAATGCTCCCCCTAAAGCATAAGCAAAATAGATTTACTAGTCTAACACATGAAGTCACAACCAGCTGCTTTGCCTCCCTCACTCATACGGTCATAGTAGTGGGGCACCACCATCGCGCTGCACACCTCTGACCTCAGAGCAGGGCTACTTTGGTTTCAGCACTGGGACACCCTTCCGGAGTACCCCTTTATTAAACCAACTAGTCCACTAGTGAAGCTCCATTACAGCTCTCAAAATGGCCATCAGCTCTGAATTAAAGCACCTTAGTGTCACTCTCCTAGCTACTACCCACTTGAAGCCTACACAGCTCTGACAATAAACTTTAAAACCAGTTGTTTGTGAATGACAGACCCTCAATGACCCTTACATATAGAGTACCAATGTAGCCTGGTCTTGATTTATTCCCTCTTACACTGCTGTTATTTCTATGGCGCCTCGCTTAGCTTTACGCATTCGCAATTTGCACCCTCACACGTGAATTCCATTATAAAAGTCCATACGCTTTTCCAAATAAGCCGGGACAGTACCATTTCGCTCCCCCAATGCACCTCTGTCACTGTCCCAGCACACATTGCCATTTCCGCATAACAAACACAACACAGCTGTAAGGAAACCACACCCATCCTCACAGTGCCTGACACCACTCTTAGGCACCCACACTCACAAGGCTCTGCAAGAGCACTTCCGTATTGCCCTTTGACCTCATAGCTCAAGTCAATTAACCTCAAATATGACCGTGTGCGTCTGGTCCTTGACAGACAGCTCATGGAACAACGCATTATGTAGAGATCAATGAAACCTCCTTAACTGGAATCCATATGTTTATACCATGAATGCGATTTTATCAGCAATTCTTGCAACACCAGTATTTATGTTTTCTTGCGCCATTCCCTAGTGTGTGGTGACAATAAATAGAATAAATGCACTGGTATGTAAACGAGTCTCTAAGAGGAGAAAGAGACAAAGATTGAAGTACTGACACCTTTAGGAAGGTACACTGCACCAAGGTAAAATACATGCACAAAAAGAGAAGATGAAGGATTTTCCGCAAGAAGCAGTTGGCATTCAAGGGTTGGCTTGTGGGGCACAGCAGCAAAACTAAATCGAGATTGGTGTACTACACCGCCCTTTTTCTGAGGTACCCAATAATATTTTATCCTCCAATTGATAATAAACCGTTAATACATTTTCCACATCCAGGGTACTTTTCAAGACAATATTCTGTTTGGTAAGTTTCATGTCAAGTATATGCTGTACAGTCTCGGTTTGGTACTCCATTGACTGATGGATCTCTGATTACCGAAGCCGCTTATCATACAGTAGAATTGACGGGAGAGCCAGCGTTTGAGCAGCTATTGTAATGCAATTTAATTCAAGGATATGGGAAATAACATCCCAGCACCCTTGGTCTTGGAAAGTAAATGAAAAAGAATGCAAATACATGCATAAAGATGCCTCAACACATTTGGACAGTGCAAGGCTTTACATTTACAACGTAATTATGAGTGCCTCGGTAAATAACAACCCTTGTGCAACCACCTGGTTGCTCAGGGATGGGAATTACACGTTGATAATAGCTCATAACACCCATTAGTTACCAGGGTCAATAAAGTTTCAATCTGCTGATAATTTTTCCGCAGAAATTCACCGGGAGAAAGAGGCCAGACAAATATAAGGACAGAGCATTTTAGTGCAGGAAGCACCAAAAATCAGCATGTCAAGCCGCATTTCTAGGGCTAACCTCGTAATGGTCGCTATGTACCTCACTTAGAACCCTGGCATATCAGTTTTTAACAAGTGCAAAAAATATCAACTACCCTCTGGGACAACAAAAAACGAGGCATCTCAGATTCACAGAAGAAATCACACTCTATAGAATGCATCAAGATCACACTCATCTACCCCCCTCCCTTCAACACACTCATTCTCTTATATTCTCATTCTCTTATATTCTCATATATTCTCATTCTCATATTCATTCTCTCTCATATTCGTTCTCTCTCATTCTTATTCATTCTCTCATTCTCATATTCATTCGCTCTCATTTTCATATTCATTCACTCTCATTCTTATATTCATATTCATTCTCATGCTCATATTCATTCGCTCTCATTCCCATATTCATTCACGCTCATTCTTATATTCATTCTCATGCTCATATTCATTCTCATTCTCCTATTCATTCTCTCTCTCATATTCATTCTCTCTCACATTCTCCTATTCATTCTCTCTCTCATATTCACTCTCTCACATTCTCTCATTCTCAAATTCATGCTCATATTCATTCTCTCTCATTCTCATATTCATTCTCTCTCATTCTCATATTCTCTCTCTTTCTCTCATCCTCATATTATCTCTCTCTCTCTGTCTCTCATTTCACCAGCATTGGGCTTTTTTCACCTGCCTCTCTTCTTTATGAATGACCATAGCTTCTGCAGCTCAGAACCCGGCTGCAAACTAAACCCTGCATTGCAAGTTTCTCTCTGGCAATCTTAAGTAAGGGTAAGTTAAGGTTCCAGGCTTCTCCAGCATGTGGATAAGAAAGGCTGAAGCTCCACAGGCCGAAAGCATAGTCGGTTCTGAACTCGCAAGACTGCAAGACACTCGCACACATATGACACACTTCAAATGACAAACGCAGTGAGCAGACACAAGAGCCAAGCACATGTCTCGCAATTGAGAGCGTACTGGGAGAAAAGAGCACTGTATGCGCATTTGTGGCAGCCAATGGCAGCGAGGCTTACGAAAAGGATTTTCACTACGTTGTAAATGCACACTGCACTGGTATGTAGGCACAGGATATTGCGTCACTGCTATATAACATTGGGATATGTGTTATAAAGGCATTATTGACAGGTGTCAAAGAACAGCTGTCTTGTTCTGAAATGGCACTTACTACCACAGTCTCTCAGTCCAAAAGCCTCATTAACAGCTCTACTCATTAACACGAAATTTAAAGTTACTCATTTTACCACAGTAACCTCAGAAGAATAACAGGAGGAGTCAGCCTACTGGGATTACAGCCTGTGACCTGCCTGTGGATTCTGCAGCAGGCACAATAATCACAGAGCTGTATGAATGAAGGCTGCTTGATGTACGGCCATCTACAAACGAGGCTCCGCTCAGGCTTGAATTGTGGGGTAACAAGGCGCGCCCTTGCACCTGATGCCCACTTTCTCAACTTCCTTCCTAGCATTAGGAGTAAGGGGTTGAATTTTGAAAATTAAAAGTCTTATTGTGAATGACTCAGTTCAGGTAAGAGAATGTGGTGCAGGTTGCTTGCAGAGAGACGCTCTTTGCTATGACAAAGGTGTTAGGGTAACCAATCAGCTGTCACCTTTGGTTTCTGCTCAGCAATAATCAGTACTGCCCCTATGATTAGGCTGGCACTGTGCAGCTGCCTATGTCTTTCGGTCCTTGCCTCTATCTCTCACCTACACTCACCGATCAAACAGCCAGGCGCTGTGTCCCATAACCACATTTGGGTGATCCTCACAACAACACGAAACCACTTCCCACATAGGCTCAAAACAAAAATAACATCCTTTCATCCTCATGCTATACATGGTGTAGCATGCTACATATGTAGGTTGTCGCTCCAGTGCTCCACCAGAGGGGTAGGGGAGGGGGGAGTAATCACTATAAAAACGCTACAAAACTATATAATACAACCCTTCTACACCAGAAGTGCTTGATAGAAGCAGAAACTGTTTTGTAGCAGTGGATAAACACTTAGAAGCAGTAAGCAGAGTTGTTAGCTATGACCTTGTATAGAAATGTGTATATGCCTGCCTTTGGCAAATAACTATTATTTTATGTGTGTAACAGGGGCCCAGCTGCAGGCTTGATATGTTTCGGTTGTAATTTTATTTTGCATCGAGCAGCGACTGCTATTTCGCAAATGTATTATTTTACAACTGTTACCTACCACAGCTATGTACCCGTTTGTTTTACATTCTCTGCGCCAGAAATCCTCCCCCTCTTTTTGATTTTAATCTGGAAGAGACAAATGAACTTTTTTCATTCTAAAACAGCCAGCAGGGACTGAGTCATGGATGTGAGACACTGTAATACTGCTTTTCATTTTTGCGCTTTCTTATCTGAGATCTTCATATAAAGATGCAGCTGCCACTGTAAATTGAAGGCTAGAAAGGTAAAATATTATTAGAGTATTTAACAAATAATTTATGGCAGCAAGAGCTAAAAGTGTGTGCAGCTGAAACTGATGCTGGTGTAAAATATCCTTCGCCAAGTTTAGGCTCACATTGAACAATATAATGCTGGGCGGGAAGTTAGAGCCACAAAAAGATGCAACATATTATTTCTAATTAATTTTCACACATGCGAATAGGCACTGATATTATGAGCTGCTGTTCGAATGAAATATGGAGGCGTTCACACTTTGTAATGACTGCGAGGGGTTGTACAGCAATCTATATGCAGCACTTCTATTGCCTCTTTAGGGCCCGATGAAGAGTTGCTCGGTGCAAGAGTGCACATATTAATGGGGCAGAAGCTATCGATGCTAGGTGGTAATGCCAACCCTGCAACAAGCAATTGCAAGTTCGAGTCCGCAGAATAGGAAACAACCTTGCAGACCTGAAGTTACCAGGTCCTTTCATGTCTCGTCATCACCAGTTCCAGGGACTAAAGAGGACAATTCTTCCCATCACAGAACGAAAAGTGCGAAGGACTGCACTAAAACTATTTCAGAAAAATGGAAGGCTATGGAGGAAGGCAAACGCTTCCCCGGGAATGTTTAATTCAGTGAAGGATCACATTTTAACAATTTCTTCAACAGGAATAAAGATAGGACAGGGAAAGACAGATGGCACAATGTCCTACACAACTGAATGCAAAAAAGTAAATGCTTATGGTGAATCATCTTTAACTAGATTCTCACATAGAAATCCATAACATAACAAGCAAATGGATGGGGACGTCGTTCCCTGAATCCTCCGTCAAAATCAATGCAATACAATGAAAACCAATCGAGAATGGCCTTTTAGAAACAGACGGCAGCATAGCTCAAGCCTATGGATGATCACATCCATTCACGGTTGTTAAAAACAAATGAAGAAAGTAAAATACAAGTCAATGCAGGCAACGCCAGCACGTTCTCCCACAGAAATGAGAATAGCGTATGACGATTCAATGAAGAACCACATGCTTTTTTTTTTTGTTTTTAAAAAAAAAAAATTTTTTTTTTTTTTTTATGTAACGCGAACTAGACCCGAGGCATCGGGCATCAGAGCGCTTTACAAGAACACCAATTTCATTACAGATGGACACATTCATTTTTGATAGGCACGGGAAGATTAAGTGATTTGCCCAGAATCACAGGATGTTGAGCGTCGTTGCCGATACTCGAGCCCGGTTCCCCAGCTTCGAGGTCGACTGCTCTAGCCGTAAGGCTACATCCTCTCCCCAATGTCTATGTTTTCTACCATAGACATTGATGGAATATGAATGATCGGGTGGCGCTGAGAGTTACACAATGGGAACATTTCTAAAACCTTTGTAGACTTGTAAAGTGTCTTGCTTTCTCAGCCAGTCCGCACTGGAAGGTCAAATGTTGACCACTGCCCATCCTGAAGCCTGAAGCACATTGCACAGCTGAGGTAAGGGTCATGGTATATCGGTGCAATGGGAACTTCCGATGCTATACATCATCGAGTGCTCTCACCCTGGCACCTATCCGCGACAATCTAGTTTGATTCTTTAGTCTTCGCTGGCCATCACGAGCTCCAGAGTGTATCAAGTTCTGTCCTCCGCTTATAGACCAGGCCTCCCAGGGCAAATTGATCATCTTACAACACATCCAAGTTATCAGCATGCTGGTTCCTGAGATGTTTCTATGTAACGAAAACATTGGCAGGCAGCTATGTCACCCCCTGCTGGGCCACATCATTCATGATTGAACTGAAATGAGTATAGTTGCAAGGGTGCCCAAAAACAGGGGTGCGGTACGCAAACACGGTGGTCATATTTATGAAATTATCACAGCCCAGCAAGTCACCTTGCTGTGCCGCATGATAGGGAAAGGGCAGACTGTAGCACACATAGAAAGAGGAAGTAACCAGGAGAAATACAGCTATTTCTCCTGGTTGCACCTCACTTGGGGAGGCGTAGCATTTTGGCACATTCCCAGGTTTACTGGTGTTGGTAAATCTGCAGATACACCACAATCTATGGGCGAATGCATGGGAATACCCACGCTCCAGCCATGGAACGCCTTCCCAGGGCAGAGTAACATAACGCATCGATTTGCGTTCCGTTACTTTGGATTTATCAAGCCATGCAGGGCCACGCAAGGTGGCCTTGAAAGGCTTGATAAATCCGACTTAAGTTTTGTGTCGCCCTTGAGCCCCCTTGCGAGGCACCAGGCCATTGCACAACCTTCATAAATATGCCCCCGTTTCTCACCTAGGGCGAGTAAACCTCTCAATACAGACAGGGCGGGCTCTCGATGATACTTTCAGACGTGATATCCCTTTCTCCTGATCTGCAGTTAAACAGAGAATGAACTTGGAAGGGAGGAGACAGACGATGGGTCTATCTACCCTAGCCCTTTAAATTATTCCTTGCAGTTCAGTTGTCCGGCAGAAAACAGCATCCAGGCCGTTCTTGGCAGCAGGCCTGGTGGACACTGTGGGAGGGTGTCGGGCCATAGCCCGCTGAGTTTCATTTCCTTTGCTTCCCTCTGTAGTGTCTCTGAGACTCCACGAAGAGGAGATGTGCTGATCAGGCCGAGGAAAGGACAGGCGCGTTCAGCCCGACCGGACAAGCAGAGATGACAAAAGGATAGCAAAGCTCAGCAAGTCTGTCCATACGGAGAAGAAGAGATCAGTCTCTGAGGCCTCCATGCAGGTCTGCTTGTCCCTTCCTACCTCCCCCCGTTCCTTATTTTGCAAGCTTCTGATGTTCTGTTTTGATCTCCTTTGTCATTTCCTGAGTCCCAGGTGTTTTTTTTAATAAAAACGATAAGCCCTTTATTGGTGACTGTCATTTGAGTGTGGAGAGGGGATCTGCAGTATACAGCCCATCACAAGACCATAACATCTGAGAGCTTTGCACAAGTACCCACAGTATAAAGGCTCTGAAGATCCAGTAAGGCTGTGAGAGTCAGCCACATGTGAGGCCTGTGGCTGACCTATGACTGACTCTTTCTCAGCCCAACTGGCCTTTTTGATGCACCAGCATAGACTTCTATTGATGTCTTTATCGCCCTGTGCACATCTGCAGCTCGATTGACCAGTGATGGGCTTACAATGAACAGTATGCACCCGTCACTGAGCACTATGTCTCCAGACCCAGCTTTCCTTCCAAAAATCCACTTTGAATAGTTACTTGTCCTAAACCAAGGTTACTTGGCATGGATCAGCTAGTAAACAAAATCCCAAACCTGGAACGATGGCGTGCTAGGGATATGAAACCAACTGGTCACCCAATGCATTCTTCCACCAGGATGAAGGGCTACCAATCAAAGCCCAGCTGTCACAGCCAATGAGTGGCATCTGGTGCATGGGAGGAGACAAATAGTGCTGCCATTGGTTGCAAGCGGAGGCATTACCAGCCCAAGGTAAACACTCTAGCTGAAAGACCCTGCCACACTATGCCCAGAAGAGATGGGCACTCTGGCTTGCACAGACGCGTAGGCACCCGGATCGGATTGCACCATGCCAAGTGCTAAAGAAAAGCCCTACTCATGGAGGAGCGTAGCTCAGAGACTTTGGTGGTTGGGTACAAGGGATTATTCCCATTTAGCCAACAGAAAGCCCCACAGGTCTGCTCTCGTGAGCCTAAATGATTTCTTAGAGACAATGAACATGTTGTGTGAAACTTGCATTGCAACTACTGACGAGATACTGGCTAGTGGCATGAAAGTCCACTGGAAGTAAAAGAACTGTATTCCAACCCCACCGCCCGCACTTGTCTATATTGTTTGTTACTGGGCGTCTCATTATCCGTTCATCAGTTCTCACGGCCTAAAATGGCAGCGCTAATAAATAATAATAACAAATAAAAGTATAAGCTTTATTGAAGAAAATGCAATTGTGAGTGCCTTGGCAAGAAATGCTACGCATGGGTCAGCAAAACAGCACATAAGACAGTACATTAAAGCTAAGCAACAGTAAATGTAGTTAAGAAAGCGGTGCTAACATCCATTGGCTGGTTTAAGGAGTGTGACACTTGGATGCATATTCACATATGCTTGCTCCCTCTTAAAAGGAGCAATAGAGGTTTATGTTTTCAATAGTGCTTTAAGTTAAACATTCTATTGTCTAGATGCTGTAGAAGCATATTATAGCACATTCCCCTCCCCAACGACCTCCACTTGGACAAATGCCCTTGCGATTTAGTGAACATAAGGCCCCCACTTCACGTTAAGATACACTGGCTCCCTCATAAAATTAAATATAGATAATTGTTTTTCAATAGTGCTTAAGCCTCCACTGTCTAGTTCTTTAAAATCACATTATAGTATGTTTCCCTCCACAACATCCCTCCACTTGGACAATTGTGGCTCTTTTACTGAACAGGAGACTCCCTACTTTGCTATTCCTGCATTGTCATACTGTCAAAGTGATGGCAATTCACTGGGTTCTTGATGAGAGTGGTATCATGTGAGTGCAGAAGGTCATTTTCAACAAGCGCACTGCACCTCCATGTGCAGTCTCTTCAAACAGCACACCTCCTGATGACTTGGAGGGACCACTCTGTCTTCATCCTACTTTGTAGCATTTGGATGTGGGCAGAACGGCCGGTGAGGAATCCAGCTCGACATGAGCATGTCCCCAAGCATCATTCACTGCCCGGTATAGCCTAACCATGTCACTCATGGAAATTAGTGTTGACAGAACAAAGGGTACCTACCAGACTCATAAGTAAAGCACTCTCTCTGTCAAACAGCACATATAAGCTAGGAGAATGAACACACAGATCCAGGGTGAGGATGTTTAACCTGTGAGAAAGAAAGTCGGGCGAGTAGATTATGCCAAACCCATTTGTCAAGTGCTGCCTGTCTCGTCCGTTTGGAAACTCTCCTCCTGGGCTCTCTTGAAACTGCCACCTTGGCAGACCTCAGACGTCAAAGAGTAGGACTATGAATGGTCCATGATAAACTGCTTGCCCTTGGCAGAAGAGTGAGGTTAAAATGAGGGATACGCCCTTTTGCATTATGCATGTTACACTCCACCCATCTAGCCCTTTGTTTCACTCACACGTCACTGAGCTAGGCAGCTTTGCTCTCCCAGTATACACCACCTGGTCTCCGAGTAAAGGCAATCTCAGTGATGGGCACTTTACTTTAGGACAAGGAGGTTCATTTAGAGCCTGGCGGGTGGCCCACCAGCCTTCTGGATCAGCCGAGGCTGTGACCTCCACTCCCCTGGAAGAGGACCGCCCACCATATTTAGAGATCCTCACCAGGTAGGCGGAGATCTCTGTGCTTTCAGTGGAGCCACTGAAAATGTCATGTTTGATGCATTCTCTCGGCAGTATATTGCTTTCTGATAACAAACTTCAAATTCAACAGCTTGTTTTCAGAAAACAGAAAACAATAGCCCTTACGCGTACATGAAGTACCTTTTTTTTGGACTTGGCCCTTTCTGCAGGGTCATCCCCAAACTTTTTGCCTTCACCCTCCTGCTTTTGAAACTGGTTTTTGTTCGTTTTTTTGCCTTTTAGGACTCTGAGCACTTTACCACTGCTAACCAGAGCTAAAGTGCTTGTGCTCTCTCATTTTGACATGGTAAAATTGTCTTACACCCAATTGGCACATATAATTTACTTGTAAGTCCCTAGTAAAGTGGTACTACATGTACATAGGGCCTGTAAATTACATGCTACCAGTGGGCATGAAGCACTGATTGTGTGCCTTCTCCCCCCCACTTAAGCAGCCCTTTAAACATGTCTCAGGCCTGGCATTGCAGCCTGCGCGTGCAGTTTAGTTTAAACTGCTATTTCGACCTGGCAAAATAAACCTTTTGCCAGGCCCAAACCTTCCTTTTTAATACATATACATCACCCCTAGGGCAGGGTGCAGTTTATTTAAAAAGTAGGGCATATACTTTTAAGTTTTACATGTCCTGGAAGTGGAAAACTCTTACATTCGTTTTTCAGTACAGCAAGGCCTACTTCTCCCATAAGATAACATTGGATTACCTAATTACATTTAATAAATCATAACTTCCAATTGGAACAGGTAGGAATGTCGAGTTTGGTGTATAAAGAATTGTAATTAAAAGCCCTCTTTAATGGTAAAGTCGTATTTTTAGTCACCATTCTAAAAATGCCACTTTTTGAAAGTTGAGAAAAAGATGAAAGAATGCATTCCTTTCCTTGAATTTGCATTTGGATTGATATTTGAGAAACGTTGCGTGCAAACAGATGACTCCAAGGTCTATTTGGCTGGCCTCCTGATCAGAACCCTCAGGGACAGAACCGGGTTCCTACAACCTTGAATCCAGCATCTGGACTCTGCCATTTGTGAGTCCTGTCCTCCCAAGTGGTGCCACTCCAGTCCTGGACTTTTGGAAGTGGGCCTAAAGTTGCTCGGCCAGTCCATCTGTGGATTCAGCAGAACTGACACCTCCTCCGCGGCACAGCACATCTCCTGCAGAACCGTTGCATCGCCTCTCCTGCTCAGCGCATCGCCCTCGGAACTAAAGCATTGCCTCTGCTGCACAGACTTCACCAACACATGGATTTCACCTCGCCTCTATCAGCTCCTCGGAAATGCTGCATCATGATGCGCATCCACACAAGGACATCACCTTGCCCAACGCAGCACATTGGAACCACCACTGCGCGGCACATTTCCACGCAAGGACATCGCATCACACTTCAAAACTCCCCAGAACCGGCATTGCGCGATGCATCTCCTCGCCCGGACCTCGCATCGCCTCTGCTGCGCGACGCATCCTTGACACGGAACTCCACACTTAAGGTCAGCAAACATAAGGAATTTGAACAAATGTACACCTTGCAAGTAGTTTACAAATAAAGTCAAGCAGCGTCTAAATCAGGCTCAAAATACACGCAAGAGACGGCATATGTATTGATTTACTCTACTAGGTATTTTTCTGCGTGATTTACATGCCAATTGACTTTACTTGTAAACTACTTGCAAGGTGTAGATTTGTTCAAATTCCTTATGTTTGCTGACCTTAAGTATTGTTTGTCTTTAAGAATTCTTATTGGGTCCTCGTTACAAATTCCTTTAATGTGATTGTCCAGAGGATGGTCTCGCGGACTCTCTACATCGAGTAAGTCTGGGCGGTGAACTCCGCTCTGCTCGCGGAGTTTGCGGAGATTTCCGCACTCCGCGTTACGCGGAGTTCCGAAAAACTCCGCTCCGCATAGCGGAGTGTAGTTTTTTCCCTCACTCGCGTTCGTCAACTTCAAGTTGGAGAGCGCGAGCGAGGAAAATCCACCTCCCGGCAAGATTTTTCCTCGTTCGCGATCGGCAACATCAAGTTGGCGAGCGCAAGCGTGGAAAATCAAGCTCCCAGCGAGATTTCTCAACGCAGGCGGTCAGATATCTCATTGCGAGTGGTCGCGTATGCTCGCAACCGCTCGAGTTGAGAAACTGTCCGTTCGCGTTGAGAATGCTGCCGCTTGAGTAAAAATCTACTAGAGTAGCAGAAAGAAAGCAGCGCCCACTTGCGCTGTGCATGGTGCAGTTTGCGATGATTGCACAGTACAGACAAGCACCTGGCACTGAAAATCACAGCGAACAGCATTTATCCAACGCACTCCGCTGTTTGCGGAGTTCCGCGTAGAGCAGGGGAGTTTTTTTTGCACTTCGCGGAGTTCCGCATAGCAGAACTCCGCCCAGGCTTAACATCGAGACTGAAACGTCGACAGCAAGTCCCACTCTATCCAATGACAACTTCTGGATACACATCATAACATTGATTCATCATGTCTGAAGGACTGATAATAATTTGAGTGGACTTTGTAGACATTAATCTTTGATGTGTATTACAGCTGATTGTGTTTTGCAAGATTAATGTGGATATGGAATTTTGAGATCTGTACCCTTAAGAAATTTCATTTATTGAATACAAACATACTTTTTCTAATCTCGTTTCTAGTATGCGCTTGTTTTCTTGTCTTTAGTTGATTTTCCTTTCTTCTGTTGAGATCTTTATTTTTATGAATCTAATTAATTCATGTTTGATTCTTCACTGTGACCTGTTAGGACAAATAATTGAAGAGTACATCATGTAGAATATCGTATTTTCAGAATTTAATCTCTTGCCTGCCCATTACTCTCCAAAATAGTTTATACCCATGCTCGCAAGAGTTTATTGGGTTGCCCTTTTATCTAGTTTCCTCAATTCAAAGCAACATGAAAAATGTTGAAGAGCCCAGAAACTGTATATTTATGCAGAATTTCTTATACGTTCCTTTCTCCCAACCACACACTTATACAAAAATAACATTCAACATAAGAAAAAGTGGGCTTAAACTCTTCAAATATCCCGGTAGAACCATGTTACACCACTAATGTGATTCATAAGGAAAATAAATTGCTCAAGATCTGTCATCACAAGCTCTCTCCAGTAGTAGCTATATGTTGATAACTTTTGTTTAGTGTACCTCATTGCAATAAAGGGGTTCATATCTCTATGTCAACTAGGGGTGGGCGATATAATCTGCTCCGCTAGAGAAATTGGTGTGATTTCGGCCACTCTGTGTTACGCTTGTAACGCTGAGTTCCAGCCAACTTCTGCCAACCGCCGCAAAGCAAAGTTTTTTCTCATGCATGGCTTGAAAACAGTAAGTTCGCAAACGAGATATTGTGTCCCTTAGTGCGATTTTCGGTCGTTAGGAGGGCACCCAGCGAGATTTCTCCAACGCGGGCAGTCAAGTGCGGTTGCAACCGTTCGCGGTGAGAAAGATGCCACGCAAGAAGAAAATCTATTCAAGTAGCAGCAAAATCAGCTCGAGAAGCTGGACCCTCCGGCACGCCGCATCATGACATTCGCACTGATTTTTCAGCACGGAACGAGCTCTTAGAGCTAAATCATAGCACAGGCAGTGTAACATGCAGTTTTCCGCCTATTTGTGGAATTCCACAGAATCTCACTGAGTTTTTTGGTAACTGCACAGAGTTCCGCAGAGTGAAACTCCATGAGTTTCACCCAGCCCTAATCTCAAGAACATCCATACTTTATTTAACAAGGTCAGTTGTCAATCAGCAGTGAGCTTTATGTTGTCCCCCTTCCGTGATTGGACATCTTGCAACACTACTTGTTTGGGATCAATTGATGTAAAACTTATAAATGTTGACTGCAAGTCTTCTCTAACGAGGTTTTTAAGTATGCATTCAAATATCTGTGGTACCAGATTTAAGTAAATGTATTCTAAATTAAGTATTTGCTCTCCTACTTAGCGTCTCACTAGAAGTTCAAACTTTTCTTTACTCTTTCTGTGCAGCGTGTCATCTTCCTTAAGCACTACATTTGTATGCAGTTTTTAGTGCCCTGTCTGTGTTGAATGACTGTATAAGAAGAGTTACACAAATGCTTGTGAAGTGCTATACCTGTTCAGTGTGATTGATGTTTGCACGGATATAGCTGTTCTGTTTGTCAAAGAAACATGCACTTCGACTGCCTGTACTCTGCATGAGAGAAGCTTGCACTTCTACTGCCCGTAGGGAATGATTTTGAGTGTAAACCCCTCCTTCCTTTGTTCTTTGTTAGAAACTACGAGAAAATCTCAGATCCTGGTTGAAAAGATATTTTTGATCTTTATTTCTTACTTCTTGTTTAAAAAACGCCCTTTATGGGTTTCATTACATTAATAGCATCCTTGTTTGTATAGAAACTTTTAAACAACGATTGTTTGAGACATCATCAGCCGACACGTGTTTCGCCCATCATGGTCATTTGGACCTGGGCTTTCTCAGGGCTCATAATTAATACACAAGTGTGAGCACATTCGTTGGTCATCAGTACAACGCAAGCTGGTTTAAATGAACAGCATTCTCAACAAAAATCATTTCCATTTATACGATTATAATATCACAATTTCTCTCAAGTCGTCTGGATGTTTGAGTCCAGGGTCAATCCTTCTTCCGGTCGTGTGCAGGATGTTCTACTGCCCGTGCTTTACCGTATCTGTCCATGAGAAGAGCTTGCACTGCTACTGCCGGTGCTTCACCTGATCTGTGCACGAAAGAAGCTTTCACTGCTACTGCCCGTGCTTCACCTGATCTCTGCATGAGAGATGCTTGCACGGCTACTGCCTGTGCTTCACCTGATCTCGGCATGAGAGATGCTTGCACAGCTACTGGCTGTGTTTCACCTGATCTCTGCATGAGAGATGCTTGTACTTCTACTGCCTGTGCTTCACCTGATCTCTGCATGAGAGAAGCTTGCACTTCTACGGCCTGTGCTTCAACTGATCTCTGCATGAGATAAGCTTCGACTGCTACTGCCCATGTTTCACCTGATCTCTACATGAGAAAAGCTTGCACTGCTACTGCCTGTGCTTCACTTGATCTCTGCATGAGAGAAGCTTGCACTTCTACTGCCTGTGCTTCACCTGATCTCTGCATGAGAGATGCTTGCACGGCTACTGCCTGTGTTTCACCTGATCTTTGAATGAGAGAAGCTTCGACTGCTACTGCCCATGTTTCACCTGATCTCTACATGAGAGATGCTTGCACAGCTACTGGCTGTGTTTCACCTGATCACTGAATGAGAGAAGCTTCAACTGCTACTGCCCATGTTTCACCTGATCTCTGCATGAGAGAAGCTTGCACGGCTACTGTCCGTGCTTCACCTGATCTCTACATGAGAAAAGCTTGCACTGCTACTGCCTGTGCTTCACCTGATCTCTGCATGAGAGATGCTTGCACAGCTACTGGCTGTGTTTCAACTGATCTCTGAATGAGAGAAGCTTCGACTGCTACTGCCAGTGCTTCACCTGATCTCTACATGTGAGAAGCTTGCACTGCTACTGACAGTGCTTCACCTGATCTCTGCATGAGAGAAGCTTGCACTGCTACTGCCAGTGCTTCACCTGATCTCTGCATGAGAGATGCTTGCACGGCTACTGCCCGTGCTTCACCTGATCTCTGCATGAGAGAAGATTGCACTGCTACTGCACGTGCTTCACCTGATCTCTGCATGAGAGATGCTTGCACGGCTACTGCCTGTGCTTCACCTGATTTCTGCATGAGAGATGCTTGCACGGCTACTGCACGTGCTTCACCTGATCTCTGCATGAGAGAAGATTGCACTGCTACTGCCTGTGCTTCATCTGATATCTGCATAAGAGATGCTTGCACAGCTACAGGCTATGTTTCATCTGATATCTGCATGAGAGATGCTTGCACAGCTACAGGCTGTGTTTCACCTGATATCTGCATGAAAGAAGCTTGCACTGCTACTGCCTGTGCTTCACCTGATCTCTGCATGAGAGAAGATTGCACTGCTACTGCCTGTGCTTCACCTGATCTCTGAATGAGAGAAGCTTCGACTGCTACTGCCAGTGCTTCACTTGATCTTTACATGAGAGAAGCTTGCATTGCTACTGCTAGTGCTTCACCTGATCTCTACATGAGAGAAGCTTGCACTGCTACTGCCAGTGCTTCACCTGATCTCTGCATGAGAGAAGCTTGCACACTGCTTCTGCCAGTGCTTCACCTGATCTCTGCATGAGAGATGCTTGCACGGCTACTGCCCGTGCTTCACCTGATCTCTGCATGAGAGAAGATTGCACTGCTACTGCACGTGCTTCACCTGATTTCTGCATGAGAGATGCTTGCACGGCTACTAACTCTGCTTCACCTGATCTCTGCATGAGAGATGCTTGCACGGCTACTGCACGTGCTTCACATGATCTCTACATGAGAGATGCTTGCACGGCTACTGCCTGTGCTTCACCTGATCTCTGCATGAGAGATACTTGCACAGCAACTGGCTGGGTTTCACCTGATCGCTGCATGAGATGCTTGCACTTCTACTGCCTGTGCTTCACCTGATCGCTGCATGAGAGAAGCTTGCACTTCTACTGCCTGTGCTTCACCTGATCTCTGCATGAGAGAAGCTTCGACTGCTACTGCCCATGTTTCACCTGATCTCTACATGAGAAAAACTTGCACTTCTACGGCCTATGTTTCACCTGATCACTGAATGAGAGAAGCTTCAACTGCTACTGCCCATGTTTCACCTGATCTCTGCATGAGAGAAGCTTGCACGGCTACTGTCCGTGCTTCACCTGATCTCTACATGAGAAAAGCTTGCACTGCTACTGCATGTGCTTCACCTGATCTCTGCATGAGAGATGCTTGCACAGCTACTGGCTGTGTTTCAACTGATCTCTGAATGAGAGAAACTTCGACTGTTACTGGAGAGAAGCTTGCATGGCTACTGCCTGTGCTTCACCTGATCTGTGCATGAGAGAAGCTTGCATGGCTACTGCCTGTGTTTCACCTGATCTCTGCATGAGAGAAGCTTGCACTGCTACTGCCAGTGCTTCACCTGATCTCTGCATGAGAGATGCTTGCACGGCTACTGCCCGTGCTTCACCTGATCTGTGCATGAGAGAAGATTGCACTGCTACTGCACGTGCATCACCTGATCTCTGCATGAGAGAAACTTGCACGGCTACTGCCAGTGCTTCACCTGATCTCTGCATGAGAGAAGCTTGCACTGCTACTGCACGTGCATCACCTGATCTCTGCATGAGAGATGCTTGCACGGCTACTGCCTGTGCTTCACCTGATCTCAGCATGAGAGATGCTTCGACTGCTACTGCCCATGTTTCACCTGATCTCTACATGAGAAAAACTTGCACTGCTACTGCCAGTGCTTCACCTGATCTCTGCATGAGAGAAGCTTGCACTTCTACTGCCTGTGCTTCACCTGATCTCTGCATGAGAGATGCTTGCACTTCTACTGCCCGTGCTTTACCGGATCTGTAGAGCTTGCACTGCTACTGCACGTGCTTCACCTGATCTCTGCATGAGAGAAGCTTGCACTGCTACTGCCTGTGCTTCACCTGATCTCTGCATGAGAGAAGCTTGCACTGCTACTGCCTGTGCTTCACCTGATCTCTGCATGAGAGAAGCTTGCACTACTACTGCATGTGCTTCACCCGATCTCTGCATTGCTGTGGCCAAGGCTGGGCCTATTCCATGGGAGCAAATAACCCTTGCACTGCTCGTCATCATGCTGAATCTGGCACAGCTTACACTGTCCTGGCTGCACCGTTCATGCTTTGTCTGCACTTCTTACATGCTAATAGCCCTGGACTGCGTGTAAGCGACAGGCTGTCTATCACCAAACACTGTCCCAATGTGCATGGGCGGACCGATGAGGGACCCTCCTTCCTTCAGGTGCGAATACCTGTTGAAGCTAATCTTGTCTTTTTCTACTTAATAATAACCATACGCGAGCAGGGTGGCTCGGCCCCGTGGAGATGGATGTACTAAGCAGGAAGAATGACACGATCGCACACACGCAGGTGAAGAGGGCAGAGCCTCCCAGCGCACACACCTTGACAAACGCAGACAGGCTTCCTGTAGGCCCTGAGTCTCAGCAGCACCTTCTGCAAACAGCCACGGGGCGCGCGCTGCTGTAAATGACAGTATCGGCGCGCAGATCTCGGGTGCCCCTTCATTGTTCTGTCAGGTAGGGCTGGCAGTTCAAATGCTCCAAATGTCCCTCTTGACGTTGAACTATGCCGGCGATCTACTCCCTTGGCCCGGAGCCCCGAACTCGGGCCTTTGTGTCCAAGGTTATATATCACCCTGCTGACATGTTTGATGTTTACCTTGGGGGCTGGTAAGAGAAGGCGGAGCCTCGAAGAGCCGCAGCATTTAGCGACAGCCAATAGGAGCGAGGAGACAGCAGCGCAGTGTCCGCCATGATCCTTTAAGATGTGATTAAGCCGAGGGAGTCTTTAAAATTAACCCATGCTGGCGTCCCATCACAGCGCTGACCCAGTGAATCAGTTCACCTGTGACAACGTATCACAGATCAACAAGAAAACAAAATTGCGACTGAAAAAAATTCAAAGTGAATATGGAGCAATTATAGGGTGACCAGATCTTGAGAACCAAAAACCGGGACATTTGGGGAAAATAGAAGAAGGACTACCATTTTTCATCCACGGAATGGCGCAGAATGACAGCTGTCATCAACATAGGATCACAGAAGATGCATTAAGAAAGTAAATACAATGTAATTTCTACAATCAAAATTATACCTATTAACTAAACTGCTTACGTATAACAGTTGCTAACTAGCAAAGCTTTAGAACACCCAAAAAAGTGCCTCTCACTGTTTTCAGTCAACCCCTTCTAAAAACCGGGACATGAGACAAAATTGCCGAAATCTGCCCGGACAGCTGGTGAAAAACCGGGACTGTCCGGGCAAATCGGGGACCTCTGGTCACCCTAAGCAATTAGGCTCAAGCTTCTGTATCCAAAAACACCACTGCCAGATCGAATCAGAAAGCCAGAGGAGGACAGACCGACATCTTTAAATGCACAATACGGATACATTCAAGCCTCAGTTCCATGATACTGGCCTGGTAGGGGAGTCTACCAATGTGGGCATAAAATCTGGTTTCATATCTTTTCAAACCAAAGTGCCCTTTGGGTTCTAGACGATAAGAAGTCGCTAGACTTCTTCCTTCCCGCTCATTACGTCCTGTATATCCCTTCTTTTCCTCCTAGGCCTTCAGGATGGCTGGATTTATGTGTGGGGGTAGCATGGGTCAGGAATTTATTATTCCGCACATGTATTCCAGTTTCTTAAAGGCCACTACAAGTTGTAGCCCTTAAAATGGGGAATAACTATGTGGGCCCAGAAAAATAAACAATGAAAACCTGCATGTTTTTTCTGACTCCAGAGATAATTCCACTGCTTTGAGCAGTTAAACCAAGTCTGGTGTTTCCGAACCCGGTAATTTCAGGGCCAGAAACAAAATACCACTCTTAGATGCCCACAACTGTAGCTTGCTTGGACAGCTCATAATGTAGGCTTAGTGTCTTAAAGTGGCTTTAGGCTGCATTAGCACTATATAGGAAACAAACATGATATGGTGTGTCTTCATTGTACTAAATCATAGCATAGTGGTCCCATCAGGGCCCTAAATAGATGCCCAATTTTAGTGATGCTGTAAGTACCCAACTACCTGGGTTAGTTGGTTCTCAGCATGTTATGTTATGTGTATAGTGCACAACTCACCCAGACAGGTGGCATGTAAAATACATATTCATGAGGATGTGGGTCATTTTGGCCCTTCTGGCCAAGGGGCCCATATCATGTAAGAAAGGGCTTTACATTAAAAGAATATCTTTTATTCAGGTTAACCTCCCACGTTATGTTAAGGGACACGTTATCCAGAAACATTGACAAGTAATTTGGCGTAACTGAAAACAAAACCTGGGGGCCAGAGTGCGTTGTACACTGCCTAAGAAATTGTGTTGTTTCGCAAGACAGAAGAACAGTCTTAATTTGCACCTAGGGTAACTTGAATACAGGGATTGATTGCATTAAAAAAAACCTTTACGAGGCAAACGACAGAAATTCGCAGTATAGATAATTGCTCTGTAAGACTGCAGAGCAGCTATTACCACAGCAGCCAGGGCGGCTGACTCCGGAGCGTGGGGCTCACGGTTCAATCCCCAGCGCCGGAGGCAGATCAGCTCAGCCTGTGACTCTGGGCAGTAGCTCACTTAATCTCCCCGATGGCCCCCAGCGCCTTCAGACCCTTACTGGTGATTAGTTTGCACTTTATAAATACCGGGCTAAAGTCTAACAGAGCTCTAAAACTCAAACTTAAAGACGAACCACATTTTCATCTGAATTTTCTTACAAGAAACCGGTAATATTTATATTATTTAGTTATTAAGAAATGGAGCTGGCGTCCTGGTATCAAGGAACAGGCACGGGTCTACTCGGGACCATTGCACTGCAAACAGATTGCATTGTGGGGATGCTCTCAAGGCTGACAACACCAGTAACTTCCTAGCGCAGCTGCCCGGAAATGCAGGCACGGCTTCAAGGAAACAGCACTCCTACAACTCCAAGTCTGTGTTCTTTCACCTTTCATTGTCACTGTTTACACACCTTAGATTGCTCGTCGGGATCTTCATGTACAGTGACTCCCTATAGGGATTTTGCCAAATGCCACACACCGCTAGAAAACATTGAAATCAAGTGAAGGCAATGAGGCAGCATCGGATATTGGAGTACTCTCTCTCTCTCTGGTTTCCTCCATCCATCTAGGGCCCCGTCTGTTGACTTGAGTCAGTGGCGAGGTGTCATTCTCTGTGTGATACCCCAGAATTCACTCCATTTTCAGTAAAATAGCAAACAGCATAAGCTGCCTATGATGACTGAAGTGTGACTGCCTCCATGCAGCCAGGGGCTTACTTTGGGTTGGAGAGAAGGTAGGTCACTGAACCACATACATCGCTGCTCACACCCACCAGGGCGGGCTTTATAAAGAAGGAAACAAACAAAGAAAAAAAAAAAAACAGTAACAATGTAGAACGAGAAGAATAAAAAAAGATTAATAAAGAAGAGGGTAAAGATAGGTAAAAAATGAAAAAGTAAAGAAAGGGAGTAAGAAAGCATGAGAAACATGGAAACGAGGGCAGTGGCAAAAGTAACAACAAAGAAAATGAGGAAGGAAGGAAGTAGTAAAAAATTTAACAAAAAAGAAAGCAAGCATGAAAGAAAGAGGTAAAGTGGCAGAAGTGGCTGTAAAATGGATCAGTGCAGACATGCGTGAGAGAAAGACATGACCTGAGACAGACGACAGAAAAGCATGAAGCTACATCATTGGAGAGACACGGACGGAGGAGGGCAGGAGCTTTTAAGGAAACAATGGAGATAAAAAAAATAATTTGAAGGTGGTGAGAAGAAATAGCTGTGGGGTGAAAGCACAACTAGGAGAGGCTGAGATTAGAGAAAGAAGTATGTGAGAGCAGTCGCGCCGGTATGACTCGCGGGCGGGGAGTTTGGGGGGCACGCGGGGAGGGGGGCACACGGGGGGAGGTTTAATTAAAAAAAGTTAAGGTTAACTTACCTTTGCCGGCCCGTCCCGCGCCATCGGTCTGCATCGTCCCGCATCCTCTCTACAGCAGGAAGCAGCCGCAGGCAGCCTCCCTCCCCTAAGCCAATCACAACGCTGCAATGACCCCACAGGCGTCTATGGGGAGGCCATTTTCCCTAAGTAGGCTGCATGCAGCCTACATAGAGAAAATGCAGAGAGCGTATGACTGGTTTGGTCGGCCCTGGGACAGACCAAACAGTCAGCGCCCACAACAGTGGGCAAGCCACTCCTCCCCTGCCCTCCAGCAGACACGCCCACCCGCCCGCCCCCAACCAAACCCTGCCTTCTGCTTTCTCGCAGTGAGAAGCAGAAACATAAAATGGTATTTAAAATACCATTTTATGTTTCTGCTTCTCGCACTGCGAGAAAGCAGTGGGGCGACGCTCCTCCGCACACATGGAGGAGTCACCCCTGTGTGAGAGAGAAATGGGGACATTCATGAAGTATGAATAGTAGTGAATGAAGTATTACAGAGGTGGATGTGAGACTGGAACTGGGGGACTGAGGTGACAAAATGTAATAAACAGTTGAGGAGAAAAAATATAAGAGTGATGGAGATGGGAGCAGATCAGTAGGAGGGATGAAGATGAGAGGGAGATTCGGTAGCTAGAATTTGAGGCTCGAGTCGTCCTAATCTGAAATCCCATTTGCATTAAAACAGTCTATCCTCAACTCTGCCATGGGGCAAGTGTAGATGAGGTTTAGCAGATATCGGACATGAGCCGTCTTACTGAGAGCTTGATGGTGGGGTGTTGACGTAGTGTTGCGGTACTGATTCAGGTATCAAATGGGGGATACCAGTACTCCCTTTTCTAATGGGATTAATTTCAAGAACCTGCCAGATTTGGTGTAGGACTATGGATATGATTGATTGATGGGATGCCACATATGGCCAGCGATATATGGAAACTGCCATTATTAGCTCATGAAATAAGAAAATCAATGCTGAATAAAATACATAAGCCCTGACGAAGTTCAATTGATTTTGAACGAAACGCGTTGGCTGGATGTTTGGTTGCTGGACTTTATCTACTAAAGTGGAATCAAATAAAGGAAGAATTTTTTCTACAAACAGACTTTAAGATTTGTCGACTTTTTTTGGGTGCACCATTCCATTTTGTTTTGCGTCTTGCTGAGAGCATTATACAAACCAATGGTGTAATGCAAAATGATGGGGTCCCCATGCAGAATATGATGTGTGGCCCCTGTGCCACGAATATCTCACAAATATTCATTGGCCTTGCGCTGAATGGGGCCACTGAAGGTTTGAGGACCCTATGAAGTGTTGGGGGCTCCCTGCGCTGCATGGGCATCAGGGATGTGCATCACACCCCTGATACATGTGTCATTATGATCCTCTTGAACAACAGTAAGAGCCGGGGATGAGGATTTAGCTGGGGGGAATGGAGGTGAAATTGGAAGAAGCAGGAATGGAATGTGGAAGAGCTGGACTAGACAGTGAAGGAGAGAGTGGAGGCAGAGGATGGCAGTGATGTGTAGGGGGTGGAGGGGATGCAGTGGTGATGGATGGTTGTAAGAACACAGGGGATGTCCAACTAGGATGAAACCAAGAAAGAGAGATGTGAATGAAACTCCTAGGTATGGAGATGAAAAAGCTAGAAGTGTTTCTGCCAGTGAACGAGCCAAGTAGGGTTGTTGGGTAGTGACTGGTATGCTGTTAAAATACTGAGCTATATATAGACAGTCACGAGCCACCCCCTAGTTCTTCACAAAACTATCCCTTTTCACCAACGTAATTATATTTTAAATGCAACAATTTGGCCACGATACTGTGGATTTTTTAAATCGCTACATTGAAATTGTCATTGTTTTAGTCATTTTTACTGAAAGTGGTTGATTTATGCACTTCTTGTAACATCACACCCTGAGATGTGACTTCATATGACATCACAGGGTCAAGGGTCTCGTGATATCAGTTTGGCACCCCTTATAATTTGGGTGAATGGGCGTAGGGGACCTCAATCAACTTATACTGTTGACCAGTGGCACTGGCCTACCTGGGTCTCACACTTTCCCTCCAGCCTGTGTATGGAGTCTGCCCAGATTGCTCTGCTCGAAGCCTGTCATGCAGACACGGGAAGGGGAGGGGCCGGGACCCAGCAGAACTGGCACAGGTGCAGAGGGCACCTGCTCGCTTTATCACCAGCAGGTGACAGCTGATTGGTCCTAATCTCATAGATAAAGCTTCCAGCAGGCCTGGTATCTCGAGGGCAGGTCACTTTAAGGCGAAAACCTTTGAAACACCGCACTATTTATGGGTAAATGTCTCAGAGGATGAAATTATCCTTACTCGTGACGACGCTTCTTTCCTTCCAAAGAGAGTGAGGCTCATTCAGATTATACTGTCTGTGGGAAATAGCTTGCTGGGTTCATCAGCGTAAAGCTGCACTCCCGGGGAGTTGCAGGTCTAGTGGATAAACTAGGGGAGATAGCAGGAGCAGAGATGGAGGAGAGGGCATGGATACACCTGGTACCTAAGCTGGGAGCCAGAGATGAATCAATGAAAGAAGTACTGGCAGATGGATAGGAGAGTGAAAAGAGAGGAAACAAGATATAATGATGCAAATTCAAAGTGAGGGGGGGCCTCAGTTCTAAGGTACAAATACTCTGATCCCTGTGAGATTGCGAGAAGAGAATTCACAGGAAGTGACATCAGCAGAAATGACACAACCAGAAGTGGCATGTCATAAGGGAATAGGGAGAGCCATTGGACAGATAGGAAAGTGGTGGTTGCAGGTTCATTGCACTGAACGACAGTTCCTGTAAGGCCCAGACCCCGCTATTCACATTGATAAGTGAGACCGAGGCTCTTGCTGGGCTCAGTACTTTACTCGTCTGAAGCAGTAAAGAGTGCACTATAGAAGCAGAGTAGTATACCGTTAAGAAACAGAGAACCAACAGTACTTAAGAGGCACTCTGAAGTGAACTGGTCTTCCCAGGATCATACAATCGGATCAAGTGCAGAATCAGGGGTCTGAGCTCAGATTCCCAGTCGCCGTTTGTAACATAGCAACATGTTTTATCTCACCCTCTCTCTAGCTTCACTGGACAGGGCACTCTGTGTGTAGCTGTCGTTAATAGATAAGCTGCTAGTGCAGTGTTCAAGAGGGTCAAAGTTCCAAACATAGGGAAGGGGACTAATTAGCATGTATGTAGTCGCAACACTATACGCGACGTCATATGGAGCGGGCAGCACAGACCAACGACAACCCTCTTTCACTCAGAATGGATCTTAAGGCTCGCAGTCTATGAAACAGTGGGTCTAGTCACAGTGAGTGAAATATGTCTGTCCATCGGACACACTACTTTACCTTGTGTCTGATATTTGTTAAATATTAACACCGAAAAGATGCATATAACGTGTTAATAAAGCTCAGTGGGTTAAGCACTCACTGATGAGATCTGTGAGACACCTGTATATAGGTCACAGGTTCACACACTGACGCGGTTCACTTATCCCTTCATCCTTCCAAGGTCAATGAAACGAGTATGAGGCTAGATTGTGTAATATTCGCACCAAAACGTGTTGTGTAATAAATGCTGAGAACATTAGCGTTACCGAAAGAACATGTTATTATAATTACTTAACATTCATTTATTTAAAGTGCCGTAAAAGTATAAGGCTATGTTCGCAACAAGTAGTCAGAAATGTACTCATATGTGTGTTCTTCAAAATTTGCAAAACGTTCACAAAGAAATCCACAACCCCTCCTGAGAATCCACAACCCCTCCTGAGAATCCACAACCCCTCCTGAGAATCCACAACCCCTCCTGAGAATCCACAACCCCTCCTGAGAATCCACAGCCCCTCCTGAGAATCCACAACCCCTCCTGAGAATCCACAACCCCTCCTGAGAATCCACAACCCCTCCTGAGAATCCACAACAGGCTTATATTCCTGGGGTAGGTGTGGAACTCTTTGTGAATTCCATATGTGTTACCATTTAAGCACGTGTAAATGTAAATGCAATAATGTATACACAAATGTGCATTTGATCTTTAAGTCCTTGTTTCTCCATAGGACACAAGGCTCACATTAAAGGGACACCACCCCTCTGACTCAGGACGAAGGTGAGGGCTGGGAGCCGCATTCCTGAATCGTACAGTGAACAGGTGCTGGAGGACACCTTCCCCAGGAGGCGGCCACTGACTGGTGGACGAACTCCGTTCCCTTTCAGGGAGTCAAGAACCCCAGAACCTTTTCAGGGGGTATCACAGAGGACTGAAGTTAAATGCAGAGTTCGGAGGGGCCCCTCCAAACTCTGCATTTTACTTCAGTCCTCTTTGATACCCATCTCCCAGGCTCTCTCCGTTCTACTTCCATTCCTCCTTTGTGACCCTGGCCCAGCTTCCCGCTCTCGGTGTATTTACTTCCATTCTTCCCTTCGACTCTTCGGACACCCCCGCCCCTTTTTTATTTCCGCTCCTCACAGCCTCACCGCTTTCATCCATCCTCTCATCCACCCAGGTTACTTCCACCCGACCCCTCACTCTTTCTGCCTTGACTTCTATCCCCAGCCCCATGGGCCGCTACACCCGTGCTTTCCCAGTGCTCGCAAAGCTCACTGAAGCGAGCTAAAGGTAAAAAGTTCTGAATAAATAATTTTTTAAAAAATGCATGCATACATAAGTAGGATCTTTTTTAGGGAACAGAAACTCAGCTGTGAAAAGAAGCAGACATGTTCTCAGTGAGAAGTTGGGGCCCAGGTAATTGTTTGTAATTTGTGTACATACTTCCTCAAGGGCCTTGTTTCGCTGGCAGCCGGCGGCACTACATGCACATTCCGAGGGCCCCACAGCACAGAAGAGCACGTGCGCCTATTCCATAAGAAAGTCAGCGCTTGTGCACCGCCGCGCCACGGCCGTCATTCTGCCTCCTATGTCTGCTCTGTGGCCTTTACAGATCCGAAATTCAGCTGGGTGCCGGCTTGGCTCTGAAAGAAACATTCGTGCCCGTTTACCTCTGTCCAGGTACACGGTGGTGCCATTAAGTGGCCGATGCCTGTTAATGTTCCACCGCAGAAACTTAGAGGCGGGTGGAGGTACGCGCAGTGCGAGGGTGGGCCGAAACTGCAGGGGAAATTCCACTGCGGAGGATTACCGGAAACTGCCCAGGAGTGCCGACAGGTGGACGGGCAGGCCATAGGCAGAGTGGACTGCCCAGGAGTGCTGACAGGCAGGCCATAGGCAGAGTGGACTGCCCAGTGGCCTGCCCAGGAGTGCTGACAGGCAGGCCATAGGCAGAGTGGCCTGCCCAGGAGTGCTGACAGGCAGGCCATAGGCAGATTGGACTGCCCAGGAGTGGCCATAGGCAGAGTGGACTGCCCAGGAGTGCCGACAGGCAGGCCATAGGCAGAGTGGCCTGCCCAGCGAGGAGAGAATCAGGGCAGCCACAGGATTTCAGGCAGGGATCAGAAAACGGGAGAGGGCGGCAGGGCCTGCTGAGAATACTGGGACTTGTAGTTTCACCACATCCAATTATATGTCCCAGTATGCTTAGTGCTGTTGGCTGAAAAACAAAACTAGATGTAAGGCACCCTTATGCCAGCTGTATGTGAGCGGGCCGTTAACAGATAGAGGGGGATATGATGAAAGCCGGGATTGTTCCCTTGAGATAGCGGTAGCAGCACCTATATAGTTCTTGTGCATCCATGCAGCATTCCATATCATAATGTCATCAGTGAACCTCCCGCGGAGTCTCTATCATGACTGTTTCGGTTGATCTTATGGAGCTCGTAGGTCTGCTCCAGAAGCTTTCAGACGACATCAATAGTGTTTTGTTGCGCCTCTGTATTGGCAACATGGGTCAGGGATGTCATCATCAGACTAATCTCAGTCAGCAGGAACTAAGGTTTCAGAATTTGGGCTCAACTGGACGAAGTTTTGTAGCTGGTAGTTCAGATCTCAGGGATGTGACAATGTAAATGTGTGATAGAGAAGATAGACTGAGATAACTTACTGTGTTATTGGTTGTTGGGACTAGGGCTATGGTTAGTATTTCTATTGGAAGTAGGGACTAGGGCTTCCAGTGTTATTGGTTTTGGGACTGGGGTGGGATTATGGCTAGGGTTAGGCCTTTAATTGGAAGTTGCGATTCGGGCTTTTGGTGTGATTGGTTGCTGGACTAGGTGTGGTACTAAGAGTAGGGTTAGGCTTTCTATTGGAAGTAGGGACTAGGGCTTCCTGTGCCATTGGTTGCTTGGACTTGGGTTGGGACTACTGGTAGGGCTAGGGCCTCTATTGGACGTAGAGTTCAGGGTTTTTGAAAGTTATTGGGTGCTTGGACTAGGGCTGAGATTGGCTGTAAGGTCCTCGTCTCCTATTGTTTCTAGATTTTAGGGCTAGTGTTGTGATTGGATAGGGTTAGGGCTATGGTTCCCATTGGCTGAAGGGGTCACCTGACTACTAGGGCTATAAACGTCCGAGGCTTAGGGCATCTCAGCCCGGGCATCGAGGCCAAGGGTGGAGAGGACCAGGGTGAGTGCCTGTTTGAGCCTGTTCGAGACTGGTCGGGACCTGGGCCAGAAATGCTGCCCATTTTCCCATTCATTAATACCCACCCTATGTATGTGTCCCTCTATATATAAGCATTTATTTTCACTATAGATATGTACCTATCTTTGTGTATTGCTTTGTATAAACATGTAGAATAATTATGTTATAAAAAAAACAAAAAAGAAAAACATCTTTGGTCTACATGTACTTGCTTCCATTGGGCATCTATGTACCTCCATGTACTTGGATCTGTGTGCCTGTTACTTTTCTCCTGAAAAAGCATATCCAATGCACTACCCTATTTCTCATCCTGTACCTCTATCAATATCTTTAATCTTTCTTATACTTACCTCCTTTATGCATCTATATACTTTCAGTGTACTTATGGATCTATATATTTATCACTTTCTTCTAATTTAGCATTTCCAATGCACTACCCTATTTCTCAGCCTATACATCTATCATTATATCCTCTACACCCACTCTCTCATTTATCCCAAACCCCATACCACTACTATGTTCCCCAAAATAACCCTTTCTTGACTCTCTCCTACTCTACCCCTCCTTGCATCTTCTGACACCTCCTTTACTGTACCGATCCCCCAAAACAAACCTTTTAACTCTTCCCTCTGACTCTTCCCCTCCAAAAACCCTTTTACTCATCCAAAAGCCTCCTCCTACTGCTAAGACCTAAAAAAGAAATCCTTCACTCTTCTATCCCTCCACTATCCTTTTCAATCAAAATAACAGACTTACCTGTTCACTTCTCTAATTCCATATTCCACTATACTAATTCACCACTAATCCTTTATGGGTTCCAGAGTAGCGTGCTACTCGCCAACAAAGCGTTTCAACACCTCATCAGGGTTACAAATGCTATATAAATACAAACCTTTTTCCCTTTTTTACCCCTCCCCAACCCTTCTCACTCCAAATAACTGACTAATATCCACCACTCAAATTACTTTCATATTTCACCATACTAATTCACCACTAATCCTTTATGGGTTTCCGGAGTAGCATGCTACTCACCAAAAAAAAAAAAAAAAGCGCTTTAAACCCCATCAGGGGTAAGAAGCGCTATATAAATACAAACCTTTTTTGCTCTTCTATCCTTCTGCTATCCTTCCGAATCCAAATAACTGACTAACATATCCACCACTTAAAATGTACTTGCATGTTTCACTATACTAATTCAACACTAATCCTCTATGGGTCCCGGAGTAGCGTGCTACTCGCCGAAAAGCGCTTTGGCGCCTCGTCAGGGGTAGTAAGCGCTATACAAATACAATTACAATACAATACAACTATCCATGAAATAACATTGAGAGGGCAGTTCACGCAGGAGAATACATGGGGATAGGGCAGAATTGATCAGCTATGTAGAAAATAATAGGAAGAGAAAGGGAGGAAATTACCAGGGCCACTGGAATTATGCAATTGTGCGGCCGCAGCGATGGTCACATAATTGTAGATTTGCCGCATAATCCATCATCTGCAGCATAGTCTGCAGATTTTAACTCAAAAATTAGTTTCTAGCTCAAACGGTTCAAATGTTAGTAAAAACACAGTGACACGTGTTGCCGCACAGTGCAGGGCCCTTTGGAAAGGTTGTCTGGTCACCTTTCTGTAGCTTATTGCTATATTTTGGTGTTAAACTGGTACTGAGGTACAGCGAATGCTCAGACAGCTCAAGCTTAAAAATAAAGAAACTATGAAGAAATACTATCACAAAATATGCCACATAATTTGCCTTTTCTTGACACAATGTACTCAACCCTGCCACATAATTTAACCCTCCCATGCCACATAATTCCAGTGGCCCTGGATATTACTCATATTGCAATTATCGGCTAGTCGCTCTCATCGACAATGAAGCCAAATACTTCTCAGGGATTTTGCTGAATTCATTACGGGACTGGGCCGAGGGACACTCAATAATCCCTCCAAATCAAACTGGTTTTATAAGTGGAACCGGCACTACGGTTAATCTTATGGTTCTTTCATGTCTGATAGACCAGGCGGAGCTCTGCACCAGATCATTCTACATGGGATTCATAGATTTTAGTTCAGCGTTCGACAAAGTCAACAGGTACAAGCTATGGCAGAAGCTTTTTGCTCTGAATATCCCAGATGGTCTACTAAGAGCCCTACAGTTACTGCATCAGGACACATGGGTCAGGATTAAGATTGGCGACGGCTCTAGACTGTCACGACCAATTCCCATGACAAAAGGATTGAAACAAGGATGCGTCCTGGCCCCTACACTTTTCAATCTATTTTTAGCAGATCTTCCGGAAGTCCTTAACACAGTCAACTCCCACGCTCCCAAACTAGGCAACTTACAGCTGTCAAATCTTTTATACGCAGATGACGTGGTTCTCCTGAGTAGCACAAAGGTGGGCTTACAAAGACTTATGGATGCAACTGTCGCTTATTCAAAAAAGAACGAGCTCGAGATAAACAACAAGAAAACAAAAATCTTGGCGGTTCGCCCAGGAAGGCCAAAAAAGTTGACATGGGTTTTAAACTCTGAAAGAATTACAGAATCCAAGAATCACAAGTATTTAGGTGTTTTATTCAATAACAACGGAAGATACAAAAGCCAACGGGAAGAGAAAAAAAAGAAAGGAACAGCGCTAGCATTTGCTCTCAGCTGCCTCCATAAGGAATTGCTTGGCCCAACATTTGCTCCAACACTACAGATGACGCAGGCAAAAGTCATCCCAACCTTAACATATGGAAGCGAGGTGCTTAAAGGACTGGACAGCGGTCACTTAGACACAATCATAACAAACTTTTTTAGAACAGTCTTCCAGTTACCATCTTTCACGTCGCCGGCACAAATCAGGCTGGAACTGGGCATCTGCAAACAAACACTGGGTAGAATGGCGATCTTTCTAACGTGCTGCCATAAGCTAAGGCTATCAAAAGAGGGCAGTTTAGCGGAACATCTATGGTCCAATCTGAGTACAAAGCGATGGCAAGCAGGGCATCAATACCTGTCAAGTGGGCTACAAACCCTCTGCCTGAAGGATGTATGGGATTTATACGTCAGCCAAAATGAGTTTAAAAGGCTAGCAAAATCAAGCGCAAAAAGCTCTCCTCAATGGAAGACAAGGCGAGCCTCGCAAAAAGAAGCCATGGTTGGATGACCCTCAGTTCATACGCTCAGCTGACACCTCAGAGCTACTTAACTTGCACCTTCAATGCACGCAATAAACTTTGCTTTTTAAAATTAAGATTGGGGGTGATCAACTTGTCCTGCCACCTTCCCAAATGGAAAAGAGAGCAAGTTCCAGAGACATGTCGATTTTGCGGCAATCAAAGGGAAGATATAATTCATGTTGTGTGCCTATGCCCAAGCCTCTTGAAAGAAAGAAGGTCCCTCCTACGGAAGGCCTGGAACAACAAGGAAGTTAGATCATGTAGATCGGCAGTATTGGCCTGTTTCGACCCACGGAACACAATTTTAAATTGCGCACTGGTGAGGTTTATGGACTGCGCAGCAAAAAAATTAGGAAAGGGGAGGTGTTGATCGTTACCCCAGCCAGAGGGGCAGATCCACGGACCGCGATACAATGAGAATTTCTGCTCTAAAAGACACCTGGAAATATGGAAATCCGCCAGAACTGCAAAAGCACAACGGATATAAACAAAGGGAAGGGTGTACAGGCTGGATACCTTGAGTCGTAAAATATAAACTTGATCTCGACAGCCTTGAAAGGATTGTCCTCAATGGTATTGGAGGTGCCGGACATAAACAAGAGATCTCGGCCATGTGGAGGGCTAGGCACATTTTATTACTGCAACTGGGGTCGCATTTTTAGCCAATCTAACAAGTGTTAAATTTTTATCTATTTATTCGCATCAATTTAATAAGCATCACATTTTTTCTTATCTCAATACGTATCAAAAAGTTTTAATTACATGTTCCCTGCAAAGGTTTTTTAAATCATGCAATAAAGATTTCTGTATATACACTCATATTGTAGTAAAAGATGGGGGATTTCATATGGGTCATCAATGGTATATGAAGGTGAGTGAGATGGTTGGACTGAGTTGGCCATCCAAATGGAAGAAAGGTGACAGCAGAGATCATGTTGAGGTGACCAGCCATTCAGCAAAAATAGGAAAGATGTGACTGGTAGGTAACCAGCCTTTTAAAATGGAAAGGGAGGTGAAAGCATCAAGATGACAGACCCTTTAAAAGAACAGGGAGGCTATAATACTGAACCGTTCGGCCACTTATAAAGGAAAGGTTGGACCCGCGAATGTCAGCAGCCCTGTAAGATGAAAGTGATGGGAGTAGCATGCGGGGGACGAGTCTAGAAGGAACGGGAGGGAGAACAAAGCACAGCATTGGTGGCTATTGAGGAGTAAAATGGACAGCTATAGAGGAGTAAAATGGACAGCTATAGAGGAGTAAAATGGACCGCTATAGAGGAGTAAAATGGACCGCTATAGAGGAGTAAAATGGATAGCTATCAGGGAATAAAACCGTGAAACAAATTAGATGGTGACATCCATGTTGGAAAGATAGAAAAGAGTATGCAAGCGCACCAGATGACTAATCATGCACGAATAACACTAAGAGCTTGCATGCAGGTACCAGCAGTTATGAGGTGAAAGAAAGAATATGGGTGCAACTGTACAGCAGGAAGGAGACAGAACAAAAACCATGAAGGTTAGCAACTGCAACATGTGGAAAGTAAAAAGGGGTATGCCAACTAAGGGTGAATAATTCTGCAATAAATAAAGTTAGAGAGGACTAGCCATGTAGGAAATATAGTGAGCAGATAACTTACATCTAACCATTCATGTAAGGAAGGAAAAAATGGGATTCATGGGGCTGTCTAGACATGCAGAAAGGAGAAGAAGAATAAAACATGAAAATTAGCAGTTCATGCATCAAGAAAATTGAGGTGATGACATGGTGGTTATCAGGAATAATATGAACAAAGGAATTGTAGTAGAAAGTAAAGGATGACCGGCTGTGCATTTATCATAGGGAGTAAGCAGTGTCACAGGGGCCAACCACGCAGAGACAACAAAGAGTAAACTACCTGTGCACATATGGTATTGATGAAGATTAACAGTGAGCACACACAAGGTGATGGGAGGAATGTTTACAAATAGTTTATCCTCTGCCATTCACTCTGGGTATCACTCTAACCCATCATTATTTTCCCCATTATGTCACTTCAGATGAGACCCAGCCATATTCAAGTCAGCCCTGGTCCTGCTCCAGCAGGCACAGTCAAGCCCAAACTCTCAAGGCAGGTCCGTGCGGGTATTCATTCCATCACTTTTTGTGTATTGATTGCAACCATGTAGTAAAGATAAAAAGAGAGTTGTAACTGAGGTGACCGCACATGCAGGAAGGATATTCAGGAAAAAACACTGTAGGTGACCAGATATTTAGCAACAGGCAAAACAAAATACCAGGGGGAAACTAGCCATGCATAAAAAAAGAGGGGCAGGAAGCTGAACATAGATATGGAGATGTGGGGGAACAGCATTCAAGTGGGCAATCATGCAAAAGTAGAAAACATACTATTGTCCAATAGCGATTATCCCACGTTGCATGGTCACAAACCTCAGAAATAACCAAAATGCCATAAGTGCTAAAATAAAAGAATCATACAGTTCTCCGAGGAGCAGAGCACAACAAAATCCTTTTACTGGCATTTTCATGACTCAAGCTGTCAACCGCCTTAGACATTCCTGAGCTGAGCTCTAGCGGCTCCACCCAGCCTGGTGAAGCCACTTCCTCTCCCTGGCAAAGGCCTCTGTGCCTCCAGGTGCACACACCCAAAATTATCTTCTGTGGGAAGCCTGAGACCAAGGTAAACTTTTCACCTTGATCCTGATCGGAGGCTATAAAGCCTAGTGGAGCCTGAGGCAGTGGATGCAAAGCGCTGCAAAAACAGAGGCCAGTAGCAACCAGTAGTCGACATCTAAGACCCGCATCAGCGAAGGCATTGAAAATAACCCCAAAATACCTGGTGAGGAGTTACACTAAACTGGGGTTTTCATTCCCCGCTGATTCTGCCAAAGAGAGGTTATGCATTGTCAGTGCTCTTTATAACATGAGCTGTCGACCACTGCATTATAATCTGTTAGGAAACTAACCACACTCTTCAGAAGGCACAATCAATACCTGCAGAGAATTTAACAGAGAAATAATATTCACATCAATTGGACCTGCCCCACAGACTTCATTGGAATGTCACCGATCAGGAAACAAACTCAACAGTATATATTTTTGACACTCCCTACAATGCTATCAATAAACATCGTGAGCAAGCGAGTGAGTGCATTTATATGCATCATGGATCAACCATCTTCTCTAAGGAGCAAGTTGCTTCGGAGTGTAAATATATATGCAACTGACATATGCTGTGACCTGTAGATTGTGATATTGATTACTAGTATGGTCGATTCAGCCTTTCATCCTTCTGAGGTCGGCAACGTAGGTGCCATTACAGTGCATAATAGTAACACTTGGTGTTTACATATGACAGAACTGCCAAATGAGATGAAATATATAAAAATAAATTATTCTTGATCCTGGTAGCTTAAAATGGGCAGTTTAATTGTTAGTGAAGTCCCATTTAGTAGAAACTATTACTCAGATGTAATTTCACAGACTGCCCCTGACTTCAATGGAAACTAACAGTTATTAATAAACCTTATATATGAGGGAATGAGGCATTTTGTAAATCACAATTTGCAGATCAAACTGCCTCTTAACACTGACATCTTGGGACCGAACAGCATGGAAGACAAGCTTCAATGCCCCTGATAAACATCACCTGCCTTCCTTAGCAGGAAACTTCCTCATTGTTCGCTTCAATGACTCCTTGAGGGCCTATGGATTAGAGAGCCCATCGCCCCCTCCCCCCAACCCCTCCCCGGCATGTACAAGCATGAGCACCGTACATAGTAGGGAGGTCTTCAAATGTGGTCACTGAATGAAGCAACAGCAAAAGTGGAGTTGCATCGCTCTTGCACCACGCAATGTGGTGCATGCGTGACGCTAGCCCAAAACGGTATGTATGAAGCCACACAAGGCCAGCTTTAGTGGGCCTGAGTGGCTTCATAAATCAGGAGTAACACGATGCAGCACAAATCGCTGTGTTGTATTCCTCTGCCCTGGGAAGGCATTTCATGGGCGTTGCGTGGTTGTTCTTACACACCGCCCATGGATTTTGACACCTTCCCAGATTTACTAAAAGTGGTAGACCTCGGAATGCGTCAAAATGCTACTCCTTCCCAGGTGAGGTGTAACAAAGAGAAATATCTTTCTTTCTCTTCTTTTCTTCCTCGGTGCAGCACACACAGAAAGATGAAAATTGGGTTTATTTTTGTGCAGGAAGGGGCCCCTTACTGCTCAAAAACAATCCTCCTTACAACTCAGGCATCCTTGCATCATGGTGCAAGGGTTCTTGCATTGGCACTAGGCAGCCAAAACGGCCCCAGCGCAGGGACAAAGGCAGGAATGCGCTGTATTCTTTTAAATACTGAGCATTCCCGCCCTTTCCCGATCATGCAGTGCTGCACAGCAAGGTGACTTGCTGCGCTGCATGACTTTGCCATAAATATGGCCCTAACTGTCTCAGTAGTGATGCAGTTTCATTTTTACAGACAAATGAATGTCTAGACACAAGCAGAAGCTAGGATACTACACTACTAAACACTGGAAATGTAGTGGCCTCCCTGGATGTAACAGCTCTCTTTCTGCCCTCTGGTGCTAAAGCTGCTCTGACATTACTGATAATAAGTTGCCCACAAGAGAGGCTTTGTGGGTAAACTATAGAGTAGAATCCCTAAGGGAGTGAAAGGGGTTTCCACCAAGACACAGTCCGGCTAAAGATCAAAAGCCCAACAGGGAGGAACCGGAATCGAGGAGCGGTTGTAGGGGCAGTTTGAGGAGGAAAGTCTCATTTGTGAATGCAGCAAGAGAAGAAACATCTGCTGGATTTCTCACCAACCGAAATTTAAACTAAAAACTGACGGCATGAACAATCATTTGAGGCACTAGTGTGCAAGTGGTACATGGTGAAGAAAAGAAGGACATTGACAAAGTTGAGCCTTTTATTGTAAACAACTATTGATGCTTGCACAACAGCCCACATACCAGTGTGGCCCTTCAGCAGGAAACAATGACAACACATGCAGGAACTATGGCTAAGAAGCAGCAGGTTACAGTACTGAGACCGCAGGAGGACTGGAGGGGAGAAGAGTACGCAAAGGTACATCATTGTCATTAAAGAACCTTTCTAAACATGTTTTTGCGTTGTCTGTTATTGTGAACTTTTTACACACTTGGCGTCATTACAGACTAGCAGTACTGAGGCTTGGCTTACTGCATCACCACTTAGGCCATGATCACGAGTAGAGCAGATTTCGGGGCAGGGAGACCAGGTGACTGGAATTTATGACCCAGGCCAATACCGCTCATCTAAATCTACTTATTAACAGTTGATCCCCTGCATGGGCCTAGTTTTTCTGACCGAATTTTCACTCAGAATGCCCAATTCATGGAGGATTAATACTCAAATTTAGCACACACAGGTTGCATATATGTGAGCAATGAGGCTGGCGCAAGGCCTGGGCTGGTGTGAGGATGGTGTGGATGATGGCAGAGGGGAGCGGAGGATATGGCCTGGCAAGGAATAGCACTGCATGCCCCGCTGTGCCATGGAAGGAGGTTGGTGGGGACCAGGGCCTGGATGCACTTGCAGCCAAAGCCTAAAGGGATATTTCCAGCAGGAAAACTGAGGTGTCGAAACACCGGGACATTTTTGATTTTGTGGAATGGTTTCCTCCCAGGAACACCACATCACCGGACTCTAAATCTGGGCCTACACAGATTTACAAAATATTCTGTAACTAAAAAGCAGAATGCTTTTTCAAGTGTCAAACTTACAATTAGCAGAATCATTGACATTATTCAAAAGGGCAACAAACGGTCCCCAGATACTGGAGCAATTCCAACATGTGACATCATATGTCCGCGGAGCATGACGTCCATTTCATGAAAGTAATTGGCAAGGTCTGCGATTCTGATGTCACTGCATTTAATGGGGTGAACGAATTTGAGTGTGGCAAGCTTTAATGTCAGCCTCACTCAGCATAAAGGCAACACAAACGTGCTTCGTGAGAACTCAAAGCTTAATGAAGTGCACTCAATCAAGCTTTGATAACTCTCAGGCCACTTAGGTATTGACATAGCCCAGTCTGACTAGGGATTTATAAATATCAGACTCGCACAGACATTGGCAAAGCCAAAATATTCATACGTTTTTGAAAAATCTCAGGCTAAACTATTGTTCTAACACCGTGAACCATCGATGCAGCCCACACTCACTTCTATCAAATCCCAAGCGCCCTCCGAGATAAAATAAAAGGGTAAACTAACTTTAATTAATCCAAGGTTCACTCAATAACTACCTCAGTTCTTGGCAAAGCCCCAGGCCGTTCAGCTCTTGCTAGGGCCCTCACTCTCAGCTTTTTAGTCACGGCTACACTCAGTCAGATACTGATAAACTCTACCACACACATTCAAATATCGAAGCCTAGTCGTACTCCGCAATCAGTTCAGGAAACTATGCCCACACTCACCCAGCTGTTGTTAAAGCCCATGCTCACTTCCATTGAAGCCTAGTCTAACTTCGCTTTTTATAAAGGGCTGACTTACTTTCATTAATGTCCAGAGTCCCTCCGCTCTTTATAGAGGTGAAAAGGTATTAATGGCCGAACACACCAGGGGCGTAACGCAGCCCCTTGCAGCTCCGGCGGACATGGGGGCCCCCTATCCTTCAGGGGCCCACCCAATCCAAGTCCAATGAGTATCTGTGAGATATGGAAGACTCAAGGGCCCCTCTTCAGATTCTGCCCATCATTTTGCATTGTCACTAAGACGCATTCTAATTAATTAGCGACACACTCAAAAAGCATGGATGTGCGGTGATTCATGCAGGACTGCGAACGTCAAAGATCTTGGCGCTGGCAATGATCACCCAGAGCACGTGATGATGCCATGAGACAGGAAGTAGAAGCTCATATTGTCAACTGTATTGAAATGCATCTCCTCCTAGGCAGGGATGGTGCAGACAGCACGTCCTTAAAGACTACTATGCCCACCAATACCAAAAACATATTGTTCATCTAGCACCTTAATCTGAAATTGCACAACCATGTACCAAAGGGATAATATTGCCTCAAGTAGCCTTAAAATTGGAGCACAATCTCACACCTCTCTCTAAAGTGGATTCAAATTTTGAGAAAGAGAAAAGTTGACATTATTGCTTTGACAACTAATATATTATATCAAAAAATAAAATTAATTTTAAGGAGACCACATGACACTTATGTGGTCTTCTTAAATCAATTTCATGAACTTGGCTGCACAAGACCTCTCCCGCCTCTGCGTGCGCCCCGTGGGTCCACATTTTCCAGAACGTTTCAGAGGCTGGCACTTTTTCGCCAAGAGGCCGCAGGATTTACAATGTGAGGGGTTGATTTTTCCCCTTTCACATGCAGAAAAACTGCTTCCCTCCACCAAAGGACACAAGGGTGCTTGCCAAGCTGAAAAAAACATCGAAAAAACATCTTGTCCTTTCGCTCCTCTATCTGAATATTAATAGGTGGAACACTCCCCAGGATAACGCGCAGCCACATTAATCCATTCTGATCCGGCCAAGATTAACAATCGCGAGGGACGTGCGGTGCGCGGCGGGTAAGGTACGCGCTGTGGACATTCATGATTCGCTTAATGTGGCAATATTTTAGTCATCTTTAATATTCTGCATTCTGGAATTATTGGAGAAGGGCACCAAATATTCTCTTCGGTCAATATTATTTTTCTAACTTAGCCAGGTAACTCGAGGGCTCAGTTGTTTTGCTTCTTTGTGGTGTTGGAGCGCGTGTACCTTCACCATGACTGTTGCCAAGTTTGCCCTGGTCAATAGAGGCCAAAGGATGCTACTGTTTACCTGAACATAAGTAAGTGGGTTTATGTGCCTTGTACGCACAAGAGCGCGCAACCCTTAGATCACAGGTTCAAATCCCAGAAGGATTAATTCAGCATTTCACTTTTAGGGGTCAGTGCAATGGGTATTTTTTTAATTGGATCAACTGTTAGCTGTTCTTTCTGAAGCCACAAATCACACTCACTGCGCCCTTTTCACAAACTTCTATTTGTACTGTTTAGTAATACTACCCATGTACTACAAAATGCGACTTACATAGACATGCAGAGGCCTCCACGTCTAACTCTCCTATCCTTTCTATGCAAAAATGTGGATATAACTTTTAGTAGTAAATGTTGGAGGAAACTGAGGGGAATGACTAGAAAATAGGAGATATTTACTTGTAAATGAGAGGGATTAGAGAGGGGGACGGAGGGGCTTTGGGAAGCACTTTGGGGTGAAGACGAGCAAATAAATACCCACAAACAGTACGCCCATTGCTAGTCACAAACTACACTTCTAAAATTAATATAGACAAAAGGACTCAAAATAGTAGTAAATGTACTCCAGCCCCGCCTTTGAGTAAGTCAAACATTACACATGGCCACTCACAAGAATTGGAGCACACTCCCATACAAAATAATGGAGGCAAAGAAATATAATATCAACCCAAAATTATTTTGAATTTTAAATTTCACGTATGTATGTATTTTTGTGATGGGTTAAAAGTTAAATTCAATTATTTTTTTTTAAATAGCTAAATGAATAATACATTATTATGGCTAAACACAATGAACTAAAACTTGAACATGTTTAATTTAAAAAAATACGCAAACTGAAATGCAATCACATTTACTATAACTTAAGTAAATATAAAAAGTCTACGGTGTGCTTTTTAAAGACTAGTTTAAATAATAATTCTAAATTAAATTGATACATTTTATTTATTTACTATACATTTAATTTGATGAGTTAACATGCTGTAACATTTTATATTTTTAGCTCTAGGTTAATAATGATTATTTTATGTAATTTAATCTTTTATTTTGTATTAAAATATATACTTTATAAACAATTCTTAAACATTATTCTTTTACCTATACCTTATCATAGGGAGATCTCCACCTTGATGGCAGAGACATCAGCCTACATATGAAAAGTTAGTAGTAGTAATTTTGCACTCATAAATTGTTTTCTGACAGGCTCCACCTCCATTTTTGAGGGGGTGGAAACATGCAAGCTATTTATCCTCGGAAATGGTGATTAGCAAAAAAAATTACTATTAGGTGCAGTAATAAGTTTACACAATAGTAAATTTATATGTGAAAATTTACCTTTGTGAGTAGGGCCCATTGATTGTAAATTCCACACCCCAGAAGCCTGTATCAGTCACTGAATGCGGGTTTCAACCCTTGGAGCACTGTGTCACTCACACCTGTACACGCTAGAGCAGAGTCTCATTCCTTGGAAGGGGGAATCACGTGGTTTTGCTAAGTGTCAGTCATTTGTTATGGGTCTCCCACCTTAACATGCAGTATGCGTTCTTTGCGTCCAAGTCTCGCTACTTGAAGCACACCTCACTCTACAGTAGTCTTTACGTTCTAATTAACCTTAAAGGTGTTGCACTAGGTTTGTTTGGTTTTGGTACATAAAGTTTATGTGAGACTTTGATGAGTTGGTACAATAACAAGAACCCATAATTATTACAATGTTAACATAAAGCTGCTGTAAGTAGAAGTTGTCAACCAGGGAGCATGGAGGGATCTCACTGTAAGACCAGGTAGGGTGTTATCCAAGTACTCATGGAGTATTAAGCAAGGCATACATATTCAGTTATAACCTTACCTAGTAAAAATCACTTCCAAGACCATATACAAATAGAATGGATGTAGGCACCTTTGCATGGAAGAGGGCACAATGTGTGCATGCATACGTGTCTGTGCGTGTGTCTGTGTAAAGAGGAACAATGCCATACAACGCAAGTGTTAAAAAAAGAATGCAGCAAGGCTTCCAACGTGTTCTAAGATGAATGCTGCTACACTGTGCATGAGTATAAAGAAGACGGTAGTCATACTGCACATACTTCCTAGAAACAGCATAGCCACACACTGAATATGTGCATATAAAAGCACAGTCACACTGTGCATGTGTCCAAGGAACAATACATGCACAGAGGGCACGCCTAACATACAAGTGAGTGATATGCTGTTCATGTATGCAAGAAAAGAGTTAGCCATACAATGCGTGCATACATATAACACACTCATGCTGCACAGGTGTACTAGGAAAGTGTAATTCCATTGAGCATGTTTAAAAAAGAATACAGCCATTATGAGAATTTGTGCAAAGAAAAAGGAAATGAATGTGCACAAAGAATAATATAGCGATACTGTACGTATGTGTGGAGAGGATGCAAGCACAGTACAAATGTGTGCAAACAGCTATGCAGCAATGCGGCAGCATTGTGCAAAGTAGCCACATCACAAATGTGCATTGGTCTCACATCAATTCAGCTATATTAGTTAAATGTAAAGAGAACACGGCCACACTGACCATCAGTGAAAAGACCACAGACACATGTGTAAAAAGAGCACAGCTACACTGTGCATGTGTGAAAAGAAAAACACATCCATATTGTGCATGTGCACAAAGAGGAATGCCGTCATTCGGGGCATACATGTAGAAAATATTAAAAGATAGAGTGTCTGCGTGCAAAGAAGAGTCAGCGACACAGTGCCTACGTGCACAGAACAATTCCACGTAATGCGTATGTGCACAAAACACTACCACTATACACCTGTGCACAGAAGTATGTAGGACACAGATTAGGGAGGAAGGGGTTAAGAGAAGTTTCTGAATACACAAAACGTGTATGTTTCTAAGTGTATAGAAACTGGCTAATGTTCCTGCTTGGAACAGACACTTCCTGCCCACTCCCTGCTTTTGTGAGTACATTTGCTCACAATCTTTGTATGTGACTAAATCCTTTTACAAGCGGAAACCAACTTTTGTGAATTCCAAAAGTGATTTTGCACTCAGCAAAGGACTACTTGCATGTGTAAAGCAAACTTACATGTGGAATCTCTTTGCATTTAGGCAGGCAGTGTTTTTGGTTAGGCTCATGGAACCCACAGAACCTTCCTGAACATCATGCATAGGAAACTGCTGACATTTGCTTTCCTCCTCCATGTATGTCAGTTCACCAAAATATTAGTTCTAGAAGGGGTGACATCACACACCTTTTGACGCTGCACAGTTGACACCTTGTCCCATGCTCAACAGCCTCCTGGTTGCCGCTATGGTATTATGGCATGAAAACAGAGGAGAAACCATACCACCAACCATGGCTTTTAGTGTCATGTTTGCATTCTTAAATTAACAGTGCGCTGGTGATCAGTGAGTTCAGACAAATCAAGGGCAGTGCCAGGATACCAAATGGCAAGCTACTGGTAGCTACCCGGCTACCCCTAATTGACACCCATCACCTTTTGTACAGCAGAGATGCTGCTCCAGAGGGTACAGAAGGGGGCACTCTCCTGGTCTCCCAGATCGACTAGGAGTTTGAGTCACAGAATATGACTGATGCTGCGGCAGTTTCTGCTAAATCAAAACAGAGGAACAGGCGGGAGGTAAAGGGTCACTGGATATGCTGCACCTCCCCACATGATGCATCTGAGGACCAGGAAAGGAAGCTACCTGCGACCACAGTTTCATACATTTCAAATGATGAGACTTTCTGCACAAGAGACTTCGTATTTGCAAAGCCAGTGCAGCTCATCACATTGCAAGCACAAAAGCTCTGCAGCTGCAAGTTTCGAAGGGTTAGCTCCTGCCAAAGCCAGGCACTAACTATTCACAAAGCGTACACTGTTGAGATGATTCCACTTTTGTGTTCTGGATCTATTGACATGGATAATACTAGATGCATTCTTTTCTCAGCCACCAGTAAGGGCCATCTATGCATTTTCACCAATTTGGAAACCTAAGAGCAGCAGTAGCTGACAGCAGTCATGAGTAGGAAGTTGAGAAACAAGAGCTGACTCGGTGTAATGTGGATTACATTCTTAATCTAGCCCCTACACCACATCTCTATTCAATAACACCCGAACCAGGCCGGATCTCTACTGAACCTCATCTCCTCTAGATCACATCTCTGCTACACCACAGAGCAGCGACCTCAGAAATGCAATCGGTACTTAGGAGATCACTGTGGAAGTGATGAGTAATTCACATGCAGACTGCACAGTATAAGGATGTATAACTAAGGAGATGGAGTAAGCTAGAGCTGTACGGCTTTGTATCCCCCCCCCCCCCCAAAAAAAAGCGAAAGTGTAGGAATAACTCTGCAACTATTAAGAAATTAATCAGTTCTGGGGGGGTGCCCAGATGACTCCAACCCTTGCACACAGTGCTCACTAACCCTAAAGTAGAGTGAAAGGAACAGTACAGTTGGCATTGGTAAAATCATAAACAAGGGAACTGTATCCGAGTACATTACATGTTTTGTGTGTGTGGTCCATGCGCGACCTCTTTTAGAGCATTGCTGCTCGGAAGTATACCACAGGAAGTCCCACCTTAAGAGAGATGGCTTTGCACAGCTCTGATGATGTATCATTTAAAATGTAATTATCTCCCTAGGACCAAAAATAATAGTACTGCTCCTGAGGAGGCAGGAGAAGAAGTGTCACTTCATCAAAAGAAAAACACAAGTTAGATTGCAACGGATGAAAACTTGGCTCATCTTTCTTTTATGCATGCTGCTATTCCTGTGCTGGTGCAGGACAGTCAATATAATCTTCCCACCACCCACAGTAGGTAATACTTGAGAATCTCCAGGCTAAAATACATGCAGTGTTAGTATAAATATTCGTCATATTATAGACCGCTTCTATTCACACTACAAATGCAATTAAAATGAAAGGTGATAATTCATAATTACGTAACACTCATTTTTTCAACCTCTGAAGAATAAATGGGACTCTCCATGCCTTACATACTTACAAACAGAGCTCCACGGCGGGTGCTCTCGCTCCCCTGACCTATCTCTACTATAAACGTGTTATAAAATGAGGGAGGGAAAATTTCCTATGGGTTATCAGAACCTCTGCGGCCCCTGCTATTTCCCCTGCTGCGTCATTTGGGAGACACGGTTACCAGGCGTAGGTGTAAAGCCCAGTCAGGATCAATGGAGTAAATGTGACGCCGGACCCTGACCAATCTGTGGATACCTAAGCGGAATAAAGACCCCCTCGGTGTTAAGAAGAAGAGCACAGGATAATTTCCTGATCGCAACAATAATGTTCTGAATGGTAACAAATGCGTGATTGTAAGGCGTGAATGAAACAGGTGAGGTTCCAGAATCTAAGGGTGTATCAGCGGGATCATAGGTCCTGAAGAAGTTCGGCAAAACAGAGTTCAGAATGAAACATGTTGACCATACAAATGTGCATCAACATGTTTTTAACCTAGCCAGGGGAGATCTAAGTCCATAAACTCTTTTAGGTGTCTCACTCTAGGCAATTTTAACACTTTTTTATTAGATTCCCACTACTGAAGGTGTCACCATAGACTGTAGGATTGACCCCAGTGTTATCCAAGTGCTACCTCCATGAGGGAAGTCGAGCCCACCCGGTGTCTAGCACCTCGCCGGGTGAGGACCTGATGATGAAGCATTCCACATGACTAGCATTTGAGTCAGGGTCCAAATAAAAAGTGTAACTTCATCCCTAGATAAGGGTTCGGAAATAGATATTGGTTGGATTTTGTTAGAGTAAGGCCTCCTTTTTGGTTTGTCTATCTCTGCTATATGTAGCATACATTGGTAAACGGAAACGTATTATTGAAAGCAACACAGAAGCCCATGTGTCTGGTGGTGAAGAATGGAAAGTCAAAGTTGCATTCTGAGAAAGTTCAGATTCTTAAGAAAATGTTAATAAACTCCTGTCAAATTGGAAGATAAGAGTCTAGAGAGCCCAAGGAACATTGATTAACCAAATGATGCCAGTACCAATGCCAGGAGCGAAGAAGGGGCAAAGGTAACAGCAAAGAGCCCCAATTCGGAAATAAAAGACATCTCTGTAGAGTGTGCATGCCCAGTCGATGCTAGCACCTAGTAATGGAGCATGTGTCCAGCATACAGGCGTAAGAGACAGGCAATTGCCTCTGAGCAGCTTGGCAGGCTGGTACAGAGTTAGTCCCATGTCAGACACAGTTTTGAAAGCTGCAACCTCTGCTGGAACTTGCAGATAACCAGTTGAAATGGTTCCTAAAGAATCCAGATGTGGCATGAGGGTGTTTGTACACTGGACTACAAGGAACCTAGGGTAAAGATAATGGAATTTCTGCTGCTTGGAAAAAGAAAAGAAAAATGGAAGCTATTGACACCAATAACAAGTTTGGAAATTAGTTGTAATATCCCCCAAAGTAATTTAGCAGATGGCCAAGCACATACATTGCAACCGGGTCCAAATGGATACTGGTAAACTGGGAATTATACCAGGGAATAGCCATATTATCATACTTGGCGCTCTATTAAGGACACCCAACTTTCATATTCGTCGATTAAGCCTGCTTTGCATATTAGTTCACATATTCAGCGGAAACCTGTCAAACTCTACAGCAAGTCCCGCTCCTACAAACCAGAAGTCTTGCTGTGGGTATGGCAGCTTCCAGCCAGAATATTGAAGAGCATCCTTTAGTTCCATGAACAAGGATGCTCAACTGAAATTCTCACTGTTTATCAACTGTGTGACACTCGTAAGCCACGCCCCTCTTTATGAAAGATGAGCTTCTTTGAAAGATGTCAGTATTTGTCTAACAAGGTTCCTTTTAAAGTTAAACTGACTGCTTGGAGCCAAGGAGTGGGTTTTCCCCATTGAAATTGAATGCACTTCTGCGGTTCTGGGGAAAAGCCCTTCAATTACTGGTTGCAGGGCACGATTTGTGTATTTTGTCGTTTGTGTTTCTGCTGCATGCAGTGCTTAATTTGAACCGGTGGTTGCCGGTGGGGCCCACAGGCACTCATTTTTGCAGACCGGCACTTATTTTCTTGCATCAGACATTTACTGAGAGCAAGAGAGGGGAAAATACGCAAAAAGGAAAGAAGGAGGAAGAGAAAGAAAGAAAAACATTACAAAGGGATAAAGCAGGAACCTGCAAGAGTTGTGCTTTACAAATACTCATTGAGATAAAGGGGAAGGGAGTGGCACGTGGTGGATTAGAGAGGCATGAGCTGGATTTAACACTACGAAGCCTTGGTGATTGGTGTGCCACATTTAATAGCGCCGGCCACAGACTTCCAAGCAGAGCTTTGGGAGCCCGCACGTATTCTTTTACAAAATAAGCACTGGCTGCATGTGGCTGGATGACGCCATAATGCTCTTGGAGATCTTCAAGGCTCTGGAGCCTGGCTTTCTTTCTGCTGTTGCTGCACAGTGCAGCACACACTGCAGCACACACTGCAGCAACACAGGCCTGCAAACCTCAAGCACTTCAGAGACCGGCACTTTGCCACATGTGAACCTGATTTTGGGTGGTGCACTGCCAGTAAACAGAGTGCTCAGGAGTCCCGGCAAAGTGTTCAAACTGCTGTTTAAAGCAGCCCCCACGCCACAGCTGCACCTCTTCTATTTCACCTGTAGTGGTAGAGAAGGAAAACTTCTAGGCAACAATGGAAAGTGTGGCCTGTTAGTCCCTTTTGCACAGGCCGGCCTGCACTGTGCTTTCATGGTTGGAGTGGCAACATTGAGACAGGCATTACCAAAGCCAATAAGTCTGGCTGACAGAATTTAAGTTTTGTCAATGCTGCTTTTATTTTGTCATGGTTTTTGTAAAACTTTATTTTTGAGGAGTTGTTGGGTCCTCGCCAAAATGAAAAAAACAGTCAAAAGCAAAATTATTTTTTGCCCTCACAAAGTTCACTTTGCCATAACAGGCTCTGGTAGTGAGTATTTTGTAGGCCTGGGCGGTGAACTCTGCTCCGTTTGCGGAGTTTTCTGCACTCCACGCTCCGCGGAGCTCACGGAGTGCAGAAAACACCGCTTTGCGTAGTGCAGCTGAGTTTTTTTCCCGCTTGTGCTCGCGAACGGTAAGTTCACAAACGCAAGCTGCCGCTCGAGTAGAATTTCTACCCGAGCGGCAGGAAGACCAGCGCCAACGGCAGTTCACACTGCACTCCGCGGAGTTTTTTTGTCACTTTGCGGAGTTCCACGTAGCAAAACTCCGCGAACCAGGCCTGGGATTTTGTGGATGTGCTCCTTGTGAAAGGGCAGAATGTCATCACTCACAGTGATGTTAGCTAATGGCTAACATGGGCTAACCCAGTGATCCATGCTGTGTACTGTAGAGGGTGGCAGAAAAACGTGACTGATTCAACAACGCACCAGTGAATGAGGACTTAACGAAAAGTGATAAGTATATTATTATATAATCGTAGCCAAATCAAAAGGTCTTGGCTAACACCAGACCTAAAAAATAAAATAAAATAATAAGACTATTTTCAAACAATTGGAGTCCAAAAGTCCAAATGCAGCCCTATCTCTTCTTGCAAGTTGAATGCAAAGTCGGGCCCGTTGTATGTAAATCCAGCAGGACTTCTGTAATCCTAGACGGGTGAGGAATCCCATTATAGTTCGCAGCACTAGAATGGACTGTGACTTTCGGCGCTATAATGTAAGATCCATGGAAGCGCATCCATTTACACCCGCAACCCTTTCATTTGTTTTGAACCTTTCAGATTACTTTTTTTTTTTAGCATATCGATACTTCTGTCCAGAAAGGGAAACAGATCCAGAGTTACCACTGGAGTTTGTCTACCCCACACCTTGTGCGCAGTCATCCGGACCCTCAGGGAAAACACCAAGACATAAAGCATCGTTTTAAGATGTGACATCAGGCTCGAAAGAACTGTTATCAAAATCAGAAGGGCGTAGAATTAATTGTCAGATATAGTAAAACATTAAAAGCAATGCTCGCTGCAAAGCGCCGCAGGAAGGAAGCTGATCCCCCCGTGCTGCTGCACTGAGCTCCCCCGTTCAAGGTGAGAAACGGGTTCAAAGTGCGTCGGACGAATGTATGACACGAAAATCAGAGCTTTGCTGAAAGGTTTTCTGCAGTTAGTTGAAGAGAAGCAAACACTAATTACTGGATACTGCAGCTGTGAAAAGTGACCTGTCACTACTTCTTCTATCCCTCCCAAAGAAGCTCACCCCACAATCACTGTGCTTTCCTCAAAGAAACGAAGTTGTCCCTTCTACGTGTTGTTTTCTCGGCTGGTGTGATACAGCTAACCCCCTTCTGTGAGGCGGAGCAGCTGAAACCCTGCACCCAGAACATTTGAGGTGGAAGCACTTCTGGGTCGGGAAGCCGAGCACTTTCGGACTGGAATTCTAGAAGTGCTCGGCTGGACGCTGCAGCTACATTGTCTGCTTTACCAACCAACCCCCAAAGAATATTCTGGGCATTGATTCCAGGCCTCTCCGTTATACAGTGTGTGCCGTGGATAGTATAGAGCAGTGTCAGCTTTCCAGGCCACGGAGGCACCTTAAGGACAGGTCTGCTGTATGTGTAGAACCACAGGTCACCCGCCTGTCGTATAGCGCTTGATACATTCGAAGGGCTGCGCTTTTTAATAGCATTTCACGAACTGCAAGCATCGTGAGTAAAAAAAAGGTCACTCTCAAATGAGGAACTGCGAATATCCACTGACCAATCAAGGTTCAAAGCATCCAAGGGGATAGAGACATAGGGTTTAATAAAATGTGAAAAGACGGGACCCTGAAGATTTCACGTACAAGGGGAGTACATATAGGGAAAAGGCACGGAGCCACACTGCCATCTAGTGGCTCATAGAGCGTCCAACAAGCATCGGGCGAGCACAACAGTGAACGGGTTGCAGCGGGTAATGGAATATAAACTCCAGACTTTTTTCGGGGATGAAAGGAGGGATCGGAGCTGCTCACGGTCAGTGAGAGGGTAGGCATGTTTGCAAGCACTTGAGATAAAGGAGGGAGAGGTATGGAGTGTTTGAGGGCCTGGGGGAGAGTAAACGAAGCAGTGCACTTAAACTGCTCAGATCTAGAGTTATACAAAAGGGGATGATGGACGGAACGTTTGAGCCAATCAAACACTCACCCCCAGTCAACTGATCTGGGTTTAATCCATCATCATTCTTTAGCTCACTCCACCACCCCAGTTCAGACATGGCCATATGCAAATCAGTCTGACCCTGTGCCTCATGGGAACAGTCCAGCCCGAACTGCCAAGCCATGTCTTCCCTGGACCGGAAACAAGCATCCTAGGACCGGTTTCTGGCATTTCAGCCGTCATCAGCCAGGCTTGCTTGAATCCAGTGGCAAAGTGAGCAAGGGACCCACGTCTGGGCATACCCCGCGCCAACCCAGGGCGACAAAGCGATACAAAAGGGGATGATGGACGGAACGTTTGAGCCAATCAAACACTCACCCCAGTCAACTGATCTGGGTTTAATCCATCATCATTCTTTAGCTCACTCCACCACCCCAGTTCAGACATGGCCATATGCAAATCAGTCTGACCCTGTGCCTCATGGGAACAGTCCAGCCCGAACTGCCAAGCCATGTCTTCCCTGGACCGGAAACAAGCATCCTAGGACCGGTTTCTGGCATTTCAGCCGTCATCAGCCAGGATTGCTTGAATCCAGTGGCAAAGTGAGCAAGGGACCCACGTCTGGGCATACCCCGCCAACCCAGGGCGACAAAGCGATACAAAAGGGGATGATGGACGGAACGTTTGAGCCAATCAAACACTCACCCCCAGTCAACTGATCTGGGTTTAATCCATCATCATTCTTTAGCTCACTCCACCACCCCAGTTCAGACATGGCCATATGCAAATCAGTCTGACCCTGTGCCTCATGGGAACAGTCCAGCCCGAACTGCCAAGCCATGTCTTCCCTGGACCGGAAACAAGCATCCTAGGACCGGTTTCTAGCATTTCAGCCGTCATCAGCCAGGCTTGCTTGAATCCAGTGGCAAAGTGAGCAAGGGACCCACGTCTGGGCATACCCCGCCAACCCAGGGCGACAAAGCGATACAAAGGGGATGATGGACGGAACGTTTGAGCCAATCAAACACTCACCCCCAGTCAACTGATCTGGGTTTAATCCATCATCATTCTTTAGCTCACTCCACCACCCCAGTTCAGACATGGCCATATGCAAATCAGTCTGACCCTGTGCCTCATGGGAACAGTCCAGCCCGAACTGCCAAGCCATGTCTTCCCTGGACCGGAAACAAGCATCCTAGGACCGGTTTCTGGCATTTCAGCCGTCATCAGCCAGGCTTGCTTGAATCCAGTGGCAAAGTGAGCAAGGGACCCACGTCTGGGCATACCCCGCCAACCCAGGGCGACAAAGCGATACAAAGGGGATGATGGACGGAACGTTTGAGCCAATCAAACACTCACCCCCAGTCAACTGATCTGGGTTTAATCCATCATCATTCTTTAGCTCACTCCACCACCCCAGTTCAGACATGGCCATATGCAAATCAGTCTGACCCTGTGCCTCATGGGAACAGTCCAGCCCGAACTGCCAAGCCATGTCTTCCCTGGACCGGAAACAAGCATCCTAGGACCGGTTTCTGGCATTTCAGCCGTCATCAGCCAGGCTTGCTTGAATCCAGTGGCAAAGTGAGCAAGGGACCCACGTCTGGGCATACCCCGCCAACCCAGGGCGACAAAGCGATACAAAGGGGATGATGGACGGAACGTTTGAGCCAATCAAACACTCACCCCCAGTCAACTGATCTGGGTTTAATCCATCATCATTCTTTAGCTCACTCCACCACCCCAGTTCAGACATGGCCATATGCAAATCAGTCTGACCCTGTGCCTCATGGGAACAGTCCAGCCCGAACTGCCAAGCCATGTCTTCCCTGGACCGGAAACAAATATCCTAGGACCGGTTTCTGGCATTTCAGCCGTCATCAGCCAGGCTTGCTTGAATCCAGTGGCAAAGTGAGCAAGGGACCCACGTCTGGGCATACCCCCGCCAACCCAGGGCGACAAAAGCGATACAAAAGGGGATGATGGACGGAACGTTTGAGCCAATCAAACACTCACCCCCAGTCAACTGATCTGGGTTTAATCCATCATCATTCTTTAGCTCACTCCACCACCCCAGTTCAGACATGGCCATATGCAAATCAGTCTGACCCTGTGCCTCATGGGAACAGTCCAGCCCGAACTGCCAAGCCATGTCTTCCCTGGACCGGAAACAAGCATCCTAGGACCGGTTTCTGGCATTTCAGCCGTCATCAGCCAGGCTTGCTTGAATCCAGTGGCAAAGTGAGCAAGGGACCCACGTCTGGGCATACCCCCGCCAACCCAGGGCGACAAAGCGATACAAAGGGGATGATGGACGGAACGTTTGAGCCAATCAAACACTCACCCCCAGTCAACTGATCTGGGTTTAATCCATCATCATTCTTTAGCTCACTCCACCACCCCAGTTCAGACATGGCCATATGCAAATCAGTCTGACCCTGTGCCTCATGGGAACAGTCCAGCCCGAACTGCCAAGCCATGTCTTCCCTGGACCGGAAACAAGCATCCTAGGACCGGTTTCTGGCATTTCAGCCGTCATCAGCCAGGCTTGCTTGAATCCAGTGGCAAAGTGAGCAAGGGACCCACGTCTGGGCATACCCCCGCCAACCCAGGGCGACAAAGCGATACAAAAGGGGATGATGGACGGAACGCTTGAGCCAATCAAACACTCACCCCCAGTCAACTGATCTGGGTTTAATCCATCATCATTCTTTAGCTCACTCCACCACCCCAGTTCAGACATGGCCATATGCAAATCAGTCTGACCCTGTGCCTCATGGGAACAGTCCAGCCCGAACTGCCAAGCCATGTCTTCCCTGGACCGGAAACAAGCATCCTAGGACCGGTTTCTGGCATTTCAGCCGTCATCAGCCAGGCTTGCTTGAATCCAGTGGCAAAGTGAGCAAGGGACCCACGTCTGGGCATACCCCCGCCAACCCAGGGCGACAAAGCGATACAAAGGGGATGATGGACGGACGTTTGAGCCAATCAAACACTCACTCCCAGTCAACTGATCTGGGTTTAATCCATCATCATTCTTTAGCTCACTCCACCACCCCAGTTCAGACATGGCCATATGCAAATCAGTCTGACCCTGTGCCTCATGGGAACAGTCCAGCCCGAACTGCCAAGCCATGTCTTCCCTGGACCAGAAACAAGCATCCTAGGACCGGTTTCTGGCATTTCAGCCGTCATCAGCCAGGCTTGCTTGAATCCAGTGGCAAAGTGAGCAAGGGACCCACGTCTGGGCATACCCCCGCCAACCCAGGGCGACAAAAGCGATACAAAAGGGGGATGATGGACGGAACGTTTGAGCCAATCAAACACTCACCCCCAGTCAACTGATCTGGGTTTAATCCATCATCATTCTTTAGCTCACTCCACCACCCCAGTTCAGACATGGCCATATGCAAATCACTGGATTCAAGCAAGCCTGGCTGATGACAGCTGGAATGCCAGAAACCGGTCCTAGGATGCTTGTTTCCGGTCCAGGGAAGACATGGCTTGGCAGTTCGGGCTGGACTGTTCCCATGAGGCACAGGGTCAGACTGATTTGCATATGGCCATGTCTGAACTGGGGTGGTGGAGTGAGCTAAAGAATGATGATGGATTAAACCCAGATCAGTTGACTGGGGTGAGTGTTTGATTGGCTCAAACGTTCCGTCCATCATCCCCTTTGTATCGCTTGTTTGCCCTAAGTTGGCGGGGGTATGCCCAGACGTGGGTCCCTTGCTCACTTTGCCACTGGATTCAAGCAAGCCTGGCTGATGACGGCTGGAATGCCAGAAACCGGTCCTAGGATGCTTGTTTCCGGTCCAGGGAAGACATGGCTTGGCAGTTCGGGCTGGACTGTTCCCATGAGGCACAGGGTCAGACTGATTTGCATATGGCCATGTCTGAACTGGGGTGGTGGAGTGAGCTAAAGAATGATGATGGATTAAACCCAGATCAGTTGACTGGGGTGAGTGTTTGATTGGCTCAAACGCTCCGTCCATCATCCCCTTTTGTATCAGCTTTGTTTGCCCTAAGTTGGCGGGGGTATGCCCAGACGTGGGTCCCTTGCTCACTTTGCCACTGGATTCAAGCAAGCCTGGCTGATGACGGCTGGAATGCCAGAAACCGGTCCTAGGATGCTTGTTTCCGGTCCAGGGAAGACATGGCTTGGCAGTTCGGGCTGGACTGTTCCCATGAGGCACAGGGTCAGACTGATTTGCATATGGCCATGTCTGAACTGGGGTGGTGGAGTGAGCTAAAGAATGATGATGGATTAAACCCAGATCAGTTGACTGGGGTGAGTGTTTGATTGGCTCAAACGTTCCGTCCATCATCCCCTTTGTATCGCTTGTTTGCCCTAAGTTGGCGGGGGTATGCCCAGGCGTGGGTCCCTTGCTCACTTTGCCACTGGATTCAAGCAAGCCTGGCTGATGACGGCTGGAATGCCAGAAACCGGTCCTAGGATGCTTGTTTCCGGTCCAGGGAAGACATGGCTTGGCAGTTCGGGCTGGACTGTTCCCATGAGGCACAGGGTCAGACTGATTTGCATATGGCCATGTCTGAACTGGGGTGGTGGAGTGAGCTAAAGAATGATGATGGATTAAACCCAGATCAGTTGACTGGGGTGAGTGTTTGATTGGCTCAAACGTTCCGTCCATCATCCCCTTTGTATCGCTTGTTTGCCCTAAGTTGGCGGGGTATGCCCAGACGTGGGTCCCTTGCTCACTTTGCCACTGGATTCAAGCAAGCCTGGCTGATGACGGCTGGAATGCCAGAAACCGGTCCTAGGATGCTTGTTTCCGGTCCAGGGAAGACATGGCTTGGCAGTTCGGGCTGGACTGTTCCCATGAGGCACAGGGTCAGACTGATTTGCATATGGCCATGTCTGAACTGGGGTGGTGGAGTGAGCTAAAGAATGATGATGGATTAAACCCAGATCAGTTGACTGGGGGTGAGTGTTTGATTGGCTCAAACGTTCCGTCCATCATCCCCTTTTGTATCGCTTTGTTTGCCCTAAGTTGGCGGGGTATGCCCAGACGTGGGTCCCTTGCTCACTTTGCCACTGGATTCAAGCAAGCCTGGCTGATGACGGCTGGAATGCCAGAAACCGGTCCTAGGATGCTTGTTTCCGGTCCAGGGAAGACATGGCTTGGCAGTTCAGGCTGGACTGTTCCCATGAGGCACAGGGTCAGACTGATTTGCATATGGCCATGTCTGAACTGGGGTGGTGGAGTGAGCTAAAGAATGATGATGGATTAAACCCAGATCAGTTGACTGGGGTGAGTGTTTGATTGGCTCAAACGTTCCGTCCATCATCCCCTTTTGTATCGCTTTGTTTGCCCTAAGTTGGCGGGGGTATGCCCAGACGTGGGTCCCTTGCTCACTTTGCCACTGGATTCAAGCAAGCCTGGCTGATGACGGCTGGAATGCCAGAAACCGGTCCTAGGATGCTTGTTTCCGGTCCAGGAAGACATGGCTTGGCAGTTCGGGCTGAACTGTTCCCATGAGGCACAGGGTCAGACTGATTTGCATATGGCCATGTCTGAACTGGGGTGGTGGAGTGAGCTAAAGAATGATGATGGATTAAACCCAGATCCGTTGACTGGGGGTGAGTGTTTGATTGGCTCAAACGTTCCGTCCATCATCCCCTTTGTATCGCTTGTTTGCCCTAAGTTGGCGGGGTATGCCCAGACGTGGGTCCCTTGCTCACTTTGCCACTGGATTCAAGCAAGCCTGGCTGATGACGGCTGGAATGCCAGAAACCGGTCCTAGGATGCTTGTTTCCGGTCCAGGGAAGACATGGCTTGGCAGTTCGGGCTGGACTGTTCCCATGAGGCACAGGGTCAGACTGATTTGCATATGGCCATGTCTGAACTGGGGTGGTGGAGTGAGCTAAAGAATGATGATGGATTAAACCCAGATCAGTTGACTGGGGGTGAGTGTTTGATTGGCTCAAACGTTCCGTCCATCATCCCCTTTTGTATCGCTTTGTTTGCCCTAAGTTGGCGGGGGTATGCCCAGACGTGGGTCCCTTGCTCACTTTGCCACTGGATTCAAGCAAGCCTGGCTGATGACGGCTGGAATGCCAGAAACCGGTCCTAGGATGCTTGTTTCCGGTCCAGGGAAGACATGGCTTGGCAGTTCGGGCTGGACTGTTCCCATGAGGCACAGGGTCAGACTGATTTGCATATGGCCATGTCTGAACTGGGGTGGTGGAGTGAGCTAAAGAATGATGATGGATTAAACCCAGATCAGTTGACTGAGGGTGAGTGTTTGATTGGCTCAAACGTTCCGTCCATCATCCCCTTTGTATCGCTTTGTTTGCCCTAAGTTGGCGGGGGTATGCCCAGACGTGGGTCCCTTGCTCACTTTGCCACTGGATTCAAGCAAGCCTGGCTGATGACGGCTGGAATGCCAGAAACCGGTCCTAGGATGCTTGTTTCCGGTCCAGGGAAGACATGGCTTGGCAGTTCGGGCTGGACTGTTCCCATGAGGCACAGGGTCAGACTGATTTGCATATGGCCATGTCTGAACTGGGGTGGTGGAGTGAGCTAAAGAATGATGATGGATTAAACCCAGATCAGTTGACTGGGGGTGAGTGTTTGATTGGCTCAAACGTTCCGTCCATCATCCCCTTTTGTATCGCTTTGTTTGCCCTAAGTTGGCGGGGGTATGCCCAGACGTGGGTCCCTTGCTCACTTTGCCACTGGATTCAAGCAAGCCTGGCTGATGACGGCTGGAATGCCAGAAACCGGTCCTAGGATGCTTGTTTCCGGTCCAGGGAAGACATGGCTTGGCAGTTCGGGCTGGACTGTTCCCATGAGGCACAGGGTCAGACTGATTTGCATATGGCCATGTCTGAACTGGGGTGGTGGAGTGAGCTAAAGAATGATGATGGATTAAACCCAGATCAGTTGACTGGGGGTGAGTGTTTGATTGGCTCAAACGTTCCGTCCATCATCCCCTTTTGTATCGCTTTGTTTGCCCTAAGTTGGCGGGGGTATGCCCAGACGTGGGTCCCTTGCTCACTTTGCCACTGGATTCAAGCAAGCCTGGCTGATGACGGCTGGAATGCCAGAAACCGGTCCTAGGATGCTTGTTTCCGGTCCAGGGAAGACATGGCTTGGCAGTTCGGGCTGGACTGTTCCCATGAGGCACAGGGTCAGACTGATTTGCATATGGCCATGTCTGAACTGGGGTGGTGGAGTGAGCTAAAGAATGATGATGGATTAAACCCAGATCAGTTGACTGGGGGTGAGTGTTTGATTGGCTCAAACGTTCCGTCCCATCATCCCCTTTTGTATCGCTTTGTTTGCCCTAAGTTGGCGGGGGTATGCCCAGACGTGGGTCCCTTGCTCACTTTGCCACTGGATTCAAGCAAGCCTGGCTGATGACGGCTGGAATGCCAGAAACCGGTCCTAGGATGCTTGTTTCCGGTCCAGGGAAGACATGGCTTGGCAGTTCGGGCTGGACTGTTCCCATGAGGCACAGGGTCAGACTGATTTGCATATGGCCATGTCTGAACTGGGGTGGTGGAGTGAGCTAAAGAATGATGATGGATTAAACCCAGATCAGTTGACTGGGGGTGAGTGTTTGATTGGCTCAAACGTTCCGTCCATCATCCCCTTTTGTATCGCTTTGTTTGCCCTAAGTTGGCGGGGGTATGCCCAGACGTGGGTCCCTTGCTCACTTTGCCACTGGATTCAAGCAAGCCTGGCTGATGACGGCTGGAATGCCAGAAACCGGTCCTAGGATGCTTGTTTCCGGTCCAGGGAAGACATGGCTTGGCAGTTCGGGCTGGACTGTTCCCATGAGGCACAGGGTCAGACTGATTTGCATATGGCCATGTCTGAACTGGGGTGGTGGAGTGAGCTAAAGAATGATGATGGATTAAACCCAGATCAGTTGACTGGGGGTGAGTGTTTGATTGGCTCCAAACGTTCCGTCCATCATCCCCTTTTGTATCGCTTTGTTTGCCCTAAGTTGGCGGGGGTATGCCCAGACGTGGGTCCCTTGCTCACTTTGCCACTGGATTCAAGCAAGCCTGGCTGATGACGGCTGGAATGCCAGAAACCGGTCCTAGGATGCTTGTTTCCGGTCCAGGGAAGACATGGCTTGGCAGTTCGGGCTGGACTGTTCCCATGAGGCACAGGGTCAGACTGATTTGCATATGGCCATGTCTGAACTGGGGTGGTGGAGTGAGCTAAAGAATGATGATGGATTAAACCCAGATCAGTTGACTGGGGGTGAGTGTTTGATTGGCTCAAACGTTCCGTCCATCATCCCCTTTTGTATCGCTTTGTTTGCCCTAAGTTGGCGGGGGTATGCCCAGACGTGGGTCCCTTGCTCACTTTGCCACTGGATTCAAGCAAGCCTGGCTGATGACGGCTGGAATGCCAGAAACCGGTCCTAGGATGCTTGTTTCCGGTCCAGGGAAGACATGGCTTGGCAGTTCGGGCTGGACTGTTCCCATGAGGCACAGGGTCAGACTGATTTGCATATGGCCATGTCTGAACTGGGGTGGTGGAGTGAGCTAAAGAATGATGATGGATTAAACCCAGATCAGTTGACTGGGGGTGAGTGTTTGATTGGCTCAAACGTTCCGTCCATCATCCCCTTTTGTATCGCTTTGTTTGCCCTAAGTTGGCGGGGGTATGCCCAGACGTGGGTCCCTTGCTCACTTTGCCACTGGATTCAAGCAAGCCTGGCTGATGACGGCTGGAATGCCAGAAACCGGTCCTAGGATGCTTGTTTCCGGTCCAGGGAAGACATGGCTTGGCAGTTCGGGCTGGACTGTTCCCATGAGGCACAGGGTCAGACTGATTTGCATATGGCCATGTCTGAACTGGGGTGGTGGAGTGAGCTAAAGAATGATGATGGATTAAACCCAGATCAGTTGACTGGGGGTGAGTGTTTGATTGGCTCAAACGTTCCGTCCATCATCCCTTTTGTATCGCTTTGTTTGCCCTAAGTTGGCGGGGGTATGCCCAGACGTGGGTCCCTTGCTCACTTTGCCACTGGATTCAAGCAAGCCTGGCTGATGACGGCTGGAATGCCAGAAACCGGTCCTAGGATGCTTGTTTCCGGTCCAGGGAAGACATGGCTTGGCAGTTCGGGCTGGACTGTTCCCATGAGGCACAGGGTCAGACTGATTTGCATATGGCCATGTCTGAACTGGGGGTGGTGGAGTGAGCTAAAGAATGATGATGGATTAAACCCAGATCAGTTGACTGGGGGTGAGTGTTTGATTGGCTCAAACGTTCCGTCCATCATCCCCTTTTGTATCGCTTTGTTTGCCCTAAGTTGGCGGGGGTATGCCCAGACGTGGGTCCCTTGCTCACTTTGCCACTGGATTCAAGCAAGCCTGGCTGATGACGGCTGGAATGCCAGAAACCGGTCCTAGGATGCTTGTTTCCGGTCCAGGGAAGACATGGCTTGGCAGTTCGGGCTGGACTGTTCCCATGAGGCACAGGGTCAGACTGATTTGCATATGGCCATGTCTGAACTGGGGTGGTGGAGTGAGCTAAAGAATGATGATGGATTAAACCCAGATCAGTTGACTGGGGGTGAGTGTTTGATTGGCTCAAACGTTCCGTCCATCATCCCCTTTTGTATCGCTTTGTTTGCCCTAAGTTGGCGGGGGTATGCCCAGACGTGGGTCCCTTGCTCACTTTGCCACTGGATTCAAGCAAGCCTGGCTGATGACGGCTGGAATGCCAGAAACCGGTCCTAGGATGCTTGTTTCCGGTCCAGGGAAGACATGGCTTGGCAGTTCGGGCTGGACTGTTCCCATGAGGCACAGGGTCAGACTGATTTGCATATGGCCATGTCTGAACTGGGGTGGTGGAGTGAGCTAAAGAATGATGATGGATTAAACCCAGATCAGTTGACTGGGGGTGAGTGTTTGATTGGCTCAAACGTTCCGTCCATCATCCCCTTTTGTATCGCTTTGTTTGCCCTAAGTTGGCGGGGGGTATGCCCAGACGTGGGTCCCTTGCTCACTTTGCCACTGGATTCAAGCAAGCCTGGCTGATGACGGCTGGAATGCCAGAAACCGGTCCTAGGATGCTTGTTTCCGGTCCAGGGAAGACATGGCTTGGCAGTTCGGGCTGGACTGTTCCCATGAGGCACAGGGTCAGACTGATTTGCATATGGCCATGTCTGAACTGGGGTGGTGGAGTGAGCTAAAGAATGATGATGGATTAAACCCAGATCAGTTGACTGGGGGTGAGTGTTTGATTGGCTCAAACGTTCCGTCCATCATCCCCTTTTGTATCGCTTTGTTTGCCCTAAGTTGGCGGGGGTATGCCCAGACGTGGGTCCCTTGCTCACTTTGCCACTGGATTCAAGCAAGCCTGGCTGATGACGGCTGGAATGCCAGAAACCGGTCCTAGGATGCTTGTTTCCGGTCCAGGGAAGACATGGCTTGGCAGTTCGGGCTGGACTGTTCCCATGAGGCACAGGGTCAGACTGATTTGCATATGGCCATGTCTGAACTGGGGTGGTGGAGTGAGCTAAAGAATGATGATGGATTAAACCCAGATCAGTTGACTGGGGGTGAGTGTTTGATTGGCTCAAACGTTCCGTCCATCATCCCCTTTTGTATCGCTTTGTTTGCTTTAAGTTGGCGGGGGTATGCCCAGACGTGGGTCCCTTGCTCACTTTGCCACTGGATTCAAGCAAGCCTGGCTGATGACGGCTGGAATGCCAGAAACCGGTCCTAGGATGCTTGTTTCCGGTCCAGGGAAGACATGGCTTGGCAGTTCGGGCTGGACTGTTCCCATGAGGCACAGGGTCAGACTGATTTGCATATGGCCATGTCTGAACTGGGGTGGTGGAGTGAGCTAAAGAATGATGATGGATTAAACCCAGATCAGTTGACTGGGGGTGAGTGTTTGATTGGCTCAAACGTTCCGTCCATCATCCCCTTTTGTATCGCTTTGTTTGCCCTAAGTTGGCGGGGGTATGCCCAGACGTGGGTCCCTTGCTCACTTTGCCACTGGATTCAAGCAAGCCTGGCTGATGACGGCTGGAATGCCAGAAACCGGTCCTAGGATGCTTGTTTCCGGTCCAGGGAAGACATGGCTTGGCAGTTCGGGCTGGACTGTTCCCATGAGGCACAGGGTCAGACTGATTTGCATATGGCCATGTCTGAACTGGGGTGGTGGAGTGAGCTAAAGAATGATGATGGATTAAACCCAGATCAGTTGACTGGGGGTGAGTGTTTGATTGGCTCAAACGTTCCGTCCATCATCCCCTTTGTATCGCTTTGTTTGCCCTAAGTTGGCGGGGGTATGCCCAGACGTGGGTCCCTTGCTCACTTTGCCACTGGATTCAAGCAAGCCTGGCTGATGACGGCTGGAATGCCAGAAACCGGTCCTAGGATGCTTGTTTCCGGTCCAGGGAAGACATGGCTTGGCAGTTCGGGCTGGACTGTTCCCATGAGGCACAGGGTCAGACTGATTTGCATATGGCCATGTCTGAACTGGGGTGGTGGAGTGAGCTAAAGAATGATGATGGATTAAACCCAGATCAGTTGACTGGGGGTGAGTGTTTGATTGGCTCAAACGTTCCGTCCATCATCCCCTTTTGTATCGCTTTGTTTGCCCTAAGTTGGCGGGGGTATGCCCAGACGTGGGTCCCTTGCTCACTTTGCCACTGGATTCAAGCAAGCCTGGCTGATGACGGCTGGAATGCCAGAAACCGGTCCTAGGATGCTTGTTTCCGGTCCAGGGAAGACATGGCTTGGCAGTTCGGGCTGGACTGTTCCCATGAGGCACAGGGTCAGACTGATTTGCATATGGCCATGTCTGAACTGGGGTGGTGGAGTGAGCTAAAGAATGATGATGGATTAAACCCAGATCAGTTGACTGGGGGTGAGTGTTTGATTGGCTCAAACGTTCCGTCCATCATCCCCTTTTGTATCGCTTTGTTTGCCCTAAGTTGGCGGGGGTATGCCCAGACGTGGGTCCCTTGCTCACTTTGCCACTGGATTCAAGCAAGCCTGGCTGATGACGGCTGGAATGCCAGAAACCGGTCCTAGGATGCTTGTTTCCGGTCCAGGGAAGACATGGCTTGGCAGTTCGGGCTGGACTGTTCCCATGAGGCACAGGGTCAGACTGATTTGCATATGGCCATGTCTGAACTGGGGTGGTGGAGTGAGCTAAAGAATGATGATGGATTAAACCCAGATCAGTTGACTGGGGGTGAGTGTTTGATTGGCTCAAACGTTCCGTCCATCATCCCCTTTTGTATCGCTTTGTTTGCCCTAAGTTGGCGGGGGTATGCCCAGACGTGGGTCCCTTGCTCACTTTGCCACTGGATTCAAGCAAGCCTGGCTGATGACGGCTGGAATGCCCGAAACCGGTCCTAGGATGCTTGTTTCCGGTCCAGGGAAGACATGGCTTGGCAGTTCGGGCTGGACTGTTCCCATGAGGCACAGGGTCAGACTGATTTGCATATGGCCATGTCTGAACTGGGGTGGTGGAGTGAGCTAAAGAATGATGATGGATTAAACCCAGATCAGTTGACTGGGGGTGAGTGTTTGATTGGCTCAAACGTTCCGTCCATCATCCCCTTTGTATCGCTTTGTTTGCCCTAAGTTGGCGGGGTATGCCCAGACGTGGGTCCCTTGCTCACTTTGCCACTGGATTCAAGCAAGCCTGGCTGATGACGGCTGGAATGCCAGAAACCGGTCCTAGGATGCTTGTTTCCGGTCCAGGGAAGACATGGCTTGGCAGTTCGGGCTGGACTGTTCCCATGAGGCACAGGGTCAGACTGATTTGCATATGGCCATGTCTGAACTGGGGTGGTGGAGTGAGCTAAAGAATGATGATGGATTAAACCCAGATCAGTTGACTGGGGGTGAGTGTTTGATTGGCTCAAACGTTCCGTCCATCATCCCCTTTTGTATCGCTTTGTTTGCCCTAAGTTGGCGGGGGTATGCCCAGACGTGGGTCCCTTGCTCACTTTGCCACTGGATTCAAGCAAGCCTGGCTGATGACGGCTGGAATGCCAGAAACCGGTCCTAGGATGCTTGTTTCCGGTCCAGGGAAGACATGGCTTGGCAGTTCGGGCTGGACTGTTCCCATGAGGCACAGGGTCAGACTGATTTGCATATGGCCATGTCTGAACTGGGGTGGTGGAGTGAGCTAAAGAATGATGATGGATTAAACCCAGATCAGTTGACTGGGGGTGAGTGTTTGATTGGCTCAAACGTTCCGTCCATCATCCCCTTTTGTACAGATCTAGAGTTCAGCAGTCTCTCAACCCCTCTATCGTTGTGCATTTTTCACGAGAGTCGAGAGGTAGGTACCGATGCGCACTCAACCTTCTTATAAAAACACACGGATTTGTAGCCCCAACGGAGTTCCCCTTTCGACTTCTTTGGAGTGAGGAGAGTCCGTTGCCGAGCCTGACGCGGCCTTTACAATATATCTTTACAAAGATAGTCTGAATAACTCCAGGGCGCCCGGCAGGACAGACAAGCCCTCCCGCTTCTCTCCTAATGCGAGAGGTTTTTGTGGGAGGGGGAGGAGTCTCTTGACGTGTTACTGCCAACTCTGAAGTAAACCCAACAGTTAGCCAAGTTTTCCTTTCTTTAATTAGTATTGGTCTAATAGTGTTTGCAGGTGTTTTCAAACATTATTTCGATAGTGCTTTCTATAGGTACCAGAAGAGAATCTATGAAGAAGGCTGGGCTTTAAGTGGGCCGGGTTTCACCGGTGCTGAGCACCGGCAGTTTTTTAAAGGAGGCCTCGAAACGGGTCTCTATCGGGCTCTGTTTTGTGCCCTGGCACAGGCGGTCCGTTTTTTCCCGGACTGCAGTGACAGCAGGCACATCGGTGTGCGCGTGCTCACTTCTCACTAGTGGAGAAGTTACGGCATGACGTCATGCCAGCAGTGGCGGCTGGTGACATTTGTAAGTGGTGAGGCGGAAAATGAATTTCATAGAGCACCGTAGCGAGCGAGCGTAGCGAGCGAGCCAGGCTACAACCAAAGGGGGGTTTGAAAAGAGTGGACAGATGGTGAATTTTCAAGCAAATTTGAGAAAGCAGGAAGGTTAATAAAGCAATTGTGAAAGTGCAGTTATTATATTAATAAAGAGAAGTCATATAACACAGGACACTTAATGTCATATATATGAACCGTGGCAGTAAAAAGATGCTGTTCGGTATGCAAATAGGCCATCTTTTAGAGTTTGGTTACTCTGCCTAATGTGAATTGAAATACATGTTGGAAAGCCGTGAGAGCCAAGGGATTTCATGTCTGCTGTGCCACAGACCACTGGAGAAGATGTACAAACGTAACCATTGTGGTGCCGGAAGTGGCAAGCAGAATACATAGATTTCCCTCAGGTAATCAGTATGATATGTCAAGTATTGCAGGGTCCAAAGGCAGAATTATAAATACATAAAATAGCACTTACCTGCTGCTGCCTTCCTCCCGATCCTGTCCTCCTTTCAGGAACTGCTGCACACTGTGCAGGCTCCCAGCTGCCAATCCCAGTGCTGCTCTAATGGTGGCAATACTATTCCCAGCATGAGAGCCACGCTGGGATTGGTCTGAGCGCCATGGTTCTGCGCTCAGACGGATACTGGGAGCCTGCTTTGCCTCCACCCGGATGTGCAACATAGCTCGGGTTGGAGAAAGGCTTGGTGAGCATGTCAGTTTGGCCGGCACTCTGGGGCCGGCCAAACTGCCATGTGCACTTAGCAGGGTCCACCACTCCCCCCTCCTCCCTGGTGCTTGCTGCAGCGTCACTATGGATGTCCCCGCCCCTCCCTCGGTTTGGCTTGTAGCCTGCAAGACGGAAAATAAAATGACAATAAAAATGTTTTATTCTCATTTTGTTTATGTCCTTTGCCTCTGCCAGGTTTCAGCGGGGGTGGGGGCGACGCTGCTACGCCATAATGGAGAAGCCGCCCCTGCCCCTTTAGATAAATCCATTCTTTTTCACACTCCAGCTTGGCAAAGCTCAGTGGGTAGGATTCCCACACTACTGCAAACGTGCATCTTTGAAAAAACAATGGCAATTTATAAGAGGCAGGGAGCTGAGGGATAAAAAGGAAAGGTACTAGTTGGAGAGAAAGAAATGTGCGATCACTGAGAGCCAACAAAGGCGGGATTATAAAAACTAAGTGGGGGAAACAGCGAGGTGTAGTGAAAAGGAGGATAAGGGTTCGAAAGAGAGAGAGAAAGGGAGGCAGAAGCAAGTGCACAGGAAGAGGTGAAGGAAAATAGGAGTTGGAAATATGGAAACGGTGGGTGGTTTAAATGGGGGTGAGAGAGTAAGAGAGGGCGTGCCCCTGGGAGCTCTTGTCATTATCATGACTGAGGATGTATGCAACCACACGATTGGCTGCCAGCAGACAATGGGTAAATGCTCCAGAAAACAGACAGTCCTTGTAAATAACAGACAGGTGGTTATTCTAATTAAGGATTGTATAAAGAGCTTTGTGCTGTCATTTGGTTACTTCCGAACACTTGACAACAGGAAAATAAATGCTAAATAGAGGCAGTGCTTTAAGTGGCAATCAAAAAGTGTGGGGGCTCTAAAAGAAGGGTGGCCAATGACGCGTACCTAGGAATCCCTTCTAAAAGGTGTGGCCTATGTAACTAAGGGTGTTGCTTAAAACCTGTTAACTAAATCCTGTGCTCCTCAGAGCGTGCCACCTGAACAGTATCCGAGTGCCTCTCTGTGGATTTTCAGTTACTAAAGTCTGTGGGAAGGGTCGTAGCCATTGAAGCGGCTCATTCACTCCTGAACACCCACAGCACTGTCCTACCGTCTCTCACTCTGCTAGACATGCTCTTTTTCTCCCCCGCATATCTCTTCTCTTTCCTTTACAGCTTGTCATTTCTCTCTCTCTTGCACACACTTCCTTTGATCTCTTCCACTTCACCATCTCCCCACACACCCAACCCGCCCACTCACCCGGAAGCACTACATTTTCTTTTATTTGGCGAGGCCCTTATTTCGACAGCTGTGGACGTCCTTCACATTCTTTCTCACAATTACTGTGGGTTCTGCAGAGAGGCCAAGGACTGGATGTGCATGTTGTCTGACCACCTTCACGACCCACTTGCAGGCACTAAGAGAGACTCACTGCCTTCATCCTCCTCTCCAGAACTCCTATTTGTGCCAGTTATAAACATCCACCCTCAACCTGAACTCTCATACAAAACCCGGAGGCCACAACACAAAAGTCGTATGTTGCTTGAACTAAAATACAGAAACGTTTAGAAAAAAACAAATCATCCCGAGGAATGAAAGGTGAAGTTTAACATATACAAATGTAAACAGGGACTACATTCCTAACATGGATTACTTTAAGGGTGTTTACAATCCTTTCTAGTTATTGTTGAGAAATCGAACAGTGCTTTTGCCTTTAGCGTGTGCACTTTAGAGAGCGCCGAGCAACGTTAACAAAATGCCCATGTTAACGTTGCTCGGCGCTTCTAAGTGCACAATCAAAGCGCCGGCCATTAATATACTCTTTTCCTGGAAAAGAGTATATTAATGGTCGGCGCTTGATTGTGCACTTTAGAGAGCGCCGAGCAACGTTAACAAAATGCCCATGTTAACGTTGCTCGGCGCTCTAAAGTGCACAATCAAGCGCCGGCCATTAATATACTCTTTTCCTGGAAAGAGTATATTAATGGTCGGCGCTTTGATTGTGCACTTTGAGAACGCGCCGAGCAACGTTAAGAAAATGCTAACGTTAACATGAGCATTTCCTTTCACCCGTGCCACCAAGCTGATTGCTGTAAGTAATTTAAAATGTACTATTACTTACAACAATCAGCTTGGTGGCTGTGGTGAAAGGAAATTAGTATATTTATCGTCATCACTCAGGCATCAGCTCACTTTTAAAATACTTACTTAAACTTTACGTCGTGAAGATGAAGTGAAGTCTCGTCGTCCAGTCTCTTCTTCTTTACCGGAGCCACCCACGACGAGCAGTAGTAGCAGCCAGGCACTGCAGGCAGCCTCGGCCCTCGCACCAGAACACGACGAGGTGTGTCGTCGTGTCGCAGTCCGAGTGTCCGACTAGAGTGCCTCGCTCTGACTAAGCCAATCCAGACGCTGCTCCAGCAGCGCCAGGATTGGCTTGGGCAGGGTACACACCCGCCCATTAGGAGACCGGGGCTGCGCCATGAAGCAACCCCCGCTCTTTTAATGTGCAGGCTAATGCGCATGTTCGGGCTGGTCAGAAAAATGACCAGCCCAGAACTGAACATGCGCACTAAGTGCGCTAGACCCGACGTCACCACCATCCCCTTGTCCTGATGATTGCTCGGGCGTCGCCCGGTGATCGTCAGTGACCGCCCGGCACGGACTTCAAGTAATACTCCTGTACGTCTGCCAGACGTACAGGAGTATCACTGAGTCGTCTCGTCTGCTGCAGTGCTTATTAATTATATGCGGCGACACTTTGGGGCCATGTGCATTAGTGGGGCAACGCCCCAGCGCCCCAATGGACGCACCGCCCCTGCATGTCAGTCGAGCATTGTAGGTGAAGGGAAATGCTTTAAAGAGAGTCATTTTCTCTCTGGATTTCCCTTCTCTTTTTGAACCCTAGGAGCAGCAACATTGTTGTGGTGTCACCAGGGCTTTAAGTGGAAGCTTTTTCAATATTATATACAAGTCATAGTTGCTGCTTATTTATCTTATGCAACTAACAACCATTGACAAAGCCAATAGTCCCTACTTGTAGGTATGATGTTACTTGTTGTATCATATATCTGGATGCAATGACAGAAACTGCAAAATACACGTCGGGCGGCACACTCTGCTAAGCACATATTTTTAGCTTATGTGTTTTTAAGCCACGCCCTTAATTACATTGGCCACGCCCCTTTGAGAGACCCCCCCCAGTTTTTTCATCCTACTTAAAGCCCTGGAAGAAGGTATCACCTGCAGTACGAGCTTCACCCCCTGACCGAGCGAGGCCGCACTACAAGGCAAACACTCGGAGCTTCCCTGTCTGCAGTGACGTTGCACTGGAGACAGCCCTCAGTGGAGTGACAGCTTGGGAGTGAGTGCATTCAGAAAGCGGCCTTCCTACCGGGCACTGTCTGTACTTCTAGAGACGTAAGACTGGAAGCTTCGCTTCTTATTTAGGGACTGCAAGGTCCACCTATGGCAAGTTATGGGACGATGAAGTACAAACACAACAATTAATACGAAATATAGTACCTAATTGCCAGTCCGACTTGGAATCCCAATCAAAATAAAAAATGGAAGCACAACAAATCACGAAAAGCCTCCTGGAAAAATAAGTATAATAAGATGGTACAACGTACACCCCACCCAACCTTTTGTTATTTCCTATTTGCTTTTGTCCCTTGCAAGTAATCTTCATTGCAAGCTTTTGTTCCCTAAAGGCAGACACTGAACCAAAGCCCAAATGGGCCTTCCATTTATGTCCTTCTCTGGCAGAACAAAAAAGAAAAAACTGTACCTGCCTGTCCCACACCAGAGCAGCAAAGCAACAACACCAGATGTCCCCTTTGTGACCTTGGATGAACCGATATAGCGCTTACTTTTCATTATCACTAGTGTCCCAAAGTCTAACATAAAGAATAAACAAGGGAGGTACCCTTAAATTCCGGTCAGGGACAGGGTAAATACATTTAAAAAAAAACAAGCAAGTCCCTATTAAAAATTAATTTTGTAACTAAAGTACTACAACAGTGCTGGTGGTCAGAGTGAAAACAGGAATCCATACAGTTTTATACTCTACAATACCAGTGGGTCAATGCAACATACAATATTTAAACCAAACTAAAATAAGACATATAAAATTTAATATTTATTTGCAAATATATACACAATCAAGATTAAAAACATTTCATAATAAAATACAAAATCACAAGAAAATAGAGTTGTCGACGCTGCGTTTCAGTGAGTAGACAAATGTACACCTTCTTCAGGACAGTTTTCTAAAAACACTTTAAAACGTTGCTAGAGTTCAATTTTACTAGACTTTTTGACGAATCAAATTTGTAGGAATGAGGGATTGAAAATGTTCACCTCATCAAAAACCTTAGAGTTAAAAATCTTATAAGTTTAGGAGTGTTCGTTGATGCCACCGTTCTATTATTATGCACTAATTGTGCCCGAGTTCAGTGATAAAAATAAAAATAAACTGGAACATCAATAGAATCAAAGGATGCGCCGTGATCGGAAATATAGAATCCAGAAACAAGATCTTCGCCGTTATTTTGATCAATATATATGGCGAATGATCTGTTGTGGTTGCTCTGGCACTTATACAGACGGTAGTTTAAAAACCTTTTAAAATTAGTCTGGCCTCCTTGCAGCCAACTAACAGCTTCCGGGTCAGGATACAAAAGTCTAACATACCATTTCATCCCAATTAAATAACCAAGATATCAACTGTTACCTTTAAATTTACCTTCTAAATTGTTTTACTGCTGCAGCCCAGTAAAATGGTGCTGTTAAATAAATATCTTGCTGCCTGCTGATTTCATTCCTTTTTCCAGTAAGACTCTGTTTATGAACTTGTCAGGCACAGGATTTTATTTGACATACATTGGCGGCACCTTTAGTCGTGAAGGTCTCTAAGAGGCACTTCTTAGGCAACACACATTTTTAGAGCCCCCTGCTCCTAGCTCATCCTACTTGAAACACTGGTGTAGAGGGTGTTCTGCTGAGAAGGGAACTGTGCTAGGAAGAAAAGAGTGCAGGATGGAAGAGGTCATAGGCCTGAGACGGGGACAGTGTTCACTAAAGAGAAGCGTGACCTTGCAGGAAGTACAAGGTGGTGAAACTGAACCAAGGGGTGAAGTGACCTGCAGTGGGTTGATATAAGTTTAGTGTTTAAATGGAGTGCTGGATAGGAGAAGTGGTAAGGGTGAGTGGAATGGTTGTTAGGCAGGAGTGTAATAATAGCTGTAGAACAAGCTAGGACTCAGTGGTAGGGGTCGGCTGTAAACTCCACTCCACCAGCGGAGTTTTCAGAGTTTTGCCACACCGCGCTTCACTTGAAGCGTGGAGTTCAGCAAAAAACTCCATTAAACACCCCCGGAGCGGAGTTTACCAACGTGCATTCATTGTTAAAAGAGCCATACTCGCGTGATGTCAAGACCAAATCAGCAGCCTAAACCTCTGCCCGTGGAACCAATTGAAAGACGGGTGGCAAAAACTAGCGCAGGGAGCAGCCAATGGCAGCTGAATCATGTGTCAACTTGCTGGAGTAGGAAGGTCATGAGGTGTGCGCCTGGAGGCAGCCCCCTCCTCTCCCGTGGGAGCACACCGGCGAAGGCACAGAGCGGGCCTGCTGAGCCAAGGCAGTGCCCCTCCCCGACTAGGGAGAGGGAGAAGCTGCATCACAGGCGGTCCCACACCGCTTTCTTTCAGGTATCGTACACTACTGGGGGTGGGGGGGGTCACCTTACACTTACTCTCAGAGAGCTCTAGATGCCCCTTTGCTTCGCACTGGTCTTGTGTGCCCTTTCCAATAAGCTGAGTGTAATTCTCCCAATTGTTGGTGGCCTCACAGGCTCAATGACCTCGCTTTGACCTACTAATTAAATTGAGCTCTCTTTAGCTGCAAAGTTAAATGGAGGCAAAACGTTATAAGTAATTAAATACCTGCCACATTTCAATAGAAGATAAAGTTTTGGTATAGTTTTTTTTATCTTCAAAAGTATGTTTAAATGTGTGTGTGTGGAATCGAATGGTTTAAATGTAGCAGCAAGTCTAATACTCCGGCTGCTTGCGGAACTCCGTGGAATTTGTCGGAGTTTTCTGGCAACTCCGCGGAATTCCGCGAAGTGAAACTCTGACAACTCTGCCCAGGCCTACTCAGTGGTAGGATAGAGAAATATAATTTACGTTTCTTTTTTAAAAAAAGAAGCAAAACTGAAATCATAAAGATATTATATACAGGGCTCAGAAAGGAATAGTGCTTGGTGGGGAGAGTGCTTTTTTAGAAGGCGTCCTGGATTGGAAAGTAACAGCGGCAGAGAAGGGGCTGGGAGAGTGTGGTGAAATGTGCAGTGTTCGACATGGTCAGGCTTTCAGGTTTTCAATTTAAATCTGTAAACAAATGTAAAACAAAATAAAGGGAAGCAGGCCTTTTCAGTATAAACAGTGAGCTGGCTAGAAAGCCAAGATTTGCTAAAGGTATTAGATCCACAAGGTAATAAGGTGTTTGTAAACACGGCACACAGTTTTTCTGCATTTTTAGAGGCAGAAGGTGCAACAGACACCAATACACACTTATTTCTGTAAGTTGCATAAAGCCTCAAAAACAGCACTGTGGAAGGTCTCACAAAACAATACTACAATCCTCAACAAATAAACACTGAAAACAGAGCACTATAGACATGTGGCAAGGTGAAGCAGCAGCAGTGTCAGTGAAGGGAAGGCGCTATGTCATTGAGATTTGGTTTTTAGATGAGGTAGAAAGCAGGTAAGTGATTAGGGATGGGAAGAGAATGGCCACAGTATGAGACGTGTGTTGACAATAAGAGTGGTGCAGAGAAGGCAAGAAGCATTGATGGAGTCGAATAAGAGAAGCAAATATATTATCAAAGGTTGCACCGGACAAGATATAATAATGTCTAGGAAGGGGATTCTGGAATGCAAAGTGATATTAAGTTGTAAAAGTAGTCGTGGAAGAGAAGGGAGTATGGGGTGGTGGAATGGGAGAGTAGGAGATGGTAAGAGAAGAAAGACATGGGAAAGTGAATGTCTCAGAAGGGAAGCAGGTTGTCAAAGAGGTGTCTCATGTCAGAGAGGATGCATAGTTTGGAAGTAGTAAGTAGTGGAATGTAGTCAATTAGCAGGCAGAATGAAGGACAGCATTACGAATAGTGCAGTAGTGATGAATGCTGGCATTTTCAAGGGAATGATCATAGGTGCGAAAAGTGTGGTGTTTGAGACTGTCATGGAAGTAAGTGACAGTAGCGGAGCTACAGACAGGGTAGGTGGAGACAGAGAGAAGCGTTAAAGGAAAAGGCTGAGAATGGAACGTTAGCAAGTAGAGAAAATGTTCGCTGCAGGACACTGAGTCAAAGTGAAGATTGTGCAGGAGATGTGGGTGTTTCAGTACTGGAAATGATGGGTTAATAAAATCTAAGCAGCGTGACAGATTTCTTGAATGGCCCATTATGTTGGTGTCAGAGTCTGACATTCTGGCTTCTAGAATATAAACTTTATAGTTTTACTTAGCACATTCTAGGAAGAGAAATGACTTACATTTTGGACTCGCCATTGCCAAGTTGAATCCTGATTTTTTGATTGCTAATCAATAAAAAAATTCTATTCACTATTTTCAAAGTAGCTCAGGACTGTAATCTTTAGCTATCTGCATGATCTGCACTGGCACATTGTTAAGACTGTGGTGATTCCTCTGCATTGGACGTCTAGAAATCTCCAGTATGGTTCCCTGTCAGAATATCAACTACAAAAATATCATGCGAAAAAACTATTGTAGCAAGAATATATACAACCAAAACATTGTGAAGGTAAGTATATATAGGTAAGTATTGATTTACTAATCTTAAATGTACAACTATGTACCTTAGAAAAGAAATATATATAGATGTATGTGTATGTGTATATATATATATACACATACATACACAAAAAGAGTTGCCTCTAGGTGGGATGCACTCCCAGGTGGAAATTACGCCAAAGCAAGGGCACACGCCATGAACAAAGTCCCTTTCTGGTTTACCTGCCAGACGCGTTTCGGGCCAACGCCCTCTTCAGTGGCAGACCATGTGACGTGCCGGCATGCGGCAACCACCAGGGAGTGCATCTCACCTAGAGGCAACTCTTTTTGTATTTTGTACAGCGGCCTGCCTGGTCGCAGGATTGCACCACCGCGAAACACTTGCGGGACCGCGGCTGCTTTATTGGGGCAGCTAACTGTGGAACAGGAGGTGCCTGTTATATGCAGGGTTCCGGCGCGAACATCGGCAATCCTTTTAAAGACATTTTTGAATGTGAGTGCCGGCGGCGACCCACTTGGGTTTTACTGAACCACCAGTCCCAGGAAGCATTGCTTCAGGTGGTTCACCTGAGCGTTATTATTATGGGGATTTACTGGTGGTTGCCGCATGCCGGCACGTCACATGGTCTGTCACTGAAGAGGGCGTTGGCCCGAAACGCGTCTGGCAGGTAAACCAGAAAAGGACTTTGTTCATGGCGTGTGCCCATGCTTTGGCGTAATTTCCACCTGGGAGTGCATCCCACCTAGAGGCAACTCTTTTTGTATTATATATATATATATATCATACACACTCCTCCTCTGGTTGAGGATGGAAAAACGGGCCGCACTCCTGTCGAGTTTTACCGCACTTGGATTTATTTCCTCCCTTGCATCAATGGGAACAAAGGCATCAGTTTGAGATCTCAAACTGATGCCTATGTTCCCATTGATGCAAGGGAGGAAATAAATCCAAGTGCGGTAAAACTCGACAGGAGTGCGGCCCGTTTTTCCATCTTCAACCAGAGGCGGAGTGTGTATGATTGAAAGCGGCGTGGTTCAGCCGCTGGGCGACGCACCCATAAAGAGCGCTGTAAATAACCGGCAACATGGAACCAATGTGAGGAATATATATATATATATATATATATATATATATATATATATATATATATATATAATCTACTGGCGGTCGCCAGTAGATAGTTATAGTTAGGACCTATTTTCCATAGGGAATTCACAACATTCTATTTGAAATAACTTTGGCGTCGGTTGACGAATCTTCGCGAAATTTTCAAAACTCGTGGGGCGCTCCGGTCCGCTCCTATCCTGAAAGTTTTGGGGTGATTCGGCAAGCGGGGGCCGAGAAAAAGGGGGTCCCAAAACATGTTTTCCCCATGCAATTTTCCATAGGAAACTTTAGACACGGCTACAGCCCGAACTGCTGAACGGAATTACACCAAATTTGGCAAAGAGGTAGTTCTTGGTTCAGAAAGAACCCTTTTTGTTAAATGGTGTAAATCCGTTCAGTAGTTGCTGAGAAAATCAAAAGTAAAAAACACATATATCTATGGCCACGGAGGATCCGCGCACCCTCCCGATCACGAGCTGTATGCTAATTGGCTGTCAACACTCCAAACCAGGAAGTGTTGGCAGCCATCTTGTGCCTCGGTAGAACCGAGGCACAAGAAATCAGTAAAACAAGTGCGCAAAACGCAAAAAGGGGGCAGGGTAGAAACACCCTGACCCCCTAGGCCTGCTCAGGGGGTCCCACAAGGACCCCCAGGGCCCCAAAAAGATTTTTTTTTTTTTTTTTTTTTATATAATCGGCGGGATGCGCTTAGGATGCGCGGATCCCGCCATGAAAGAAAAAAAAACGTTTGGCCCCCAGGTGGGCCAAGTCCCGGGGGCATGCGGGGGTTGATTAAAAAATGGTGTGGGGAGGCCTCTAAGGCCCCCCCAAGCCCCGGGGACCGCCACCCCCCGGGGCTTTGAATTTTCAATCGTGCGGGAGGGCACTCGGCTCTCCCGCATCCCCGGGGACCGCCACCCCCCGGGGCTTCTTTTAAAAAAAATTAAATTACCTGTGTGGGGGGCTCGAGCCCCCCCACATGCCCCGGGACCGCCACCTCCCCGGGGCACTAAGAATTTAAAGTGGGGGTCCGTTTCGGACCCCGAGCCCGGGACCACCACCTCCCCGGGCTTTGCACATGTTGGGAGGGGGCCGCGCGGCCCCCTCCTGGAGCCTGTGATGGCCCTGGGGACCACCACCCCCAGGGCCGGCTCCTGCAGTGTCCCGGGGTACCCACCCCCGGGACACTGCTGTTTGCTATGACAGGGCGGGAGCCTCGCAGCTCCCGTCCTGTCATAGCAAACTTGCTTTGAATTTTGGAAGAGAGAGCAGGAAACCTGCTCTCTCTTCCAAAATTCAAGCAAATTAGCTTTCCACACGGGGAGCTGCATCTAAGCAGTTCCCCGTGTGAAAAAGCAATGCCGGGTCCCGCATGACGCGGGGAGCCGGCGGGACCGTGGGGGGATTGGGGACCCCCACGGTCCCCAACGGAGAGACCAGCCCCGGGGGATGGGGTCCCCGGGACTACAAGTGGCCCGGGAGGAGGCCACGCGGCCCCCTTACCCAAAATTTAAATAAAAAAAAAAAAACAAAGGCCGGCCCCGGGGGATGGGGTCCCCGGGGCCATAAGTGGCCTGAGGAGGGGGGCAACGCATCCCCCCTCCAAAACATTTAAAACAAAAAAAATAAATGCCATGCCCCGGGGGATGGGGTCCCCGGGGCCCGATTAAGGCCTCGGGAGGGGGGCCACGCGGCCCCCTTCCAAATTTTATTTATTAAAAAAAAAAAAAAATGGGGGCAGGCCCTGGGGGATGGGGTCCCCAGGGCCAATAAATTAGAAAAATAAGGGGGGACACAGCCCCCCTTCTTTTAAAAAAAATAAAATAAAATACCGGCATCGCGCCGGAGGCCACGCCCCCTCCTTGCAGCACTCTGCAAACGCACCCCCTGGCGCGTTTGCAGATGGGGAACGAATTCCCCTTGAATACTGGGGGTCCCTGGGGGCCAACTAGCCCACCAGGAACCTCCAGTATGCGCCAGGGGGCTCCGTTGCAGAGAGGTGTTCTGAGGCCATGCCCCTTTTTACACCTCTCTGCAACGCAGCTCTGTGGCGCTTAATGGAGATAGCTGGTGGGCTAGTTGCACCCCAGGGACCCTCTGGATTCAAGGGGAGTTAATCCCCCAACTTAAAACGCGCCTCGGGGCGCGTTTGCACAGTGGTGAAGGGAGGGGGCGGGGCCTGAGGTGACATGTGTGCAAACACGCCCTGTGGCGTGTTTTAAGTTGGGGATTAACTCCCTTGAATCCTGAGGGTCCCTGGGGTGCAACTAGCCCACCAGCTACCTCCATTAAGCGCCACAGAGCTGCGTTGCAGAGAGGTGTAAAGGGGCATGGCCTCTGACCACCTCTCTGCAACGCAGGCCTGTGGCGCTTACTGGAAGTACCTGGTGGGCTAGTTGGGCCCCAGGGACCCTCAGGATTCAAGGTGACCTAATACCCCAACTTAAATTGCGCCACAGGGCGCGTTTGCACAGTGGTGAAGGGAGGGGGCGGGGCCTCAGGTGACATGTGTGCAAACACGCCCTGTGGCGCGTTTTAAGTTGGGGAATTAATTCCCTTGAATCCTGAGGGACCCTGGGGGCCAACTAGCCCACCAGGTACCTCCAGTGCGCGCCACAGGGCTGCGTTGCAGAGAGGTGGTCCAGGCCACGCCCCTTTTACACCTCTGTGCAACGCAGCTCTGTGGCGCTTACTGGAGGTACCTGGTGGGCTAGTTGGACCCCAGGGCCCCTTAGGATTCAAGGGGACTTTATCCTCCAACTTAAAACGGCCAGAGGGCGTGTTTGCACACATGTAACCTCAGGCCCCCCCCTCCCTACACCAGTGTGCAAACGCGCCCCATGGCGCGTTTTAAGAGGTAGTTTTAATCCCCTGCCCTATTATGTACTAGGGAGTTACAGAGGAGGTCATGCTAATCACAGGGGTACCCCAACGCATAGTGTTCCCTAGTGTATGTAGGTGTTTTAACTGTATTCTAAGTGTCTTTTACCATAGCACTGGCTCTAGGCCTGGTTAGTCAGAGTCAGTTACCACCAGTACACGTCTGGAAAAGGTGTGGGCACAGGATGATTTTGCAACAAGGCCTCTTTCTGCTCCTCTGTTGGTTCTTTCTGCACATGTCTTGCTTCTTCCTGGATTTTTCTTCGCCTTTGTGGACTTCTGTTTCTTTCGACATTTCTTTTGCTTCTTTCTGTGCGTTTTTTCTTCTTTCTTCACATGTCCTACTTCTGTAGGCATAGTTACAAACTAGCATTTGAAAAACCTTTGAAATTCACTGAAAAACCATAGGTTTCAGGCACGTTATAGTTAGAAATTAACATTTAAAAACCTTTGAAATTCACTGAAAAACCATAGGTTTCAGGCACGTTATAGTTAGAAATTAGCATTTAAAAACCTTACAAATTCACTGAAAAAACCATAGGTTTTAGGGACAGTTATAGTTAGTTGGACATTGTACTCGTACAAAACCCGTGAAATTCCCCGTTATAGTTAGTTCAGCTAACTATAACTCACGCCCGCAATGCACTGCTGATGACGTCACATATTACATCACTCATGACATGGTCAGTGACATCACTGATGACATCACTGATGACATCTCAAATGACATCACTGATGACATCACTGATGACATCACTGATGACATCATCCAGTCACTGTGTGTTTCTGTAAAGTTTAAATATGTTTTATATATATATGCCAAGGTGTATTGAAGAATGAGTGGGTGTATAAGTGTCTGGATGGATGATTTAGTAGTTGCGTGACTGACTGTATAAGTGAGTGATTAAATGTGTCTTACTGAATGCATGGGTTGGTGAGTAGCTACATGAGTGTGTATATCGTTTATTGATTGGTTGCTTGAGAATTTGTATGGGAGACTGAGTGTGTGTGTGGGTGGGTGTGAGGTGTGTGACTGTGCATAGATGTGTGAGTGGTTGATTCACTGGGTGTATGGGTTCAAGAGTGCATGTGAAAACAGCTGTATGGGCGGGTGAGTGTGTGTATGGGTGTGTTGGTGAGTGAATGGATGTCTCAGAGGTACATGTCCAAATAACTACATAGGGAAAAGGCAGTGTATGTGAGATTTGGAGTATAAATGACTATACGTGAGAGTCAGTGATTGTGAGAGTGGCTGTATGGATGAGTGTGTTCTTGTATCAGTGATTATATAAGAGAGTAAGTATGCGTTAGTATCTGTATAGGTGAGTAAATGGGAGTGTGATTGATTATTTGCATGACTGACTAGGTGTGTGAGTAACTCCATGGATGAGTGGCGGTGTGTGAGTGTCTGTATAGGTGTATGAGTGCATATGATAGTGTTGTATTGATGAGTGACTGCATGTATGAGTGATTGTATGGGTGAATGAGTGGATGTGTGTGTAGACCTAGGAATCAGTGAGTGCGAATGTAGTAACTGGTATTGGTGTGTCGATGGTTTCGAAAATGGTAGTCTGTATTTTACAGTGGGTGTATCAAAAGTTATAATAGAGTGTGAGGAGGTGCATCAGATTTTCACGTGGATGATGTCATCAGTGATGTCATCAGTGATGTCATTTGAGATGTCATCACTACTTAAAAGAGGAATCTCTGAGTGAGCAGTGAATCTCCCGACTCTAGCAGGTGATAATAGGACAATGTGCTTGTCAACAAACAGAAAGGATAAAGGATCCCGTTAGGCGGGAGATAAGTCAGTTACATAACGTACTGGTATTTTCTGTCCTTTTTGAAAACAGATGAGGGGAACTGTGAGCTGAGAACATGTTATGCAGACAGATAGAACTGGCGCATAAAAAGTTGAAATGAAATGAGGTAAAGCAACACGATCCACATACAGTGTTGCATCATTTTTGACACTGGGGCTACTGTGGCATTAATAATGAGAGTTCGCCTTGATATTTTGGCAAACTAGTTAAACTCGAGGGGTCTGCATGTAATGACGAGCCCATATGATAGAGGCCGAATTAGATGTTTTTCTATGAAAGCTCAGAAATGAGACTTTACAAGTAGCACATATAGAGTTTTAAACAGGGTTTAAATGGGTGTGAGAAATGTCGCAGGCTCAATGTTGCATTATTGTGCTATAGAAATCCACTATGGTAACAAAAGCTCTTTTTAGCCTAGTGAAGATATTATAAATGTATTTATGGTTTAGGAAAGATCGTATATCAGTACATAGAGTCCAAAGCTGTTTTGAATTGCCATAGAATTTGTCTGATGTTGTCTACAAAATATATAATAGTGGTTTTTTAGATTGATTGTGATCACAATTACGGATTTTTTAAACAGTTTGCCAAATAGTATAATGTACAGTGATATAAGGTAATAATGATTTATGAACTGTAACAATTAGAATATAAAGAGGTCTAAATAAAAATATATGATTTTGCCCCATACAGAAGTTGGTACGATTGGTAACCATATAGTGCCATCAAGAGAGAGCTATAAGTTTGTCTTGAAAAAGATGGAAAAGTAATAGAACCATCGAAACGCGTCGACGCTTGTGTTGCATAATCCGTGGAACAAGCTTATCCTGCAGACAAAAGACAATATAGTGTATCCAGGAGTAGCTAGAGAAGTGTTACTTTCGGATATGCTTTTTATGACAAAGTGTATTGTCTTAGTGTTTCTCTCTAATGTATGAATTTGGGGTTGGTGGAATGTATGTTATTCGTATATGAACTTGATATTTGTATTATTGTGATTTTTATAGGGTTTTTATGATATTGTGATGTTTTAATTTAAAATAAAATTTTAACGATATATAACTGTTGTATATATAATTGTTAGGCTCTACCATATGGGCTGCATCAGTTGTGTTTTGATGGTGTAACGTAGGGGTGGCATTATTTTCTCCGTGTGCCCAACTATTGCACCGAGTGATCTGACATAATTCTCTACCAAGGGAAAACTTTTTCTACCTTTAAGTAGTACCCTATTCCCCTGGTTTGGCTCAAGGGGTCTCTCTCTTTTCTTTTATCTATTTAAATAGCAACATTCTGAAATTGCTGAGATCAACCAACGATTCTGACAGTGTGCTATAGACGTTGTAAACAAGAAGTGATACAACAACCTAAACCAAAGGTTGGACTCTCATAACCGTGTCTATACATTTTTGAAAGATGTAAAAGAAACTGGGTATTTCAGAAGTGAAGCACTTTTGATTGATGTCCTTGTCTTTTTCCCTGTATTCACCCAAATGTTAGATGCAGTGGTTGAAGGTCACTTCTGGAGAGCTGGCTTCTGAACATCATTAAAAAAATAGACCATTTTGTCAACCTTTGCTGTGAAGAGCTGAAGGATTAGTGACTAGGGTGTTAGATGGTTATGGGTGGGTAGGCAAAGGGCCTGGCCACAGGTAAGGCCCTGCAGCAAACCCCCCGTTGTGGATGGTCGAAGGCTTGTGAAGTGATGTTGGCCACATGCTGAGGGCTGGGCGCAGGCACTGGCTATTTTGCAAGCTCACCACCAAATACCTATTTTGTGTTGGATGCAGGGTCTGATGTGACACCAGGAAGATGGAAAGGCTGAGTAAATAGATGTGAAAAGTGGATGCTGTACTTACGCAGACATCTCTCTCTGTTTTTAGCCCCTTTAAAAATATATTATACCCCATCATACTAAAATCCCATACCTACCTGCAGATGTATAAACTGCTGGTTTAATGCCTGCATTAACGTCTTGATGCTCATTCAATTCAGCTGCTCTTATTCCAATAAAATGGTGTTCAGAAGTGCCTCACTTTTGTCTTAAATTCAAAATATTAGCGCTCTACTTGTTCATTAGAACTCTTTGGTGATACTGCAGTTAATTACATGGGAGTTAACTGACAGACTAATGCTGGTGTTGCAAATACATGTTTCACTCTGCATGGCAGAATGTTTTACTGCAAGGGAAGAGGCAGATATTTGAGAACTCATAGAAAAGTCATTTTAGCTTCCTAGAGTATTAACCATAATTTCTATGACAAAAAGAACCTCCTCATTTTGTTCATTTATTGCAGTCCCTGTGTAGGAAATGTGTTAAGATTTACAGCTTTGATTCCATCAAGATGGCATTAGGGTGTGGAATGCTTCTGTCATAAATACATACAGAAATACAGAATGTTAACGCTCTAGTTTATTATAACACTGTGGGAAGCTGCAGCAGAACACAGAGGAATCAACTGACAGGCTGTTGCTGCTTTTGGAAATGCATGTTTTACACAGATTGTCAGGCTTTATTCTCACATGGCTGAGAAAGATGGTGTGGATGTGTAGAAAATATGCTCTTTTTTAGCTTCAGGAGCACCTTCCATATAACCTTTATGCAAAAATCATGAGAGAAGACAGCTTTCTCTCAAAATGTTCATCACATCCCATCAGAGGGTCAGCATTTTGCACAGGGTAAACTCACCAGAAAAGTCACCAGAATTCCTAAGATGAGTATAACACCACCAACAAATGATTTAAAATGTGTGAAAAATCTGTAATCACCCTTTAAATGTGCTCCTTTTTGTGACCATCAAAATCTGACATTCACTACAATGCATCTTACTGGGGAGCATGCAATGGGTGCCACAGAATGTTGTCTATATTGTAGCTGGCCCCTCGGACACAGACACCGTCACACAGACACACACACACACTCTCTCTCTCTCTTATTTACTTATTTGAGATACATATGCAGGGCCACTGGAATTTTGCGATGGTGTGGCCTCAGCTTTTTTTTTTGCATAATTATGGATTTGCCACCTATTCCACCCTTTGCTGTATACTCTGCAGATCTTAACAAAAAATGGATTTTATTTCTAGCTCAAACAGTTCAAAAGTTACTTGAAACGCAGCAACGTGCTGCTGCACAGTGGAATGCACTTTGCAGAGGTTGACTGGTTACCTTTCTTTTGCTTAGTAGTATATTTGGGTGTTGAACTGGTACTAATGAGGTGCAACCTGTGCCCAGAGAGTGTTAACAAGTTTAAAAATGAGAAAATAATGAAGTAATGATATTGCAAAATGTGCTGCATTACGCCGCATAGTTTGCCTTTTCTTGCTGCATAATTCAGTAACCCTGCCGTATAATTTGGCCCTGGCATATATGTGCAGTTAACTATATCAAATCTTTACTTACCTCTACATATTCACCTTCACAATATATATTTTTTTGTATTCTTCCTCTGATATGTTTGTACCGCAATGTCTAGGACTTGATATGATGGTAGTTTAGCTCCTATGCAGGTTAGCTTCAGTATATACCCAGACAACGCCAGGCTGATGTATAAAAATCATGTACATACAAAAGACAGTTCCTGGCTATCATTTATTTCATGTTTCTCGGATGTTCCCGGAGGAAGGTTACTCGATGTCTCTGTTACCAATGAGATTCTGCTCTCCATATTTAAATTTCTTAAATCTCGGGGCTGCCTTGCAGGCCCCAGTCTCCTTATCATGTTAGCTGGGTCACATGACACGTTTGCTTCCCTTGTTTCAACCCTACCGGGGCTTTGTCATGTCTTCAATTTCCTGTGATTCTCTAAAACTTACTTGCGTTGGATTTTTTTTATTGTAAGTAATTTAGGGTTTATGAAGCTAGGCTGGAATTTACATTCTTTTCAATTTAAAAAGCCAAAAGGCGCATTGGTGGACCAATATTATCAGGGACAAACTTGTAATTGGGAGTTACTTATTGGATCTGATAAACTCTAAACCAGCATAGTCGAATTTTAACAGGTCTGATAAATCTTTGCCCAAAATTGGGCCACTCGTAATGGAGGCCTCTATGTCCAGTAGATTAAAATAAGATATGTTTTAGAGAAACAGTTTGTAAGGGAACATTTATGGGTTCTGTGGCAAGGAATTATTCCTTTGGCTATGTTGGACCAAAGTTAGTAACATAACTTGTGAATGTGAAGCAGCGCAAATGGCAGCGACAATGAACTTGCACACCAAAGCTATTTTGCACCAAAAGTAGATACAAGCACAACACAAAAACAATGTACGCCTGGAGGGCTAGTCCCCATGTAATGCAAGTAATAGGGCTTACCAGGATGGGAAATTGCAAACACTCCTAGGATTCCAGATAGTTTGACTTAGCTGTGCGTGATATCCTACCACCAAATGGATCCAAGCACAAACAACAGCCAAGCAAAATATTGCATGCTATTCTAAAGCGTGACATGCAATTTACTCTTGGCTATTTGTCATTTCATAGACATCTGTACTGGCGTACAAATGTCATTAGTGACACAACTGACTTACCCCATTGCCACCACCCAACTGTTAGCATCACGCAAAAAAAAAAAAAGAATTTATTGAAAACACGAGCTGGTGATAATTAGATCATGTATCTTGTAAATGTGTTGCTGTGCACATTTTTAGGTCTTGCTTGCGACAGTGCATGCACTCTTGCTTGCGAGAGATATTGTATTCAACAAGGGCCTTGCAGCATGCCCATTGCTTAACATTCATTGACTTCATTGTCACTCTAATTTGATGCCTACTAATTGGCCAATGCTTGCTGACTACACTTCCTCCTTTTTCAGCTGGAGCATGGACCAACTACTGATTGTTTCGGCTTGATTGCTGTCCTTCCATGGACGGCGCTGTGACTGAGAAACTACTTTTATTTTTTCTTCTTCCCTCTCCTCCTTATGGAACCTCTTGCTATTTATAACTATGTTTTACTATGTCACATGCACTTAAAAGAAGCCCTTTTCTCCCTTGAAATGGAAGTTTATTGTGACAACAGATGTGATCTGCTTTCAAATGCATTTTCACTGAGTCATTGATATGGGCACAATTGCTTTCTTTATGTGATAGGATTTCTTTTCCAAATGTCATATGTTTTTTCTTTTTCACACACGGAGAGATTAGCTGATTTGCACGGAATCACAGGGGTGTTGTGCCAAGACCTAACAGCCATTGGCAAAGCCAATAGGTCGCGCCTTACAGACAATTGACTCTGCCATTGCTTTTTGTTCATTCTGTACAGCATGGGCATTACAGGCACTGGCAATAATTTGTAGTCGTGCTTTATAGCAGTGTGGCAGCTCTGTCGCATGACTAAAATAATAAAAAAAAAAAAAAAGAAGAACAGATGCATTCAGTGTTTAAACACTTTTAGTAAAAAAAAAAAAGCTCCTTAGCTCTAGCTGCATCACAGTGCTTTTTTAAATTAGTTTTAGCCATGCTTAAAAGCATCCGCACTGCTGTACTGCATGGCTACAAAACATTGCCAATAGCTTTCATAGACGCAACCTATTGGCTTTGCCAGTGCTTGTGGCCTTTCACCCTGCACAGTGCTGCAGATTTTCACACAGCACCCCACGATGTTTATTAAAATGGGCCATCATTTCTCAGAATACATTGTCAAGAAAAATAATTTTTAATTTTTTTATTTAATTTTTTATTAGTTTTCAAATTTCCCATGTAGACATTTCACTGAAATAAGAGAACACTCTGCATTAGTATGTTGCATACTACAGACACTTCCAATGTTTTTCTGTTGTAGACATAAAAGGTACATTATAAGAATTCATTCCTAAAGTCTGAGAAAGTCTTTTTCAATCAGCCTGTGTCACACAAGCCCCCATCTTTTTTTAATCACAGGACAGCAGCAATGCCTGCCAGCTACTACTGGCCAGCATTCAACAACACTAGACACTATTTATCTTGTCAGTCATTAGTCACACCCTACAGCCGCAAGGCACCTTAGTAAGAGTAGTTCTGCTCAAAAGGCACACTGTCAGTCATAAGTAACACATGCTAAGCACCCATAAACGTGCATCCGATACAAATCACACACATCAGACAACAATAGCCCAAAGCAGGCATCCATAATTTCCATCAAACTCTAACAGCCCCAATCAGGGATTATTGAATATAATTATCAATCTTAACAAGTACACTATGCAATAATCATTCCTTCAGACAATATTCTACGGCATGTACCCCATGAGGCACTATTATGCCATAACCTCTCAATCGGGCAGCATTGTGCACTGTTTATCCGCTGACGGGGGCCACTGTGTATTAGAACTTTAGAATGTTGAGCGCTCCATTGAAAACAATGCAGTGCTCCGGGCTTCTAATGGCCGGTAGAAGCTTGGAGCATCAACATTCCAGTGTTTGTTCACAGCAACAGCTGTAAACAAAGGCCTCACCGAGCCAGGGGGGATTTCAACCCCCTCGGGCTCTGTGAGGCCTTTGTTTTACAAATTAGAACATACTGCCCTCTTAGGGGGTAATGTTCTAATAGCCTTAGAGCCCTCTGTAGGGGGCTCTACTGGCCATTAAAGGCCTGCACTCTTGTTAAAGGCCTTCGTCTTCAGCTCAGGACTTTAACGCTGGAGTGGGCCTTTAATGGCCAGTAGAGCCCGCTGCAGCGGGCTCTAAGGCTATAGTAATCACCCCTTTGGGCAATGTCATGCACAATAATCTTAGAATGGATGTTAGTTCCCTTCGACCACATCATGCAGGATTCTGACCCCATGAGGTGCTATTCTACAATAATCAGCCCGTCCGCAGTATTGTATCATAACTCACGCTCATAAGGTAGTATTGAGCCATAACAATGCTCACTGGACAGTACTTTCTCAACAGTGCCCCAAACAAGGAGCAGTTGCCTCATTAGGAACTAATCAACAATCAATCCCATGTAGTAGTCATACAATCAGAGAACCCACTGCTCATTGATACTAGATACATAATATTGAAAACCATGAAATTGACAATTAACACGAATAAAGAGAGCCCCTTTTGCGCAATTATTCTTCCCATCAGACAGCAACGTTCAAAAGTCAATTCGTCAGCCACAATAGAGAAATAATTTCCTATTAAGCACTTGTCGCCCCGTCAGGCACAATAGTCATAAATCCCTGCAACAATCAGGCATTGTGTAAACCATTGAGCACTCAGAACGTCTCCCCAGACCCAAGACGCAGTAGACCCCCATTAGGAAGATGTCTCCCTATAGGGTGAATGAAACAGACATCTGTCATTACATGAGATAGTGCTCTCCAACATGCAATATCACCTCAGCACACAATATTGCCTCAAGAGGCAGCATGTCATATGCAGACACTATTTCAATCAGTTAGTCTCCATCAGCAATAGGCATAACCATCCCCAACAGCAAAAGTATCCGAACAGGCCCTTTGCACGCTAATCACAGCATAAAATACTCCCATCACTCCCACCAGGCAATCATGCCAAACAATATTGAGAGACAATCAACCTATCAAATGTCAAATATTCATCACCATTGGGCAAGAGCTAATATTCCCCAACTAATCCCCACTCATCAACCAGCTCATTGCCTCTAAGGAAAAAAGACCATCACCCACATATATTTGGCTCATAAAACATACCCAGGACACATACAAGTTAACAACCACGAAGAAATGTCAGGTGATCAATATCGATCAGACATAGTTTGGAGACAACTCGGGCACTATCATTGAAGAGTTGATTCTACTGGACTAAAAGTAAGTGGTTCTATGCACGTCACAATTACTACACTGGACTTGAGTGTCATACTAAATATCGAAATTGTAATCCTTGTGGTCCAACCGCATATATAAACATATCATTCACTAATCACCTCTATGTTGGCAAATATGCTGCAACAACATTTACCACGTAACAGGACTGGTGCCTAACCCCCCCTGGACAAGCACTACAACAAAATACGTGGGGATCAATTTGAAAAGACAAACAACACAGTCAGAAATCCCTAGCAAAACACCTCAGATGTAGACGTTTTACTAATTGGTCTGCAAGAGGTCATAACTAATGCCCTCAATAAGCTGGACATCCTCAAAATGCGGAAATGGAAATCCAGGATCAACATTTTCTACCCATGGGTCAGAGGAGCAATGGCTAAGCTGAACCAGTAATGCCAGAGCTTGGAGCATCTATGGCACGGGCTCTGGGGAGATGAGAATAGGACATGCTGCAAAAGACGCATGAGAAATTATGACAAACACGGCATATGAGCCAAAAATGCTAATATCAACAAATTCAATAGCAAAACAAAAGACGCATTTTGCACAAATGATTAAATCATTAACCTTGACATCTTAAAGCTCCCAAGCTCTGCTTCATGGCAGCAATTTCGATGTCTCTCTTTCAAATAGAATAGGTATTGACACTTGTCCAAAAAATTGAAACCACTAACTTGGAGAAGGAACCAGTCCCGCAATCCGCATGAACCTGTTCCTCACTATTACCTCACCTAAGATCACGCTCATGTGGAAAATTGTCTTCAAAAGAGATCAGGCCCTGGTGACCAAAACACCACATCATCTCAACACTTTTGAAGAAACCAATTACAAACCAACAAGATCCGGCAAGCTACCAGCCATTTTCTAACCAGCCATACTCTAACAAAAGCCACCAGCCAACTAAAACAACACCTTGAGGCAAACCATCTCTTTCACGCTTTACTGTCAAGGTTTATGCCCATGTGGAGAATAGAGACTGTGCTTGCAAACATCTGGAAAGACGTCTTCATCAACGTAGATGAAGGGCAGATGGAAGTAAGCTGGGTTTGCTGATACTCCGTGACCTTTCAGCAGCCTATGACATGGTCGATTTCGAGACTGTAGTGAAAAGATTTAATGGACTAATGGGGAATTAGACATGGATATAAAATTGATCTACACTTTCTTCAATAATAAAAACCAGCAAAGAACTATTAGAGAGGAGGACTTCTGGACCCAGCGCCTCGAGACCCTCACAGGTGATTTGCAGTGCTCTATAAATGTCTGATTGATTGGTGGATACAAAAGATAACAAGCCCTACCACATCCGTCCTCTCTCCTCTGCCCATCCTTCAATGTCTATAGGCTTCTGCTGGCATACATACAAGATGCTCTGAGATTCACTTCAAAATGAACAAGGAAGACACTCAGATTCACATCTGGCTGAACAATAATTCAAGGAATCAAAAAACATTGCATTGCAACTAGTCAGTATGTTCCACTGGTTGAAGGAAACTGTAGTCAGCCGGAATGGGGTAAAAAACAAGATCTTAGTACTGGAAGAGGCAGTCTGTAACAAGACTCTATTCAAATGTCTTCCCCCACAACATCTCAAAAAGCATTTTATTTGGCACTGATTTATTATTCACTTTTGAAATCAACCGTGTAGTGAGAGATCCAAATCTTCAAACATTCTTCCATGGCTACAGTAATCCTTTTGCTAACACAAACCAACCACCAGGTTGTGTTGACTAAGGCCCCAGTGATGGTAAAGCTGTTTTAGTGCAAAGTATTAGAAAAAGTGTTTCCAAAAAACTGTCAGGTTGCAAAGACTACAGAGTAATGTTGCTGATCTTTGCCTGAACGTCCAAAATCATACAACACCAGCCTTCAAAGCACTCCATTCTCTCCTGGTGGAGTCAAGGATCAAATTCAAATCCATATACACCATCCGGAAGTCCTATTGGAGAAATACGCATGGTCGGTCTAGTTGCAAAAAAACATCCACCACTGTTAACAACATATGAGCAGCCAATTTAAAACTGGTGCTTATAAATCATTCACACATTTTCCAAAGGAAATACCTCACCCTCCTACCAAAAAAGAGTCTAACATAGCAGGCCTATTTGTGGAGTGCAGTTTCACCCATGGGATTTTTTTGTACTGTTGATACTTAACAAATGTTTGTTACCCAGCTCAAAGACACTCATTTTACCAACCTAGGAAGGATGAAGGACAGTGTGGACCTGCCTGGATCCGAACCTGTGACTGTGAGGTTAAACACAGACCCTGCAGTGGATTTATTAGTCTTCAGTCGATAGAACCACAAGTTCTTGTGGAGTTACACCTTTCATCAGTGGTCAGTAATGTTCAAGATGTCAGACGTTACTTAGTGATTCCAATGTCTTTATAAACCCTCCTGCTTCCAAAGGATAAGCAAACACTTCACCGTCAAGAAGTCATTTACTCAGGGGTGACTAATGGATCCTGTGCTGTCACTTCCAGGATTGCTGAGCAAGGGCCTTGACATGAGGCAGTCCAGATTCTGCAGAACAGGGAAGACTGGCTCCCATTTTTAGGTCTCGCCTAGCGCCGCAGCGCATGCGCTGCTCGCCTTGGCGAGACCTATTGTTGTCGGTTTGGTGGGTGAAGGGGGACAGGACATGTGCACGCGCACGGCTGGCAGCGTTAGCACAAGGGACAGCAGATGTGCGCGGGCTCGGCTCCCTCAACGCGCGCAGGACAGGAGATGTGCACGCATACTGCTCGGCTCCCTGAACGCGCGCATGGCGTGCTTTCGCTTTCCCCTGGACATTCCGTAAAGGCCATTATAGTTCAGCACATTTTGTCCTTTTTCAGTGTTCTTGCTTATAGAACTTATCAAAAGAAATTTCCCTTCTGTGTCACAATACACTTTGAATAAAAATTATAATCTTACACTAGTATGCACTGAACCAAAGATGCACTCAGACAAAGTGTCACCATACGTCTCATTAGATTAAAATTTCTTTATTCCACACAATGCAAGCAAAAGAACCTGCTTTGGGTTGCATATAATTTAAAATACATTTAATGATATATTTAAAAAATCACCATATTGATGTAAATCATTCACAATATCCGTAGCCTCGGTTTTTCATAAAACACTTTACAACTTAGAAACAAACACTTAATACATAAATGATTATAAAACAGTACATCATTTATTAGTCCATATGTACATATGGACTAATAAATGATGTACTGTTTTTTATAATCATTTATGTATTAAGTGTATATGATTAATATGCATCAAGAAAGGAGTATATGCAAAATTGAGTGATATGTTTACTGTTTCTTGAAGCATCATTATTGGAACAAAAATATTGGATGAAGTGTTATACTGCATTGTTGTTGTGTTTTGTTTGATTTGATTTTATGTTATTAATATATATTTTTTCAAAATGTATAATACATATGTGTTTGTTTCTAAGTTGTAAAGTGTTTTATGAAAAACCGAGGCTACAGATATTGTGAATGATTTACATCAATATGGTGATTTTTTAAATATATCATTAAATGTATTTTAAATTATATGCAACCCAAAGCAGGTTCTTTTGCTTGCATTGTGTGGAATAAAGAAATTTTAATCTAATGAGACGTATGGTGACACTTTATGTCTGAGTGCATCTTTTGGTTCAGTGCATACTAGTAGTAAGATTATAATTTTTATTCAAAGTGTATTGTGACACAGAAGGGAAATTTCTTTTGATAAGTGTAACACTACCCGGTCCCTTTTGGTCCAACCAGGGTAAACTCTCTCATATTTTGGGGACTTGCTTATAGAACTCCAGCAACAAATACCAAGAAGCCCAAGTGATGTTATACCAAGATCCCGCTGTTGACTAGGCGGAATAAACCTGTTGCACATAGCGAGAGGCGGAACCCAACAAGTTTGCACATTTGCAGGCAGCGTCAAAATTGCTGGGATGGATAAGCTAAAGTCTGTGCTTAGCCGTCAGGACTATGAGAAGGACTGCGGTGGCATGACAGAGGTAAGCTCTATAGCAGTACTATTAACACCAGACTGGCTGGGAGTGCAATGTAAGGTACTCATGCTCCCTAAGGCTCTAGCAAATGCGCATGAGCGGACGTTCTGTTTAATGTGTAAGTAACATTGTATTGTATCACAGGCCCCGCCTACATTACCCGTAACAAGCTGCAGTGCAGCATGGGTAGCTGGCCGTATTTATTATTCATTCACTGTCACTCTTTGTCGTTGATCCTAAAAAGAAGAGACATTCTATTTCGAAAGCTTGATATATGTCAGCCGAATTTGAATGTTGGCAGGCATTCTTCTCACATTGCGTCCTCCCAGCAGCGGCCGCTTGTAGTGAGAATATTAAAATGAACAACAACAAAAAACATTCTGTTTATTCAAACGTCCTCTGCCCGAAAGATTAACGATAAAGAATGGTTATTCCCGGTGTGGAGATGTATTTTTATTTTCCACAAATATCGTGTGGTAGTACCCAAGTCAACAAACAGCCACGGAATTGTACACAGCTTCTATAGAAGAGTACAAGACAATGCCTATTACACATGCTTTAACAATTGCCTTACCTAACTTGATATTTTTGGAGCTGGAAGGGTATCGGATGGAGATCTATAACTACTCCCTTGCAGAACTAACTAGACAGGAGGTGCTGGGTTGTGCGTCTCCGCAAGCAGGGCTTTAAGTGGGATGAAAAAATAGCGTGCCACCCAGTCTGTATTTTGGTCCCTCTCAAAAGCGGTTTTAAAATTCCCCCAAATTACGCAAAGTGCATTCACCTGTAATATAAAAGAGTTATTGTGTAACAACTGCTAATGTAGGTTTTAGCATACAGACTTGAGCCTCTTGCTAAAACTGATTTGGAGGTGGGACTACTTCAGTTTTCTCAAAGACTTCATATTCTGATCTGACCAAGCCAACCATAGTCCATTGCAAAAGTATCCCTCCCAGAAAAACTTTATACATTTGGAGCCTAGATTCTCTTCATGTAATAATAAAATTAATAAATAAACGGTATATAATTTGATCACATATCATCTTGGGGCCAACATCAATCTCCACATCATAAATCAAATACCTTGGAACAAGGGCGTAGTCTGTCCAAGAGTAATGGCTGTGGCATCGCACTGCTTGCAGGTTTTTCAAATACATAAATAAAAAGCATTGATATTTACAATCCCAATAGCTCAAACGCTCGCAAATGCGAGACCTATTGTATTGCAAATGCTTGTTTATACAAGGGATGAGTGTGGCTGCTACTTTTTAGGTCAAGCCTGGGCAGCGCATGCGCTGCTGCGAGGCATGCAGTATTGTAGTATAGACTTGAAGCCCTGCCCACTCTCCGCCCATATTTTTAATTGGCTTGTGTCATTGTCCTTCATAAATGCTGGCTTCCAATTCATTATTAGGCTTGTTAGTCCCTCCTTGGTACCGCCTTGTCTGCATTTGTTACCTCCCATAACGACTGGACCTTTTACTTATCTTGTTACATGTCTGCTTTATCTTGGCTGTGAGCACTATTTTGTTTAATGATTTTTTAATTTGCAGCGCGGTCCGCTTTCACTTTAGCGGCCGCGCTTCTTTATTTAATTAATTTGCAGCACGGTCCGTTTTCACTTTAGCGGCCGCGCTACAGAAACTTTCTTTATTTGCATTCTTGCTACCAGGCTGAGTGAAGGGAGGAGGAAGAAGACTCAGATCGACCTCGGTTTTTTGCAACGTGGAAAAGAAAGGAAACCAACTTAACACACGGCTAGGATAAAACTTACCGAGGAGTGCCGTTGGATAAAACTTACCGAGGGGGAGCCGCCAGGGCCCCCTTCGGTTCCCGTACCTCATGCCAGCCCCCCACATGTGCGCGTGTTCTGTTTACGCTCAGGTATGTACTATGTTAGCTGTGGTAGAAATTAGCCTGACGGACTCTTGCAAACTTGCTGGAGTCACTGCATCCTGGATCACAGACTCTTTAAACAAGTGCCAGGCCTGGGCTGTGAAGAAAGCGGCTCAGGCTACAAGCAGTTTCTTGGCTCTTCCGTGTGAGCAGGAACAGAGCACAGCCTATGATCAGGGGGCTCTGCCTGTTATTTATAGTGCTTTGGTGCCCTTCGCCGTTGTTTAATATCCCGTTCCGTGCCGTCCCTTCTCTCCACTGCCTGTCGCTAACACCTTTTGCCCGTCCTCCCTTCATGCGTCTCTTACTTCCTTTCGCCCTTTTATTTCTTCTTCTACTCTTCCCCTCCCCCTTTCTTTACCAAATCACTTTCTCCCTTTCTTTCCTCTTCCCCTTCACCCTGCCACCCCTTAAACTTCACTCCACATTTCCCACCCCATCCTTTTGCTCCTTTTCTCCCTCACGCCTCCCCTAGGCCCCCTGGATGGAACCAATTTTAGGGACGATATCCACCCCCTGGGGCTCCAGGAAGAAGAGGCTGAGGGGCCGGGGCAGCCCTCGTTACCCCGTCAATAGTGTTAGCAGCGTCATCACCCCACCTCCAATGCCAAGCGCATCCCTTTCTTTAAGGAGGTAATGCCCAGTCTGGCATGGGCACTGCTGCAAGCACCTGGGGGAGGGATAGCATCTCTTGGCAGGCACCATGCAGGGCACAGTGGTGTGTAGAAATGTTTGAAGCTTTTAGTGTACTGTGTAACTGGAAAACATTCTTTACAAAAACACAAAAACAGACCTTTCATAAATATCTCCACTCAAAAAGTCGACCTGCACTTAAATCCCTGTCAAGCTCAGATCCCAAAATATAAGCATAGATCAACCACAAATATAGGGTGCATACATTTATTTATTTCTCAATACCGTGCATCTCGAAGCCAAGAGAAATTAGATCACGTGGCATAATAAAGACAGATAACTTCTCTGCGCACACAATTACATTATTTCCAAATAATATCTGCTTAACTTCGTGGCCATGCCTTACATACCTATGATGTTTTTTTGTGGGTAAGCCAAATCCCTTTGCTTTTTCAGGATACAGTAAATACTGTGATAGCCCACTATTAATATTACTTTTGTAAAAAATGCGTTCATATCTTTGTTAGGCTACACTTAATTTTAGTAAGATGTTTTAAGTTGTTTTATTACTGCATTGATAACGCGCTCAATACCACCAAAGTCTCTTTTGGGAGAGTTGATGTGATGGGAGGGTGTATGGTCCAAACATCTGGCATACAACATTGTCTGGTTTTTATTTATTTATTTAAAAAACTTTTGCATTAGGATCTATCTCATAGTTACATTTCTGTTAGACATTACGGGTCCTTATTTAAAATGGAGATAGGGTAATGCAGTTACATTTATTTTAAGACTGAAATACAATGCAGTGAACGGTGGCAGTCCATGAATTCATATTGAGCAAGGTTCATGCACTGCTCAAACAATTGTGCTTCTAAATTCAGCTCATAGTTTTCAGCGTGAGGTATGTTAAATCTCTCATCTTATTGTGCTAAGCATAACTTGCTCCTCACACTCATTCTTCAGGCTGTTCAATACTCTAGTTGTGCAGTCACACACAAAATGTTATAGCGCTGTTCACTTGCATCAAGGCACTTGCTTTTCTGTTTGTGCGTTAAAAAGCCTTGCAATATGTGCATAAATGTTTCCAGGGCAAGCATGTATTCCTGATTCAGACTGCATGACCCACTGTATAGTAATTCTATAGCTATTTAATCCCTGGCGGCACAGCACCCCGGATAATATACCACATCGCTAAACACTTATAAGATCCCAAAGGCTACTGCACCCCAAACCAAAACACATACGCAAAAGAAATTGTCATTTACAATAGCTCTAACTTTTGCAAATGCGAGACCTATTGCATTTCAAATGCTTGTTTGCATTTTGTAGGCAGGCAATCTATTGATCAGCTTGACCAATGAAGATATTCTTAGTATTCCAGTTGAGAAGTGCTTAGTGTGCCCACTACCAAAGACTAGAGGTTGATAGACAAGGGAGGCATCTTCACCAGTGCATTGGTTGAGTGACTGATGACTTGGCTATTGCATTTACTTGGGTGGAAAGTCTGAGGCTGCTGGCCAGGTAGATACTGAAGTGTTCTTCTGCAATGGCAAAAAATGGCCACTGCTTGAACAGAGAATCGAGTGGACGTCGACTCAGTGCTGCACAAGGCTTAGAAGAGGGCCTTGATTTTCTTTTAGATAATGTTATGCTTCCTCATCTATTTCTCAAGTTTGACCCCTTTTTAGGAATCTTGGATAAGCTAGTACCATTCACTACAGGCCATCAAGTGTTGATGTCTATGCAAGAGTAGAGCGAATGGCTGAGGTTTCTGAAAAATGCATTACATGGGCTCATGTATGTTAAAGGGGATGCGGTTAAGGAGTTCCTGGTGGGTCTCCACAAGTGCAGGCCATTATGATGGAGAGCAATGTGCCCACTTTTCCCTTCTGTTCACTGTCGCTCAAGCGAGAGTAGCCATTTTAAGGTGGTCTGGAGGCTCTGGTGGTGTGCTGATCATGCAGGAGTTCATGAGGGCTAGTACTCAGCGTAGAGTAAGCAATCGGTGCCAATCTAGGACAGGCTGCACCACAGGTTGTGATAGGGACGTATCTGTACAATTCCCACCAGAAGACAGGACTGAGCAACAGGCGTGGAGCCTGAGGGGGAAGCACTGCAGCTGGGCTTGGCATCTCCCATGACTTCTACTCAACCCTTCCTGTTCCTCACTGGCCTCCTTGTAACACCGCCTTCTTATGGAAACAGGGGCATTCTCCTCTCTGGCAGGTTGAAGGATTACAATGAGCAGGCAGGCGCAGAGCACTCGGTGACTCAGAGGTCACAGAAGTCAAGGTGAGAGGCGATAAGGGGGGCACTGGCTGTTCTTAGTGACTGATAACCAGCAGCACGTCTGATAACATCAGTGCCGCTCTTGCCTGGCAGCTGCTGTTAATCTGTGGGCAGCAGGAGATATCTGCTGTACAATCAGAGACCTTACACTGTGTGCCGTTTCACGAGGACATCTATCGGGCTGTGCCAGTGCAAGCCGCATCTTAACGCCTACTGCCTGGCTCTCTCGGGGGCAATACTGGCACTGCAATGATGCTCCAAATGTCTTGGAGTTTACCAAAACTGGTTATTTCGCTTTTGCCGTTTAAGGTTACATTTAACGTCATCATTTGTTTCTTAATGAGAGGCACACAGGTTTTTTTAAAATATTTATTTAGCGCTGTAAGTGAGTGAAGTAGTTTAAAAAAATTACTGAACAGTCATCTTCAGCCTAGAAAGTATATGGTGGGCTCAATGTTTGCATTCGCACAGACATGGGTGCCTGTACTTGTCTACCTATAGTGCATGGGTACTCGCAAACATTTTCCAAAGGGCTAAAATGTTGGGTCTGTGATGTGAGGCGCGTTGATGCCAGCAGGGTGGCCGGGGGTTCAGGGGGGAGTTTGGGGTGCTTGGTGGTAAGGTGGGTGTAGAAAAAGGGCAGCATATACATCTAGTGGCTGAATTGCACAATGTGAATGCTGAAAACCTGGGATAATCCCGGCTTCCCGCTTTACAAAATTGTGTGATCCTATGCAATAGTTTTATTTCACTTTCCCTCTTTTTTCCTTCATTATCACATATAAAAGGACCTTGAAATACACGGGTTCAAGATGTGTGCTTTACAAAACTTTCACCTGTGTTTGATTTAATAAACTACAATGTTTTTCATGGATAATAGGAACCCCGGCCACCCATAGAGTACACATAAGAAGTGAATTCCTCTTAGATCACTATTGGTATTGTTTTCAGGGAGGAAGGAAGAAGGTATGTTTCTAAATTCAAGTTTGAAAACTTTCAGTTTTAGAACAACACTTCTCAATGCAATGATGTAATCTGATGTACTGAGGTGAAATAGCTCTGCATGTTAATGAAATACACTTTTTGAATTTTGAAGAGACTTTATCATTTTTTTCACCTTTGGTGCAAGTTGTCTTTAAAAATGAAGGTGTTCCTAAAGTTAAGCAGTACAGGACACCCTAGTTATTTCCCGTCTCTAACTCCAATTAGCCTTTAAATGAATGCTTGCCTGTATAGATAACATATTTTCATGTTAGTACTGAGTTGAGTAAACAGCATCCCAGTGCTGCTGTTGGCCAGTGGGCCACATGTAAAGGTCAGGAGGGCCGCATGTAAAGGTCAGGAAGGCCGCATGTAAAGGTCAGGAGGGCCGCATGCCGGCACCAGACTGTACTTTGAGTATCACTGCATAGTGCTTCTTTAATGCTTATGTTCGAGAAAGTGATGGCTAAACAGAGCAAGTTTCCAATTCTTTCTATATAACCAGCGGTTCCTCCAATAATTAAAGATCAAGGAGTAGGCATGTGTTCTTTATAGAAATCTGAGCGCCATTGTAAGGCTGGCTAATAGGGCTTTAGCAGGCAATAACGTTTAGGCTCGGTGTGATAAGCGCCTGACTATTGTCTCTGTAAGTCTGGCCTATAAGGCTTGGGCAGGCAATACCAGTTTAGTCTCTGCATGGAATGCTTCGAACTATGGGCCTTGTAAGGTTGGCGATAGGGATTGGGCAGTCAATAACAGTTTAGAGTCTGCATGTCAAGCATCTTACTCTAGTCTCTTTAAAGCTGACTGATAGTGAGTGGCCAGCAATAACAGTTTAGGCTCTGCATGACATGCGTCTGACTCTGGACTCCGTATGGCTGGATGATAGGGCTCAGGTTGTCAATAATAGTTAAGGCTCCGCCTGCCATGCATGTGACTGTGGTCTCCTTGACGCTGGCTGTTAAGGCTTGGGGAGTCAATAACAGTTTAGATTCCGATTGACATGTCTCTGACTCTGGTCTCTGGAAGGCCGGCTGATTGCGCTTGGGCAGTCAATATTGTTTCGGCTCTGCTTAATATGCCTCTGACTCTGGTCTCTGTAAGGGTGGCTTATAGCACTTTGACCATCAATAGCAGTTTAGGATCAGCATGACACGTGTCTGGCTATGCTATGCTATGCGGACTTCTAAACCACGTAGCTACCCGAAGGCTTCCCGGCGCTGTTGAGTCAGGACCTATGCAAGCAAGTATCATGTAAACATGGTAGGATTAATGGGGGATTGGCCAAGCCTTGAGCTGTTTCCTAAACCGTGTCTCACTGTCTGGGTTTATTAGCTACGGGGGCATTGAGTTCCACAGCTTAGGTACAAGATGTGAGAAGGATCTTCTACCCCATCTAGTCCTTTGGATTTGGGGCACCCTCAGGAGTCGGGCATTGGAGGATCTTAATGTTATGTTGGGGGTGTAAGGTGTTAGAAGTGCCGTAATCAAGGAAGGGCCTTTCAAGTTGAATCCTCCGTGGGCTATGCAGATTGCTTTGAATTTTATTCATTCCTTGACAGGGATCCAGTGGAGGGATGCCAAGGCATTTTTGCAGAGGTGTGTTTGGGGACCTTGAGTAGCAGCCTGGCTGCCACATTTTGGACTACCTGGAGTCTCTATATACCATATTTAGGTGGGCCCATGTATAAGAAGTTCCCATAGTCCAGTCAGGAGAGAACTAGCGACTGGACTACAGTTGTTCTGGAACAGGTGGGTAGAAGATCCTGAATTTTGGGTATAGTTCCAAGGATGCCAAAGCAGGAGGCTGCGAGTATTTTTGCTTGCACATCCATAGTCAAAGAGCTATCCATCCACATACCTGACTTTTTATGTACGATGAAGGGGTTGGTGGACTGCCCCAGCACATTTTCGCCATTTTAGAGAGGGTAGGGGATCTGGTCTATGCCCCAGGATCATCAGTTCAGTTTTGTCCCTGTTCAATTTAATGCAGCAGTTTGCCATCCAACGGACAACTTTTTCTAAGCAGGGGGCAAGCTGTTGGTGTTTTATCCTGTCCCAGGGGAAAGGGAGACGACCAGTAGTGTGTCGTCAGCATACGAGATGATCGACAACCCAAAATCCTTCACAATGTTCACCAGTGGATGCATATATTTTTAAAAGTGTGGGACTGAGGGCAGAACCCTGCGGAACCCCACACTTCAGGGGAATGACATTCGAGTAGCATGGATTTTCACATATCTGAAATGACCTATCATTTGACTCTGGTCTCTGTAAAACTGGCTGATAGGGCTTAGGCAGTCAATAACAGTTAAGGCTCTGCATTTTAAGTTTCTGACTCTGCTCTTCATCAGGATGACTGATCAAGCTTGGGCAAACAATTATGGTTTAGGCTTTGCATATCTTGAGTTGGATTCTGGTCCCCTCAAGTCTGGCTGATAGGGCTTAGGTAGTCAATAATAGCTTAGGGTCTGCATGACACGAGTCTGACTCTGGTCTCTGTAAGGCTGGCTAATATGGCTTGAGCAGCTAATTACAGTTTCATCTCTCTGTGGCATGTGTTTGACTACGGTCTCTCGAAGACTAGCTGATAGCGCTTTGCCAGTCAATAACAGTTAAGAGTCTGCATTATATGTCTCTGACTCTGATCTCCATAAGGCTGGCTGATAGGGCTTGAGCCGTTATTAACAGTTGAGGCCCTACATGACATCCGTCTGACTATAGTCTTCGTAAAGGTGACTGAAAGGCCTTGGGTAGTCAATAGCATTTTGGGCTCAGTGGGACTTGTATTTGACTCTGGTCCCCATAAGGCTGGCTAATAGGGCTTGGGCAATTAATAACAGCTAAAGCTCTGTGTTAAATGTGTACTACTCTGGTCTTTATAAGGCTGGTGGGTAGGGCTTGAGCAGCTAATAACTTTAATCCTGTGCAGGGCATGTATCGGACGATGGTCTCTGCAAGGCTCACTGATATGTCTTGGGCAGTCAATACCAGTTTAGGTTCTGATTGGCATGTGTCTCACTTCACAATCTTTGTTGGTCATTGTTGGTGCTCATGAGTCAGGCAGAGTGGAATTACCTCATGAAATTCTTCTTCAAGTGCGTCTGTATTTCTACACCCAGTGTGTGGGAGAACCGTATCCGATTTTACTGTGTGGCAATTCCACATGGTAAAATTGCATGCAGCTTTGACTGCAGCAGTAACCAAGTCTAGTTTCCCATTTTTTTCTGATGGGGAGTAGAGAATCCCATAAAACACTTTCCCCTTACTCCCCCCTTTACTTCCCCTCAAACACCATACCACTGAGAGATCCCCGCCAATTTTAACGCCATGGAGTTGGGAAATCTGTGTAGTTTTACAACTGGAAAAATTGGTCCCATATGGTAATTCACCATTTAAGGGGTTTAACTTGTAATTGACAGTGCTGGGGTGGATTTATTGCATAGTAACATTATTATCGAAGGCAATTTCACTGTGCACCCAGAGCCATGCAACTTGGAATGAGGGACTTTGTGCCAGTAAACATCTTAGGGCTAAAATGGTTTGTACATGTTAGGAAAGTCTCGACTTAACATTGTGGGCGCAATTCAAAGACATATTTAGAAGTACATGAAGTAGTACTCCTATAGTGCAATAGCACTCTTCACATACTCATAAATGCCTTTTTGAATTGGCCTTTAATCTTTAGTCTTTAAGCTGACCCTAAATTAATGTGTTCATTGTGGTTCCTTCTGTTACTTAATGATCACTCTTTTGGCACATGAAAACCATTTTTCATACTTATCTATATTACAAACTGGGGCATCAGCTCCCAAAGGCATTTATGCAAAACACAACAGCCGTATTACTACTTCTCATACTCATAAATACATTTGAGAATTTGCACTGCGAGTCTGAAACCTTAGAACAGTGTCTCAGCCATAAACAACATTCCTGTAGACAACATTGAGTTCATCATTATGAATATTATTGTTATGGTTATTGTTATTTGTATTGTTATTGCTATTATTTATAAAGCAAAGCTGATACCTAGGGAGGTGTATTGGTGTCCCTTTTAATCTGAAAGATGTGTTCTCACTACTGACAACTGAGGCATAGCGAGCAAATACTGTCTTCCAGAAGGGCCCTTAAAGATGCCTTTGTTTAGAGGTGTGGCTAGCACCAGAACAACATGGCCGCTTCGCTGTAGATTTCCACGTGTCCCCATAACCTGCTACAATATGTCACTTTCACCGCAGCGGGACAAATGACCGGCACGTGACCTACTCTAAAAGAGGGCTTCATCTGAATCTGCATGATCTGTGCCTGAAGTGTTCAGGGTGAGCCGGAACGGCCGTCAGTAATCAGACCCTCCAAGCTCAGTGTCTACAAAGCAGAGGACATGGGGAATGAATGAGCAACGGCGGATCTGAGTAACCGCACCTCCCTGCTTTATTCCTTTTCTTGTTTAAGAAATTGTAATGGATAGTATGATTGGGTGTGCACATACAGCTCCTGCACCTGCCGTTGTTGGATGCCAGCTGCCAAGCAGAGAGAAAACTGTGAAAATAGTGGAGCGGTGCACTACCAAAGAGTTTTCTTCAATAAATCCAAATGTTCATTTTGTATAGTGGTTTATCAATCCTTTATTTTCAATATCAAAATGTCCAAATTCCAGCCAACCTGCTTCGTTCATACATAAAATGAACTTCTTCAGGGCAAATGGTGATGTGAAGAAGACGCAGGAACACAGAGGCAATGAAGAGCCCTTGATCTGAGATATTTCAAATTCCTGCTGTCGACGCACAAGTATTTAAATTTTAAAGGCTACCATGATAAGTGCCTGATGGTTGTATCTCTGGGGACACAGTCCTGTTGTTATCGTCCGGTCGACAGCAGGAATTTGAAATATCTCAGATCAAGGGCTCTTCATTGCCTCTGTGTTCCTGCGTCTTCTTCACATCACCATTTGCCCTGAAGAAGTTCATTTTATGTATGAACGAAACGGGTTGGCTGGAATTTGGACATTTTGATATTGAAAATAAAGGATTGATAAACCACTATACAAAATGAACATTTGGATTTATTGAAGAAAACTCTTTGGTAGTGCACCGCTCCACTATTTTCAAAGCAGAGGACATGGTTGTGAGCTGGACTGAGCAGTAGAACAGCACACTGAGCTGGATGGGCTGAAAGAGGAACCTATGCATGTCTGCCTGTAACCCCGCTACACCTTGAGATCACGCAGCACTGGGGTTGCCACCTTTCTCATAGAAAAATACTATTAATTTTTTTTACATTTTAAGATTTTGCAAAGGCCCGGAAGTGTTACTTAAATGGAGCTTTCTATAAAATCATGTGTATTCATTTTTAATATGACTTTTCCGACTTTCTTTACTTTAATTTTGAGTTAGGGGCCATCAAGGTATCTGCAGGACACATTTTAAAGTGATTTCTTCTTATGTTTCCTGTTTAAAGTATGTACTGATAAGGGGAAAAATACCAGCTTTTTGTAATTTTGTACCAGCTGGAACGTAAAAACTGGTTCTGCAGGTAAAAACAGCCATGTGACAACCCTACTGCAACACTCAGCCTGTGTTGGTGAGAGCAGAAGGTAAAACCAGTCAGCTTTTGACTTTTTACAAATTGGTGCCTCCTGCAACTGCACTTCGGACAAAATGACGTTGCTCATGTGGTTCTCAAAAATATGTTTGTCGTGCACAACCAGATCATTGGTGGCATTGATAACTTCATGTTACATTACTCTCACACCCAAACACTACATCTCTAAGAATAATGAGAACAGTGACACTGAGATTCAACCATACTCATTCATCACAAACCAGATGACGCCGTGCACTCACCATCCTTCCAAAGACCATTGAACAGCGTTGTCCCAACACAATTGCTCATTGCAAGGCTTCAGAAAGGTGGCACAGAACGCTATGTAGTGAATAGCAACGGCCAAGGAACCAAACGTGTGGTCATCACTCAATAGAAAACTATTAGAAGCAATGTCAAGGCTTACAGATCATCTTGGCTGGTGACTTTAATTTGCCTTGGGACCATAGATCGCATCTCCTCTTGCAAATTTAGCCCTAATAGCTCTCACAAATAAATGCACAGCCTGTGCACGCTACATGATCTTAAAGACATATTGAGTTAACAGTACCAAACTGGTAAAGACGACATATTTTATTCACACACCCATCATTCTTTCTCCAGAATTGATTACATCCTGACAGATGGGAAACACTTGACAATCTTAACAATAGCATTGAAGGGATCACCATCTCTGACCACAAATCAGTGAAATATAAGACTGGTATTCCAGACCCTGGGGGTGGAAGACAGAGAATGAACGATACTAATGATAACACAGCTGACAGGAGTGCCGTATGTTCAGCTATAAGTAAATTACTGAATAACAATGATGTGTCTGCACACTCCCCTCAAATCTTATCGGACACCTTAAAGGCTATTATTATAGACTTATAGCCCACAGTAGCGGGCTATACCGGCTATTAAAGGCCCGCTCCAGCGTTAAAGGCCCGAGCCGAAGGCGAGGGTCTTTAACAAGGGAGCAGGACTTTAATAGCGGGTATATCCCAGCTACGAAGGGCTATAAGGCTATTAGAACATTCTGCCACTAGAGGGCAGAATGTTCTAACAAATAAAACAAAGGCATCAGGGAGCGCGAGGGGAATGAAATCCCCTCAGGCTCCCTGAGGCCTTTGTTCACAGCCACAGCTGTGAACAAAGAAACATTGGAATGTTGGAGCTCCGGGCTTATACCGGCCATTATAAGCCCGGAGCTACTCCATTGTTTTCAATGGAGCTCCCAACATTTCAATGTTTTAATAGAGGCATTATGGTTGGGAGATTACTCTCTACTCATTTGAAATCTAACAGAAGCAGCATGAAAATCAAAGCGATTATAAATAATAATGTTATAACATATACACATGCGAGGGAGATGCAAACAATCTTTAAATCATTCTATTCTGGCCTATATCCTTCAAACAAGTGCATCTCACTGAAGTCATGTGAGTCTTTTAAAACAATACCTTGATTCCCTTCAGCACTGGAGAAGACAAGATAACTCTGAACAGACAAATTGAAAGGGAGGAAATCATGAAATCCATCAAGGATCTTCCCACGCAGAAAAGATTCCAGATCCAAGTGACATTCCGTACTTCTTTTAAAAACAGCGCTATGAGGTCCTACTGATCCCCATTCACTCACTGTTTAAACGATTCACTTCTGATGGACATGTGAGGGAAAAAACAAGCCACAATCATTGTCATAGACAAGCCAGTATCATTGATAAACGTGGATTGCATGATAAATGTGAAGAAACTGGCCTCCAGTTTTCAAGCGATCATGCAATACCTAAATCGCCCTCGCAAACTAGAATCTTAAAAGGCTCTTTGGCTTGTGATAGCACCCACCTTTTGGTCATGTTATTGAGAAAACTACCTTTCTAGACTCAGTAACAATCACAATTGCTTCAGATGGAGAAACCGCATATGATAAGGTCTCTAGGATTTTCCTCTGACCATTTCTGTACAAAGTAGGCCTTGGAGAGAACTTTTCTAGAATGGTTCTAGCCCTTTATTCACACCCCACTGCTAGGTCAGGATTAATGGACTGACATTGGACTTTCTAAACTTACATTATGGAACCAAACGGGGCCGCCCCCTCTCTTCTTCTTTCTGTTAGCCATAGCGCCCCTGTTGGCCCCGATTAGAGATGACCCCAAAATTGATGGAATCACATTTAAATCAAACACATAAAACGTATTTTCTCATGCAGATGTTTCACTATTCACACAAAATGCAGGAAAGTATATACCCAATATATTAAATTCCATTAACCAATATTACCTAGGTTTCTGTCTAAGCACTGAACAAGGACAAAACAGAAAATCTCCATCTCAATGTCCTAGCTACCCCTCCTCTGATTGATAATACTCATTTGAAATGGCGATCAGTAAGAATTGAGGGGCATATTTAACAAATAATTGTGCAGCGCAGCAAGTCACTTTGCACATATAGTAAGAGGAAGTAACGAGGAGAAATAAAGATACTTCTCCTCGTTATGCCTCACCTGGGGAGGTGTAGTATTTTGACGCATTCCCAGGTCTACCAGTAATGGAAAATGTGGGAATGCACCGAAATCCATGGGTGGATGCGTGGAAACACCCACGCTCCTCCCATGGAAGGCCTCCCTGCCGCAGAGTAACGCAACGCAGCGATTTGCACTGCGTTGCGTTACTCTAGATTTATGAAGCCACACGATTCCACGCAAGGTGGCCATGGGCGGCTTGATAAATCACACTTAAGAGTTGTTTCGCTCTTGTGCCCAATTCCGTGCACAAGGGAGACGCTACTCTTTCATAAATACGCCCCCAAATACCCAGGAACCTGGCTTGAGACTAATCTACACAGTTTGAACAAATAAAATGCAATGCATATTTTGGTCGATTCATAGGGCATTCTGGACCGCACTTGAAATGCACACCATGGGCGTAGCCGATGCAGACCGGTGTTGGAATTGTGGTGAATCACAAGGTGACCAGCACACACGGCATTCTCTTATTTGTCCGTTCACTTCAGGAGAAGACTCACATATATATTGGCAAGGCCCTTCAGACACATACACCCCTAGCCCATCAACGAGCCCCCTTGGAGCTTTCGCTCTGATAACATCCCTACAGCCCCCGTTCCACTCCCTGTACCGAAATGACATGAGATTTTTGGAACTTTTGCTAACAATGTCTCTTGAAGCTTGTTATCTGACCAGAAGAATGGCAGAGCTCTATCATAACACACCTGCTAAGCTTGGGTCTGTTTTATGAGAGACACAGACAACTCGCACAACAAAGGACACAGTCAACACAGGTCACGGAGCGAACAATGGGACAAACCGGACCGGTTCATGAGGCAATGCTTCCCCCATGATGTCAGTTACGCACACCCTGAAGCACGTGACCTGAGAAAACTCGTGTTAAATCTAGAATCACGTCTTTTATCACGAGCAAAGAAAGGTTCTGCTACAAGCCGATGTCTTCCAGTGGCATCCGCACCCCCCATGCCCCACTGACTAACACACTCATGCACCCAGACCCGCTGGCCTCTGTCTCCTCCCTTCTCACTCTCCCTTGGATTCCTAGCTTAGGGGGTGCTCTGACAGCACCCCACTTTGTCCCGTGTGAGTATGGTTTGATGGTTCATAACAGTCATGTTATCTTGTTCACTTGTAGATCTACTCTGATGCAAGTAGTCTGTATGCAAAAGTTGTACAACCAATTCACCCAGATGATGTGAAAATGTAATTTTATTTTATCTGTTTATTCTCCTGCCATGAGGGAAATAAAGATATATTTTGAACTGAGAAACATCAGGAAGAGTAAAGTCACCCCTACAGGCAGCGCTTAATAGACCCTGTGAGGTCTTTTGGCACGCTGTAAATATATTGATTAATTGACTGATTGCTACCCTTCCAGACTATCGGCCAGTAAAATAATAAGGCAAATCGTCTGCTGTGATGTGTAATAAAAAAAGAAATATCCCCTATATCATAATTACAGTAGATCCCTTCCTTCGCCAGTGATTCCTACTCAATAATTTACACTCAAACAGAATGTGTTGTTTGCAAGTTTAAAAAAGGAACAACTATGGGGCCGATTCCGATCTCGGCCGGTAGGGCACCGAATCGGATTCGGCTTAACCGGATCCGATTCGGAGCCCTATTTCCCGACCGAGTCGTACGTGCGTCCGGGCGAGCGAGTACGATGCGTGCGCTCGCGAAATCTCCGACCGACTCGTTCGCAGGACCCGACCGCTCCGACCGACTCGCACTGGGACGACGCACACCTCGCAATGGAGACATTCCCCGGCCGGGTAAGTACGATGCGCACCTCGACCGCTCCGACCGACTCGCGCAGTCCGGCTCCAAGGAGCTGTCGGAGCCACACTTTGGGGTCCGTGTCGGACCCCCTGGAAGCGTAGGCGTGCGAGTCGCACACAGGGGGACCCATGGGTCCCCCTACACGTGCATTTATGGTGCGACCCGCATCGACGCGAACACGCTGTAGGGGGCGCCCTTGTTCGCGTCGTGCCCATTGAGTCAATGGGAGCCCGTGTACGCGTCGTATGACTGGCTCCCATTGACTTCAATGGGAGTCCGACCGAATCGAGTCCGATAGCATACGTGCGCATCGTACTCGTTCGGTCGGACTGCTAGGGTCCGATTCGGTCGGAAATCTCTCCGGGTCCGGCTCGGTCGGGGAGATTTCCGGCCTATGTGTTGTACTTGGTTAGTTAAAATAGATTTTTATTCGTATCTAACACTATTGAATTCTTACACCTTACAACATATTTTAGAATAAACCTATCAAAAGATGATGTCTCAGTAAAATATAGAGGGACGCAGCAGTGTATTTTATGACCTTCTATAGCATTGTATGCATTTCATCCAATGGTGGTCTGTAGGAGCCGCACAATTTTTGCAGACGACACTACATCCAATGCATGTGTTCACTGTTATTGGAATTACAAACAAACCCAGCGAGGTGCAATTGGCTTCCAATAAATGTACCCTTAAAGTAACGGGAAGAATGTATAACATTTAGACATACTGAACTGTCAGAGCTACATTTCTTCAATGTCGCTCAACATGGAACTTAAATGGAAGTAAAATTGCTTGTATTACCTTCATGTACACGATATGACATTATTGTCTTCTTTTTGAGAAATACTAGTCACTAACTAATCCTTTTTTAATAGCCTTCATTCCACACTTGCACCCTTTCTAAACGCTGAAATAGCAGGTTACCTAATTTAATAGTATTAATTTAGGAAGGATGGAGGGCTCTTTAGGCCTCGCCGGGTCATCAAGTGGCTGAATTTGTATGCAGCGTGCATTCAATTGGTTAAGCAATCCTGTCAAAAAAAAAGAATACTTTACAGTAAAGATCCACTGCCCTCCAAGACGGTCTTAAAGATATGTCACTAATATAAGGAAAAAATACTGCAAAGAGCCGAGTGTTGGCAGAACTTTTATGCTTCACGTTGTCAATATAGAATTATTGTTATCATTGTTTGGATTGGAATTTATGTAAACATTGTTGACGCTTTTCGATACCATATCTTTCAAAGACACAAGAGGGCAGCATTGTCTCTGTCTTGGGTAATACTAGCCACTAAATGATGATTTGTGTTTTAGGTCGAGCCTAGCGCAGCGCGCATGCGTGCTCTATGGGAGGCTTCTTGTGAGCACTCTAAACTTCTCCGTGTGGGTCCGACTCCTCCCACACATTGGATTGGCCTTTGCATGTGTCTTTCAATAATGAAAGCACACAAATGGCCAAAGGCAGGTGCGTGTCCCACCTCTTCTCCAAAGGTTCACTCCCACGGTGTTTTGCTCTCGTGAGCGAGCAGCGGCGCGCAGGGTGGCAGCTGCATTCCTTGTGGGTCAAGTTACTATTTACACAGAACGCGCCGTGCTTTCGCTTTCGGCTGTTTTCATCTATGCGTTATTGCTTGTTTCTTTATATCTATTTGTATCCCCCTTGAAGTGTTTTGTCTTGGGGTTTATCTGAATGTTCAATTGTGTGCATAATGAATTACTTTTTGAGAAAACGCTACATGCCACAAAAATGTATGTGCCTTTTTGCCCGTGTGTCTGTGCCACGGAAGTGTAAGTGTCTTTACCTGTGTGCCTGTGTGTGCGATGCACATGTTTGTTTTTCTTCACTAATGCCAGAGCTGTGATGTGAACACACAATGCGGTTCCTGGAATCGGTTTCTTCCTGGAATAGATAAAAAATCCCCACAGCGAGCAGTAAAGAGTTCAACGTCGGGCAACGCATTCCTTCCCTGCCAGAAGCAGAGGCAGACGCATGACCTAGCGCTCGCTCTCTCGCTGTCTCTCTCATATTTCACCCCATTTTTACAAATAACTCCCAGTTATGGGTCTGCAGTGAGCACAACCAGCCCACGTCAGCATTCTACGCTTACTTAGAATACTGTGTGGGGATTACGGTCTATTTTCGTTCTCTTCACATATATGACTTCTCGCTTCGCAAAGGTTTTTATTTTCATTTTCGGGATTGATGTTTTTTGTCTTTGAAGTTACGCGAGTATCTGGGGGTTCCCCCTGAAATTCCTTTGTGTCCGATTTGGCAGCAGACTCTTGGCGCCAAGGTGCCGTGTTTTTGCCGAGGGCACTTACTTGTCTTTGTAACTGGCTTGTCTGGGCCATATGTCGCTTCGTGGACTTGGAGTCACGGCGGTCCTAAGAGTATTGTGGGGGATCTGAAGTGGACGCCCGGCAGAGAAGACGGAGGAGCAGCCTCACTGCTTGAGGAGCGACCCACCCGTGCCTTCGAAGCTCTCATACTTTTCCCCTGGTCCTGGTCGGATATGATTCTCTGCCTTCAAGGGTAAGCTTCGGCCGTCACTGCGTGCTTCTTACGTGCACCTGCTGCTGGTGAACCTTTGCTTTCAGTGTCCGCATGTTTCACGTGTGATCTTCCGCAGCCGGTACCTATCCCTCACGCTTACTCTGCTTCCATGCCCCTGATTTACCTATAATATTGCCCTAGGTATGTCCCCACATGTGCAGTGCTTCTCTTGACTCTGTGCTTCACTTGTAACTCTTCCACACTTGTACCACTGCTCCACAAGTACCCAGCTTCCCGTGCCTGATGCTTTACGTGCGCTTTTGCATCAAGTGTAATCATCCTCCACATGTGCCAATAGCTCTGGCTAAACACTTATAAGGTCCCAAAGGCGAGACCTATTGGCTATGTCAATGCTGGTTTATACAGTGCTACGTTCCTCAGGGATCCCATTGCCAAGTTGTATAAATCACAGCTATTACCAGGGCCACTGGAATTGTGTGGCATGGGAGAGCCAAATTATGCGGCAGGATTGAGTAAATTATGTGGCAAGACAAGGCAATTATGGGGCATTATGCGGCACATTTTCTGATAGTATTACTTCATTATTTTGTTATTTTTAAACTTGCTAACACTGTCTGGGCATAAGTTGCACCTCATTAGTACCAGTTAAACACCCAAATATAACAATCAGCTACAGAAAGATGACCAGTTAACCTTTGCAAAGGGCCTTCCACTGCACGCAACAAGTGTTGCTGCGTTCTTAGTAACTTTTGAGCTAGAAACATTTTTTGTTTAAATCTGCAGATTATGTACCAAATGATGGATCATGTGGCAAATGCGGCAGATCTATAATTATCCAAAAATAGCACGGCTGCGCAATCACATAATTCCAGTGGCCCTGGCTATTACGATTGCACACTGTAGTGATACTCTATTTACCAACATCGGAAGGATTGCCAGGAACATCAGATGACTGCATTTTTGGCAGTGATCATGCCATGCACTGAGCAAACCTGACGGCGAAAGAATATTGTATAAAAAGGACAGAACGCCCTCCAATAATATCTAAAGCAGGGTTCTCCTGTGTCGGTCCTGGAGGGCTGGATCCATGCCAGATTTTTAAGATAAATACATTTATCTAAATGTGAAAATGCTATCAAATCTGGCATGGATCTGGCCCACCAGGACCGACATTGGAGAACCCTGGTCTAAAAGGTAGCATTAGAAAACAAGGTTTGACAAAGCCAGTAGGTCTCACCATGTTGACCTATTGGCTTTGCCAATGCTGTTCAGGATCAGAAAAAAAAGAAAACAAAAGAAACGGCGTGATGCTGTGGTCACTGCTGAGGTCTGCATCTTTCTGTATTTGTGCCTGCGGTATGAGGTACGCCTGCACATGTGTGATGATCTACGCATGAGCGTGCATTTCCACACAGCCACAAACCTGTGGAATGAGCCAGGCAGCATAATATATATTTTTTAATTTACCAATCCAAGATGTGTACACCACTTGCATCTGTAAATTAAAAAAATGAAATTTTCTGTGTACAAATGCACTTTTGGTAGTGCAGAGCAAACAGGCAGCAAATGGCAGCTGTCGGGTCCACCAAAAAAAATCCAAACATTTCTAAAGGACCTGGACGGTGGGGGAGAAGCAGGTGAGCAGCAGATGAGGAGCAGGTGTGGGAATACAACGGGGAGTGGGCGGAGGCAGGAGAGCAACGGAGGCATGCAAAAGTGTTTGTATTGCAGAGTAGCCCAACAAAAAATGGCAGCTACCAGCTTCTCGTAACATAAAAAAAGAAAAACAAATGTTTACAGACCACAAGGGTTAGAAGAGCAACAGAGGACTTGGTGGGAGGTGAGTGAAGCAGGAGTTCTGGGATATGGAGGCAGGTAATCAAGGGGAGGCAAAGCAGCACAAGAGAGAATGAACAAGAAAACCTATTCTCTCTCATGGAGTGCTGAATGAAAAAGACACAAGTAATTCCCTGAATGCAAACAGAGGGAGGATACAAGTCAGCCTATCAAAAGGATGGTAAAGAGGCTATACTCCAGGGGAGGAACAACACAAGAAGGGAAAGGCAAGCCATCAAATATGAAGCAAGCAAATGAGAGTGACAAAGAAATCAACGGTACGCAATGGGCAGACTCTAAGCCCACTGTAAGCGTTTGGTATGGGGCATAACAGGCATTCACCTACAGACAGCTCAGAGCTGCCAATATAACAGTATTGTTGTTTGTTATCACGGATTGAAATCTAATGAACGTACATTTTGACCATTTTGATGCAATTCCCTATGTGAACACAAGAGGGCAGGCAAGTATTTCATATGGAGAATATGAGCAATAAATTCCTGTTCAGTGTTTCAATTCCAAAAGAACAAGGGGCAAGACTTACAAAGCGCTGTTGAGGTTCCAAACCTTGTGATTCGCAAAAATAGTTAGTAAAACAAAAGGGCTTTATACAATGTACAAAAATCTTTTTAAGAATCAGAAAAGTCCTTCTGATTCCTAAAACAGCTTTTGTGATCCTGTCTGAAACACAAAAGTAACAAGCATTTGCAATGCAATAGGTCTCGCATTTACGCGAGTTTGAGCTATTGGCATTGTAAATGACAAGGCCTTTTTTAAAGTTTTGGTTTTTAAAACATACATAAAAGGCATTGTCATTTACAATGCCAATAGCTTAAACTCGCGTAAATGCGAGACCTATTGCATTGCAAATGCTTGTTCTCTTGGGGATCTGTCCGCCCTGTGTTCCTTCCGATGTGTGTTAGAGCGGATTTCAGGCAGGGATATTTAGGGGATTATTAAATTCAGACAAGTGAGCTTCACATATTTTTGGCCATCTTGTGTGGTGACAGGCCACGCCCCCAAGCATAGGTTGGTGTACACTATTTCTATACTGTGTAAATCATTTATAAATACTGATATGTGTAGCAAATATAATGTGCGTTGATGCTTGTGGCTTCCATATGGAATTATAGGTAATGAGAAGTGATCGAGAAAAAAGAATAGAAATATTAATTAAATTATAAATACAATATCATTGGATTTGTTCACCCACCTGCTAACTCAGTTCTGATTTATAACTAGTTAATTTTAGTTAATGTAAATTTGCGTTGTTTTGTATTGCTTTGCATAAAACAATTCATCACTCATCAATTTAAATTAATTTTACACTTAAACCGTCCTCCAAAGGTACCAAATTGCACATTAGAATCAAATTAGGACTGCAGTCAGTGCATGACACCGGATCTTAGCAGACAGCCGCACCCTTTCTTTTTGTACTTGAAATTATGTTCCCAGAGCACCAGGATCTAGTGGAATGTGAAATGCAAAGTCAGGGACTGCTCATTGTGTCCCCAAAGACCCGAAGCCCTGTCACAGCTTTAATTAAGGGGTGGATCAGAGTCATTAACCTCCTAAATTAGACAGTTTCCAGATATCACATGAATTATAAATATCCCTGCAATCTATCGTGTGAGCCCAAGAAAACAACAACTTTTAAAATGCTTCATATATCAATCTACATTTAATAGGACTTTGTCACACGTTGTATGGGAAATCCTGCAAACCTAGCAGGATCTTTCTCGGGGAAATCTTTGTAAGGGATTCTTGTGTCTTCAGGTAATTCAATTATGTTGAAACTTATTAGAAAAAACTAGACTTATACCTTCTGTTTCCATGTATCATTTTCATTCAGCACAAAACCTACAATGCATGAATGCAGTAATCCAAATTACAACATAAAATCAAGATAGCAAAAGTAAAACAAAGCAATACTTTTCTACGTGGTATATAAAAAAAATAATTCGAAAGCGATTTCAAAATTCCACGACACATCAACTTTCTTCAGCGGCCGCACCCACTGAGCGGGAATGGCAGAAGTGAAGGCCGGGGGGTCGGCAGGGGGAGCCACAGCCACCCATGACCCGAACCGCGAAAAAGTCAGGATCCGGGGCCGGGAAATCGGAGATCGGGAAACTGAAAAGTTTACTGGCCCCCAGAATGATGAAATGCTGCATCCGAAAAGTGCAAGTGCATGCTGACAGATTTGAAAGTATTCTTTATAAAAAGGATTACCCAAATACTTTCTCATTGAGGTTACAAATTTCCGCAGAGAAATAAAATTAGTAATAAAGACTCCACTGAAACAGAAAAAATAACAATATGGACTTTGACCTATGTTACTTCCTGAAAAGCATAGGCGGGTACGCCTTACAATACATAAAACAAGCACGGAATCGAAACCTGTGGTGCGTGCGCACCACAGAGGAGCCGAACGCGGGAATCGAAACCAGTGGTGCGCGCGCACCACAGAGGAGAGGGGGGGCGAGGGAGCCTGTCGTCTGTGCCGCGCGCTGATGCGCATCCTAGACACGGACGGGAATGGGCGGAGCAAAGGCGGGACATGCGCCCGCCTTTGCCCAATTGCGTGCTGTCTTTCTTATAAAGACGCACGCAAAGCCCAATAGCCGGGGGGAAAACAAAAAGCACACGCACGAGCGTGTGCGATTCCTAGGTCAGTTTCTAAACCCCCTACATGAGGTCTCTCGCTGCGCGAGCAGTGCTGCGCACTGCAACGCTAGGCGCGAGACCTAAAAAGGGCACCACCACATATTTATGAGTTGCCAAGAGTCGTATCAGTGGTTTTTGATTGCAGTTGTGGTTGCAAACCATTGATCAGTTACTGACCCCTGAATTGGAGAAGTAACTGGTTTGCAAAGAGGAAGCTGTTCCAGTGGAACCTCTCTGCCCTGGGAGCATATTTTTTGTTTCTATTTTTGATTTAAGGTAGCTAGAACCACAATGTATAAGAACAGGTGTCTTGCCTCAATCCTTTCCTCTTATATTAACACTTTTGCATTTGTGGGGATTGCCTCTGTTCAGTAGTTCAAGTGCCTCCTGTGCCTACTTTATCAAGGCTGGCCAAGGTATCTTGAAAGCTTTTCTTCCACTCTTAAATGTTTATATTCTCTATTTTGCAGTATAGCCCTGGATGAGAGTTTCAGTCAAATAGCCACTTCAATGAATTACTAAATTGATAAGGAATCCATTTACTTAAATGAATGCCTGGACCATCTTTTCTAAATATTCTGAATAATAATGAATGGCAAAGAGTAGTAACCTACCCACAAGAGTTTTTTCGTAATGCCAGGTTCCATTTCATAGAGTTTAATGTCCTACGCAGGGCCTACCTAACACCCTACAAGATAAGTAAGCTTGAAGGCATTACAAGTGGATTTCATGCACATGATGTGGGAGTATCCCAAAATCAGATATTTCAGGTGACGGTTCACAGAGTCACTTGCTTAAATAACTGATCACAAGGACTTGTTAAATATTGAAGGGTGCCTTTGGGACTCATTTAGAAGGTCTAAGCCAGTCAATGTGGTCTCCAGATTTTTGGAATTGGTTTTGCTGTAGGCAAGAAGAGACATTACCATAGCCTAGAAGGTTTCCATTCCCCTCTATCGCCAGGTGGACTAAGGGATTAAGAGTGTGATACACCTTCCGGAAGCAGAAAGTACAGTTCTGCATAGATAAGGAGAAAGCGGACTGAGGAAATATCCAGAAGTACAGCAATGAGACAAGTTGGTCTAATCCTCACAATATAACAACAAAGGCAATAACATGCCACCTTGAATCCCCGGTCTCTCTCTCACAGCTGGCTTTTCTACTCCACGGTCATCATGAATTGCTCTCTTGGTCATCTGTGGAGCCCAAGGAAGGCCTGATAACACATTAGATCAATAAATGTGATGCATTGTTGATCTCTCACCTGGCCAGGTTAATCTGTTTACTCGTGAATGTCCTTCTTGATTGAACTCATGGCACCCCTACTAACGTAGAACTCCCAAACTGCTTATGAGTTTGACTACCTAGACAGTCACAGCTAGTCCACCTGCCATTTATTCACTATATTGTTTGTTGTTGCTGATGTTTCTGTCATTGGTACATTCGACTCTGCCACTATGGAAAGTCAAAGCATAATGTGGGAAAGATCATTGTTTATGAATGGATGTTGTATTGACTTAGTGTACTTGCTGATGTGTCTCCTTTTATATGAAAGATCAATTAAAAATACTTGACAAAAGGTCTGTCCTTTCCTTGATGTGCACGTGTGCTTCCCACAAGCAAAGAAAGATGGTCACATTCCACTTCTTTACAAGAACAAGGTTGTTAACTCCAAGTGTGAAGACAAGAGGTGCGGCAAAGTTCAGTGGAGCGCAAGTACCTTAACTTAACATGAATAAAAGGCCAAGTTATATAGTCTAGGGCTTAGGTTAGACTAACTGCACATTAGGCATAACAAGGGGATATCTTGTGCCCCATTCTCCACGTTTGGCCGAAACTCTAATCAATTTCCAAAACTATAATAATGCCAAAGAAAGACTATTGACTGCAAATTGTGCTTTGCAGTCACTTGGCATTTATCTGATGAGCTACCTCAGGGTGTATGAAGGACAATTGATTTAAGTTGGCACCCTTCTTTCTAACCTATGATACATGGACTGCATGTTCCCTACAACAATCATGGATAAAGTATTTTGATGTGTATCACAAACATGATTAAATGCAATAAATGCTGAATAATCGCTATTTTCAATTATTTAATGGTATATTTCAACTATACCTGTGCAATTATACTGGGAACAAAACGTTTAGGCTGTTGATTGTTAAAATTAGTTTAATAAAATATTGAGAGCAAATATGTAGAGCAAATTTTATTGCAGTTCCAATAATGAGTGTTTCTATTATTGTAGATCAATTACTTCTGGCCTAATCTTTTCCTCTAGAGCACACGTTTGATATTTTGTTTAGTGTCCAAGTTCTGTAGGTTGATTGAGGCCACCCCATATTTTGTCTAAAAATTATAGCTAAAGCATTAACCTTTGATGAAAACAGTAGAGGGAATACCTGGCATCAATCCTGGCTTCCCCGCTTGACCTTGTTGCGTGATCCTAGGCAAATATTTTGTTTCACTGTACCTCTGTTTTTAATTGTTGCAGATGAGAGCATACTGAACTATGGGAGTGTGAGGATGTGTGCTGTACAAACATCTTCTATGTTTGATTTAATAGACTATAATGTTGCTCCATGTATAATAAGAATCTAGGCATAGACAGGGTGCACATAACAACTGACTTGCTTCTTAGTTCGCTAATGGCATTGTAGTCAGCACATGAATGTTTCAACGTTCATGTTAAAAATCTTTGAATACATAACTCTCAATGCAGTGATTTAATTTGACGTACTAAGGTAAAACGCTTCCTTGTCTTAAAGAAATACACATGAATTTTAAAGAGATTTTAGCATAATTTTGTTTATTGTTGGCTGTTCTATTTACATGGCAAGCATTTTAATTGCTCGGCTCCTGCAAGGGTTCAAGTCAGACCCTTGATTCGATTATCCCTGTTAATTTTTTTGGGTCTCCAACCTCTATCAAACCCATGAGATTCAAGCCCCTTTGGGGAGCAGCTGAGAACGCAATATTTCATTATGTAAAGCACAAACAAGGGCTAAAAGCAAAATAAAAATGTAAAATGGGGCGAGGCATAAGGAAACATTGCCCAGGATCATTATAAAAAATACCCCACAACCACTGATTTCTCGAATTGATGTAATTCAGATTATCCTATTTGGACCCTCTTTAGAACTGTCTGTATAATGAAGTCTTTTAGACGCACAGGTCGGTGTACACTCATGTGCAATCATTTTACGCGTGGATGTAATAGAAGACTCCGAGTTTTAGTGTTTCTACGGTTGTTTTTGCTTTTGATCATGCAGATGTTTTTATTGTGTAAATACTTGACAGATTTATTGCCAAGTAATAATTCTCATTATTACACCCGAGTTTTTTAATTGAAAGAATTCCATATACTTGTTTTTCCCCTTTATAAACCCAAGAGACAACATTTTCTCTCTGTCTTTCGGGGATCGTGCACCACGCATAAAATCAGACATGGGTCACCGTGTGATGATGCGTGAAACCGTTTGTCACACGGAGGAACCGAGAGAGTTGGCAGACGTGTAAACTAAACACATATTATAGCAGATTAACTTGGAAACCGTTTTACACTTTCATGTGCACAAGAGGGCAGCATTGCATCAGAACAACAAAAAAATCATCTTTCCAGGATAAAATGGGACCATAGGGTGGCATAATTCAGACACTCCAGCATTTTGTGATTCGCAAAATCAATGCATAATCAGCTGATGAGCGTGATGACCACCATTTTTAACAGTTTGGCCGCAAAAAAAGGTCGCCGTCAGACAGGAAAAAAATGGTGCCATCTTATTGGCTGTAAGCACACACACGTGACTACATGACGCCGTACAGCTGTAACAGCTGCCTGCTTCCTCCTGCAGCATTAGGGATTGCAGAAGCCAATGAACAGGTTCAGAGCTTGTACAGCTCGAAAGTAGAACTTCATTTGCAAACTCTGTAAAGTGGTGCTAATCTGTTAGGGTGTGAATCAAACCAGTCTGGCCACTTTGCGGTTACTGTGTCTTGTGTCCCGAGGCTGCACTTTCTGCAGTGTGTTTTTTTTTCTTTTTTGGTTCCATTTCACAGGGGGACGACTGAAGGAAAGGAGAGGAAAAAGAGGGTAAGCGCCGTTTCTTGAAGTCACAGTTTTCAGTAGGTGAGGAGGAGTGCGATAGAGACAGAGTGAAGGAGAAAGAGAAGGAGAGAGAAAGAGACAAAGAGAGGGAGGAGGGGGAGCAAGAGAGAGAGAGCTGCCATCGGCCTCAGTGCCAAAAGCAAAGTATGAATACAATTTTATCAGCGCCCCTCAGGCTCGGTTAGATAGGCTTTTGGGAACATAACATGGGGTGAGGGACATATTTCAGTCCATCTGAAGTAGTTGGAAGGATTCACAAAGCCTGGACCTCTTGTAAGAGTCCCACAGAACCGAGTCATCGCAAGCAGAGACTGCAGCAGCCGAGGAAGGTACACAGTGAGGGGCTTAATGGGAAGGAAGCTATAAAACTGAATAACGATCTGTTACCCAAAATTTAAATTCAATAATGAATTGGAATACATTCACTCATGGAACTGTGAGAGCTGATTTCACCCTGAAGTCGGGGTTTCCACAGTGCACTTGCCACTGTTGACTAACTGCTTTGAGTTTGGGGTTCAGGTTACGCAATTGGCTGTCAGACAGTGTTGTACATTTTTTTTCTTTAGTGGTTGAAGATTAGCAGTCAATGAAATGCTTGATCAAAGCTTAAGGATGATGTCCTTGGGGTGTGAATAAGCGACCGGAAGTAAGCAATAGATAATAGCACATGAGTTAAACCTTCTGGAATAGGGAATTCTGTGTGGAATTCCAACCTGTAAATACAGTTCTATAAAGTTATTTCCCAATCCATGGGGTTTAACTCATAATTGCACAGTATTGGCAGGGCCTTCCGGCACAAACTAGCAATTAAGGGTGTGAAGTTTCCACTACTCAATTATCGTACAACTCATAATTGGGGCCAAAAGGTCATTGTATAATTTGCTGTTCTCAAGGTGCTTAGCAACACAAACAGAAGTGTTTCAGACATGATAACGAAACAAACACAATACTGCAGGAATGATCTCTAGAGCGGGACACTGCCTTGCAAAATTCACCTCCAAAACTGGGCCAGTTACGATAGATGGGAAATCTAGAACTGGCTATATCACTAAAGAGGTGACATCCAGAACTGGAGGCAAAACTACAGGTGTGAAATTTACAACTAGTTCTCTAGTTCACGACTTACTCTGCAGATATCGCTCCAAAAAGGGGCACTTTAACACAGATGTGAAATCTAGATTTGAAATTTAGACCTGGACACAATACTTCATATATAATTTCTAAAACAGGGCACAACTTTGAGATCTATAGAACAGGACTCTACGCTGCAGTTGTCCCCTCCAGAACTGGACATAATATTAGCACCATTATCAGTGTATTTGGTAAAGCACAACGTTCACCACTTAGGTTTCTTGGTGCTAAAGTAGAATAGAGGTTTATTGCAAAAGGGTTATTGGTTGGAAAAAATTATTTTCAATATCCTTCTAAAAGAGAAAGGTTGACTATGGAGGGAAGGTTGTAGACTGTTCCAGACTCTGCCTGCTGCCACTGGGAAAGGTCTGTCTCTGTATCTACTTGTGGTGATCTTGGCGCATGTAAGAGAAATTGGTGATTGGATCTCCAGTTTCAAAATGACATGCCAGTTATTTTTTTGACTATAAAATTAGGAGACTGGAAAAAGATTTCCTTATGAGCCGTAGTCAAGGCTTTAAAAACGACACAAGCATGAACTTTGAGCCAACGCAGCTCCCTTTTGACTGTTGTTACTGAATCGCATTTCTTCAAATTACAAATGAGGGGTTCCACTGCATTCTAAACCAGCAGAGGTCACATTAGATGTTTTTTAGGTGCTGCAACGAGAGCTATGTATATATATTTTTTCATTAAAAAAAGCAAAGGTTAAAGTGACTTTATAGTTAGGTGAAATTTTAAATGAACCTAAATATAATGTCCCTGTAACCTTTGGTTTTTAGTGAATTACTAAGGTTTTTTTAATTGTATTTCCTAACTATAATGTCCCTGTAACCTTTGATTTTTTCAGTGAATTTCTACGTTTTTTTAATGCTATTTCCGAACTATAACTTCCCTGTAAGCTTAATTTTTTTCAGTGAAGATCTATATATATATTGGTTTGTGTATTTTGGGGTAAATTGTTAGAAAGTAATTCACTGCAAGAAATATTTTCACAAACCGCTTTAACTTTCACGTTTTGTACATAAAATATTAAGAACTTAATTTTTAAATATAAACACTATGGGGCTGATTACGGCACGTCGGTGTCGGACCTACTGACATCTGCCCCTGTGATCCGCCTGCCACATTACGATGCAGCGGGCAGAGGCATCAGGCGAAGGGACCGTCCACGGCGCATCAGACAGGCTCAAGGAGCCCGTCAGTGCATCGGAAAGACATTATAATCTCGAAAGGATGTCGGAAAATGACTTTGGGGGCCCCTAGCGGAGCCCCCTTCTCCTCTGGTCCTCTGCTATAGGGCCTGGGGGTCACCTCTGGTGCCCCCCTAAACATCCCTGCACCGTGTGGCAGGCACCATCAGTTGCCTGCCACACGGTGCAGGGATGGTTACAAACATCCATTTCACTATGGCAGCTTGTGCTGCTGGCCTTTTCCACCTGCCGCACAAGCTGCCATAATGAAATGGATGTTTCCGACTGCCCACAAATTGGGAGTTCGGAACCGCCGACCTATGGTTGGGCGGTTCCAGACCGATGCGGTGTCGTCCGCCCGACATCGTAATCAGCCCCAGTATGTTAAACACCCTACGCATTCTGTATTTATAATGTATTATAAGAACTTCAATGGGAGGCAGCAATTATTTTGCTAAGAGGAAATGAGCAGAAGTAGTACACCTTACAATTATGAGATCTCATTACAGGAGGCCAAAGCACCCTAAGAAATCCTAGATTTTACACAATGAAAAGCTCATGATAAAGTCAAGAGAGTTGTCAAGCCTACCAGAGACTAGTAGAAGCAGTAGTTATTGTTTTGACTGAGCCCTGTAACCTGAAAGCAGATTCCAGTGCAGAGGTGTTGATCTGTAAGAAAGCAGTCCTTACATTAAAAAAAATGAATGTGTCGAAATGGCAGTGTATTCACTTTTCAATGCTATGGGATTCATATTTTACTGCCAACATCGTCCTGTTATTTCTTGTTTTTATTTGGAATGCATTTTACTGATTTTTTTCTTGGTTTTCTTTTGCGGTTTGTTCACATGCTGTCAGCTGTGATCACTTAATTTTATTGTATGCGCTATAAAAACAATGGAAAATAAATATAAGTGAGGCAAATTGAAACAAAATGTTTAAAAAAAAAAAGTTCAGTTCCAAAATAAATGAAGATATTGTGAATATCACCTTAAAATGTTTGTGGATGATGAAGGTGTAAATTAGTCAAATAAACCAAAATTTAGGAATTGGTTTCTATGAGGCGAAAAAGATGACGTTAAACAGCTTACTACACTATAAACAAACATGCATTTGTTGGTATTTTGAGCAGTAGGCGTTCTAAAGAAAACATTTGTAGTGTAGCAGGAGTATATGGAACATGCGGTGCTGCACATAGAATAGTGAGGTGTGTGGGGTCCAATTCAAACCAGACTATTGAAACCAGGGATGAGGTTGCACAGGTAGGCCATGCAAGTGAAAAGAATAAACAGCAAAGTGTACATTTGCTTTTTCTACATATTTAAAAGCCCAGCATAGATAAACAGATGTGTTGAGCAGCATGCGAAGAAGCTAGTATGTATAATAATATTTTTGGAAAAGGCTGTCGAGACACTTACGTTTTCGGTCGGCCGACCTTAACACGTCATATCTCCACTAGAGGGCGACACAGACTGTAGGATGCTGCGCCGCGAATTTTTAAGCATTTAGAGACGAAAAAAAGAAACTGAGTGGAGCAATGCTACGTGTAGCCACTAGATGTCAGCACTGGCTGCAACATAAAAAAGTGCTCAGCAAATCTTGAATATGTTTAATAAACGTGTTTATTTCAGGGGGTCTCTTAATAGGACTTGAGAAGGCCATCGGATGAAATGCATAATATTCGCTCAAAACATGTAGAATTTATGAACCTCGTACTGTCTGCATTAAGAAAAGTTTACATTAGTGAGGGTAAAGAGAGGCGTATTTTTTTGGGAACGAGTTAGATTTTTATGAAGCTTTCTATGCAATTGTAAAAAAAAGATTAGTCCTGGATATACATAGTCTGTCTGCTGTTCGAAGGCGGATAAAAAAGGAGAAGTTCCTATTTTTAAAGGAGGGAGGCTACTTGATACAAACGATCAGATGGGTAAATAGTCAAATTCTGTTTTAATTCCAACTGCCCAACGGCATTGATTTCTCTGTCCAGCTCAACCATCCTCTGCCCATCACAGAATGCATCAGGTGTCAGGTCCGAGGCTGGCAACAGTATCGCTGGCACTCTGCATGTTCTAGTATATCACCTGTCAGATCGCAAGGCATGTGGCATGGGATAAAGGCTGGGCCACGGGAATCATGCGGCAAGGGAGCACCAAATTATTCGGCACAGTTGACTAAATTATGCAGCAAGAAAAGGCAAATTATGGGGCATAATGTGGCACATTTTGTGATAGTATTACTTCACTGTTTTGTCATTTTTACACTTGGTAATACTGCCTGGGCAAAGATTTCACCTCATTAGTATAAGCAACTGACAGATGACCAGTTAACCATTGCGAAGGGTCTTTCAACGTGAGTGAACACATTTCACCACGTTTTAGTAACTTTGATCTGTTCGAGCTAGAAACAAAATGTTTTTGTTCAAATCTGCAGACTATTTAATGGATGATGGATTATGTGGCGAATGTGGCAAATCCTTAATTATGCAGAAAAAAAGTTGCGCCCTCAGAATCGCATCATTCCAGTGGCCCTGGTTAGAAGTACAGAATTATGCGGAAAAAGATGCGCCCATTTGGCGGGTTTAGTGGAATAAAACACAAATAACCAAGGAAATGCCTGAGTCAAGTCTGTAATACCCTGATAGATAACAGGGCTTACTACAGGCTCTGCAGGGAAAAGCGATGTTATTTAAACAGAGAAAAGGCATAGGGGCAGAGGTGGGTGCACAGGTTAAAGAGGCGAGACTAGATTGTTAGACAACATTTTACTGCAGAGCTCTGTGGGACAAAAGAGTAATCTGGAGCTCGAAAATAAGCCCTTAAAGAGACATCACTGTGAGATAAGGCACACCGCTGAGTAAGGAATAAAAGAGACATATGCCATTCCATGCTGCATTTAGTGTCCAACATCCTCCATTCTTTGTGCTACCGCATTTGTACAGTATGAGGAGTCATCCAATGGAATGTTATGTTATAGTAACTTCTAAAGCGCAACAAACACCCGGAGGTGTCAAGGCGCTAGCTCTGAGTGAGCGGACAAAGAATCATCCTTAACTAGAGAAGAACAACGTTTTGACTTCCTTCCTAAAGGCTAGTAGGTTAGGTTTAGCTCTAATGTAAAAAGGAAGTTGGTTCCATTCTTTTGGGGTCGAGACCACATCACTTCTTCCCCCTCAATCGGCCTGTTTGAACCTGGGAACCACAAGTTTCAAGGTGCTAGTGGAACGGAGATTTCTCCCTAGACTGTACCATTTTATGGATTCTTTCAAATAGTCTGGGCCTACGCCATGAAGAGCTTTGTAGGCAAGACAGAGTTTCTTAAACCTAATACTCTGCCCAACAAGTAGCCAGTGTAACTTGCTGATGGCTTGAGAAACTGGCTTCTGTTTGGGAATGCCTGCAAGCAATCTAGAGGCAGCATTCTGCAAGACTTGTAGTCTCTTGAGGTGTTGAATTTGCATGTTAAAGGACAGGCCATTACAATAGTCTATCTTTGATACAACCAGCGCAGTTACCACCGTTTTTTGAGCATTTATGGAACTGAAGGGGGAAGATCTTTTTAAGCATCCTCAGTGTGTAAAAGGCGGAGGACGTGACTGCAATGACCTGCTGCCAAAAGTCAATTTGTTATCCTTTACCACTCCCAGATTTCTAACCTTGCTCACTGGGGAGGGCAGGGCCCCCAATTCCTGTGGCCACCATGAAGGGGAACAAAGAGTGGGATTGTTCCCAAAAAGGATATCCTCTGTTTTTCCAGACTAGCTGGAACAGGCTGCCAGGTGTGATCCTTGTAACTGCAGTTAGTATCTTTAAAGTCAAATGGCAAGACTGCCCTGAAAGCCCTCCATAATATTGCAAATCCTGATCATGGGATTCATTTTTATTTTGATACTGGTACATCATCATTTCTCATTTCCAATGAATCTCTCATAGTCACACTATTGTTCTTCTTGTCCCGCTCCCACCCGGTCTCATGGGATCCACCCTATCCCCCATGCTCTCCAACACCTCCCTCGGCCATTCCCTGAAGATTATCAATCACTTGACCCTTCCCTACCATACCAAAGTAAATCACCAACAGGCAAACGTAAAACAAGGTCCTGGGTTCAAATATGGCAACAAACCTTACGCCTCTGAGTAGCACCAAACCAAATTACTATTCCTTCGTAGCAAACTAACCACCAACTTATCCACTGCCCAAACTCCACCACCCATCGCATTTCAGTAAACCACGCCAAGAACCAAGGTTGACAAAGCCTTAATATCCCCAATGAACAAGGAAAAGGGCCATGCGCTAATCGGTCCAGTGGTTAGCACATCTTAATCTCAGTTTTCACCGCCATATCCTCCCTTTGATGCCACAAAATATTGGCCTCTTTGTTTGGTGTCAAACACAACAGGCATGTTGCTTTACGGAGCGCCCATCGCCCTGAAGCTCATGTAAGGTAGCGTCCGTTCCACTCTTTGCCTGCAGAGGGTGCCCGTGTATTGTGAATCAGCCTCTTCAATATTCCACAGCACAATCACATCACTTGACAGGTTACTGAATAGGTACTTTGCATGCTGCTGAGTTATTAATACTGACAATGCTGCGCGAGCATCAGTAAAGCCAATACATGTGGCTTTAATATGCCAAATCATGTAAACACAGACATTCACAAATGATGTTTACATGTGTTGTATGCATAAATGTAGTTTGTCACATTAAAACGTACTCTATTCACTATGCAAATGCTGAGAACAAAGCAAAAAAAGGATTGCTGCTTGAGAAGAATGCATATAGGAGATAAGAAACTAAATGTTACAAACAGTTTGATGATTGAATGTACTATTGAAATGTAACATAGTCCCCCGTGCATTCCAATGGAACCACTTCATGGAAGGTAGAATGATACACCAAATACCCAATAGCAGAAGGTGACACAGATCTAGTTGTCTGGGTGGACCCAAAGAATTGATACCCAAAAGTCTGCAAGCAGTTGTGGTGTCAGCTAGCCTTAAAACCAATAGTACTGCTACTACCAGTGGCAATACTGAGAATTAGAGCATGAAACAAGAGAAGAGCATATCAATTAGAACAGCAGATTTACTTATAAAGCACAGAGAAGAAAGTCTTGAGCATGCAGGTACTTCAAAGGCATGGATCGAATTTATTATTGGTAAAGCCGCTTTCTATCAATTTTATTCACCTTGTCATGAAGAGAGGCCTAGTGGGGACCCAGGACCTAAACATACGACCATCTTTACACGCGTGGATCAGTGCAATTACCAGCTGAGCTTCTGTTGGCTGATCCCCTCAGGCCCTGAGCGGCACCTTCCCAGGCTCACTGCAGGTCACAGCTCACCACGACTGACACAGGTCAGTTGCAGCACATAAGGATTAGAACAGCACCACGAAGCAGGCAGCAGTCACCACTGCCATCCGAGACAGACTGGGCCTAAGGTGAATGCCAGTGCAGACTCGATGCAACATTGAGAGGCCAGAAGGGCGGGCACAGAGACAGCCATATGACATTGCAACAATATGAAAGTGAAACCTTTAAGGTGCATTTGAACTGTATTCAAGGTGGACTCTCTGATGGGAAAATGGACTGTTTTTGTGTTACTAGTAATCTTCATTATCCTGAGTCCAAGGCCTCTTTATGGCAGCCCTTACTCGGGGAAGGCAAGTATGCCTAGCGTAAGCACTGTGACAAGGAAGAGAGTTAAGGTGGTAATGGGGCATTGGGATGAAGGCCTGCAAGGCTGGGTCATGCATGTCAGACTCATCTCAACTCTCCACATCTGTACAAGCGTCCCTAACGTTCCCGCCTCACTTCCCACTTGCTGGCATCTTATTTACTCCGGAAGAGTTGAGGCTAGCTCAGACATCATATACAACTAGTCCTTGCAGCTTCTACAAAGATTGACAAGTCTCACAATTACCGTCTAGTGAAAACATGATTACTAGACAGGTAGCACACTGCTCACTATCATCTGGGCTGAGATCCATTAAATGGCTTCAAAGAGGCTGCATATCAAGTCACAACTTTAGGAGATATAGTTTGATCACCAGTTTGAGCTCCACTATTCTTTCTGTACATGAGGGGCTCTGTAACTCTTTAAATCCCTAATTATAACCCAAAAATGTCAGGTGGCCATTGTGCACCTCTAGAATCCTCATGCGAGTCCAGTCAGACAACAAGACGTGGTTATAACAAAGCCGGACAGCACCAACTGCACTGTACAGACAGACCCGCCCAACCCCTCCCCCCTCCCCCCCGAGGATATTGCAGCATTGATTAGCAAATTGTGAGGAACAAATATGGAAATTTTGCAGCACGAATATGGACATTTTGCTGCATTTTTTAGGCACTTTATTTTGCTACTCTGCATTGACAAAAGCCCCCTTGGGTCCACTGCATCCTCTGTGGGCAGTGGGCCCAAAACGCAATTTAAAAAATAGGCCTCTGGGCCCGTTGCCTGCCTCTTCGTGGCAGGCCTAAAACTGCATAAAAGAATGTCCCCCTGGGCCCAACACGTGCCACATTGGTGGCTGGCCCTAAATTCAATTAAAAACTATTGCCCCCTAGGCCTGCTGCGAGCCCCATGGGTGGCGGGCCCTAGATTCAATATTTAAAAATTCCCCCTGGGCCTGTCGCGTACCCTGTAGCCCAAAACTTGACAAAAATTAATGCCCCCTTGGCCCGCCTCATATGGGGCACCCGGGGAGGGGGGGCATATTCATTTTTATCAAATTTTGGGCCAGCCACCCACAAGGAACACGGCGGACGGGCATTAAACATTTTTTTAAATGCATGCCCCTGGGCCCACCAGGTGCCCCTTGGGCGGTTGGCCCAAAACTTGATAAAAGTGAATGCTCACCCCCGCCCCCGGATGCCCCATGGGCGGCAGGGCCTTGGGGGGGGGGGTGGAGGGGACATTCATTTTTAGCAAGTTTTGGACCCGCCGCCCATGGGGCATGCGGCAGGCCCAGGGACCATTTTTTTTTTTTTAATGTTTAGGGCACACGGCGGGCCCAGATTTTGCAAGCAATTTTGTAAAAAGTGCTGGCCTTTTACAAAACTGCCAAATTTTTTTATATTTGCAAAATCCTGGGGGGTCTGTATAGATTGGTATCTAGTCAAAAAGAAAAGTTAAATTGTAAGTTATAAGATCATGTTCTGGGTGAACAGGAGTCGAGGGGAAGGACTGGAGGGTGGTCCGTTGGTGCCTACATCTGTGTGGAGGAGAAGAAGAAAATGTGTCTGCCTTCTACCAGCCTACACCATCGTCGGGCATCGCTAACACCCGGAACCCTGACAAGGGCCTCGTCAAATGCCAAAGCGAGGAGACGCCTGGTTGGCATTGTAGAGTGAACAAAGGAAAGTCAATGTTTAATCTTTGGAAGCTTTCAGCACAAACAGATCTGTGCAAACACATTACCCCATCTCTGCATCACCACCCTTCAGGCGTTGCTATAGAGACGCAGCAATTTACTGCAAAAGCAGAATTGAGTGACGCGTCATAGGCATGGCTCTCACTGAAGTAATCAACGACAACAACAGTTTTACGAAATACACATCTTTTGTGGTGTGATGTAAATGATGTTCAAGCTTGAAGCTCTTGCCCAGTACACAAACTGACCGGGACATTTACGGCCCCTTATATTCACTCATGTGCGCCACACAGTGGGACAAACTCACAGAGTCCAATTTACAATCCAGTGCTCTGCACCCTTAAGCCGGGCACAAGTCGGGTATACACGCAAGTACACAGTGTCCACCCACTCTTTTCACAGGGTGGACGCCGTCCCCCCTGCCAAGAAGTTAGGCCCCACAAAAATATGCTGAATTTGTCCCGGTGTAATTTTCAAACACCGGGACACGTTCAGCAGTGCCTGCACATTGTCCGCTTTCGATTCCCAGCAGCAACGTGCAGGCAGTGAGGGAGCTTATTTCACCTCCAGCTGGGCCGAAGTTAAGGGGCCACCAGGCCTCCTTTTATTTGAATATCGTGACTGGAGGAGGCCTGGAACCGCACACTTAAATGTAAATGCCATGGAGGGGAAACAAAGGCACACAGCTTGTTATCTCCTCACAGGTTCTTAAGAGAGGCATGCTTTTGCCTTTGTTCAGTCCCTGTATCCAAGAGATGCATGCACTGTAAGAATATCAGGTGTGTTGGTCTGTCCCAGTATTTACACAAATAACAATTTCAATAGCACTATTTTATTTCTTTTATAGCGCTATGCAACCCAATGCAGGGTGTCAGAGCTCTTTACGTAACATACACATTATACATTGACAATAAATCATGTACATGAGTAAATCAATGTACAAGATGAGTTACATGAGAGTGAGGGTTACAAGGTGTAGGAGTCACATGTCCTTCATACCTCACTGTGGTCTATTAGAAGGATTACAATTTATTAACTGCAGGTAACGAAAGGATCTCTGTGTTAAAGGCAGTAACCCACTTACTATCTAAATAAATTAAAAATCTGTAATCTGCGTGTTAGATGATGTGCTTTGCAGGAGACACATTTACCTTCTCTACTACTTTGATTCAAATCTGGGACTTCACAAAACACAGATCTCTCCAGCAAGTGCATTAACCACCAGAGTTATCTCACCATTATTACTATTCCCTGAGATTTACTGGGCACCTTCACAGCAGATGCCTTAACCCGATCAAATATTTTAAAATGTAGACTTTGCAACCAATTAAGCATAACAGATCTACTACCATGCTTCTCCTTGTTGCCAATTTCTTTGTGGCAGGGTTTAAAAAACGAAATGTATTAATTGAGGCCCAGATTTTGCGTCGGGATTGCGCCACTTTTTGGCAAAACCCCAATGCCAAATCTCATTTGTTAAATCTCATAATGCGCTTAAATGTAATCATTATATACCCGATAAACATATGTTGAGGTCTTAATATCTGATGTCACTTCTTGTGATGTCACTTCCAGTGATGTCACATGCAATGCCACGCATCGTGACATCATGCACTGTGATGGCACGTGTCATGATTTCACTTGCATACTGCCTAACCTGGTTAGTCCCCCCACTTCTTTTTTTAGGACTTGTGCCCTGCTCTTAAGAGCGGGGCATCTTGAGCAGATCCGTGAAGCACATCTCTGGAATACCGTCTGCCTGGATAAATTAGACCCCTCGTTCCTTCTATAGAAGGGGTGGAAGACGCAGGCACAATAAAAGCGATAGATGGCAGGGGTGATGAGTAATACTCCCAATATGGCGACTGTTCAATTCGGTGTTTAATAATCCAGGTGTGTAGCCAAATGGCGGCCGGGCTCATGCCTCATAAACGAGGAGCTCCTGATATCTGCGTCCCTGGGAGTGGTCAGCCCGAGGCTAGAAGGGCCCGGGCAATTAAAAGCATTCCTTTTCTATCCATATATATCAGTCCATAAAATATGTCCATATTTCGCTGTGACACAGCACTTCCTGTCTGGAAGGATCACAGCTCCTACAGCGAAAATCCCACCAAAGAGCCAATCAACAATATAAGAATCTATGAAATGGCCAAATCAAGTGAACAATACAAAATCGGTAAGAAGACGAACCCTAACAGATGCGTCTGAAAAGCAGTCGATAAAAGAACCGCGACTCCAAGTAGAAAAAATGTAATCAGCGGCTTCAGAACCCCCTCCAACAGTTGAATAAGGGAATCATTAAATAATTATAGGTTAGAAGCAGAATAAACAAATAAAGCACAGTTTTCTGGCTAGGGCATCACTAGACCGATCAGAAATAAAATGTTGAGAAGAGCTCAAAAATACATCCGTTACAGATTTCAGGTGGAAGTATTGATAAAGTAATCAATCGCAAATAAAAAAATAGCTTCTTTTAAATATATATTGATGTTCAAGGAGTAAATAATTGTATCTGATAAATTAGGGAGAAGTAGTAAAAATTAAAAAAAGAATTCGGCTATTGATTGTTGTTTAATGGTTCAATCATGAAACCAGTAACAGATTATTCATTAGATGATGTCATTAAACATATTACATAACATAATATTACAGTCACAATCATACATTTTTACATAGTGATGGATAAGGGCTCACTAATGGAATCAATAGCAAAATATTGTTTATAAAATAAAAATAGATATCATTGCAGATTGCTGAACCAGGGAAGGAATCGCGAGTGAACAGAAACAAAACTTTTGTCGAATTAAGGTATCAGGATGGCTCAGTGAGCTGAATGTTTGCCAGTGACAAATGTTGAGTTAGAATCCTGGCAAGGAAAACTCGGGATTCCATCTTTGAGGTTGGAAAAATTGGCACCATAAATTGATTAAAAGTACATTCAGTTATTTGCAGCACTTAGAATTTGGAGAATTAGGAGCAGTGTGATACTTTGATGCGGAAACTTATTTCCTGACTCAGAAGCAGTAGAGACTGGGCAGGAGAGACTAGGTAAGAGGATATGGTGAGTTGTTGGCATTTGCATAGTGTGCAGCTGTGTTGATTTGAGATGGCTGGAGATGGCTGGAAATGAAAATCGCATGAAGCACAGCACATGCCACAAAAGTGGTCTTGGCACACTTACCCTCTGGAGACCATACAATACACCATCGCAAAGCACACAGGGCCATGAGCACACCTCAGTCTTTCTGTATGTGGGGTTTCCCCAAGTACAGATGAGTTACTGCAAGCACAGTGGCATTGAGGGCATCCATCCCAGTGCCCCTCCGCCATCACTGCGCACCATGCTGGAGAGCCTACTTTTAGCACACCGAAGGCCAACTTGAATGAAAGACCTCGTCCATCAGTTGTCATCAAGGCTGCACACTAGTGTGATAACGAGCTGGGGTAAGCAAACTGAGTGCCTGTCCAGTGCTAACTAGACTGCCGACTCCTGCTCCCATAAACTCGTCGTCTACACAAGAAATGTTAGGTTTCTGGGAAGGCTGGTGCTTCTGAAAAGCGGATGCTGAACAATAACAGTTCCACCCCAAGTGCATATGAGGGAAGCTTGCAGTCCAGTGGGCAGTGCTGTACATGCTTTGGCTTGTGAAGGAAGTGTGCATTGCTGCTGTCCATGTTGTACCTGTTGTGTGTGTGATGTGCAAAGCATGCACTTCTGCTGCCCATACTGTACTTAGAGCAGATGTGTGAGAGTGATAATCTTGCACTGATGCCTATACTGTACTTAGAGCAGATGTGTGAGAGTTGTAATCTTGCACTGCTGTCCATACTGTACCTCCTGCGTGAGGAACGTTTTCACTACTGCTGTCTATGCTGTACATCTTATGTGAGGAAAGCATAGACTGCGGCTGCCATGCATGCCTTGCACTGATTGTAGTATGTGCCTGCAAGGAAAGCCTGCATTAATGACCCTGTGCTCCATGATGTATAAGAGAAGAGCTTGCATTGTTCTCTGCAAGTGAAGGAAGCTTGTCCTGACTCAGTCTGTGTCAAATCTGTGCTGCATGCATGAGGGAAACATGTACTGCTGCCACCACACCCATGGAATCCCTGCTCTGATTGTGTGGTGGAATCTTGCACCTCTGCCCCTATGCTCCACGATGTGTATGTATTTGAGGAGAGCTTGTACTGTTATCTGCATGCGAAGGAAGCTTTCCCTGACTCAGTCTGTGTCACACCTGCACTGCATGCATGAGTGACATGCGTACTGCTGCTGCGAAGCCCATGGAATCACTACTCTGGTTGTGTGGTGGAAGCTTACACCTCTGCCCCATGCTACACAATGTATATGTATTTGAGGAGAGCTTGTACTGTTCTCTGCATGTGAAGGAAGCTTGTACTGACTCCGCCTGTGTCATATCTGGGCTGCATGCATGAGGGATATGTGTACTGCTGCCATGCTTATGGAATCCCTGCTCTGTTTCAGTAGAAGAAGCTTGCACTGCTGCCCATATGCTCCACAATGTATATGTATTTGAGAAGAGCTTGCATTGTTCTCTGCATGTGAAGGAAGCGTGTCCTGTCTCAGCATGTGTCATATCTGTGCTGCATGCATAAGGGATACGTGTACTGCTGCCACACCAATGGAATCGCTACTGCCGTTTGAGTAGAAGAAGCTTGCACTGCTGCCCCATGCTCCACGATGTATATGTATTTAAGAAGAGCTTCTCAGAATGTGTAGGAAGCTTGTCCTGCCTCAGCCTGTCCCATATTTGCGCTTCAAGCAGGGATTCAAGTACTGCTGCTGCGCAGCCCATCGAATCCCTGCCCTGTTTGTGTGGTGAAAGTTTCCACTACTGCTTCTATGTCCCATGATGTGTATGTATTTGAGGAGAGCTTGTACGGGTTTCTGCATGTGAAGAAAGCTTACTCTGCCTCAGTCTGTGTCATATCTGGGCTGCATGAATGAGAGATATGAATACTGCTGCTGCCACGCCCATGGAAGCCCTGCTCTGTTTGTGTGATGGAAGCTTGCACTGCTGCCCCTATGTTCCATGTTGTATATGTATTTGAGGAGAGCTTGTACTGGTCTCTGAGTGTGAAGGAAGTTTGTCCTGCCGCAGTCTGTGTCATATCTGTGCTGCATGCATGAGGGATAAGTGTACTGCTGTTGCAACGCCATGCAATCCCTGCTGTGTTTGTGTGGGGGAAGCTTGCAGTGCTGATGAGTCTGATTACCCTTTTCTCTGTTTGTGAGGCAACCATGCACGGCTCCCCTTCTGTTCTTGCTCTGCACTTGTGAGCACGTTTGCACTTCTGCTGTCCCTGTGTGTGAGGAAAGTTTGTCACTGTTTCTAGTCTGAGGTAAGCCAGTGCTGCTGGATCTGTTGTGGGTCTGTGCAGCAAGCTTCCACTGCTGGAGACTGTCCCATAACTCTGTGAATGAAGGACGCTTGTCCTGCCGCCGGCTGTGCCGCTCACGAGTCACATCTGAGTGAGGGGAGCCAGGGCTGCTGGATCAGCTGTGGGTCTGTGCAGCAAGCTTCCACTGCTGGAGACTGTCCCATAACTCTGTGAATGAAGGACGCTTGTCCTGCCGCCGGCTGTGCCGCTCACGAGTCACATCTGAGTGAGGGGAGCCAGGGCTGCTGGATCAGCTGTGGGTCTGTGCAGCAAACTTCCACTGCTGGAGACTGTCCCATAACTCTGTGAATGAAGGACGCTTGTCCTGCCGCCGGCTGTGCCGCTCACGAGTCACATCTGAGTGAGGGGAGCCAGGGCTGCTGGATCAGCTGTGGGTCTGTGCAGCAAGCTTCCACTGCTGGAGACTGTCCCATAACTCTGTGAATGAAGGACGCTTGTCCTGCCGCCGGCTGTGCCGCTCACGAGTCACATCTGAGTGAGGGGAGCCAGGGCTGCTGGATCAGCTGTGGGTCTGTGCAGCAAGCTTCCACTGCTGGAGACTGTCCCATAACTCTGTGAATGAAGGACGCTTGTCCTGCCGCCGGCTGTGCCGCTCACGAGTCACATCTGAGTGAGGGGAGCCAGGGCTGCTGGATCAGCTGTGGGTCTGTGCAGCAAGCTTCCACTGCTGGAGACTGTCCCATAACTCTGTGAATGAAGGACGCTTGTCCTGCCGCCGGCTGTGCCGCTCACGAGTCACATCTGAGTGAGGGGAGCCAGGGCTGCTGGATCAGCTGTGGGTCTGTGCAGCAAACTTCCACTGCTGGAGACTGTCCCATAACTCTGTGAATGAAGGACGCTTGTCCTGCCGCCGGCTGTGCCGCTCACGAGTCACATCTGAGTGAGGGGAGCCAGGGCTGCTGGATCAGCTGTGGGTCTGTGCAGCAAGCTTCCACTGCTGGAGACTGTCACACCACATAACTCTGTGAATGAATGGCGCTTGTCCTGCCGCAGGTTGTGAAGCTCATGATTCACATCTGTGTGTCAGGGGAACCCGTGCCGTTGCTCCTTAGACTGAATTTACTGGAATTACTAATGCATGCGTGGTTTGTGCAAAATCCACAGAATTAACGAAGCACAAAATGTGGTTTAATTGTAGGTGTCCTTTGCTAAAGGCACCTCCGCCCGCCGTTTAACAGAGACGCCCTTTTCCATGTGTTGAGTTGTGTTTGCGCATCACCGAGTCTGTCACCCGTGGAGCCCAGGCACCAGATGTGAGACGAAGGAGGGTGCAGTGGGAGTGCTTTCACTTCGGTATCTCCCCACTATCCCTTGAGACACCCCCTTGCCTCTCTCCTCTCCATACGTATCGATTATCCTTTTCAACAAAGGTAGTACTGTAGAACTTGAGACGTAAACATCTGAAATTTAAGGCGCTTAGAAGGCTAAGAGCCGCGACATCCTGATGTGCTCCTCTGGCACATGTCTGCTTATGCAGCAGTACTAGTGGAAGCAGTGCAGTGGGGCCAGGTGTGCGGTAACATGTCACGTATATGCTACTGCCTGTACACATCTGACTCATTCAAATCCGGGTGAGAATCCGAGGTGCGGGTGTGTCCTGTGGCGCGCTGGGAAGGCTGCTAACCTATGTGTGTGGGCTTCCCTCGGAGACGGAAAGTAATTCTGGGCCGCGGATAGCAGTGTTCAGGGTGTACTGCGCATGCGCACTTTCATGCCTGAGTGACAGACTGTTGGCACAATCCCCTCTTGGTTGCACGTGACTGTTCTGCTCCTGTTATGGGGCAATGTGTATCGACCGTTGTATTACTTTGGTGTGTTTGCTCTTGTGCGCTGTTTTACACATCTGAGTGTCCAGGGCAGTAGTTTGGGCACTTTGAGTGCAGGTGTAGATTCAGAAACTTTATTCGGATAACTTGGTATCCATAAAAGCACAGCACTATAACAAATTAAAATGACAAATGGAGAGTAATGAAAAAATCCAGTAACATTAGACAATTAACAATAATATAAAATACCAATTCATACATCAATTTATACAAAATATCCGTACATAAATATAAGAGCTCAGGGATTAGACATCATCTTGCGTGCTCGGCTGGCAATTCTCAAAAACGTACTTGTGTGGAAGACCAGCTCTTGTGCAGGTGTAAGTCCTAGAGTGGGGGGCATAAGGTGGGCAGGCAGCCAAGACCTTCCAAGAATCCAGGGTTTCCAAGGGTGGCTGAGAGAAGGGTTTCCAGACTCCCAAGGCTTTGAGGGGTAAAATGTGTCCTTTGACTGCTGAGGTTATGTGAAGGTTGAGCATGTCTGACACATTAGTTTGCGGTGAGTTGCGCTGTGTAGTTATCAATACTGGCTAAATGACTGAACACTGTGTGGGCTGCGCACCGGTTGCATCTTGTTTGATGACGGTGTCTTTTGTGGGTGGTGGGTCTCCTCTGTGTAAGGCCGAGTTAAAAAGGGAGGAACTGGGATATTGTTCACTGCTCCCTCAACTACTGGCCCTCCACTCGAGGGCTGGTGTTTTATACAAAGACGGGGTTTAGTGGTCTCTCATCTTGTTCCTGGTTTGTGCATGTCATTGCACAAGCACTGTATAAAACCTGTATTAATCTGCAAAAACTCCTAACACAAGCGTGTTTTTGTACTCCCTGGAGCCCAAGAGCTTCTCATCAGACAGGACAGGAGGCTCTTTCCACCGGCTTGGATCTCCCCGCAGCCAATCTAACGGCACCAAAAGCCGCCTGCCCCCGGGGAGGACAGGCCGGCCATTGTCTCCCCTGCTCACAAGCCCCCTTTGGAGACTTCCAGACCTCTCTCTCATGGGAAGCGGGAAGCGCGACGCCCGAAGGACAGGCAGCCGTCCCGTACACTGGGCCCTTTCTTATCCACTGAATCCGTGGTCAGAATGTGGCGGAATCACAGGTCTGGCTTTATTAAAATATGTTTCAACCGGTAAAATAGCTCAGTGGCATACTGCACCTGTTGTAGATGTCTGTAAACAACATGACAGGCCACACAAAGTTCTTCTGCCAGGGTCGACGCAGACATTCTTCCTTTCAAGGTTGACGAAAATGAGCAACATTGTGTAGTGTTTTGACTGCACATTTTCTTAAAGTGCTTTGATACTATTGTGGGGGAACTAGTGTTATATGAAAAACCATTGCTATCAAACTGAGGCAGATCTGAAGATTCATGAATGCTTTCGTGGCAATCCTCTATCGCTGACCCCAGCGCCTACTTGTACCCGTCTCCCAACCCAGCTCTAGTACTTTAAAAAAAAAGATATATTTGTATTGATTCCCAGCCCTAGGTCTTATCTGCAATGAGAGACTTCATGAGTAACACCCTTAATTTCAGAAAAAGTCACAGTCAAACCAGGTCCGGATTGGCCGTAGTGGGCAACAGGCATTTTTACAGGGAGGCTGGAAGGGTGGGGGCCGGTTTTGTTACAGGGGCCGGTTTGGCAGCGATGCTGCAATATCAGACCCCAGTAACAAAAACAGCAGTGCTGGGGGCCGGTTTTGTTAAGTAGCAGTGCTTCACACTTGCCCGCCCCCCCCTCCAGTGTGTGGGGGCCAGTCAGACAAAATTGCCAGGGCTGCTTTGGATTCCCGGTCTGGCCCCGAGTCAAACCCTTTTGTCACGTTCTAGGTGTTGGTGGCATAAGATGTTAAAAGGTCTTGGGATAGAGGTAGGTCGCTGGTTGCATGCAAGGTGGAAGCTGTAGGCCAGGAACTAAGCAAGGAAATGAAAAGAGACCAGGAACCTCCCAGTCGTCACCGGTTTAAATTTCGTCCATTTATTTCTAGTCAGTAAAACAGCCTTCAACCTTTCACCAAGCTCTTGGTTTCATCTGCTGAAGCTTGAATCCCCACCCGAGATATTTCCTGCAACCTTTGAGAGCTTTTCGGGAATTTTGGGTTCTTGGCCTTAGATGAGCGTTCTTGAAGGGTCTCTGACCACTCAGAAGCAACACTAGGACCATCAGTCAGCAACAGCTGGATCCAACATGTGTTGCCATAGGATATAATGCACTTGTAATAAGGCACACAGGATATCCGACATGTTTGTGATAGAGTAATCTGTCCATGAAACTCTAAATAAGGCCTTAAACAGCTCGCCAAGGTGGTACGAATGGCCCTTTGGAAGCAAGATGATCATGCATTGTTTTTACTGAGAGTTTTACTAGAACTCTACTAACAACCACAATGTGACCTCAAAGCACTTTAGAGCGAGTACATATAAGTGGGTGCTGTAAATAGCATTAAAGTCCCAGTGCTGAAAATGGTTTGGGAACCAGTCAATCTTCCTGCAGCCACGAATGCTGCAGAAGACCACCACCGAATATGGGTGGTAAAGCTTTGAGAGAGCAAGACTCCCGAGACTCTGGGTGAAGAGGAAGGCTGGCTAAGGTGGCTGAACAGGAAGCACACAGGATAAAACTGATGGAGGCAGTCGTGGGGACATCTTTGTTCTTTTGTGGCACTGCGCATGGGTCAATGAGCACAGATCGTTAAGACCAAACAAAAGATTCTATTTTTTTTTTTTAAAAAGCCAGTAAAAGAGACACAGCCCAGATAAGAGCAAGTAAGATAAGACCGAGTATGTACCAGAAGTCACATGCTGAGATGCAGAGTTACAAATGCACTATCTGAAATAAAGGAAAGGTGCTGCAGAAAGTTTTCATTTTCTTTTATAAAAAGTGCAAATTGCAGAATTAGGGTTGAGATCTTGCGCTGTGGTTCACGGGTTAGTTGGTGTTACTGGTCCGCGGTTTGTTTCAATGGAACACTTGTCACATGAAACAATCAGCCAATGTTATCATAGGAGAGTTCAGCACCATGGATAGCTCTGATACTTTGAAGAGAAAATCCTTAACACGACAGTCGATTAGTGTGTCAAGTTTACGTTCAATACAAGATGGCTGAGAATATAGTTATCTCAGTTTCAGATGGTAGAGCTCAAATATTTTAGTTTCCTGGAGGATTTGGATCCTTCCCAACTCTTCTCAGTTAGGGTTAGATATCGCCATAGGCTACTGAGGCTGATATCTCATTATCTAATGGCCGTGGTAAATACATTCTTCTTCTACAGGTTTACTACTATAAGAGGTGAGCTTATCACTGGGATTATCACACCCAAAAATTAAAAACTGATACCGTTTTTGAACCACTGGTCACAGCCAACCAATTCCGACGTTTAGTGAGCTGGCTTAGTCCACTCACTGAAGGTTAGGGATGCTGGGAATCTCGTGTTATATGTCTTCTGCTGCATAGGTGCTCGCCATAGAAGGGCAATGGCCCCAGGTTCGGGGAACCCACCTTTCGGCATAAAAGAGGTTCAGCTTCTTTTAATTAAAAGTCATGGGCTACAGTCACAAGCGGACTTCAGGATCAGGAGTTGGCCGGTTGCTGGGCTCTGTAGATCCTAGCAGGCCACCTCTAGTCTTTGTTGAGGACATTTTTTCCACCACCCAGAACTAAGGATGATGGCTTTCCTGGCCACACCACACTAGATGGAATTTAGGGGTGTGAAGGGATGCTCCAAGACAGGGTCCTTGTATGGTGGTATACAAGATTGTGCTTTTTAGGTATAGTCACCATTCCTGATGTGAGTGGTCCTGTATTTAGTCATCACTTAGATTGTCATTCTCCATTGTGTCTTATGAGGAGTCTCTGGAGTGTCTCTAGTCCATCTAGACTGCTTCTCTTGGCTCTCCGTGGGCAGCATGTGAAATGAGTAGGAGCCCCTTCCAGTTCCCTTTTCACCCAGCTGAACAGTGATAAGGCCAATGGCAAGATTTACCAAGAATTACATCAACATGCTGGCTTGGTGTAAGCTTAATTGGAGATAATCAACTAAAGGAAAATGGCCAGTTCCAATACATCACTTCATTTTGGTAGTTTATCTTGCTTGTAAGCACTCTTGGTTTCCTCCTTCATGGGGGAACATTTGCAAAGACTTCAACGTTTGGACAAATACATAAGGCCTAACCCCGCCTCCACGATGTCAAAAGCCTGTACCCCACCAATAGAGAATCCTCTTCCTCTCAACAAGAGCCCCTGCCTGTCCATCATCTGGTTCAACCCCCTCTCAAGTGACCATGAGACAACTTCATAAAAGCACTTAAAATAAATGAATATGCCATTGTTTTAGGACTTTTTTAGGATGTTCAGATCCTGTATCAATCAATCAGGGGTTTGTAAAGCGTGCTACTCACCCGTGAGGGTTTCAAGGCATTGGGGGGGGGGGCAGGAGGGCGGCTCCGGATAAGTCGAAGAGCCAGGTCTTGAGGGCCTTCCTGAACGTGTGCAGGGTCGGGGAGGGTCTGATGTTCACAGGGAGCTCGTTCCAGGTTTTGGCTGCGATGTAGGCGAATGCTCTTCCGCCGGTTCGGTTTCTGCGGATGCAGGGGACCTCTGCCAGGGCGAGGTCGGCAGAGCGGAAGTTCCTCTTGGGTACGTGAAAGGATATTCGCTCATTGAGGTATTTGGGTCCGATGTTGTGGAGGGATTTGTAGGCATGGGTGAGGAGTTTGAAGGTGACCCTCTTCTCTACGGGGAGCCAGTGGAGGTCTCGTAGGTGTTGGGTCATGTGCTCATGGCGTGGTGTCCCGAGGACGAGTCTGGCTGCGGCGTTCTGGATGGTCTGGAGCCTGTGCAGAAGAGTCTTGTTGATTCCGGCGTAGAGGGCGTTGCCGTAGTCCAGCCTGCTAGTGATGAGTGTGTGGGTGACAGTCCTTCTGCAGTCTGGGGGGATCCACTTGAAGGTCTTCCGGAGGATGCGAAGGCAGTTGAAATTAGTGGAGGCGACGGCGTTGATCTGGCGGTTCATGGAGAGGGAGGAGTCAAGGATGATGCCGAGTTTCCGAGCATGGTCCGTAGGGGTGGGTGGGCTCCCGAGGGCAGAGGGCCACCAGGAGTTGTCCCAGGCGGAAGTGCAGGGCCCGAGGATGAGGACCTCGGTCTTCTCTGAGTTTAGCTTCAGGCAGCTGTCCTTCATCCAGGCTGCCACGTCCTTCATACCTTCCTGGAAACAGAGTCTGGTGTCCTCGGGATTCTTCGTGAGCGAGAGGATGAGCTGGTGAGCGAGAGGTGATCCAAGTGATAATACATTAAGCAATAAAATAACTTAAAGAAGCACAGCTCTGCAAAATAATTTACCTGAAGACATTGCCTCTCAGGTGTCTGACGGAGACCAGGCGAGCGGCTAAGTTTCAGACAGCGATAGGAGGCCTGTGGAACTGCAGATGAGCAGGGTTCTTACAAGAGTTCAGTGCAGTCCTCACAGTTACTAGACTTGCGGCCATGTCTGCAGTATTGGTGAAGACTTGTAATCAGCACGTTTGATGTTTGGGCAGGCTGAGATAGAGGAAGTTAGCGTAGTCCTGTCCGAAGTTGATGGTGGTCCCCTACTATTACACAGTCTTCATGAACAACTAGAGGGGTGGTGATTCAGCGTAGGCAAGTGGGGAGAGGTGCCTCGCGCAGCCCCAAAGGAGGCATCAATGGTCATTGGGAACTAGGAAAGCCCTGAAACACTGTACTTTGGAGCTGGGTGCTCTAAACTGATACAGGGATAAACAGTTTTTGGAGTAAGAACAGGGTGTTTTCTATTTCGATTAGAGAAATTCCCCTGAGTGACAGGAAGCACATTGCTATCTAGGAGCCAATGGAAGTCAGGCAACTTACTATCATAGCCTGCTATAGATTCCACAAGCTTGTGGTGTGAAGGAAGGTGTGGGGTTGGACATTATCGACATGCGAAAAGAGCGGTAGATTAGGTTTGGACGCCCATGATGTCTGGTGATATCCTTGGTATAGTGATGGGTTTGAGAACAGAGAGTGAGTGTTTGGTTTTTACAGGGATGCAGATGTTTTTGGTGGGGGTGCCGCTGTTAAATGGCCTTGCACATCTGGGTGATGTTATGAATTAAAGAGAATTTTAGCATTTCAAAGAATTATTGGTGTTCATTAGATGCCGTGTTTAAAAGAAAATGGCTAAACCAATATGTTTGTTCGTTGTTGGGGACGTGCAGCGGGAAATGAGAGATTGCAGCTCACCACCCTGTGACTCTGGCTGGCCAATCACAACACTTGCTTTTCCCACGGAATTGTGAAAGGAAGCTTGCCCCACTTTTATATTCTTTGTATTTTGGGCAGAAAGAAATACAGTGTATTGTAATATCATTAGATGAAGCGGATGCTCTACAGGTCAGGGCCATGAAATAGCAGGCGAAGCTGCACTTACCACATGTACATCTAGCGAATGACATGCTGCTGTCTCTGCCCCAGCTCTCCTGGGCTTTCAAAAGCACCTGATGAAAAGATGAAAAGGCCCGAGTGGTGTCAGTCACATGCCAGGGTGCCCTTTGGCAACTCTATCACCTGAAACACCCCATCAAAAGATGAAAGGGCTGGGGCGGCGTCAGACACGTCAGTCTGTGCCTCGGCCTAGCCTTGCACAGCCACAATCTGTATTTTCCCCCCCCCCCCCCCCCAAGTGTCCCTATTCATTATTTGCCCACTCCACCTCTTATCACTTCAGGTAAGCTAGAGAAGTTTACAAAACACTTAACATTAAAAAAACAAATAAACTATCAAAAGGAAACGGCATCACTATAAAAAAAATCAACACAGAAACAAGTAACAGTAAAAGGGTACACATTACATACATGTTTGGCTAGCGAGACCCTTTAAAATTGCTCTATTGTGGAGCCTTAACTCGTTCAGGCATCCGACTGACAAAGGAGACATCCTACAAGGTGCAAGCCAGTGCTTAATTTGAGCCGGTGCTTTCCGGTGCTAAGCACCGGCACTTCTTTCTCAGGGCCGGGTCTATTGAATTTTTCTCCCATGCACATAGTTGGTGCACTGGCCTGCACTGTGCACGGGCCATTAAAACGCTCCTCGGAGCGAGGCTTGTGCAGATGCAACATGGTGCATACTAGTGTGCTTGCTTTGGCGCGCGCTGATGCGTGGTCTTCAGAGTGGGGCAGGGCGGATGTGTTGTGTCATGCGCAGTTTAAACTTGCACGTACGATGAGCTGGGAACTTCATTTATGTGGCGCCAGACAGCAGTCTTTGCTTGCCAGTGCCAACAAAGCTGCAAGGTTAGGTGAGTACTGTAGGCACCGGCCGGCGGAACAAACACACGGGAGGACAGATTAGCAGCGCGCTAAGAAAACTGCCCAGCCCCAGCAGAAATATCAGTTTAACTTATGATAACTTAAAAATAGGCATCGCTGTTTGAAGGGAGGTCTCGGCCTTCGGGGGCCAGGAGCTCCCTCCGTGTTGAATCTAATTCCTGGAAATGGTTTTATGCGATTCTGGGTGGTTTGGGAATAGATCGCGCCAGCTCACACATCTCGTGTGCGCACAATAATTGTGTCCAGCGTTTAAAAATAAGCCCGGACAGCTCGGAGACGCGGCCAAGTGACAGACTGCAGAGGCTGCGAGGTTACCAGCCCGCCGGGCCCCCAGAGGGTGTTTTTATTACATTCTGACAATCCTCTCGCTTGACAGGGGCTCCTGTCCACCCGCGTGGGAGAGTAATCCCAAGGCACAGAGCTCCACCCTTGTGTTACACGAGCACAGTGCACACATGGAGGAGTAGGCGCTGTGAGCCTCTGTCCACCCTGCAGCACGCAATCACGCACCGCACACTACCCAGCACTGTGCACAGGCGGCAGGCCTCTGGCCTGATATCGCCTGACCGAGCCCTAGGGCAAAAGGGGCGCCTCCATGTCTTTGCAGGGGGGCCACTCAAGTTTGTTTTTTTACACCACTGAGTGCTTTGCTTGCTCATGAGAAGGCAGGGGGACTAGGCTGGCGGGGGAGTCTAACGCTCTTCAGGTCTGCATTTTTTTACATTTTTGTCTACCACAGGCCCCACGTGCACCTGCCATGTTTATGTACTCAACTTGTTTGGAAACTCTGATGCACGAGTTTCATGTACGTATATATTGTCCTGAGCTTTGAAGCAGTTTCCAGTTATCAGCAGCAGTGTAAGAAAGTCAGACAAAAAAAAGTTAATTCTTACATGATTCTGGCAATGTGCATATGGATTCTAAAACTTGATCATGTTGTTTTGGGTGACCAGCAGCTGGGCATCAGACGGGCAGCTTTTAGGGTGGTGAGCACCTGACATTGAGTTTGGGGGCGCTGAGTTGAGGCCAGGGGCACTGTGTTAGGAAATAACTTGGATTGAAAGCGCCTGCTACAGAGTTCCTTGTGTGTTCCAGCAAGATTCAGGCTACAATAAAAATGTGAAGATAATGCTGCACACTGGTGATTAAATGTTATGTCCCTGCTGGAGCGAGATCAGTGTTTTGTCTAGTAGTAGTTTTAACTGCAGCACAGAGAGTTAATGTGCCTTCTTCAAAGAACATGTACCATGCAGATGACAGAACTGTATTTATGCGGATAGCTCAGTGGGTTTCTGTTTTTGTCAGAGATCCTTTTGTTACTTGCTCTTCATAAATTACAATCCTACTATAGCACAGACGGCAGACTCATTTGAATTAGGTCAAAAGTGCTTGTGGAAGCCTCTCTGAATGGAGTTGAATGTCTGACTTCATTTGAAAATCGGTGGAAGTGGGATTTTGTGACTTGTAGCCTGATCATGTAATAGAACTATTTGTTTGAAGCATGAGAGCCTGATTCTCCATCAAAGCTTAATCCCAATGGTATAACTGACACTTTATTATCTTTTATTAGGAATACTTATTGTGATGCCACAAAACATCTTTTGATGGCATAAAACCTTAACACAGTTAAAGAATCCCTATTCTGTGTCTTGGACAGCACAGCTATCATTTGGTGAGACAGGCCATGAATGATACTGCCCTGTCACCCCTCAACTTTACATAATTAATAACTGTATATTTAATCAAGCAGAGGTGTACTCTTTTCTTGCTGTCCCTCAGTATCTGCTTTTCTTCCTCCCTTTCACTTCTCACTCCTTCCCTTCTCTCCATTCTTCTGTAACTTTCTGCCCTATGTCCACGTTTCCTCTTAATCGCCGCCTCCCCTCATTAAATGCTTCTCATTGTTCACCTTTCCCTTCCACTCTACTTTCACACGCTCCAAACTGTCTGCTCTTCTTCCTTTGCCTTTCTCCCATTTCCACTTTTCATTCTAATCATGGTACACTCCAATCTTGCACTCTCAATCTCTGCTTGCCACTGGAGGAAGTGGGCGAAGCCGGGGAAGTGGGTGTGGCCTCTTAACAAAATGTGAGCACCTGCACTTCATATTTTACAAATTAAGCACTGGTGCAAGCTGCACAACAACGAGGCTTCCCGCCCCCCTTGATAGTAATAGCGCTCTGCAACAAGCCTGTGTTTGTCCCTCTAAAAAGAGCGGGCTGGGACTTTATTTTGAGGCCCTGCATGTGCGGATTCACTTTTTTAACACTCGCCGCTCTTCACAGCCCGGGTCTCTCCAGGCACAAACAGCACCCTGAGAGTCACTTAGTGGGAGACACTGGGACCCTCTTCAGCAGAGAATAGGGGGCTTGTTCGGATCATCTTTAATGGCCGGGCCAAGCAGGGCCAACAGGCCCCCCAACAGAAGGGTCTCTGTCCACCCTCACAATGGCAGCGATTCTTAAAGACTGCCTTCTCAATGGAGCAATTTCCTCCCCTCCAAAGACGTGTTTTTTTACCTCTGAAAGAACAATCGGAGACGTAAGGAAAGGCGCCGCTATGTCTAAAAAAAAAAAAAAGAAACGAACTAAAGAGAGAATAGGAAGAAGCCAGTAAGGGGCGCATGTGAGAAAAAGTGCCGGTGAAACTTGCTGCCGGAAAGTTTAAATGCATTCAAGAATTAATAATGAAACCTACACTTACTAATGTATTACTTTTTCATGTTAATTTTATTTTGCTACATTTCTAAGTGAAACCTGTTAATGTCTACAAGGGGGAACATATATAGTTATAAAGCAGGTTTCTAAGCTGTACCCAATTGGGAATTAAAGATATTGCATTTTGATAAAGTGAAGAAGCTTGAAATAGAGTTTCAGTCCAGTGGTCCTGCCGCTAAGAATGCAATCACTATACAACATAATAACCTCCTTAAGCAACTTTCACTGACAGCCAAAATTGTTTGTTGGGGCAGAAAATACTTTGTTATACAATTGTTCTCCAAGCTAAAATCAGAAAGTGGTTATCATAAATAAAACCTCATTAAGTGCAGTGGGACAGGTTGTAGGTCTCCGGTTCCCTAAACGACAGGAAGTTTTGTTGAAGAGTTTGCAAACTTCTGAAACTTAAACCGTCGCAAAGTTTAAAGACTCGGCTGAAAAACAACAAAAAAAGTAGAGTTTAGAGGGTAAAAAATATTTTTGTGGCAATCTTTATCAACAGGAAAAGGAATGCTAGGTACAGAGATACTGCAACTTCACTTAATGCAACGTTTGTGAAGTTCGCTAAACTTAGTAGTGAATTTAAAATACCTGTCAATAAAACTTAGCCAATGAGGTTTTCTCCGGTTGGTATTTCCTTTCCAAGTACCTCACCAAAGCGCACATATACTGCAACTGACCTATCATGATTGTATTTAAAACAGATTCAGTAGCCTAGTATGTGGCATGGCTAGCATTCATTCTACAACAGATTCAGTGGAAAACAGACTATGAAGGGAACTCTGACTCTAACATCCAGATTGCAAACAGAAAATAATATACTCTATAGACTTTTTATGTAGTGCACAGCATAGCACACAGCATGCACCCAACCCTCATTATGTAGTGGGTCTAATAATTCTGGCCCGTGGAGATACCATTAACGCCAAAACTGTATCTCAGGAGGTGTTGGGGGGGCAGGAGGAAAGCAGAAAAAATACCCAATTATAGATTCTGAGAGTCCCCTTAGGAATAGGGAATAGGAAAGGTGATTGGATTTAAAAAATCCAGTTCCCTAGCTCTTCATCATATCTGGCTAGAGTTTTGCCTTGGAATGTTGGCTGCTATGAGCAGCCAGAGTCCTTGAGAGAAGACGGCAAGGTCAGCGGGATTATCACATTAAACATAATCTTTTATGGGCCTGCTCACTCCTTTTACTGTGCCCACATGAGATTCTGAACAGTCCAAGAGGGCCTCAGTGGTGCCCATTTTATCGACCACAGAACAGTCAGAGGATAAGTCCAATTCGAACTTTGACCCTAAAGGTTTTAGGCTCAATATGATCCTGAGGAAAATACCCCATATCAGCGGCACTCCAAGAATTGTAGGCGTAGAATGTAAGCCTAGCAGGTTACTCACCAAATCACTCCAGGCCCATGGAAACAACATCTTTTTTACCATCCAAATCCTTTCTGGGACCGTATTCTTGGTTTAATTCATTTGCCCTAATTGACTAAGGTACCACCTCAGAATAAATTGCGAAAGGAAAGGTCAGAAAAGGAAGCATGGCACCCCAGAAAGGTAATATGATCTCATATGTGAGACCAGCTGCCAAAGTACTCCTATGCCCATGTGTGCTGAGGGGGCCATGACCACAAAATAACATCCCTGGCAGACTACGACAAGCATTCAGGTGGAAACCCTTTCATCCTTATGTGCTCTGTGGGCACCCAAAGTGTTGAAAGTGTTCCTACCTTATGACAAAGGCAGGAGCTGGGGTCAAGCACCTACGATGGCAACTGGAGCACCAAGAGAATGGAGTTCCAAATCTTGGCTCCCTCAGTTTGGAGAAGCACTTTCTGCGAACTGGGAGTTTGACCTCGTCCAGTTTCATCTACCAAGAATCTTTGCTTTGAAATCAATGACCAATGTTCACATTAGTCTCAGATCTCGGGTCTTTTTTCAACCAGCTTTTCCACCTGAAAGAGATGAAAATAAATCCTGCCCTGTCTTTCACCATTAGGCAAGATTGTTCCCATCACCAACCTGGCTGGGTCTAGATTTGATTCATCAAAAGCTCTTTACCTAGGCCTCTCCAAGAAATCTTCTCAGCGCTGCCATTTATTGTCTGGGGCATATGTGTACCCCTACTATTCCAATGCTGCATTCTCTTCATTGGTTCCCCTTCTTTGCTTGGTGACTTTCATGACTTTGTGTGCCATATATTGCCCTGTGTAAGTAAAAGCACCAACTTTTTAAACAAGAGATCCTTGAGGCACTAATTGGTGGCCCGTTCAATCGGTCACTCTACATCTTTTGGTTGCACTGTTTTAGTAGGCAGAAAAAAAGGTGTTGTGGCTTCCTCAATTTTGGCTCCCACTATCTGGAATACACCTCTTTTGGAATTATGGAAAAAGTCTAATTTGCTGTCATATGACAAACAGCAATAACTATAAGAAGGAAGCTGGCACTTCTGCTGTCATGCATGTCTGTTCTCTGTGTGAGGAGAACTTACACTACAGCTGCCCGTGGTGTAGCGACTGTATGTGAGAGAAGCGTGAGCAAGTGATGCAGAGTGGATTTCTAGCAAGTAATGCAATATGTTCATTTCACGCATGACTGCAGGCGGGCACTGGAAGGAACAGACTACACAGAAGCTCGGGTTGTGTCATTTACCAAGACCCACCTCTGTCCTCCAGCAAAGACAGAGCTGAAATAACTGCTCTGCTCCAGTAGCACTAAAACACTGGCCAATGTAAGTGCAGTAATGCCAAAGCCTGCCTGAGACAATGACAAAGATGCTTGGACTCTGGACAGAAGGACCTCAGCTGTCTTCTTCATAGAGCGGCACCAGCGAGAACGCGTGGTTTCCTCACTACTGGCCAAAGCATCTGCATAGTTGGACTGGGCGTTGGGGCTTCTTTGACTCTACAGTGGTAGATGTGACCAAGCTGTTAGGGCATGGCTGATGGGAGGTAGTGCCAAGGTTGGCACCAGATTCCATTAATTGGCACCTGAGATTATAAACTTACCCAACACAAGCACAAACATAGAGATGAATAAATTAATGTGGTCAAATGTCCCAATGTTATTCTACAGCCTGTAGTCCGTGATGTAATTCAGAGCCATTGACATCTCTAGAGCAGGCCTTGGGGATTAAATCTTTAACAATTCAGATCTATTGGGGCAAGTTGTGTTTATGAAAATATGGTTCCTGTGGTTCTGTGAAGATTCAGGACCCTCGTGGTTCCGTTTTTCACAGTCACCCTGTCTTTTCAAGTTGCCTAATCTTGCAGTTGCAGAGATTTGTTGAAGGAATTGTATTAAAAGCATATCTTGATTAGTAAAGTTGATGATTGAATTTTTCTTAGTGTCCCTCGTGGTCCTTGTGACTTGATTAGCTGCTGCTTATCAGGTTCTTCTAGGTCCTGTTTAGTCACATCACTAAGAGCCACCAAGGGCTGAGCTTTTCAACCTTCAGTTTCAGGCCCACATCCCAGCATCCTGGTCAGGATGGCACGCGTGCAGTCTCACACTTCATATTGCTAGCTGCTCCCCACAAACTCAACGATGTGGGAAATTGCTTGACACGCTGAGCATACACAGAATCCTCTTGGAAGCCTCCCAGAAGCGAAGTATCTAATTAAATGTGTGAATCCAACAAAACGGAATTTAATTCATCCTCACAGATCCATGCACTTGCAGTGCGGGGAGCGCTGCATATGTTACATAGCCAAAAGAAGAGTTGTTTACATGACTTATAGAAAATGGTATTTAACGCACACAGCTACAATACTCTGACAGACACTCATGCTCTACATGTACTACTGCAAGGTAGCCATATGGGAAGCAGTAGCATCACACTGTCCAAGGCGGATGCATGTTATAGTCATGGGCAAGCTACATCTCTAAGCGACACACAGTACTGGATGCTGGCTAAGGCTGTGGAGGTAGAGGCACTGGTGGGGGTGGTTTAGGTTTAGTTGGGCAGCTGCTAGTATTGTGTGGTGTGGTTGTGGTCGGAAAGAATAGATTTTTCAGCAACCGTCCCGGTTTCTTGGCATTGGAGGTGTTGCAGTAGCGGCTGGCACGGATCTGGGGTGGCGGGACGGGAGGTAAAGATGAAAAAAAGAAAACGTACCTCCTTGCGTCGTCTCTCATCATTGTCCCTTCGCTCCAGCCAGAAGAGGAAGCAGCCAGGCTCCTCTGACCAATCACAATGCTGCAATGCAGCATTGTGATTGGTAGGAGCACTGTGGTTCGGCGCTCAGATGGGGAATGCAGGCCTGGGCATGTTCTCTATGCAGGCTGAAATGCAGCCTGCATGGAGAACATGCAAAGTGCGCATGACTGTTCAGTCATGCGCACATTAGAGAGTGCCACCACTCCTTCCCCTGCTCTGAGAGCAGAGCAGTCCCGCAAAGATGCAGGAACAAATAAAATTATAATAACGTCCAGTTATTATCATTTTATTTTTCCTTCATTTCCACTGCTAAAAGCAGTGGGGCTACGCTCTTCCGCCTCAGCGAAGGAGCCGCCACTGTAGTAAAGTCTCTGATGAAGGCAGACTGGCCAGGGAGCCAGAGAATATCCGTTAGGACTGAGATCATGTGACTGCATTTCTTTCTAATAGCAAGTTGGTGAGTGATTGAAAGAGGGACTTCACTAGATTCAAGGTGGGGTCACGGAGACTAATGAGAAGATTGTTACCACGAATGAGAAGCCAGGAAATGTTATTTATTTATTTAAAACATTTATAGAGCGCACTGTCACCATCCTGGTATCCTGGTGCTGAGCCGTTATTGGCACAACAGAAAGAAACACTGTGGCTAAAAAGAATGCAAACATACAAAGGTTACTTAGGGAAGAGCCAGGTCTCAGGGTCTTTCTGAAAAGCAGAAGATGAGGCAAGGATGTGAGGGAGGCAGAGAGCTGAGTCCAGATCTGAAACAGGAACCTGACCAGGGAACGGAAGACAGAGGTTGGCATGGAAGGCTTTCTTCTATGAAAGAGGTTTATTTGTAAGGTAACATATTTTGATCAGCTCTTTACGAGCAGATGTTTCGAAAGACATAAGGGGATAGCAGCAGAGACGTTTTAAGGCATGGGCAAAGTGGGCTTTGGCCGAGGGCCCCATTCTTCCAGGGGCCCCCCATGATAGAGTCAACTCTGTTCAGCAGAGTTTTTCCCTAATTGCCTTGAATTATTCTTAACCAGATTCTTTTAAATACCGCATTACTTTAATTGATTTTTAATGCGGGTGGTGTTTGAGTCTATTGCAGACATTGAGAAATGTTGTGTTTGTTCCATGCAGCATCCATTAGAAAGTTTTACATACGAGAAATGGGAGGGTGTCACGGGGAACATTTGCCGTAATATTAGTGAGCTGCTGCTGTGTTACAATATCGAAAACACACAGCACCATCGCTGAATATTAGATGTAAACACATTTAGAATTCGGGCAAGTGCACCTGTGCACTGTCAGTGGCCTGGCTAAAGACGGCATGAAAGAGCTGAAATTGGACCATAAATTCAAAGTTGTTCCTAGGAGGGGCCCCAAAAATACGTTTGGCCCAGGGCCCCAAAATCCTTAAGATGTCCCTGGATAGCAGTTCTGCACAGAAGCATTGCTCTGATTATTTTCTCCGAACCTGACATGATGAAATGCCATGCATAAAGGCATAGATACCGCTTCCTCAGCCAGACATGTGCCATTGGTTTCTTAAGGTTACTGTACTGCATGTCTAGACCGGGGCACCCGCTCTAGAAGCGCTATGAGAGGGGCCATTCATGCAGCGCCCGGCATGCGGGCACCGGGTCATCTTCAGCATAGACACTCGCAAGACTGCCGCGAGGACTGGCATTGCATGAAGGGCAATTCCAGCCTGGGGGAGCCCAGCTAGGAATAGCGCCCAGGCTGTTGATCCAGAAAGGGCCAGTCGTGGGGAAAATACTGCATTTATTTGAGGGCGCAGTTAGAGGAGGGCCGCTTTACAAGTGCAGTAGGTAGGCCCTCTCCTTGCTGAGCAGTTCAATAGAAGCGAGATTATTTTGGCATACATATATAGTATATTTGTATGTGTTCATATGAGCGAGTCAGGGAAGGAGAGAAACAGAACTTGCCTGCGTGTATCCCTTTCTTTGAAGAACCTCAATATTCCTACTCAACAGTAAATAAAATTACACTCACCACTTTTACCATTTATGGTCAAATATGTAACTTTAACAACCTAGTGCTCTGTCCAGGGCCACTGGAATTATGCAGCAATGGAGGATCAAATTATGTGGTTTAATGCATCGGATTCTGTGGCAGTATTATGTTGCTATTTTGTCATCTCATCAGGTATTAATAAAGTATGGCCAAAAGTTTCATCTTAGTAGGACCAGTTTAAGACCTGAATCTAGTTTCCACCTTCTGAAAGGTGGCATGTAAACGTTTTCAATCGGTGTACCACTGTATCGTGGTGCTTTTAGTGACTTTTGATCTAGAAACAATTTGTTGATGCAATCTGCAACAAATGCAGTAGGTGGTGGATTATGTGGCAAGTACAGATAATCCATAATTATTCAGAAAATGCTGTGGCAATGGCTCTGTTCATGATCCTACACACTTCATTAATCACATCCCTGGTGACATCACACATATATTAAGCAATGTAATTATTGATGAGCATTCACATCAGCCCCACCTCCCCCCACTGTCCAATTTTCCTGATCGGGCCTCTACCCCACACACTCAATATCACTCACTCACACTCAACTAGACCCTTACAGACTGTTTTATAGGGCTTCTCACACTGCAGCTAACTGAATTGGTCACTGGCCACCTCATCAATTAATCAATAAATCAGCATTTGTATAGCGCATCACTGTCACCCCTAGGGGTATCTGGGCGCTAGGGGTGCGACTTCTCAGTCGTAGCTAGCTCTTGAGATTCTTTGTGAATTCTGGCAGGGAGGGTGCTTTTCGAAGATGGAGTGGCAAGCCGTTCCAGGTCTTAGTGGCAATGTAGGAGAAGGAGCAGCCCCCGTTGCGGCTTTGACAGATGCGTGGGGTGTGAGCACGGGCTAGTGCGGAGGATCACAGGTGTCTTGGGGGTCGATGGAAATTCAATCGATGGTTGATGTAGGTCGGTCCATGATTCTGTAGAGCTTTGTAGGCATGCATGAGGATCTTGAACAGGCATCTCTTCTGGATGGGGAGCCGGTGAGGGGGGGGGGGGGGTTATGGTCCTTTTGGGGAGGTCCAGGATGAGTCCAGCTGCCACATTCTGTATGGTCTGAAGTTGTCTGAGGGGCTTGGTGGAGATGCCAGCTTAGACAGCGTTGCCGTAGTCAAGGAGGCTGGTGATGAGGGACTGAGTGAGGGTTTTTCTGGAGTAGGTAGGGATCCCTTGGAAAATTCTATGTGAAGGGTGTGAAAGCAGGATGAGGTGACAGTGTTGACTTGCTGTTTCATGGTCAGTGCGCTGTCGAGGATGATGCCAAGGTTGCACACGTGGTCTGTCGGTGTGGGTGCTGGTCCAAGTTCTGTTGACCACCAGCTATGTTCCCAAATGAAAGTGTTGTTCCCGAAGATCAGTATTTCTGTCTTGTCGGAGTTGAATTTAAAGCAGTTGTCCCTCATCCAGTTGGCTACGTTGGTCATGGCTTTGCAGAAGTTGGTTCTGGCAGTGGCAGGTCTTTGGAGAGCAAGAGGATAAGTTGAGTGGCGTCTGCGTATAAAATTATGTTGAGGCCGTGAGAACTAACGATGACAGAAAGGGGGGTCATGTAGGTGTTGAAGAGGGTGGGGCTGAGGGATGATCCTTCACAAATGGTGTGAAGGGAGGTGAAGGGAGGCACCAGAATGCTCTGTGTGCATCTTGTAAGGAAGAAGGATATCCACTTGAGGGCGTTGTGTTGTGTGCCGATGTTGAAGAATCTTTTGATAAGGGTGTGGTGGAAGACAATGTCGAATGCTGCCCAGAAGTCGAGGAGGATCAGGGCCATAGTCTCTCTGCGTTCAAGGAGGGTTCTGATGGTAACAGCGGTAAAAGCGGTCTCAGTGCTGTGTTTGGCACAGAAACCTGATTGGGAGGTGTCAAGTAAGTGGTTTTGTTCCAGGTAGTTGGTGAGCTGTTGGTTGAAGGCCTTCTCAAATACTTTGGCCGGTTAAGGGAGATCGAATGGTAATCTTTTAGTTCGCTGGGTTTGGTGGAGGGTTTCTTTAGGAGGGGTCTGACTTCTGCGTGTTTCCAACTGTCCGGGAAGACTGATGTGAAGATGGAGGTATTTATTTGCAGAGTTTTATATAGCGCTGGCTAGACCCGGAGGTATCAGAGCGCTTTACATGAGGATCAACGGGTTACAGGTTCTGAGAATTACATCAGTTACATAAACAGTTGCAGTTACAAGTATGGGCTTAGGATAAAAAACATGAGATTACATAATAATATAAGAAAGTAGCGCATAGCATAGCCAAGAACACGCATATTATGGGGAAAGGCCGGTAGGGTGGGGGGGGGGGCAGGGGGGGGGGGAGGTAAACCAGGGGAGGAGAATGCCGATAGAGTCAGGCAGGCCGGTGGGGGAAAGTCCATCAGGGGGAGGAAAGCAGTCAGAGTGAAAGACAGATAAAACCGAGAAGAACCGTGAAAAACAAGGTATTGATGAGGCTGGTTAGTTTTGGGCTGATGGGGTTGGTTCCTAGGTTGAAGACGCGGTGGGGGGAGGGGTCTGTTGGTGCCCCTGAGTGGATGGATGACATGAAGAGCGAGGTGGTCTGAGTAGTGAGCGGGGACCGGGTGGTGACCATTCAGCTGGTGTGCGCTGGTTGGCCGGGGCTGTTGAGACTGAGAGCAGTGGGTTGAGGGTCAAAGTTGTTGTAGATGGTGGCGATCGTGTTGTGGAAGTAGTCCGAGAGGGTGTCACAGATTTTTTGGGAGGGTTAATGGAATTCACTGTGGCTGCTGGGTTGGACAATTCTTTGACTATTTTGAAGAGTTCTTTTGTGTGGTTGGCTGCTGTGTTGGAAACGGGCTGTGATGGATTCTCTCTTGGCTTCTTTGATGCGCCGGTGGTAGTTGCTGAGGGCTGCTTTGTGAATGGCTCGGTCGGCGGGGTTCTTTAAGGTGCACTATAATTTTTCAAGTCGGTAGCAGTGGTGCTTGGTGATTCTGAACTCTGGGGTGTATCAGCTGGCTTGTTTAGAGGCTTTGTAGGATTTAGCTGGTTTCATCGGGCGACCCTGTTGGCACATTCAGTGCTCCAATCAGAAAAATTCTGGATGGCCTTGTCAAGGTCTGATGAGGTTTCAGGTTGGGTGGTGCTGAGGGCCTGTGTCCACTGTGTTTCGGTTACCTTGCCCCAGTTGCGGTGAGAGGAGCTGCGGTGCCTGGTGATGGTGTGCTGAGCATTGCAGATGATGAAGTGGATGATGGCATGGTCGGTCAATGTGAGTTCTGTGATGTGGCTGTATTTGATTCTGCTGCTGGAGGTGAACATGGCGTTAAGAGTATGTCCAGCTTTGTGTGTGGGTTCTGTGACCAGTTGGGTGAGGCCGAAGCTGCTCATGTTCTCCAGGAGGAAGGTGGAGTTGGCATCATTGGGGTCGTCAATGTGGAAATTGAAGTCGCAGAGCAGGATGTAGTGGTAGGAGTCGATGGCTAGGGGATGATGTTGGTGATGGCGTTGCAGGAGGCCGGTTGGGGTCCAGGGTGTCTATACGAGGCGCTTCTGAACGTGGTCTTGGTCTGTAGTTAGAAGTTGATGTCCAACCAGACATTTCTTGACTTACCCCTGCACTCACCTTCTCTCTCACCCACCACTACACTCAACTATACACTTAAAAACTAATTTACATATTGAAATTGATAATCAGAGCGACATTTCTGTGATTGGCATCTCCCAAATCGCTGAATTTCTCGAGGTTCTTGCTTACACTACTTACAGAAGCCTGCATTTATACACTGTTTAGGTCCTCAAAGAATTAAATTCTGCAAAGTCCTATTCTCTAACTTCAAACAGCTTCACAGATTGAAAACACATTCGACGTAACAGCATGCACGTGAACTTTGGAATTCATCTATTGCTTGTTTTTGGGGATGACATCATCAGTAGTATTTTTCATCTTTCCAAAAGCACTGCATGGCCAGGTTCAATACAGCAGAGCTATCCCTCACAATGTATACAGTATATCGGCCCAGGCCTGGAAGATCAGAGCTATTTTGCAGCAGCCATTCTCCTGCGAGTTGTGGTACTTCAGTTTCTTTATCAGATTATAATTTTGGAAATATCTCCCATAATGCATTATTAAATATGTAGCTATTATGTCTGCTGCATCATTGGCGTAATATGAAATTTTGCCTCTCTGACTTTGCACGGTGCTTCCACGAGATGCTATGAGATCACAAAAGTCTGCATTCTCTTCCTTGTCTAATCCCTTTCTAGTGAGGGTTGAGAACAGTTAGAGTCGGTCAAACGTTTGTGGGCCGGCCACCTCACGACAGCCCACACAGCATAAAGTTGTTCATGGACCTGGTAGATAGTTTGCCCCACAAAAGGTCCAACGTTCATGGCAGAAGCCATAAGGGGAAATAGAAATGTGCAGGTGGGTCCACGAAGCCACCTCGGTATTGTGCACCTGTCATCACCTATGTTATTTCCGAAGACAGACCCACAAAGTACATTTTCAGAAATAATATGACTAATGCCCCTCACTGCTGTTTTCTCCCTCCATGTAGAGGACATTACTAGGCTTTTCAATCTTTGACCACTGCAATGGCATGGTGGACCCAGAAACAACAGGTGTCAGTGGGAATGATTTGGAAGGTGCAGTTCTAAATAGCCCGTCAACACTAATCATGGTGGCATGGGGTCTACTGCCCAGGGCCAGCTTTAGCGCTGGTAGCGCCCGGTGCGGCAATCTTTTTTGGCACCCCACCATTTGACCTCCTCCACAGATTCCCTCAATACCACCCGGCAAAAGTGTACCTCGTCTCTCCACTGACACTCTCCAATACATTTAATTTGTTTTAAAGCGCTGGTGAAGGAGGGCTTTACTAACCCACTCAGCTATCCACATAAAATACAGATCTGTTCTATGCAACAGGCATATTATCCCTCTGCGCTACTTTATGGTGAGTCAAAGCTGCCACTAGACAAACCTCCATTCTCTCTCTCTCTAGCAGGAACATTCCTCACAAGAGTTATCTTCCCATTTTTATTGCTGCCTGTAAGCTGGACAGACAAGGAACTCTGCAGCAGATGCTTTTAAATTGCAAGTTATTGCTAAACACAGCGCCCCTCCCCCGCCCAGCGCCCAGTGCCCAGTGCAGCTGCACCAGTCACACCGCCCTAAAGTAGGCCCTGACACTGCCGATGGCTGTGAGGGCCGCAGCTCTACCATTGAGAAAATCACATACCCCCTGCACTCTAAGGGAGGCCCGGGAATCGAGAGGAGGGCAGGCAGGACACCCGCCAGCTATTGGCACCATGTGACAGGAATGAATTTGGTATGGCTACCTACATTCATTGAGCCACCCAATCACTCGGCAGTACAGCCAACTAGGAATTCTCGCTATTTTTTTGTACACCAACCAAGGCAATAAAACAGCTGCTAACTTTTCGCCTCGGGCATTTTGGATTCTGGCACTAGTAGTTTTGCATTTCCCATTTCACTTATAAGTGTACTGGTTCCAGCAAGCAGAGTGCTGCTAATTAAAGGATATAACAGGGCTGGCTGAAGGTCACCGCTGTGGGCCACTTACCAGCTACACAACAGCTATTGTTAATGCAGCAGACAACAACCTCGGTTGAGTATTTGAGATTCCCAGATCACACTTTACACCCACATGGCTTTCAATGTTTTTCTTTAAAATGTAATCTTTTTTTTTTTTTTTTTTTAACAACTTCAAGTAAATATTTTCTGCCACTTGAGACCCTCACGGGTGAGTAGTGCGCTCTATAAATCCCCGATTGATTGATTGAACAAGAGTTAATTCAACAGGCTCCTGTAGATATGGGAAGGAGTCAGTTGATCTTTCAGCACAGAACATCAAATGTACTAAATCCTCCCTGGTTTAGGGTTTCAGAGACAGTCTTGGTGCCTTCTAAAGCTCTGCACATTCTCACATCTCATTATTTTGTGGAACCAGGTGACCGTCCAGCGCCCACTACACTTTGGGCTTCATTCTGATTGTCCTGTCTTGTGGCCCTGATTACAGGTGGGCGGGAGCAGGTGTAGTCTTTGCTATACTCGGTAAATGCCATTACCCCGGGGTGAGGGATTTACTGGGTGTGGTAAATACCTCATATTCCAAATATTTTACTTGGACATGAGGCATTCTATGCATAATCTGTGCTTAAACCACACAATTATATATGTTTTTCCTTTTTCCAGGCCTTTTGTCCTCCAAACATTTGGGGAGGGACCTGCCAAAGGGGAACAGCAGGGGTGTGATAATTATAGCACCGCCCAGGATTCAGATCCTTCTGCATACGTCTGCGTGTGCAGGGAGCGGAGTGTAACCCAAAGCTTGCAATCAGGGCCTTTGGTGCAGAACTACTGCCCCTGGTAAAGACCAACACCGGAGGGTGTTACCGCACCTCGACCGAAGGAGACGGCTCTAATAATGCGCGCTCTTCCCCATTCTCAGGTGTGAAACTTGGAATATTTGTGCTTCTCTCTGCCACATATTGCCCAGGTGTCACCTCTTGTTTGCACCCTGAACTGGATTGCCGTGGGACTCAGGACCTGTACTCCATTCCTCAAGAATGTGTTCTGTGGAGTGAGATCAAACATCTCACTTCTCATAATGGGATGCGGTGAAGACACCTAGAGGGCAAACGCGCAGATGAAGGCCAGGCCTTTAGAGTATGGCCACAGAAAAAACATACCACGTGGTATTTTGGATAAAAGGCAAGTACCTCGTTTGTCATTGGTCAGCTATGTAAGGATGACATTCCTGAGAGCAGCAAACTTTAGCAGCCCTATGCACAATGCTCAGCCGTGGCCAGCACTCCTTAGCAGCACCCTGCACAGTGTGGAGCAGTGGACAGTATACCTTACCGGCTCCCTGCAAAGTGTTCAGCAGCGAACAGCACCCCTTAGCAGCCCCTGCGCAGTGCCCAGGTGTTGATAGTACACCTTATCAGCCCCCTGCACAGTGCTCAGCAGTGAACAATACACCCCAGCAGCCCCTGCATAGTGCTCAGGTGTTGACAGTACACCTTAGCAGCCCCCTGCACAGTGCTCAGGTGTGGACAGTACACTACAAACCATCACATAGACATAATGCAGCAGAATGGCAAAGGTAGAAAGACTTCCGCTAAAATGATCATTGTGCAGTTCACAAGGCCTCGATCTGGCAGCACGTGCGGTTTGTGGTGTGTCGGGGTGGTGTGGCCACACTGGGACACAAGAAGGAAGGCGCCTCGCTCTATCCCCCTTAGCTTTAGTGTCTGCTCCAAGCCATGGGGACACCATGTTTGCAGCTGAAGAGTTTCCCTTTGCAGGGTACTTCAGTCCAAGTGGTTCAGTTCAGGCAAACCAAGACCACCAGCCTCAGATAGTACTAGTTAGTGAAATGAACGAGTAGCACACCTAGCTAAGGTGACTAAATATGGAGGCACAAAACAACGTGGCATAGTGTTGGGACGCGCCGTTGTTGTGTGAAGAAGAACTGGGACACTTCTGGTGGCATCTGAGCTCGAGCAGAGCGTGGGTGGCAGTCCGAGAAGCTATTTCGGGTCCCTGTTTTCTTCTTGCAGCTTTGTAGCCCGAGGGACTTACCACTACACCAAGTAGAGCTGTGTATGCTGACCTAAAATAAAGCAACAATAGCAAGGGGGGCGCATCCGCTCACAGCAGGAACAGGAAGAGGGACAGATCTAAAGCTGAAGAGCAGTTACATTGAGTGATTCTCAGAAAAACCACTAGATGACCCCCAAATGGAGCATCAGGCAGGCCCCCCATACTTCAGGAGAGCTGAAGGCCAAAAGGTCAGTCTCAGTAGCCCGTGTGTTAAGGGCAGCATGCCCTTCATTTTTTAAACCTGCATTAGTCCGGCAAGCCCTCACATCACTATAGTCAGAACAGTCAATCTTGGCTTAGTGTGCCCACCCCTGGTAGAACTATAATGAAAACAATGGTTGCCTTGGTGTCAGGTAAAGCCGTATGGTATTTCATCTAGCACAATATTGAGCGCATCACTACTGGTGACAAACACATTATTTTCTTTACATCAAATATTCTGATAGATTTCTCAGTCCCCCCATATAATATCAAATTGTTTCCTAAAAAATCCTCTCTCTGTTTATCTTAATGCTTTTTAGGTCTCGCCTACGCAGCGCGCATGCGCTACATAGGAGGGACCTTTAGCGCTCGGCACAGCTTTGGGGGCAAAAACGTGCACGCGTTGCATTGCTTGCAATGGCAACGCGTGCACGTCTGGCGATTCCCTTGCGGGAGCGCGCGGCGCCATATGGTGGCGCCATATGGTCGCAATCATCGCGCCTTGCTGCACGCGCCCGCAAGGGAATCGCGCAGGCCCCCTCCCCCTGCTGCCGCGCGAGGCGCGCGCTTGTGCTGTTTTTTTTTGCTCTGCTTGTTAAACCTTTTTTTGTGCTTTTTTTTCCAGAACTGGTTTGACTTCCATAACAACAGGTGTCCCGGAAAAGTACAAATGCATCATCACAGCGAGGCTTGTAATGCGCTGGCCTTCGGCCTCCCCTCCCGCCCAGACTTGGTGAAGACATATTAAGCGGTGTCTATTACACAGCTCCGCACTCTCTGCACGGACTCTGCCCTGCACGGAACTTTCTGTCTCGAGTGGCCTCTGCGCCTGTCCCTCATGGAAGTTACCAAACAATAGGAAATAACCATTCATCTTCAAGGGGGGGGGGGCTCCGGTTTAGCAGTCGGTTAAGCAAGCCACAGCCTGCTTGCTTTTTCACGTAAATATTTCTACGATCGCGCCTTATCTAAAGAGGGCGGGGTTACCTATAGAGACTTATATGGGCTTGGGAGATTCTGCAACAGTGCCTTGGGCAGGAAATGCCACTGTGTTTGGGGGTCAGGCACATGTCAGGCATAGGGTGACCAGATCTTGAGAACCAAAAACCGGGACATTTTGCAAAAATAGAAGAAGGACTACAATTTTACATCAACTAAGCGGCGCAGAATGACCGCTCTCATCAACACAGGAACACAGAATAGGCACTGAGAAAATACATAAAATGTAAATTTCTAAAACCAGCATCATGCCTGTTGATTAAACTGCCTACTTGCATCATTTGCTAACTAGCACAGCTTTAGAACACCTAAAAGGTGCATCTCACTGTTTTCAGTTGACCCCTTCAAAAATCTGGGACATGAGCCAAAATGACCGAAATCTGCCGGGAGAGCGGGTGAAAATCTGGGACTGTCCCGGCAAATCGGCGACGCCTGGTCACCCTAGTCAGGCACTGCCTGGCATCTGTATTGTGCACACTTGGGTTACACTGCAGGGGTGTAAACAGGTAACTTCGGTGTTGAAACTCGTGCACAGAGGTCGGTAGCTCACAGCCGGGTGTGTAAAGGTCGGTGGGGAGGCGCGGTGGGATGCCATGTTCGTGGCAGTGCCTGGAGAGCTCGGGGCCTTCTTTGCCCTCTTGAGGCCTAAACAGCCGGTAATGTCGAACGATTCCGGCAACCACGTCCCAGGGTCACTAACGTGCGCCCAGGGCTGCATGAAAATCTGCAGCGCTGCATTAGCGAAGGGCAAAAAACTGCGCAACGCCAAAGACATCCCCGTCCATTGCGCCACTCAGTGCAAGGCTTAGTTTACACTGCCACCGCGCAAAGGCCAGCGAGCAGTGTTGTGTCGCAGGAGGGGCCTCGATTTAGTGTAAGCTTCGGCCCCGGGGTCCATCACATCACATGTGGAATTTTGAGGAGATTGCATACATTAGCCCTAGTTTGCACCTGCCCACTGTGTGTCTCTGCTTTGACTAGAGTGCCGCACAGCGCCAGCTTGGGGACATTAGACTATCTGCCCTTGTGTGGAATTCGAAGGGTGTTTGCACTTTCCCGCCCCACCCTTTGCATACAATATAACACGGGCCTGGCACTGCGCGTGGCAAAGCAGCTTTGCAGTGCGCGTCAGCCGTTTGGACACGTGTGCTTAGTGAGACCCGGGGCAAACGAAGGCAAAGATGCGCCATTGCACGCAGTACGTAAAAGCAGATAAAGTTTTCCAGCCCCCTCCCCTCGGCCTGGGGCAGAGTACAGCCTCACGTGCCGCATAGACCCAGAAGCTGGACCACACCGGGCAAGGGGGTGGGGCCACGGACACAACTGCACACTAGACTGCGCGCGTGGTCTGTGCCCACTGTCTGTGGGGTGGAGGTGAGGTGGAAGACGGCCTGGCAGGTTCGAAGTGTGCGAGGGTGGTGAGATGGAAAGCGTCAGTTGGTTGAAAGGAGTACCAGAGGGAGGGATGAGGCAAGCAGTTGTGCACTATCCCTTCTCACTAAGGACCAGTGCTCCACAGGTGATAATCTGATCCCCAGAGTTGTGGACAAAAGTGAGTCAGCGAGGTGGAGGGCGTAAGAAGACTGGACAGGGAGTGGTCGTGGCTGAAGGGGATGCGGGGAAGCGTGCAGGCTCGGTCCAATCTTAGTTACGTTTTAAGCAGCACTTGGCCCTGCAGTACTCTGACGGGTGACTGATTCAGCCCCAGCCCTCGTGGCCTTCCAGAGAGACCTGACAGTGAAACATTCCCCCATCACTCACTCCATTTTACATCAACCCGCTAGTAATTCAGATGCGGGCGCAAGGTTGAGAAGGGTTACTACTGCAAACTATGTCATTTCTGTTTTTAAAACTTCAGGAACTGCATCATCTTTTTAGAGACTGCGGCGTTTTAATACGTGAGACAACGTCCTGCGAAGGCAGAGTTTGCAGGGACCAATCTCTGGAAAAACAAGCATTGGCATAGCCAATAGGTCTCGCCTTTGGGACCTTATAAGTGTTTAGGTATGCAACAGTTGATGTTGTTGCACCAAGGATATTGTGCTGGTTAACTAAACACTTATAAGGTCCCAAAGGCGAGACCTATTGGCTATGCCAATGCTTGTTTACTTAAGCAACTGTCACAAAGTGCAAAGTTTAAGATGCATATGTGTAAAAGTCAAACAAAGCATAACATAGTCCACTGGAAGCGTTTTATGGTATGGTTGGAAGCACGAAATTGCAGTGTCCATTAATCCACTGTGAGGTAGTTATTGGAATAGAAAATTCGGCCAAACTCTTTCTGAGCCCCCCCAAAGTCTGTGAAAAAGCATAAATCCATGTGCTCATTAGTGCTTCAGAATCGAACTCCTCACTGGATATAGTGTTGACACGTTTTGGTCTATAATTTAGGCCTCATCAGGGCAAAGTATACCCAGGACCATGAAAGATATTCCATTACAAAGTTTTGAGACAATTTCAAACTGCTTGTAGTCAATGCCACAAGGCTCTTGCTGCGGTCCACTCATTTTACACCAGCAAAGGCTTCCAGTGGTTGCCACGATTAATGGGTCAGAATTTGAAAAAAGGCACTGCGTGTGCAGATGCACTTACGATGCACTACATGGAGCCGCGAGGTGTTTAAGATGCACAGGTATTCATGCCATGCAGCACGACCCCTGGCAATAAAGCATCCATTTTTGGCATACTGTGAGCATACATGGCATTAGGAAGCCCATTCCTGACACAGTATTGGTAACGGTACAATGACGCCCATCCATGGACATATTTTTTACATAAATCTGTCCATTCCAGGCTCAGTGGTAGAAATCCCTTGTGTATATAAAGTACAAGATGGCTCAGTGAGTTAAATTCATGCGGCTAACCTCACAGTGATCTGCACATTGATATTCTGATTACCTAAGAATTGGATAATAATAATGCCTGTTATTTATAACCTTCAGAAGAGAGGAATGAAGCTCTAGATGACATCATAGTATTATAATAATTGGCTTTCTGAAATGTATAAGTGATAAATGGGCATGTAAGAAAAAGTCTTCATTTGGCAGTAGTACATGCTTCTGTCGGAACTGAGCTGTAAAACTGCCTTATGAACTTACAAGATTTGTCTAACTTTGCTACCAAAAGCCTGAGATTGTGTGATCTGAATAACAGTGTTTTTCTACCCTACTTTTCAAAGTAGAGTCTCATACAACACGGATGACTGAGCATAACCTTGGAAGGTTATAATGGAAAGTGAAGGGAGGTGGAACACGCAAGTAAAGAAAGGTGCTTTATACCTTTCGGAAAATTATAGGCCACGTCAAAAGTATGCCCAGATTATTTCAACTTCCTGGAAAATGTAGGGCTTTTTAGTCAATTATTAGGATAGCAGCGCTGAAAATGTACCATGGTGCAATGCTGTTTGAAGTATTTTGTTGAGGTAAACCCACAACACTCATTGGGTAGGTGTGGCTTAGTTGTATAAGTATAATTTATAAAAAAAAAACATTTTCAGTCCCTTTCAGAACGTGTGATGTTTTAGACAATGTATGCGCACAATCTGCTAAAAAAAAACACGTATTTTATCTATTGTCTACACAATTTTTCCCACGAATTCCTCAGGCAGAAGTCTGACTCACTTGCTTTGCTTGCACGCTCTGTGCAATTTGAGGAAGGTGTTTATGTCCCATCTCTTTTAAAGTTCACCTGTCACCAGTGGTGAATTTGACGGCTCAGTAGTGGAAAGGCTGTGCCTGGTGCAGGTCACAATAGATGTGCATTATGAGATATACTAGGTTCTCAGTGCATGCAGCAAGATGGAAATCAGAGCACTGTGAGAGCTCCATGGATGTCCCAGCAGTGAGATCGCAGTGCACGGTAAGCAAGCATGAACTTCACTAAAGTAAATTCCGCTATTTCCAACCTTTGCAGGAGCCAGATTGTTTTTCTCCATGTTTGATAAGATGTATTCTCCAGCTATGCTACCTCTTGCATCCTTGGCAGGGTAACCAGATGTCTAAGATTTGCTGGGACAGTCTCAGTTTTCAACTACTGTCCCGGCAAATGTCAGTTCATTTAGCACTCATCCCTGCAATATCAAAAATGTGCAAATCACCCTGGAGTGTCGTGGGTCAATGCGGTCACAGAGTTCCTGGAGACTTGCCATATCGGTGTAAAGTAAAATATGATATGGGTCCTTTATTCCATAAATGTCCAAAATACAACATGGGCCGTATGCATCTCTATCATCGCACTAAGCAAGCACTTGTGAATTACTAACCTCCAGGATACAAATCGTTGTGTGAACAGTGTTAGGGCTCCATCCCTTGAGATAGGGGTTCCCACAGATCCAACAAGAGGCACATTCGCTTTCACAACTAGCATCATCCACTGCAGGTGGGCCCATATCCCGAGTGATTGAACTCAGTTATCCTGCTAGGAAGTCATGCGATTTTAACTAGTGTACCTCACTGTACCCCAACCATTATCCCACCAACCACTTTGGCCTGAGTTTTGTACTGGCACTTCAACGGGCTATCCCATTGGCCATCAAACGAGCTACTCCTTTGTCCATCAAATAAACCACCGCACTGGCTGTGAAAGGAAACATTCTGCTGGGCACCCTCCGTGCCATGCCAGTACTGAGTGATACCTGTTGTCATGAATTGAGCCATCCTCATGGTCACCAACTGACCGCTTCCCCACTGACATAATTTGCGATTTCCCACGCCCATCAGTGGATCAGTCCTGTGGGCTACCAACTGAGATTGCGCGCTGCCACCATTTCGGACAATCCCACTGCCCACCTCAATTGGCTGTTCCTCTGGACTCCATCTGAACTACCCACCACACCATGGTGTCGCATCGGGCAGTGGGTTCCAAGGGCCCCACATGTCTAAGATCACAAGGCCCAGCAGTGCCTCCCTCATTTCTCCCCTCCAACAGCCCCCGTTATATCCCTTTGATTTCACTTGTCATAGGCTCGTTGTGTCCATGTTTGCAATTATCACATGGTGCTGCCCTGGGGCAGAAGCAGCTTTTCCATTCCATCTGCAGCCCACCAGTTGCACGCTGGAAAGAGCGCGCTGTGCCACCTTTCCTCCCGTGTAAGCCTAAATCCATTAACTGCATATTTCCTATTAGTGCTAGCCTAGCTACAACTGGGGAACAAAATCACTTTTGACAAACAGAGCGTTTCCTCGCCATTGAACAGAAAAAAGCCTGTGCACCTGTTCCGACACCACCAGGAATTTACAAGAAGCGCCTGGATGTGGTTTTCTTTGCAACGTGACACTTTATACGTTCCCGCGCAGCACACTGCCCACACAAGGCCTGGCAGCTAGGACCCGAGTCGAGCCTGCTGAAACGAAAGCAATGTTCACTTAATACAGCCATTAACCACATGAGAGGCAAGCGGCCATTTTTTTTTTAATTCCTTGAAATGCAGAAGCTGCCTGTGGGTTAATGTCCACCTGCAATGGGTTGTGAGAAACACTTGGGCCTGTGTGTTCCTTAAACCATGTCTCTTATCTCTGCAGGGTACAAGCGGCACTTACCTAATTTGAGGAATTGGCGATCCCAGAATTGCAAATCCAAACAGCCTGTGAACAGCATTCCACGAAGAAACGAGAGCAAATCCACAATTCCAAAATAATCGGGCAAAAAATACACATTATCCCAGAATCAGCCATCAAGCACTCCAAAAGAGACACACATTTCCACCCGTGTAAATCCACCAAGGCAGAGAGGGTGTCGTCGAACACCCTAAAATGCCTTTTGATTTTGTTTTCGCTGTGGGCGGTGTCCAGAAAACAAGCAAACTAATAATCAATGAACAAAGAGATGTTTGAAAAAGTTCAACTGGTCTCCAATAAGTGACAAGTGGCCTCAGGAGGTGCGAGTCCAGGGCCAGATGCCGGCAATCCAAGCACATGCCATGGTGCACCTTGGTCTGGCTGAGCCAACCCGTGGTCCGTTTCTGTAAATCTGTTGTCAGTTTCAGACACATCCTGGGAAGTTTCGGACAAATAAAGGCCATTTTCAGACAAATGTTCCATTCCAGAGAAACCCTTGTCATTTTTCTAGCACTATTAATGAACAACGTTATCCAATTCCTGGTCATTTTCAAACAATTCCCTGTCAGTTTCAGATAATTTCCTCTCCGTGTTAAACAGTCCAGGTCAGTCACAGGCAAATCCTGGCGAGTTACAGGAAAAGCACTTTCGTCCGGACAAGTCTTCTCCTTGCAGGTAAATTCTTGTCATGTTCTTGCAATTTCTGGTCAGTCTCAGACAATGCCCGGTTGGTGCAGCCCGTTCCTGGTCAGCTGCAGACCTCGGCACTTATAGAAGCATTCCACTCAGGTCCAGACAAACCCTGCTCCATCCCAGGCAAGCTGTGGTCATTTTCAAACGCGGACAGCCACATTCCTGGGTGCCCACTCAGATGCCAACCATGACCACACTTCTAGTGAGGCACGCTGTCCAAAGCAAAATTAACCAAAATCTACAAAAATGCCAAAACCATGTTGTGAAAAACTAAGTACCCCACAGCTTTTAAAACAAACGCCAAAAGAACATGCTGGTGGAAAAATGAAAAAATAACCAATTGACCAAATCCACAGACAATATGCCGCATTCTTCACGTACTCCAAAAACAACATATCCAAATGCAAAAAGAAGAGATAGGACTCAAAACCATATGCTGCTGATACATCCAGCTGAGGAGCCCTGCAACGCAAGGGCTTTGATGGGAAGGCAGTCGTCCGTAGCAGGTAGCCCCCATCCAGCTTGGCTGCTAAGGCTGTACTGTCCGGTGGTTCCCTAAACTCTCAAGGGCAATGGGGTGAAGCCGAAGCAGCTGCTCTACAGGGTGAGGGCTCGAAGCATCTTGTACCGGGACCGGACATGTCCCCAGGAACCAGCGCTGCTCTACTTCCACATCCCAGAGTCTGCCGCTCGCACTCTGCACATCCTTCCCCGGCGCTGTCCCGGGGCTTTGTGAAGCAGCACACAGCAGACCCAGCCTCGCAGCGCTTCCGCTTCACGAGAAATGCCAAACGCTCAGCTCGCATTCCGAGCTCGAGGCTCACGCTGGTGTGCAGCAGCGCCACCTAACGGCAAGGCACTGAACCGAAAGACGAGAAGAGAAAGGCATTATCAGGACGCGTCCAAAACTAAAAAGAACAGGAAAGTTTTTTTTCCTGTGGTAAGATAGCTCATTGTGTATGCGCGCCTATTCAAGAGAGATGCGTGCAATCTCCCGGTTCGTATGGGTTGGTACCAAAGTATGGGAATAACGAATATTCTACTTCTTTTCTTAGGGACATTTACGATTCAAAACAGCAACGCATGCGTGGCTACACGACAGAGACTTACATGACACGTGGGAATTTTCTCAGAGTAAGTTCTTGAGTAGGTCACAATAAAATCAGGCATAAAGGGAGAAAATAAAGGGACACGACACGGTCTCGATTGTAGCAGAACGATAACGCCGTGCTTCTTGTTCTGTTCACCTCTGTAGTTGATAGACCAGGAACGGCTCTTCCACTAGGGCGGAGGAGCGTCGTCCCACTGCTTTCTCGCAGTGCGAGAAGCAGAAACATAAAATGGTAAAACTACCATTTTATGTTTCTGCTTCTTGCACTGCGAGAAAGCAGAAGGGATTGGTTGGAGGCGGGTGGGTGGGCGGTCCTGCTCGAGGGTAGGGCAGGAGTGGCTTGCCCACTGCTGAGGGTGCTGACTGTTTGATCGGCCCTCTGGGGCCCGACCAAACCAGTCATGTGCACTCTGCCTTCAGCCTACATGGAGAAAATGGCCTCCCATAGGCACCTGGCTGGGCGCCATCCCCACCAATCACAACGCTGCCATTGCAGCGTTGTGATTGGCTTAGGGGAGGGGAGGGAGGCTGCTTGCGTCCTGTTCCTGCCGGAGGCAGGAATGGAGGAGCAGACCGAGCAGTGAAGACGCGGGACACGGGAAAGGTAAGTTTTAATTATTTTTTTTAATTATTTAAACCCCGCCCTCCCCACGTGACCCCCCCCTTCCCTCGTGGACACTCGCCCGTCCCTCCCACCCCACGCCCGCCCCCTCACCCGTGAGTCATGCCGGCCGCAACTGTGATAGACTCAGTATCATTGAGTAGCTATAAGTATTTAATTTCAAGGTTTTGTTCTTTGATACAGCCGGTTGGCGAATGGCAGTGTGTGCCATGTTATAGGTGCTGCTGTGGATAACCAACCCTCCACCACCCCATCTTTTGGTTCCCTTCTCTGGTGAGGCTTCCACCTTGATTGGATGGCAAATAGGGACTTCTCGTTACAGATGTAGTTGGTAGTGTCTGTAAGCAGGATTTTGTGCACGTGATTGTGGTTTTGTTCTGGAGTAGTTTTCAGAGGACCAGCGTCATCCAGGAGAGTTTAGGGTTGTCCACATACTTGGCTCACCGCCACCCATCACACATGACTTTCTAATTTTTATTTTTTCATAATTTTATGTAGTTGTACTTGACCCGAATGTTTTGGAGCACTTTGCATGAGCACTAATTACATTACACAAGATCGCAATCATTTTTTGAGGCATGGGGAGGTTAAATGATTTTCCCAGAATTATACGACAAGACTGGAACATGGTTCCCCAGTTCCAAAGCCGGCAGCTCTGGACGTATTGTTTTTTTAAGGGTATTTATAAAGCGCGACACTCATCCTCTAGGGAATTGTCACAGCGCTGTAAAGCTCTCTAATGTTTCAACTGAGAGAACCCCACAAAAATGTCATACGCACGTAGGGCATTTACCTGAAAACAGCCAGGTTTTCAATTTCTTTCTAAACCATAAATGGTTCTCAGTGAGGCGAAGCTCCAGGGGAAACAAATTCCACTGGGCTGCAGCCTGATGTGAAAAGGAGCGACCGCCTGTTCTACCTTTCCTTATTCATATAGCTTAGGCCAAAGCTAGGTTAATTGCCCATTCACCAATTTTTCCAGAATTTTTTACATATATTGAAAAAGAACCATCAGTCGGTAATTTTAGAGGTTGGAAGTATCGATTTCAGGTTTTTTGGCTAGGGGTAAGAGTGTCGCTTCTTTCCAAACCTCAGGATAAGTTGCTTATGCAAGGGATTGGTACAAAATTTGAGTAAAATGGGGGCACAGTCTAGTGGCTAACCAAGAGTAAATAAAATGCGGGCAGGGATCCAGAGGAGGACCGGATTTGACCTCCTTCATCAGCTTTAAGACTTGTTCTTCTGTGAATTGTTCAAAGATTCCCAGATGGGTGGTGGCATCTTGGTTGGGCCCATAAAAAACCAAGGACAGTGGCATAGCTAGACTTTTGGCCACCCGTGGCGGTCCCTGTGTTTGCCGCCCTTCAGCGACCACATGTAAGAGCCGGGGGGTGCATGCAATTCTTGCATAGGCCACTCCGCGACGACTGCAGGTAAGGGTGAGGAGGAAGCCACCACCCCCAAAACTCGTGCCGCCCCGGGGCGGACCACAACCCGGCCCCCCCCCCATGCTACGCCACTGACCAAGAAGATTCCTTTAGAGATGGTTGGGCCTCGAAAGATGAATATATCTTTTCAATTTTATCAGTGAAGCAGTTTCTGATTGCTTCACAGTGAGCTTCAGTAGGGGGAATCAATGGAGATAAACAAGTCGGCTGAGCATGTTCTTCACAATTTTAAATAATTCTTTGAAGGAATTGCTGCTTTCCTCAATTCTTTTAATAAAATAATCCTTCTTAGCTCTCCTAAGAGCTTTAAGATATTGATTCAGTTCTCCTTTATATTTTAGACGATCTGTTTTATTTCTCGAAAACCTCCACTTCTGTTCGAGGTTTTTGGATTAACGTTTGCTTATTCTGAGCTCCGTAGTGTACCATTTTTCAGAGGCTGGCTTCTAACAGATTTTTTGACTTTCATAGGAGCGCATTCATCTAGTGAACTTAAAATTGCCGCATTTAAAGATTCAATCTGTGTGCAGAGTTGTTTCTCTATATCACTCCCAGGAAGAATGAAATGATTGGAGAACGTTTTCTCGGTTTTACGACTCCGGGGTCTCTTCGGGATTGAAGAGGGGTCTACCGAATGATTTTTATCATTAGAAAGTGTGACTGAGAATGTAATAAAAAAATGGTCCACCCGAGTAAGTGGAACGGTGTACAAAATGATAGTTTTAATATTGGAGAACAGGAGATCTAGTGTTTGGCCGGCTCTATGCATAGGGCCACAAATTCATTTTTTTGAGTTCAGGTTTACTCATGCCATTCGCCAATTGTTTACATACCTCATCCTCGTCTTTCTTTTCAAAGTGTAAGTTGAAATTTCCAATAACTAAATAATGATCATGCTCTACACTTAATGAGGTTAGTTGTTCAACAAGGTCGCTGGTCAGATGGGGGCCATAACCAGGAGGACTGTAGAGAACAGTACCCCCAAATAGCTGTCGCTCTTTGTGAGCAAGCTGGAAGGCTAAACTCTCCCAGCCCTTGGACATGGACTTAAGTTCTACCGAGAATGTGAGGGATTCTTTAAAGATAATGGCCGTACCCCCTCCTGGGCGATCACTCCTATCACAGCTCAGTGGCGTAATGAAACTTAAGGGGGCCCCCTGCAGGGTACGTGGAGGGGCCCCCTCCAGACTCAATCTGGAGTTCTCCGGCCGAAGTGCGGTGCTGAGGGGGCCCCTTGGAGATTGGGGGCACCCCAGCACCGCGGGGGCTGGGGGGCCTGTGTTACGCCCCTGTCACAGCTCAATATCTTATATCCTGCAGGTATGGCCTCTGAAATTTCCAGTAGTGTGGATGCCTTAAGCCAGGTTTCAGTAATAAATACTTGATCGGGTTTCGAGTGTGAGATCAAGGCCCAGATCTCAATACAATGTTTTGGCAAGGACCTGGCATTAAAATACAGACAGCTTAAAGTACTCTCTGTGGCGGGCTTTGGCCCATACACAAGAGGCCCCTTCATTGGTCAGTCATCCAATTTACATTTGAGACTGGAGACTAGTCCTTCTGTCATGCATGGGGAGCCTTTCCAACCCAATTCATCTTTATGGATAAAAGGATTGTTCAATTTAAAAAATGTCTCACATGAGTAGGTGATTACCTGTATATCTGTACTGGAACCGACAGGGTACCTGGCCCCTGGTCCCGGTTGGGCGCAGACGGGCTACGCTTTGGTGTACCTTTGGCGCAGCCGCACAGCGTCCTTGCCTTTAAAGCTCTTTCTCATGAGGACTAGACTGCTAAAATGGCAGTCGGCTGAATAGCCTACGTTTTGGTGTGTTTTCAACCACCACTACCACAAACAAAAGCCCACAGTAAAATCACATAAAAACAATGCCCCCAAAATGTTAAGCAATTCCCCGTAAGCGTTGCAATGTGGTTCCTCAGTACAAAGATCTAAAAAGCAATCGAATTAAAAAGTTTTCAGTCACCATCAACAGGGTGATAAAAATAGCAGCAGAACAGCAGCAATTACAACAGTGCAAAAACGAGCAGGATTAGTGCAAGATAAAGTGCATAATGCAGTAAGGTTCTCTAAACTTAAAGAACGAGTGGCAGCGATACCAGCCAGCCGTGCAGCGTCCTCGTCTTTATATACCCCTTTTCATTCATTAGTACTAGGCCGCTAACCTAACAAAATGGCGGTCGGCTGAATAGCATTACGTGCTTGGTGTGGTGTTCAACCACCACTACCACAAACAAAAGCCCACAGTAAAATCACATAAAAACAATGCCCCCAAAATGTAGTGCCACATCATCTCCTACAATCCTTTACTGTTCCCTCGTGCTCTTTCCTCATTCGAAAAACGTTTCCCCTCTTCACTGTCTTCCTGCTAGCCAGATACCTAATTCCCATAACCCACAAGGCACCATCGACCAATCGGGAGAGTTACTAGCATTTTTTAGATTGTTTAGAATGCTTTGAAATAAGCTGGTACGTGATTGATAAACATCATTGCGAGATGCCAGTCTTTGATGGTTGGATTTCACTAAGAGCCGCCATTGTGTAGTCGTTAACTTTGTAAGATGCTGATTTGTGATTGTTAAATATGTTTGAGAAATGCCAGTCTGATTTTTTAAGTATACACCAAAGTCATAGTTGGCAAAGCAATGTCATTGTTAAATATGCACCAATATCATATACTTTGTAAAGCAATGCCCACAACATTACAGCCTACTGCTTAAACAACAATTGTCTAAACTGACAAAACAACATGCTAGACTGTGTTTTCCACTCTCACACTTGCAGGAACAATGCATGTGTATTTATTGCTCTGCGTAAAATGCTATATTTACTCAGGAGCGCTCACATGCCTATACAATCTCGAGGCATTTTTGCTGTTATTTGGTACCACTATCATGCACATCAACACTCAAAGATACCATAGAAATTATTACATTGTACATTTATTTCACCCTCTGACACACAATATAACACCAGACCCCTATAGCTAACAAATCAATGCTCCTCAACAGTACAATATGCCTCTCATGCACACCAACACTCAAAGATATCATAGAAATGATTAAATAGTAAATTTCACGCTCACACACAATACAGCACCAGAGTCATATAGCTGGCCAAGCAACACTCCTCAACAGTACAATATGTCCCTCATTCACACCAACACTCGAAGATACTATAGACATTACTGGATAGTAGGTTTCACTCTCTCACACAAAATACAATACACCAGAGCCATATAGCTAACAAATCAATGCTCCTCAACAGTACAATATGCCCCTCATGCACACCAACACTCAAAGATACCATAGAAATTATAACATAGTAAATTTCACCCTCACACACAATACAGCACCAGAGCTAAATAACTTTCCAAGCAACACTCCTCAACAGTACAACATGTTCCTCATGCACACCAGCACTCAAAGATACTGTAGAAAATATTGCATAATACATTTCACCCTCACATACACAATACAGCCCCCGAGCCATATAGCTGACCAAACAACACTCCTCAACAGTACAACATGCTCCTCAAACACACCAACACTCAAAGATACTATAGACATTGTTAGATAGTAGATTTCACCCTCTTACACACAATACAACACCAGAGCCATATAGCTAACAAATCAATGCTCCTCAACAGTACAGTATGCCCCTTATGCACACCAGCACTCAAAAATACCATAGAAATTATTACATAGCAAATTTCACCCTCACACACAATACAGCACCAAAGCCATATAGCTGATCAGGCAACACTCCTCAACAATACAACATGCTTCTCATGCACACCAACACTCAAAGGTTCTGCAGAAATTATTGCATACTGAATTTCACCCTCACACACACACACACAATACATCACCAGAGCCATGTAGCTGACCAAGCAACACTTCCCAATAGCACAATATGCTCCTCATGCACACCAACACCCAACGATACTACAGACATTATTAGAGAGTAAATTTCACCCTCACACACAACAGCATCATCAGTGCTGTGTAGTTGGCAGAAGGATGCCCTCTAAAACAACAACTCTATACAAACTACTGAGTAATGGACGAACATTCAATCTTCCAAACAAGAGAAATGGCACAGTTCATTGGCTCACTCATTCAGACACAAAACCCACATCAAATCGACTCTGTCCAAACTTAGACTCAGAAACTGCACATAAGAGGTTCTTCCATTAACCCAGTAGGAATAGTCGTTAACCAATACACTGAAAAGTCCCACAGTTAAACAGAGCTGAGAAAAAGGCCAGACTACCTTGAATCTGGTCAACGAGAAAGCCCAGAACCACAGGGAAAGGCACCCTGGACAACCAACAGCATTGTTAGGCCGAAACATATCGCCGAACCGTGCTTTACAGTTACTGAAAACATAACAATATTGTTCTATCAAAAGCATTTTGTCCCTTTTGCAGCTGGGTGGTCAGTTATAGGGCAGGCCTACAAAAATGTCTCTGTAATGTAGTTTTACCTTTATGATGGCTCTGGCCTTGGTAGTGCTTATTGTATAGGACATTTTACAGTATTCATAAGAGTTGTGTGCCACTGCAGGAAAGGAGGGGAGGTGCAGCTGTGAGCCACTTCAGTACCCCAGAGGCTCAGAGACAAGCATGGGGGAAGTGGGCAAATGCAGAAGGCCTCCACAACTCAAGGGGCACCCTGGGAAAGTGAACTTTTATTCAATTTCTCTCTCTTAACCTCTCTCCCTCTTCAGAGACGTTTTAAGGCATGGGCAAAGTGGGCTCTGGCCCAGGGCCCCAGCCTTTCATGGGGGCCCCCTGATACAGCCAGCTCTGTTCTGCAGAGAGTCTTACCATGATGACTTTGAATAATTCTTAAAGAGATTGTTTTAAATATCTTTTCCTATAATGTATTGTTAATGTGAGTGATGTGCGAGAGTCTATTACAGACATTTTGCAGAGAAATGTAGTGTTTATGTTTCATGCAACACCAAAAAAAAAAGTTTCTTATAGATCAAAACAGGACCTCAGATATGAGAAATGTGAGGGTGTCATAGCGATTATTTGTAGCAATATTAGTGAGTTGCCGTTGTATTACAATATTGAAAACAAATGTCACTAGCCATAAATATTAGAAGTAACCACATTTAAAATTTGGATAACTGCACATGTGCACTATCAGTGACCTGGCCAAAGAGGGCATGAAAGAGCTGAAAATGGATTATAAATTCAAAGCTGTTCCAAAGAGGGGCCCCCAAACTACGTTTGGCCCAGGGCCCCCAAAATCCTTAAGATGTCCCTGTCCCTCTTCTCTGTCTGCCTCTGTCTCTGTCTCCCAAGAGCCATCTGAAGGACGTCTGAGTCCCATGCAAGACATATTTCAACTGGTTTTGTGTGACACTTTTACTGAAAGCTTAGCACATGATTATGTATTGTTTTGCATTATGTGGGCTTGAATTAGCAGGCAATGGGTAAAACAATTCAAAGTTGTTCCAAACAGGGACTCCTAAAATATGTCTTTCCCGTGGCCACCATAAACCTTAGGATGGCACAGCAAGAGCTCTCCTTTGGCAGAAATAATCCTAGTGATGTGGTATGTGACCTGACCTTCAAAGTGCCAGCAGCTCCCACAATGGTTAGTTGGGGTGCTTCTACTCTGATGGCCACTGAAAAAAGTCTAGGTGTTTGAGTCTTTCAGGAGGGTAGATCGAAGGGGATTTCCTCCCTATGGTCTCCCTGTAGACGACGTTGCATGTGTAAATCTGAGTCCATTTGCATGTGAATGGGTTTGCCCTTAGGATGGAAGAGCAATAGTGGGGCCACCCAAAATTCACTTGTGGTCTTTGAGACTCTACTTTGTCAGCAATATTCCCGCTATGTAGTTTTTGAGGATCAACTCTGCTGCATCCATCCAGGCTACCACGATTGGCCAGTGATACTGCCACAGCTCCTGGACATTTCTGGCAAATTTTGCAGCAGTTGAAGGCTAGCAGGTAAAAGTGAAGAAATGTCCAGCAGCAGCAGCAATGTCACGATTAATTGTCCAACAACTTTCTGGCACAACCTCTAAATTAGGCCTGGGAAAAATGATGCCAACAAAATGTGCGAAATTACACATTACAGATTTTCACAATTTGTTTTTTACTTTAGTGTGCATCTGGTGTTAAAAACTTTCACGACATACTAGCGGGAGAATGTCTTGCACAGTGACATTTTCTACTCAAACTAGTCCCTTGCATGTTTTTACAAGGCTTTTTTAGTCAAAAAAGTGAAACGAAATACCAGCAAATACAATTTTGCTACGAAAGCGTAATGTGAAATTCTCATGGAATTCCAAGAAAATGACTCAATACGGCTCAGCTCTACACCTAAATTTGTATGGAATCACTGCTGGCGATTTTCTAGCCACTGATGGCATGACTGCCATGTTTACAGAAAGGTTCTTGACCTGGGTCAGTGTTTTAAAAGCGGCCTGAAGATAGTATGTGCCCTTCACGCTGTTGTCTCACATTATTCTTTATGCCTTTAATTATTGCATAGAATGCGAGCCTGGAGAGCAAATAAATGAAAGAGGGAGGAAATACGAGGCAGTGTGAGGGATAAGTTAATGAAGTCCTGCCCATAAATCAAAGAAGGACTTTCTGACTGTGCCGATGAGAGTGAATGAATGAATGACCATCTCAATGAGTGAATTAATGAATCAATAAAGTGCCAACAAAGACCAATGCTTTGTGTATTGCACACAACAATTGAAAATGGAGTAGTCGAGTGGCTGCAATCATCTGAAAAGAAGTAAACGCCAGTCTAATGACGGCAAATGACAGAAGAGCAGAAATAGGAGTGAAAGGTGACAAACACCATAGGACACGGTGTATTTGAAAGACTGCGAGAACACAGCCAGACCCACATGGGACGCTGGATCATAGGCAGCTATGAATGTGGAATAGTCTTTCATATGTCCGGCTACTCCCTATGAGGCCAGTGGGACTGGGACCAAATCAGTCACAAGACAGGATAGAGCTAGGGCAGAGCCAGCCACACAGTAAAACAACACAGCCCCCACAGTCCGGCATCACTACAAGCTTAGAAATCAACAATCACCCCAGAGAAATGGATCTGAACTATGGGGTGAATAAAAACAAGCAATACTGCCGCTTTACTCTTCTACAGTGTACAGTATAAAAAGAGAGAACACCTTCAGGAGGTAGTGAATGAACAGCCCCCCGGACCTCTGTCACCTGTGTATCCCTCAGCAGACAAAGGAAAGGGGACAGAATAGGGCCGTCTCTTCCAGTCGCGGACTCCTAGGTTCTCCCTTGATCATGTGGAGAAGTGTGGCTCAATGGTTAGAGCGGCAGACCCTGATGCAGAGATCTGGCCCGGGACCAGGGTTCAATTCCTGCCTCGGCGGGTCTTGGGCTCAATTTCCTCGGACCTGATAATTATCGCCTCGGTGCCTATTCTAATCATGGGTCCCACTCTGCAACTCTGGGCAATAGCTTGCTTAATCTCCACAACGGCCCCAACAGCGCTGGGATGCCTGGCTTCACCCTGGGGGTGCCCAGGAGTGGACATTTCACAGGGAGAAGCCAGGAAGGGTTCCACAGCGGTATGCGTACAGCGCCTGGACACCCCTTTGGGGGTATGGGTGCGCTTTACAAGTACAAATTTCATTTCATCATGGCGATGTTTAGCCCGTCCTGGGGGTTCAACCGGCAGCACTGAGCATGCTGGGGCTTGCAGTTCACAAACGCTAGCTGACAAAACATAGGAATGGCTGCACCCTCATGATATGGGGCCAGGTGACAGCTATGCCAGGCCATTGACAGCACTTATCAGGGACCCGACAATATTCATTTCTTCATAGGTCTTGGTGCCGCCGCTTTGGAGCTTCAGACTCAGCTCAGGGGTCCTGATTATAATGGTTTCGCAAATCGAACTCACCTAACATGTGATCATACAAACACTCAACAGTAAGCATGAGAAATGTTCTACGCCTTGAAGAAGATTCCCTAACTTCCATGTTCTCAGAGAGAAACATGTGTCAGCTCTGTCTCTTTTCTGTTTCCTTCCCATAAAGAGAACACAATAATAACAAATATTTTTTGATACATAACCAAAGAATGCCCCCTAGATATTATTTCACCATCGACACCGCTGACAACTCATATGAACAAAAATTAGGAAACATTAAACATAGCCATGATCTATTCTCTGACCCAGTCCCCCTCCCCCTTTGATGCTGAATTGTGTATCTTTTTGTGAGTAGGAAGGCCACCACCACCGCCAAAAAATGTCTTTTTCAATGCTACTTGTAAATAAAATCTTTAAAAAGGTTCCACACCACGGGTTGCTCTACAGCCGTATCACAGTCACTGTGCTAGTTCATTAAATCGTTTTATTGGGAACTTCAGTCCAAATGTTTTTTCTGAAGTCACTCTGATGTCCAAAGCTTTTCAGGGATGAACATTTTCCTGGACACCAGAAAAGATACATTTGCAGTTAAAATGATTTTAGGTAGGAGCATCAAACCATTATTATCATGAAAGCAAAATTTGTTGTTAAAGATGCTGAGCAGGAAGGACGTTATAGAGGTCATACTGATCCACCAGAGCCTCGGAGTAGCAAGTAGAGACTGCCAGGATCCTTCCCGCCCTGTCACAGGCGTGTCCAACCAATCAGGAGCCAAACTACCCAACCAAATTCTCACCGATCCCACCAGGATTCCACCACCTGTCCAGGAGGCCACCTTAGTCTACAATGTGGTGCATGGTCCAACAGGGCCCTGCCCACGCAACTACCAGGAGCTAACCAACACACCAGAAACCTTCCCTCCCCAGCATACATCTATTCAGCTCAACGTGAATCTACCCAACTCACCATGCGGTCACTTAACTCATCCAAAGTAGACCCAATTTGACAGGACCCCAAACATGCCCCCATCAGTCATGATTCTGCCCAACATGATATACACCCATCTAGCCTGCCAGTTGTTCACTTAACTGAATTTTAACTAATGTACTTTCCCAGGAGCCTGCTCAACCCACCAGGAGCCGACCAAGCTGATCAAGGCTCACCAAATCTTCCAGTAACACGGACTAGGAGGAGTTGGGCCAAGCCCACCAGGAGCCAATACAAAAAGCACCCCCAGTTTGATACAAGCCTTCTCAGTTAAGTGGCAACATGACTAGGGATGGGCAAAGAATTCCCCTCTGCCGGCGGATTTTGTGGAGTTTTGCCAACTTCACGCTTCTAGCGGGGTGCGGAGTTCCACAAAACTCTGCAAAGCGATGCAGAGTTTTTTCTCTTGCGCGACTCGCCAAGTGTAAGTTGGAGTGCGCTCGCGAGACAAAAATTGCGCTGGACCTTCTCTCGGCGAGATTTCTCAATGCGGGCAGTAACAGCAGGTCGCGACCGCTCGCGCTGAGAAATCTGCCGCTCGCGTGGAGGAAGCTGCGGCGTGATGCGGAGTGCCATTCGCGCTGATTTTACAGTGTGGGACAAACTCCCAGCACTTAAAATCAGTGCGAGCAGTGCGACCCAACATACTCTGCCACTGTCCGAACTCCACGGAGAACGGCGTCATTTTTCTGTCACTTCGCGGATTTCCGCAGAGTAAAACTCAGCGAACTCCGCCCAGGCCTAAACTTGACCAATCCATTGAGCGTCCATCAACCACACAGAGAGCTCACCCACACTGCCAGGAGTCTTTCACCCAGTCCAACCACATCCAAGCCGCTAAGCCAACAAGAAGACATCTTAACATGAAAGAAAGACGTCCTTTGTGCCAGGGGCCTGCTAAGTCTAGCAGTAGCTCTTCCACGACTATAATTTCCAGAGCTTGCAGATAGTTGTTAGTCTGCTGTGCTTACAGAATCATGGCAGATGGGGGAGCTAGTTGGGTCTCCCATCTAGATGGGTCTACTTTGAATAGGTTGGGTGACCACCTGATTGTTGGGAACATCTTATCATTGTTAATAGCATGTGCAGTCAGGAATGAAGCTTGCTTGCCTTCAATACTTCTGACTCCAGAGTACAGCAGAAGACGCCTGATGAGGGTTATCTGATTTGCTGTTTTGGCCCTGAATACCATAAATGTAAAACTGTTTCAGCTCTTTATAGCACCCCCCACAACATAGTATAAAAACTCATGCTTAATATTATAACAAACCAAACTGAATTGTCTTTTAGCACTTAAATAATAGATATTATCTAATTCATTCAGACTCAGTTCATCAATCCTTGGCACTTAGACCAGTCCTTAAATACCCCTTATTTTACAATGTCTTCCTTTACCCACCACTACCTCTCGGCCCAGGATTGAAGTCCTTCCGTGCCTCTCCCATGGCATAGCTCTCCCTCATCTCCTCCTGTGCTGAAGTGATCTTGTTAATGTTAATGTTAATGTTAATAATGATTTGTAAAGCGCACGTACCCCGGGTGGTTTCATGGCGCTAAGACAGCTTTAGTTATAGGCTTGTGCAAATAGCCACGTTTTAAGGGACTTCCTGAATTGCAAGAGGTCAGTGCAGGATCGGGTCTCCAGCGGGAAGGAGTTCCACAGTCTAGGGGCAAGTGTGCGTATTCTCTGGCACCATTGCTGCCTCTTTTTCCCTGAACTCACCTTAGTTTATCATACCCCTTTAAACATATTTCTGAGACATCGGAGTACACAAACATCCCAAACTACAGGCTTTGTTAACATTTGTTTGAGGTCACGTCTGCAATGAATCCTGGCATCGTTGTCGTGTTCAAAGATGCCTGGAAACATAGCTGCTCGTCTCTTAACCCCACAAATAGCACCCAATCGGTAATTCATTGCACCAGAAACAAAAGCTCTCAAGAGAGTAGCCAGAAAAGTGACTACCCTCCACTTTGAACCATCTCCCGAGTGGCACTGAACAATACAGTGAGGCAAGCGAGCCTGGCAATGAAGCTACAGCGTCTACAGACAGCTGGGAAGAGGCACACATGTGCAAAACAACGCTTTTCACCCCCACGATACCGGGAGTGCGATCCCCTAAACTAGCTATCCTTCGATCAGTTCTCAGCTTTCTTGGCATAGACTTACTTCGTCCAAATATCATTGTTTTCTGCTGTCTTTGATTTTTGTTTCTATTTTTCGTTTCTTCTTTCACTTCTCTTTTTTGACACCTTTCTTTCTCTCTTTACTTCTTTCTATACTTCCGTCCTTTCCATCGCCCTTTCCTTCTTTTATATCTAATTTCTTTCCTTTCCCTCTGTTGCCACTTTTTCTTCCATCTTCCATTCCTTCTTTATATTCTTCTGTTTCATTCCTTCCTTTATTCCTTCTCTCCATCTTTTATCCACTCTTCTTTCATCATTATTTCCTAGCCTCCATCTTTTTCTTTCTTTCTTTTTCTTTCCTTTTTTCCACCATTTCTTCTATCCATTCGTTTTTCTGTCTTTTGTTTATCCTTCTTTCATCCCTTCTTTGCGGCACCCTTCTTTTCTTTTCTATCTTACTTTCTTTCCATCATTCTCTCTTTATCCATCCATCATTCATCTGTCTATCTGTCCCTCTGTTCATCCTTCTTTCCATCCTTCTATAATAATAATAATAATACGGACACTTGTAAAGCGCGACAGCTACCTCAAACAGAGGTGTCCCGGCGCTAATGAGGCCAGTAGTGCAGCAGAAGATGGACAAAAAAAAACAGGTCTCTGGGCCCTAGTCCGCCACAAAGAGCCAGGTTTTAACATTTTCCTGAAAAGGGTCTCAGTTTCTATGGTGCGGAAGTTACTGGGCAGAGAATTCCACAGTTTTGCTGCTCCAAGCGAAAAAGATCTGCCCCCCATGCGCGACTTCTTGAAACGGGGAATACACAGTAAAAATTGTGAATTGGACCTCAAGGATCTAGACTGCTTATATCCACGTAATCTTTGTTTTAGATAGTTAGGGCATTTTCCATGCCTGGCTTGGAAAGCCAGTGTCAGGGCCTTAAATTCAATTCTCTTGGCTACTGGGAGCCAGTGAAGTGCTTTTAGATGCGGAGAGACATGTTCACGAAAAGGTACTCGTCTGATCAGCCTCGCAGCCGCATTCTGCACCATCTGTAGGCGCTTGATCAAATACTTTGGTTGGTCTATCTACATTTTTTTCTTTCTTCTCTCCATCCACCCATCTCTCCATTCATCTATACCTCTCTCCATCATCGTTCAAGCTCCCTCTCCAGCAATCCATCTCCCCATAGATCCATCCGTCCTTACTCTCTCCCGTGTTTACCTCCATCCAGCCATCCTTCTCTCTACTCTTCTCTTCCATCTAGCCTTCTCAGTGGTTCTCTCCATCATCCATTCTTCTCTCCATCCTTTCCTTCCATGTCTCATGTGCTCTCTTGTTCCATTTGTTCCTACACCTCACAGTTCCAACCTACAACTCCATCTTCAATCCTATTTATGAACTTCCACTTGGAGAGCAGCGTCTCCAGTCAACTTAAAGGAGCCATAAACTGCAACCTCATTTTATGTCAAGCAGAGATGCTCCGCAGCAACCCCACCCAAGCTGCTAAAGTGGGGGTTCATGATGCCCCTTTCGGAGTTAACACTGTCATAATCTAAACAGTCATTGCAACGCCAGCTAAAATAACCATAACCAAGAGTCAACATGGATTATAAGAGAAAATGATATGCAATAGAGGGATTCTGGTTTTGGTAAGACTTTAAGCACCCAATGAGGGATCGCTGCTCAGTAATTCTAAGCTCGCAATAGTTCTCTCATCCTATCGAGCCAAAGAATTGGTACCAGAAAGAGCAGGGTTAAAAAAAAGAAAGCAAGTAATCATCTTCATTTACCACAATAGCAAGGATGCAGATAGAACATTGAAAAGCATGCTATAGGGAAACAATGACTATAAAACACTTGCATTTCTCCCAAATAAAAGAGCTGTGTAAACACCACCAGCATGTCTATAGCAAGCATTGGCAAAGCCAGTAGAGCTGGCCTTGACAAAGAGTTTATGATCTTGTTCATCTTTTTTTATAAAGGTAGTAAAGTGAATAGCACTCGTTACTTAGCATGCGTTTAGTACGCATGCCATTACAACGCGGTCGTTAGAACGACCGCGTTGTTAGTTTGCATACCTTTACTACGCAATTCGGAACAACGAATTGCAGTAGGGGGCGCTGGATGTTGGAATAGTATAATTTACTATTCCAACTCCAGTCTTTGCGGACACTAGGGAAGGTGTTGGATTTTAAATCCAACACCTTCTCCCCCCTAACGCAAGTCGCTGTTCCGACTTGCGTAGTAATGGTATTCAAACTAACAACACGGTCGTTGTAATCGCATGCGAAGTATCGCATGCGAAGTAAACGCTGTTTACCAGTAAAATATTTGAGGGTTTTGCTTTTCCTCAAACATTTGCTGTTTATTTTGACAATATGCAGAGTAGTGGGACGGGGCAACCTCTATGTAATAAACCTCAGGGTTTTTGATATTCTATGTTGGTACTTTGTAATTTTTACCTTCTGGCTCGCTTTACTAAAACAATTATAGCCAATGCCTGAACAGATATTCATTTCCAGGTGTTATAATTGCTGCATGCACCTCTCACTGCTGCTGTTCCTTTGTTCCTGTTGCTCAGGAGATTTTTCTTCTTTGTACTTTAAATTAGTATTGTTTGTAAAGGCATTTGCTCAGTATGCGGATAATTGAAATAAAAAGGGTGATATTGGGTAAGCATGCAATTGGACAAAATAGTGTGTAAAGAGCCTTTACATAAATGCCGTGTAAAGAACCTTTACATATACATGTTGGCGTTCGGAAGGTGCGCTGAGCACTGCGCTAATGTGGAGCTGTAGACATCCTATCCCAGGAAACACATCTAAAATGTGAATCGCTTTGCTCACCTTGTTTTCACTGCATGCGTTGACATTTTAGCTCACTCTTTTATCGCAGGGTGTACATGACTGAAAGTGGTACCGTTTTCAGCTTCATTACCATCAGTATATGCTTCTGTTTAATGGTAACATCATATTTGCATAGCTTTCCTCACTCTGTTGGCCTTCAACATACAAACTTCCTTTGGCTTACACATAAGACTCTTGTGTTTTTCTGTGGAAATCTTATGTACTTACACGGTTTTTTCACCACCACTCCAAATAAAGTTAATTATTGTGCAGTACGCGTCATAAAGCATTTCTCCTGTTTCTAAGCACTATGAAAAACAGTTGTTACTATTACGCACTTTAATCTCTATATTATCATTGATGGGGAGCTTGAAAAATGTATTTCAGCTTCTCCAACATAACTATAATGCTACACTTAAGGCGTACGTCATCATATTTAATTGATTTATCTTATTGTATTCAAAGTGCACATTTATACATTAGACCTTAAAATAGGCTTAATGAGGCAATTTGAGTTGGCTACCCTATAGCTTTGCTGTTTCTCCTCTTCCAATCATTTCTTATATTTACCATCCATATTTCATCAGCAGAAATTCAGCTAGCGCCTCTAGCGCCTAGCTTTTTATTTATTATCCATGCTCTGGTATAGGGCGGTTCATACAACTGTTGCCATTCCTTTCTGTGACCACTTTTGCCTCAGAAGTGCTCTATATTAATACAGTTATTCATCGCACTGGCAAAGAATACATGATGCTTCAGAAAGTCCTTCTCCCGATTACTAACACCATGGTTTGGTTGTTTGTAAATGCTGGATACATCAAAACTAAACACTTTCACATCATAACCTCAAAACAAATGACAGTCTCCTATGGCTTGGAAGCCCTTTTCTTTTTCAATTCAAAAGCAGAATATTATGCAGGGCCACTGGAATTATGCGTCAAGAGAGGGCCAAATTATTTGGCAGGGTTGAATAAGTTATGCAGCAAGAATAGGCGAATTATGCAGCATAATGTGGTACAATTTTTTAATAGTACTACTTCATTATTTCATCATTTTTAAAATTGGTAACACTATATGGGCATTGGTTGCACCTCATTAGTACCAGTTTAACACCCAAATATAGCAATGAGCAACTGAAAGGTGACTAGTCCAGCTTTGCAAAGGGCCTTCCACTGCGCGGCAACGTGTCGCTGCATTTTTAGCAACTTTTGAATCAAATGAGCTACAAACAATTTGTTTTTCATTAAAATCTGCAGATGATGAGGTAGATGGTGGATTATATGGCAAAAAAGGGCACATCTATAATTATGCCAAAATCGCCGTAGCCGCACAATCGCATAATTCCAGTCACCCTGATATTATGTAGCCATTAAATAGAAAAATATACTGATACTAACGGAATCCAAAAAAATACATCTCATCATACCGCTATCATACGCATACACCATGCTATAAAAGAGACCCTACAATGTCAGTACACACAGTGAAAAGAGGTGAGCAAAGGACTTCAAATCTGAGGCACGGTTTGCTGGTAAAAGGACATCTGCAGCTCATTCTAGCATAGTGATCAGCGCTAACCCAGGGCGGGTAACTCCGCTCCGCCAGCGGAGTTTGCGGATTTTTGTCTACTCCGTGCTCCGTTGCGAACGCGGAGTTTAGGCAAAACTCCCCTCTGTGACGGAGCGGAGTTAGCCAGCCCCTCCACTCTCCCAAATTACTTACCTGCGTGGCTGCCTCCTCCTCTGCGTGGCTGCCTCCTCCTCTGCCTGGCTGATCTCCTTCCTGCTCCTCGCCGTCCTTCTTCTATGAAAAAACCCTTTTTCTTCCCCAAGACGTACAACGTAGGAGTTTTTTTATAGAAGAAGGACGGCGAGGAGCAGGAAGGAGAGCGACCAGGCAGAGGAGTAGGCAGCCATGCAGGTAAGTGCCTTATTTTTTAATTAATTTGGGAGGGGGGAGGGAGCGGAGCAGAGTTCCAAGGTGTTTTTTTCAAACTCCGTGGAACTCCGCATAGAGGCACTACGCCAGCTCCGCCCGCCCTTAATCAACGCACCTTTCAAACACTAACATGTATTTGTAACAGTAAAATTTGTTCTTTGCAGCACTTCAAAAGATACCAAGTAATGTCTAATGAGCTATGTGAAAATGTATTCATAAAATTAGTAAAAAAAGAAATAGGTGGTAAAAGGAGAAACATCCCCTAAGCAGCAGAAATGGAGGAATAGCAGGTGTTAGCGGTGCTTGCAATGATTTTAACACCTGGAAACTGATATCCGTTTGGGCGTTTGCTATAAATGTTTCAGTAAAGGTAATTGGAGGATAAAAAATACAAAGTAGCAAAATCGAGTACCAAAAATCCTAAAATTTATTTCACGGAGGTCGCCTCGTCACACAACTACAAATAAAAAAATAAGAGCAACTGAAGAATAGTGCATTATAAATATGCAATCAGCTGCCAGGAAACTAACAACAAATGCGTCTAAAGAGCAATATGCATGCCCACTTGGTAACACTGTATGAAGGGATATAATTAAATAACGCTGCATGTCAGTAATGCTTTCAATCAACTAAATGCTTAATAAGCCACACAAACTATTAATAGATGAGAGGCACAAGGAAACATTTGCGGTGTACTGTGTTTAAATCCACCAGCAGAAATATAGAGTCATAATGTGCAAAGATGACAAGAAGGGAATTAAATTGTATGTGTACCTTAAAATGAAGACTACTCAGATGCAGGAGAGGCAGTGCAAACAAATTAAAGCATACTGCTTTGTCACTGGGCCACAGAGTGTACATGCAAATCCAGAAATGTTCATGTATTCACAGGAAAACAGGAAGGACATGGGAAAGAATCGTTCATGCTGTTGGAGCACAAACAAATTTAAAGTAGGCCTGGGTGAAATTTACATAATTCACGTAATTAAATTCCCCAAATTAGAGGGGAGTTTGGCTGCAATTTCGCGCAGCGGCGTGCCGTGGTCCCCCCTCCCCTCCTCGGTGAGCCTAGGCCTCTCGCAGACACATGATCCAAAATGGCGGCCCACATAATTCACCCTGAAGCCTAAGGGCCTGACTGCTCCCTCCCAGGGTGGTGGCCTGGCGCGCTCCGTGAGGCCCGTAGCAGATCGTGGCAGCAGCGAGGGCCCCTGAAACAGCTCAGGCACAACAACGGAACGCTTGGCCCCAGACTTACCTTCCATCCCGATGGGCACTGCTCCTCTTGGGGCGGAGTCAGGCGCGTCTGGGAGCCGGTGCGTGTTGGCCTTCATCTGAGCCCCGGCTGCCTATCGGAGTGCAAAGACTGACCTCGGAGGAGAGCGGGCCCCGGGGCGTGCCTGCCTCGGGCCAGCAAAGGACTTAAACCCCCTCCTTCCACCCCTATCCACCGAGCCTCCTTGCTGCTCCGGGGAGTCTGGTGACTGGCAGGGGCCCCACTCCTTGGATCACGTGGGCCCCTCTACAGAGATATTCACCCAGGGGCTGAGGGTCGAGGGAGATCTGGGAGGGGAGAACAGTGAGTACACTCCACAGAGGAGAGAGAAACCAACCCACTGTCCTAATACACAACACGCCAGACGGCACCTGAGCATCTGCAGGTAGGGAGATCGGCTGCAAATTCACGCGGTGGCAGGTCCCTGCCCCCCTCCCTTCCCCGCTGGATCCTCGGGGATCCGCGTAGGGGCCTCCTCACTGTGCTGCAGGGTACACTCTCTGCTCCACCCGGCTGCTTCAAGAAGGAAAAACCCCACCAAGCCTCTGAAGCCTAGAAGAGACCGAATACATCCTTCGGCGCCGCACTGACAGTGGCCCCCAATCCCCCTCATCCCTTATCCTGCAGACAACAACTGCCAAACAAGCGGATTTGAGGTGGTCGCCCGTCTTGGCCCTGCTCTCCTGCCAACCAGACCAACCCTGAACACGACGCATTGGGGAGTTGAACAAACTCTGGGCGACTGTGGCCATGCCCCAAGGTTTTGTCCGCCCTCGCCCTTAATATGGCGCTGACGCAGCGGTGATGAAACCCTCCTCTACCTGAGGTTGCGACCTACCTTAGACAACCAAATGACCTGGCTGGAAAGGCGCCGAGACGTTCCCCCGCCGCCCTGGGAGATTTGCAGGGATCCACATAAATCTGCGTGACGCCTGGACAACACCGACCACAGTAGTCGCAGTAAAGCCGCCCAGCACCCTACAATGCCGCCGTTACCCACTTAATACCCCTGGATTCCGTCAAACATGGGAAAGGACCGTGGTCCAAAACCGCCTGCGACGCAGACCAAAATCGATCAATACACTGTCAATGATGCCGGGGCCTTGCCCGGGGCGGTGGGGGGATCCTCTCCGACGGGATGCGATCTTAACACAATCCTACAAGCCATCACCGCCTCACAGGCCTCAGTTGAAAACAAGATTGGGGAGGTCTAGGTCGATATGGCCCTGCTTCGGCAAGATCTCCGCTACGCATCAGCCCGCATTACTGAAACTGAGTCCAGTATCTCCTCTGTTGAAGATGACGTCCTGGGCTTGAAGGAACAAATTACTCGCCTGCAAACTCAAGAGCTGCACAGAAGGGCCGAAGATGCAGAGAACAGATCTCAACGCAACAATCTGCGCCTGGAAGGATTTCCAGAGGGCTCAGAACAGGGACCGATGGAATCCTTTATTGAACACTGGATCACCTCATGGATGTCTAAAGACACACTATCCACTTGGTTCGCGGTGCAACGGGCACACCACTCCCTGGCACCAAAACTCCCCCCCCCCAGGCGCCCCACATCAACCCATTATTGCTAGGATCCTCAATTTCAGGGACAGAGACTTGATCCTACGGCAGGCCCGTGTCCGGAAAACTCTAACCTACCAAAACCACACTATTATGATATTCCCGGACTAAACAAGGGAAGTCCAGACCCAAAGACGATCATACACGGAAGTCAAGCAAAAATTACGCACCCTCAACCTACTATATAGACTCCTTTTTCCAGCTCGGCTACGTGTGGTTTTCCAAGACAAAACATATTTCTTTGACACCCCAGAAGCAGCCTGGACATGGTTGACTGAAGAGCGCCCTCTTCGAATAAAAACTACACCCCCAGCCCCAAAGGCCCAGACCGCCTCCTCCTCCAACCCTACTCCAAGAAGGAGACAAACACATTCTCGCAAAGGTCGTAAACCAAACAGAGCCAGATTGGGCTCACCGGCAGCTGGGTTCCCAGCCCCCCAGCGCTGAGAACTATCTACTGGAACCTGTCCTCCCCAGCAGTCTGGCTCCCGAGACCGCTCATCTACATGAAGCAACTCTCCCAAGACTCTGGGCATCGACTCCGCGGACTCGGATCTATCCCGCAGCCCGGCACTTCTCTACTGAAGAACCCTGAGGGGTTTCATGGGGGGCGCCCTATGGATGGGGCCACTTTCCCTGTGTAAAGATACGAGACACTGCACCAATCAGATACTTTTGCCGATGTATGATCTTATTATGTAACGAGAGGCGTCCTCCACGATACCTTGACTCTAAGCGTTATAGTTTAGACTTTCTTCTTCTATAGTTATAGGGCGACAGATGCTTCTGTTCTCGAAGTATAGGGTGGGGGAGGGGGGAAAATGGGGAGGTGAGCCGGGACCGTTGTCCCGGATTCACATTTAGTTCAACAGTCCAAAGTCCACAGCATGTCAGCCTTGCTCCAACACGGCATTACATTCCAATCGCATACCAACAGGCGACGCCTCCAACCAACACTACCCATCACTCAAACACCTCTACCACATGGCGGATTCCCGTAATTCAGTGGGTCTCTCACATGGACCATGACACAAGCGACTCATAGGGGAAACGCTCTCCGGATAATGTCATGGAATGTCAACGGCTTGTTAGACAGAATTAAGCGAACTGCAGTTCTGCGGCACGCCCAAAGACACACCCCAACATACTCCTGCTCCAGGAAACCCACCTCATGTGTAATCTCTGTCCCTTCCTTGCAAGATACGGATTCGATAGGTTCTGGCATGCAGGCTTCACAAGGGGTTCACGCAGGGTGGCGATCCTCTTCGTACCTACTCAAATCACCAGAGATCCACACGGTCGCTTTGTCGCCCTCTCCGGAACTATGGGTGGCAACACCTTCAATGTCCTCTCCATCTACATTCCCGGTGCCACACACACACAGACCCTACGCCGCATTGGGGAGGTGCTTAGCTCCTTTCCACCCGGAACAACGGTGGTAGGAGGAGATTTCAATTCCGTCATGCAACACAGACTCGATACCACAGGGACCCCCTCTACCTCACGCATCTTGCACACCAAGCAATTGGCAAACTGGACTGAAGCCATGGGTATCTGTGACGTATGGAGCTCTTGGAACCCACGAGAGACCCAATACACCCATACCTCAGAAGCACACCACACTCAAGCCTGCATTGACATGATGTTTATGCCGGCCCCCGAATGTCGCAGAGTCAGAGAAATATGTATTCTTCCCCGAGGCATCTCGGACTACTCACCCTTGCTTCTAACCTTGGGTGACCCACTTGATATTCTTTGCCCAGTGTGGAGGATGAATGCGTGGTTTCTCCAAGATGGGAAATTCAAGGAAGCAATCGGAGCCGAACTCAAGTAATACTTTCTCACTAATCAAGACTCCGTCTCCTCTCCAGGTACCTTGTGGGAGGCAGGCAAGGCCACCATCCGTGGATTCGCCAAAGGCCACATTAAAGCCCAGCGAGCCGCTCAGGATAGCAGGCTCACCCTCCTTGAGGCCAAAGCAGCCCGACACGAAAGGAGTTCTTCTGATGCAACAAATGAGTCCCAGTTGCGCCAACTAACATTGGTGAGAGATGAAATTAAACAGATCTCACTAGACTCAGCAAAGCTTCTATGGAGGTCCTCTATCACATGCGTATATGGGTGGGGTGATAAAAATGGGAGAATATTGCATAGATTAGTGTCATACCCCTTGGCGAACGGAATAATTCCAGAAATCCGAGATTCAGAAGGAATTACCCACCGTTCTCCCAAAGCGATGGCCCAATCCTTCGCTGAATACTACGCTGATCCTTACACGGCCCAGAAACCTGCACTCTCGCTATTCGATCTGATCACCCTGGAAAACCTCCACCTTCCTAAACTCAATGCAGTCGAATCGGCTGGAATGGAAGGCCCCGTCACACCCGAAGAAATACGAGGCGTTCTCTCACAGATTGCCGCCGGGAAGACTCCTGGCCCGGATGGCTACCCACAGGAGTACTATTCCGCCTATCGTGACATACTTGTCCCACATCTAACGGCCCTCTTTGCAGAGGCCGTAGATAAAGGATCCTTCCCTTTAGAGACCGACGTGGCCACGATAGTTATTCCCAAAACACAGCCACCCTCACCAGCCCGCACCGAATAGCACCCCATATCCCTAATCAATACAGAGTTCAAAATTTTCGCCACAGTCCTGGCCCAACTTCTCAAGCCTTACCTTAACAAATTGGTCCATCCCGATCAATGCAGCTTCATGCCGGCACGAAATACCAGACATTGCCTAAGACGCCTTCACCTGGCTTTGGCCAACCGGCAGGCCCTAACTCCTTATTTGGCACCTCTCCTAGTCGACTTAGAGAAAACTTTTGACTCGTACGATTGGGGATACCTGGATGATGTCCTGGCCGCTATGGGCATGGGCCCTGACTTTCGCCACTTGGTTAGTATCCTATACTCCAAACAAACCGCAAGGGTGCTGGTCAACGGAGCACTTTCGGTCATGTTCCCAATCAGGAGGGGGGCGAGGCAGGGATGTCCCCTCTCGCCCCTCCTCTATGGCGATGGAACCCCTAGCCAACCTCATTCGTTCTGACGACCGGGTCCAGGGCTAGAAGTGGGCAGGCTCCCACGAGGACAAAATCGCCTTATATGCAGACGATGTCCTACTCTTTCTCGCAGAGCCGGCTCAATCCGGCCCCAGATGCCTACAAATACTCCAGGCCTTCGAACAAACCTCTGGCTTACGCTTGAATCCCACAAAATCAACCCTGGTACCCCTGCATTTATCTAGAGAGTGTTTTGACTGGCAATCTTCCATCCCCCTCAGACGGCAATCGTTTAAGTACTTGGGAATCTGGGTGGCCTTACTCCCTGAGCTGGCCTGGGCACATAATTTCACCCCATTAGTCACAAAAGCCAAAAAAGACCTCCAGAAGTGGCAATCCCTGCCGCTTAACCCACTAGGTAGAGTAGCACTTTTTAAAATGATGATTCTCCCCCGTTTTCTCTACGTCATTCAGAATACCCCATTCCATATTCCTCTGACTTGGTTCAAGGGAGTGGACAGTACGATCGTGAGGTTCCTCTGGAACGGCTTACGGCTGCGAATGGCCCTCTCTCGCTGCCAAATTCCACCCTTCGATGGAGGCATGGGGATGACAAATTTGTACTTATATTACCTAGCAACCCGCCTCCTAACACTGCATGATTGGTTCAATGGGGGCTAATCTGACCCTGCCTACAGGACCGAACTGAGGGATCTGGGACTTCCCCAAGTCCAAACTATGATGTATGGGGGACCCATCCCCAGGAGCTTACCCACAGTAACCCGCGCAATTCTGCTGGCTTGGCATGCATCCCTGCGCTACACTCAATGGGGGAACAAACTGACCCAGCAAACACCCCTCTGGCAAGGCACATGGCTGCGAGAGGTGCGGGGCCTTGAGGGTTTCAGAGGCTGGGATCTCATGGTTATCTCACAACTCTGCGACATTTGGGTCAGTGACCATAACCGCTCCTTCTCAGACCTTCAGACCAGACACTCACTCCACACGTCACAGTTCTACAAGTTTTTGCAACTCCGCCATTCCCTTAACACACATATCGCAACAGGCACGTCGCTGCCAGAGCACAGCCCCTTAGAAGCTCAAATCACAATGGGCAACTTGGGTAAGGGGGGAGTATCCCGCATCTATCTATCCTTAACTAATAATGGTCCCACCTCCTTGACCCACTGAGAACTAGATGGGAGACCTGGCTGGGCGCGCTGGAAGATGATGACTGGAGGGATGCCTTGATGGCCCCCAAAACCATCACTGTCTCAGCCAGACTCTGTTTGGTCCAACTATACTTTCTGCATACCACCTACCTCACCCCTGCCCGCTTTCACATGGCGGGCCTGCTGCCACACCCATCTTGTACACGTTGTGGGGCGGAGCCCGCAGATTTTTTCCATTTGGTGTGGTCTTGTCCACACTTAGCTTCCTACTGGGAATCACTGGAGAAGGAACTTACGGAGGTGCTGGGATGGGAGATACCTCACAACCCCTTGAACATACTACTGGGTGTCACAGACAGGTTAGATGGGTCTAGAGCAGACAAACTATTCTTGGGCACTGCCCTTGTGGTGGCCAAGAGAGACATAGCAATGGGGTGGAAAAATCCTGTTCCACCTAACATAGCCAAATGGCGTAGGGGAGTAGACTGGTGTGCCACACAGGAACGATCGCTGTACGAAGCCAGTGGATGTCGGGCCAAACATCGGAAAGTTTGGGGTAAATGGTTGGGAATGGTGGATTAGATAGCTTCCCCGTCCTCTCTGACTCCATTCCTAGATATCAGTTGGCGGATGGAGACATGTCAATGTATGCCGATACAAGAATGTTTTGCTCACCTAATGTCATATGTATTTATGCTGCTGAATATGCTGTGCTCTTTGTATTCACGTTTTATTATTGTCTTTTCACAAAATCAATAACATTGATTATCAAAAAAGATTCCCCAAATTACACCATTACACCACTTCTTGTAATTATGCGCTGTTTACGGTAAAAAATGATGCAATTCGTGGAACATATTTACCGCAAACCCACAAGAACAACAGAATGTGAGTGGCTGCTGTTCACGCTGCTTTTGTTTAAATGCATTGTCACGCCAAAAATTGATGAGATTATGCATTTCACGCTAAAATATAGCGCAAAATGACAGATCTGCATTTTACATAATTAAGCGTAATTTTGCAGCAATTTCACAAAACCAACTATGCAAATTTACACATGCGGCTGCTGCAGGTAAGAGCGGTGGGGCCAGGTGAGGGGGGATTTCGAGAGACAACCACAAGGGAAAATTAAATAAATAATTAATTTTCCCTCATGGTCATCTCTCGAAATCCCCCCTCACCTGGCCCCACCGCTCTTACCTGCAGCGGCAGCGGCTGCCCATGGGGTGGCGCTAGGTTCTGACGCATTCCCAGGTTTATGATTTCTCGTAAATCTGGGAATGTGTCCGGTTCCATGGGTGTTGCGTGGAAACCCCGCCAGCAACACCCATGAAACGCCCCTTTCACGCAGTTTTCTGCGTGAAAGGGGCACATATTTATAAGGCCATGAATGGCCAAGTAAAGTGGCTTTATGTGTCCTTATAAATATGCCGTGGCACATTGCGCCACCTGAACGTCAAAAAAGTGACATTCTGGCTGCGCAAAAGTGTCAGTAGGGCCTCATAAATGAGGCCCATAAAGTGTGTCATTTTGAATAAATAAAAGAAGTTTGAGTGAACAATATTGATCTGTTTTAGACAGCACTTTGAAACAGCAAAATCTTTTATGAGGTGCCATTTAATGACGATGTCAACATGAATGATTTTTACTCTGAAAATAAATTCAGAAATAAAAATCTGTAGGCAAACATGGAAACATAAAGGAAAACCACATAGCAGACTTAGAACACTGTTAATAATTAAAAGCATATGTAATAACAGTGCGCTACTAGCGTTAGTTAAGTATGTTCCAAAAGTATAATACAACAAATACAGTAATATGATGTAAGCATATTAAATATCCTGAACATGAATTGGAAAAGGAAAAGCGCTTCAAAGGCAATTAACGCCATAATTTGTTTTAAGGTCAAGTGACTAATACTCATCAGTAATATACTTTGCCAACAAACGGATAAATGCTCCGGAAAGTTAAATGCACCATGGCACTGTGACCTGAAATAAATAATATTTTCCATGTATTGGAAAAAAAAGAATGCACTTAAAAACCATACCATAGTCACCTTTGTTTACGAGTTACAATATTGAGCAGGTCCTTGTGCCAGCTCCCCCATTGCTGCCTCGCATAGCAGGTCCTCTGCATTTGCTTGTTTCCTGACGGTTTTTAGGCCTCGCGCCTAGCGTTGCAGTGCGCAGCCCTGCTCGCGCAGCGCGAGACCTCTTGTATGGGCTTCAGAAAGCTAACCACACGCTCGTGCGTGTGGTTTTGCTTTCGGAAGCCCACATTGGCTGTAGCGTGCTTTTTTTTTTTTTTAAACGGCACGCAATTGGGCAAAGGCCTGCGCATGTCCCGCCTTTGCTCCGCCCATTCCCGTCCGTGTCTAGGACGAGCATCAGCGCGCGGCACAGACGACAGGCTCCCTCGCCCCCCCGCCCCTCCTCTGTGGTGCGCGCGCGCACCACTGGTTTCGATTCCCGCCACGTTCGGCTCCTCTGTGGTGCGTGCACACCACAGGTTTCGATTCTGTGCTTGTTTTTAATGTCGATACCTCCCACTGGCTTCAAACGCGCACTACTTACGTGCATCTTAAGGACAGGCAACTACGTCATATTAATAGTATTATGCTGAATATCGGTGGGGAAGATATGTTCCCTAATATGAGATTCGAGAAGCCTGCCTGTCAATGCCTGACTCCAACTTGGCTGCCTTAGAGGACGCGGTTACGTGCATGGACGTAGAGTGATGCGTGTACTCAACGTCAATGTTACTTGTGCTTTCTTAAACCCAGCTCCGCTCTTTTCTTATTGGCTGTCAGTGGTGGGTGCGTATTCCTTGACGTCAATGTCCCTGTCTCGAGGGCGGAAGCGGTACCTGCCTTCCCGCAGTCAGTGAGCTGAGGGGAACGGGACCCGGTTGCAGGAAGTAGAGGTGTCAGCTGCTGGAGTGGAGCTCAATCCTTTATCGTTTGAGGACAAGAGCACCGGGAGGACTTTAGGCGCAGTGAGTCGGAAGGCACCAGTTTAAAGAGTAAGACGGTGAAAGGACACCCGTGACTGGAGACTGCTGTGTCCTAATTGTACAGCCATGACTAGAAAATGCGTGCGGGACGTGGAGCGTTACCAGGCTCTTCTCAGCACCCTACTACGGGAGGAAGAAAATCGGACGTGTGCCGACTGCGGAGGTAAAGGTAAGTGTAAGCTGTTCAACTTGTTCAGCCTTGGACATTTTGACCGTAGTTTTGAGTTCCCTCCGTCCGTGACCCTCATCTTCTCGTTCGAAACAGAGAACCGATGCTCCCTCAGGACATCTCTTAACCCAGATCCCAAATTACCGGAGGACCCGCCACAACCCCCCTCTCTCCGCCCCCCCCCTCCTTCCCATCACCTCACTCTTCAGAAATCCCTTCCATAGCCTCCTGTTATCAATCCACACAAAGATCCCAATAGAATTCGTAAAAAAAAGTGCTCCATAGCTGGCACGGAGACCTCGGCATCACCCCGCCCTCCTCAAAGGTCTTCAAGACTTCCTAGTGGAAAACCGCAACTAAACAGACTCCAAGCAGATAGCTTTCTCATCAGCACTGTATCCTCATGGCACCATCTATCTACAGAGATCGGCTACACTAAGGTGCTAGTGGCACCGCAGTTCATCTAGGCTACACTAAGGTGCTAGTGGCACCGCAGTTCACCTACCTTCCCAACCCGAAGTACCAGACCCCGTTGTCAAGAAGCAACAGCAGTGCCCCGTGTATAGGACTAAATGCGAATCCCTAACTCCGGCGCCGGCTTTGCACAGGTGACCGGGTTTCCCACTATGGGCACTGTACTGTTCTTTTCGGTGTCACTTTTGCATGTGGATTTAAGGATAGGTTGACATTACTTTCACACGAGTAAGCGCACTACTTGGTCTATAAGCTCTTCTGATAGTGAGGGCGTTCTCCGTTCTGTATTGTGGGGAAGAAATATACATCGTTCTTATGTCTCAATAAAAGACATACTTTAGATGCTATGCCTATAGTTTCTTCACAGTATCCCCTGTCACAGCAGGGTGAAACAATAGAAAATATTACCATACTACTCTCCCAAAGATGGGATCGTGCGCAACAGTAGAAAGACATACTAAGCCATAATAAGCTAATTTCCACTCTCACATTAGCTAGTGGTTCAGTTGCACTAGTGGGGTAAATACATTCCCTCTACTCCTCTGTCAGGGGCACTTCAACCCTTCATGAGTCCCGATAATCTTTCGTGACACAGAAATGAACTACACGTTCACTGTGTAGTGCACTGTAAAGAGTGAAAACACAACTTACGAATAGATGTCGGAATAATGTTCCATAATTCACCTCTCTGTTTCACCTATGTGTTTGCTGATGCCAGTGACCCCAATCTGAGTCTACAGAGATGTGAAATAGTGGCTGTGGGTTTCTGTTTGTGTGAAAAGGGAACATCCTATTTGGAAGTAAGAGGCCTAGCCCTCATTGCCCTGTAGCTCTCCCTTGGGTTTGGTAGCCCATGGTAACTCATTACGCTTTTCCCACTTAATGGTCACCCGTGAGCTTCAAGTCCACCAACTCTGCTCCGTCTCCTGCAACGTCACGCCTGGTGCAGATGGACTCCATGACATCAAGAGTTTGAGGGTGTTTGCATTCCAGTATTTCAACGAGGATTGGTGCCTGCTGTCCAGCTCTTGGGTCCCCAAAGGACCTGGTCCTTCTTGTCCAACATGGCACAGCAGATTAAGGTTTACCACACTGCTGCCCTTTCATGAATGATGTACGCAGTGGTTCTTAACATTTTAACTTCTGTGAACCCCCACTGAATCATTATTGGATCTAGTAGACCCCCACTGAATCATTATTGCAATCGGGGGACACCCACTGAGTCATTACTGGAAGCCGGGGAACCTGGCCTAAGCAATTTCAATGATTTGAACCATAAAACAATACACACAAATTCAGAAACAAGCATTTATCAAACAAATACACAAATTATTAAATATTTTATTTGAATCACAAACAAATATGAACATGTCTACATTTTATTTAAAGGGAACATTGTGGCTTTTCTAAATTCAGTTGGGGCCACCCCACTGTCCATGCTATTCGGTTTGATGTGCTTGCACTACTCTAAAAAAAGAAATCTGAGGAAACCAACCTAATTATTGGCCTCCAATTTCAAGTTCCTTCACATTTACAGAACATTGTAACATTTTCAATTTTACATTTTGTTTGTTTGCTTATATACACTTTATTAATCTGGTAATATTTAATTTTCTAAGCATAGGTGTCACAGAACTCTAGGGGTCCTGGGACCACAGGTTAAGAACCACTGATGTAAGGTCTATGTACCCATGATACAACAAAGCCTAACCTTCCCTTCACAAATGAATTGACAATTTTACTCAGGAAGAATACGTTGCCTTGATCCTATCGATTTGTGCGTGAAAATCCTTCGATTGGTTTCAGCCCTGATTCTGCTCCAATTATTCACTTATGACCTATCCACTCGAGAACCATAGAGCAAGCCATTATTGCTGTGAGCCTATCTCCTGATAGCAGTATGTAGGCCCACAAGTCCTACAACTGTACAAGAGGATCTGTGAACATTGTCCATGGCGCCCAAGCCCCACCCTCATCACCTACACTTCAGCATATTCTATTCTGTGAGGTAATAATCAACCTGCATGGGAGAAGGCTGAGGCAGGTGCCATAAACAAGGACACCAGTCTCCACTCACATATACAACATACTCCATTGCTTATTTTCATTACATAACTGTACTCTCATGGCACCTGTCCTCTTTTAAATCTTCTTGAATATCATCTAATTCACGGACATCTATATTTTCATCTCTTATCTCTCTTTTATATGTTGACCTCCAGAAGTCTTGCACCAGAGGTAGTGGGCTTGTTTGCAAGGTAAGTGAGGGTGCTGGTTGTGACAGCTTTGTAAGTGATGCAGCTGGGTTTGAAGATTGTGCGGGCCAACAAGGGGAGCCAATGGCGTTCTATCAGGACTGGGTTGATGTGATCATATTTCTTCAGGCCCTGGATGAGATGTGCTGCAGCATGATGGACACCTGTTAGAGGCGCCAGCATGGTGACTGGGAGGCCATGGAGTAGGACATTCCCTTTATCCACATGCAAGAGTTTGAGAACTTGAACAGCAATTCTGAAGTCACTTTCTGGAAGAAATGGTTTAACTTTCATTAGAAGAGAGAGCTGGAACCAGGCTGTCTATGCTTTTTGACAGTGTGTTCCTTGAAGGTTAGGTTTGTGTCCAGAGCGAATCCAAATGACTTAGCTTTCAGTGAATGTTGGGGTTCGACGCAATCGAGGTTCATGACATTGAGCTAGGTTTGAACTGTATCGGGTTTATTGTTCTTGGCAAATAACAGGAATTTTATCTTGATTGGGTTGACCTTCTGGCAGGCACTGGATATCCAGATCTGGAAGATGCGGAAGCACTGTTTGAGATGTTGGATGTCTGAAGCAGAGGGGACTTTTAAGGAGAGTTGTGCATCATCAGCATATTGGTGAATCTTGATTTGTTACCTGTGAGTAGAACACAAGCAGCTCCATGTGTAGGTTCAAGTTGACAGGAGAAAGTATGGAGACCTGCAAGACTCTACGGATGATGGGCATTTTTTGTGACCTGGACATGCTCGTGTGAACAAACTGATGTTGGTTGAAAAGATAGGAAGAGAACCAGTGAAGGACATTGTCAGTGAATCCCATGCAAGGCTCCCAGGTGTGAATGAGGGTGAGATGGTAGACTGTGTTGAAGGAAGCAGAGAGGTCAAGCAATATCAGGAGGCAGAAATCATCTTCATCTATGGTCAAGAGGACATACTTTATGATGTATATTGTAGCAGTTGCTGTCTAAATATTTTAGTTTGACACCTTTCTTGGTTCTTCGTACCTTCCTTATTCTATCTGTCCCCAGCTTTTTTTTTTTTTACTTTCTGCTAGTTTGTCAGCCTACTGACACTACCTCAAATTTGGTGTGCCTAACTCTAACAGATGAAACTGTCTTCTTCCCTTGTTGTGATGAAAGTAAAGCTGCAGTTGGCCTGAACTTCCACCACCCTACTCATTGACTCGAGAAGGTCATTTTTCTGTCCTGTGTATTAGACAGTGCATGTGCTGTCTGTTGTGTGATGTATTGTTATTTTGCAGTGGACTTATAGCCCGTCCATTGCTTTCTATTGGTTAGCTTCATTGTCACTCTCATTTGCTTCCTTGCTTATTCATTAGTGTGTGGTCTTTCCTTCCTCCTCTTGTGTTTGTCAACTCACCTGGACCGTGGATTCATTACTGCATTCTTATACTTACTTTGTTCTTGTACTACTCGATTTTGCAGGCACTGCTTTTTTTTTTTTAAGCACTCCACGAGTGTGCATGTGTTTTCCAGCTGTCTTCTTAGTGTGCTTCTCTTCCCCTCTCTGTGCTGCTCTCTGTCGCCAGTGTGGTTCTCCCCTCATTCCCTCTGTGATTCTCTTACCTTTTTCCCGACCCGTTTTGCTTTCTCGCCTCTATGCTTCTCCACACTCCCCATTCTACTTTTGTTTTGTCTTTTTATTTGCTGATCTAAGTTGGATCGATCAATAAAAAGAAAAAAAAAGTAGTAACTTAATTTTGTAGGCATGCAAATGAGTGATGCTCATGCTTACACAATAATGCAATGGCCTTCCCCCCCCCCTTTTCTTTTCATACTTAGCCATGCTGCACAGCATCGGTGGATCATGTACAGCGTGGCTAAAAGGTATTGGCAAATCAAAAGGTTAAAAAGGCGATAGGTCTCGCATTTGCGAGAGTTTAACCTATTGGCATTGTAAATGACAATGCCTTTTATTTATGTTTTAAAAACCAACACATAAATAAAAGGCATTGCCATTTACAATGCCAATAGCCCAAACTCTAACAACTGCGAGACCTATTGCATTGCAAATGCTTGTTTTCCTTTCACTTGACTGTTGCATTGCTTCTGGATTACCTGTCTCCCTCTTTTGCCCGCGCTGCTTGTCTGCTCATTGTTGTATTGTTTGCCTTGCTCAGTGTCATTTTTGGTTGAGGACTTGCTCGTTGCTGTATTGCTTTGTTTGGGTGTGTTTGGTGTAAGACTTGTGTAATTAGAAGCTTTTTCTCTTGTTCTCCGCATTGTTTTTCCCTCCGGCCGCTCCTTTCCTGACCATTTTGCCACCCGCATTCCTGCCTCCCACCAGCCCCGCCTACTGCCCCCCAATGCCCCTCCCTTCCACAGGACCTATTTAATGAAGGACGCAGCACGGCCTTGCGGCAGACGTGTGCAGTGGGCGCGCTTCCGGTATGCCCCACCACATCTTTAACCTCGGGAGCAAGATGAGCAGCAACAAGTTCACCACCATTTTAACACATCCATCACTATAGCCACCTTCCCCGAAGGATGGAAACATGCAGAAGTCAAACCCCTTCTCAAGAAACCGTTCACCAACCCCAGCGAACTTACAAACTACCGTCCCAGCTCCTTTTTCTCAAAAAAGCCTTCAACCACAAACTCACAGAACACCTAGAGAACAACATTCTTCTTGACACCTCCAAATCTGGATTCTGTACTAACCAGAGCACGGATACTGCCCTGATCGCCACCACGGACGACATCAGAACCCTCCTTGACCGGGAACAAACAGTGGCCCTGATCCTCCTCAACCTCTCAGCAGCATTCAACACTGTATCCCACCACGCCCTCATCAAAAAACTGCAACACATGGGAATTCAAGGGTACGCCCTCAGATGGATCTCCTCCTTCCTCACCAGAAGAACCCAGAGGATCTGCCTACTCCCTTTCACCTCAGAAGCCAAAAACATCATCTGTGATGTCCTTCAAGGCTCAGCCTCAGTCCTACACTTTTCAACATCTACATGATCCCTTTGGTCCACATTGTCAGGACCCATGGGCTTTGCACGACACCCAGCTCATCCTCTCATTATCAGAAGACCCTTCCACCATGATGGCCAACTTCTGCATGTGCATGATGAGCATCGCCGACTGGGTGAAAGACAACTGCCTACAGCTCAAAACAGACAAAACAGAAGTGCTGATCTATGGGAACAACACCTCCCCGTGGAGCAACTCCTGGTGGCCTTCCGAACTAGGACCATCACCTCTCCAACAGACCAAGCCCGCAACCTTGGCATTATCCTGGACAGAAAGCTCACCATTAAAGCCTGATTAACACAGTCTCCTCAGCCTGCTTCCTCACTTTCCTCAGGCTCCATAAGATCTTCAAATGGCGCCCCATCAACACCAGACGTACCATTACTCAAGCCTAGTAACCAGCCGTCTGGACTACAGCAACGCACTCTACTTAGGAATACCCACACACCTCCTGAAGAGACTTCAGACCATACAGGTGGGCATGGACAATCGTTTCCACGACTGCATGGAAGCTGTGGGCGGTTGGATGGCGAAAAACTGCCTAAAGCTTAATTCAGGCAAAACAGAAGTTATATTATTCGGGAATGGTCCCAACTTCTGGAACCCAAGCTGGTGGCCGTCAACAATGGGATCACTTCCTGTTCCCATGAAGAAAGTAAAAAACCTTGGAGTATTAATAGACGACAAACTAAACTTGGGTGACCAAGTCAATGCAGTCTCATCCTCAACCGCCTTTATTCTCAAAACAGTGAAAAAAATACTGCCGTCCTTGCCAGCTGGGAGCCGGCAAACTGTGGTCACTGCACTTGTTTTGTTGAGGCTTGACTACTGCAACAGCCTTTACTTAAACATTCAGGAATGTTTTATAAATAAACTCCAAAGGATACAAAACGCGGCCGCCAGATTACTCACTGAGACGCCCAAGTTTGCGGCGATCTCCAACGAAATTAAAAAACTACATTGGCTCCCGGTGAGGAATCGAGTGCTTTTCAAATCTTTGTGTACTGTATTTAAAGCACTCCAAGGTACTGGACCTGATTACTTACAGTTTAACTGGTACATACCCAAAAGAAATCTGCGCTCGTCAGGAGCCAAAATGGTCATAGTCCCATCCACAAAAAAAGTATCATGGGGAGGACGAAGATTTGTCTTCGGAGCTGCTAAGGCTTGGAATGACCTCCCGGCCCATCTCAGAAATGCCACAGATCTTCTGGCTTTCAGAAGGGCCTTGAAAACATGGCTGTTTAATAAGTAATTTTTTCTCTGTTGGTGATAGCTGAAAGGACAGGTAACTAGCGCCAGGACACCCTTGGGTAACCGTTGCGCTCTAGAAATAAACTTAACATAACATAACATACAGAACTCAGATCCAGACCCATCCTCAACCTCCCTAAATGAACCCACATTACCCCCCACCTCAAGAAACTCCACTGGCTCCCCATTCAGAAGAGATGTCAGTTTGAGATGCTGATCCACACCTACAAGGCCCTTCACAATCAGGGACCAGCATACATCAACCATTGCCTGAACTTTCACCAACCCTCCAGATGTCTGCACTTTGCCTCCCTCCCCCTCGCACACACACCCCGCATCTGCCGAAGCAACACTGGAGGACGCTCCATCTCTTACCTTGCTGCAAAGTCTTTGAATGACCTCTACCTCCAGACCTCTTCCTTCCTGCTACAATTCAGGAAAGGACTCAAGACCTGGATGTTCAAATGATCACTCCCGAAGCAGCGCCTGGATACCCTCACGGGTGATTAGCGGCACTCTATAAGTCCTGATTGATTGATTGATTGATTGATTGACAATATCAAAACAAACCATTTTAAATACATATAACTCAAACGAAAAACAACACTCAATAATTCTCTGGTATCAGCATCTCCATACGAAATATAAATAAACAGTATAAAATAAGTGACAGTAGAACACGTGAACACAATATAAAGAAAAGCCAAATGTATGCATTTTTGGAAGAAAAAATACACAAAGAAAATTTAAAGTTGCTGACATAGATGTCAAGGATATAAATATATGCTTAGCCAAAAAATCCATGAAATACATACTGCATAAAACAAGTCTCTCACAGTGCAGGCAAGGACACAAACATTCCAGTACAAAGAAGTACACAGGGAAATGCTGTCATTCTACACAATTCTCAGTGCCAACAACTAATGAAAGATACCACTGAACTAATGAAAGGCTAGCCCTGAAATAGGATATGCAAGACTAAATTATACTTTAAATGTATGGAGCATGTAGGTTGGTTCAGTGTTTGACAATGCAATTACCCCATGCCAAATAAAGGAACATACAAAGCAGCTTTTCACCCTGAATGTATATATATTACATAATGTCTTACATTTACTAAAAATGTGAGGCTCCTCGTCACCCAAAGCTGTTGTTAGGCCAAACCTAAATATGTCCCTTGCGTGCTTCGAGAGGTGGACTTCATCCCTGTGGCACGCTTCATGATCATTAATAGGGCTTTCAGGAATGCAGATCAAAAAAGTCAAGAGGTGACCTTGCAACTTCTGAGATGAACATGCATATGACACAGTGATCACCCGAGAGCTCAACCCAATTCCAGAACTTCCCCAGGAACAAGTGAAACCATGCAATAATATTTTTGAGGTAAAATATGGCAACTCACGTAAGTTCAGTCAGAAGAAGCTGTCTGACTGCTTTCCTAACAAAACTGATGAGCTCAATAACACCATATGTAGAACTGTTGTCCCTGGGAATAGATGCCTCTGTCGATGCAAGAGTGGCAGGACCACTGACTTAAGCTGATGTTGCCCAAATCTGCCACTACCAGTACAATGAACTACCAACTCACTGGACACAATCTGAATTTTCATTATGGGCTCATTCAGTCGGACGACTGCCCACTTTACAAATTAAGGTAGGACAAGCTAGACTGGGTGAGACCATTACCACTAAACACCAAGAAAATATACTGGCTTACTGTGGACAACTCAGAATCCAAAGGTCTTCTGGTCTTTTCCTTTTCATGCTTTTTTGATGTCAAATACATCAATGGTTTGGCTTCCAGTGTTAATTGGTCTATCTGATATATCTCTGTATAACTCACTTTCTGTGGTTGCTGACAACGCTATGACTTCCTAGAGCTGAAAGAGATAAATAACCTTTGTAATAAATGCACTGAATAACCTGAACTCTAATGCACATTGTTATATCTATAACTACCTTCCGAGAGTTACAAATCAAGTCTGTGGTCTGAATGATTCCTAAAACACGCATTTCATGAGCAGTAACATAAAGACTGCTCATAGTATTGCACTTTTACTCCTGGCAATATGCATTCTCTTCCCCAGCACTGGGAATACTTGAAATCATTTGATTCAAGTGATATAAACGAAGTCCATACAATTAGAGGATTCATTAGCTCATATTTTGAATAGGTGCAATAGAGATAGTAATCCGAGAAAGGATTACACCAGTGAAAGAGTTCATAATCCTTGGCAGCATAACTCCAATACTAAAGTGCAAATCAAAGTCTAAATCCTTAGTTTCTAATGTTTATCCAGAATATTTCTCTAAGAACAAGGTCTTCGATAACTCTTCATGAAGGTGTGATGAATTCTAAACTCCTGACAGCAAGGTTCTGCTGCCACAGCTATTTATCACGATTGCCTAGCCAGACACACTCTGAAACACAAGGAAGTTGTACTCGATGAATGTAAGATGGCTGCCACCATTGCAAGTCTCGAGAAAGTTCTGTGGTGCTCTGGGATATGTCAGTTGTCTGTTTTTCACAGTGCAAACGTCACAGCCACAAAGCCTCACGCCAAGCAGCTCCCATACTTTGCACTCACCACTAAACTCTGATTTAGCAGAAGACTCGAGCACCTGTGAAGTTCGGTTGTAGAGCATCTCTGTGCCTACCCAGCATTCACAGGTAAACACGATCCCCGGATTATGACAGTAGTTGGCTTACAAGGAAAATTGTTGGAAGAGAACTACTCACCTACTTCAAACCTAGATGAAGTTCTCCATGAGTTTCCAGGCACTGCAACAAAACACTCTTGGACAACATGGGAAGGACACTTGTCATTGTTCGAGTCACCTGTATTATGGCAAGTCTCTGTGAAACTCGTGAATGATTCTTTGAAATCAGCTATACTCAGGAGGAATAACTTTTTTTTACACTTTACTGGTTCTACTAATACCAACAAAACTGATGATGCTTGCAAAGATGTCAGACCGAAGACGTTGACCAAAGGCACTAATATCAATTTATTCTCCCGCTCTCCCAAAATGTCTCCACTTTGGAGTTATTTATATAATATTCTTAGAAGTATTTTAGGAACCGAGCTGGTGACAATTGATTATCTTAACCTTTTTGGTGTCTTGTCAAATTACTCTTGCCTGACTCTTGGTTAGTTGATATTAATGCTTTACTCAATGGGGCTGGCAGGAATTTCAGGGGCTTTTAAACGTTATTTTTTGTGTAATTGCAACACCTGACTATAAGTTCATTTTAACCTTTGGCTTTGTGAATATTTGTGTGTGTGTGTGTGTGTTTAAATACAGAAAAACATCTACACAATATTGAATATATATGTTTCTGTACACACTAATATATATCAAATATATGTAAATCAAATATATATATATATATATAATATCAGTTGTTAGAACACGCAATGAGGTGTAAAATACCACTTTGCAAAAAACACACGTTGTAAACAACAGCACATTGTACAAATCCGCAGTAAAGGCACGGGCTGTAACAAATGATATTCTGTGCGCGTGCATGTGCACGCTTTTTAAGCATTCTACTAGATTGCAATAACCTAAGACATTTAAACATTACAGGCGCCTAAACTATATATGTCCAACTGCAGTCAAGATATTGCCACTGTATGTGGGTGCAGTACAACAGACCTAAGGAACTTGAACACGAGTTTACAGAGGTCTGTGTGTGCAAAACGATGGGACATTAAATATTTGATTACAGAGATGTGTGTGCAATAGGCATTGGAGATGTAAACACTTGAATGCAGCTTCATGAACATTAATGTAACCAAATAGTAGGACAACAGGGTAAATACTTTTCGTAGGATACTAATATTACATGTTATTCACAGTGCTGAGAAACCCAAAGACCGAGGCAGCAAGCGCTAGATTAAAACTCAGGTTATTTGCATAGCACTATAATTTATAGCCTTGAAAGTAAGAACTGTTCCGATGCTTTTGAAAGTTCTGTCTCTAACAGCATCGAAGGGGCTGGTGGTGGCTCGGGTTCCACAGGAGTAGTGCCCGTGACTGGGATAAACGCTCACAATTTCTGAACCATGATTGCAGTTTGAAGATTATGCTGTACATGACTGGTGGTGAAAACCTGGCCGCATCCAAGGCCAAAGATGGTGGAAAAACACTTTCTGTCCTTAAACTGCCTTGAAACTAATTGCGTTTTTGGAAACCACAGCACGGTGTACTTTCCAAAATTGCAGCGCAGCGCTTGTTTTGGCCTCGATTTTAAGAAGGAACAGGGTCAATTTTTATGAGAGGTTGGGAAATGGTTTCCTTTGCTGCTAGTGTCAATTCCGGGCTGGGAAGGAACCATATATTAATCTAAGCAACTCTAGTAAAAGTATGGGAAATAGTTGAAACATGAGGTTGGGGGGGGGGTGACCATATTTAACCCTCTTGCATCTGGACCCTTTCTGTTGAAAGAGGGCAAACAATGCAAGAGGGTGGTTGGCTAAACTTCGCCATGTAAAGCAGGGCAGACGGGATATCTGTCGCGTTTGTGACAGAATAACCCATCTTACAAACTCTATATCAGGCCCTTAATCTCCAGCTCTGTCTCTGTTCTCACATTCAGTTTCAACACCTCTATCCCGTGGCGCAGCTAGTGCTTTTGACGCCCGGGGCGATACCTCAGTTTGCCGCCTGCCGGTAAGAGCGCGTGGGGCAGGGCCGGACTGGCTACCGGGCGTTTTGGAATGCTGCCGAGCTGGGGGCTGATGTCACTGCCGTGGGGGCTAATTTCGTTGATGGAGACCTGCGTGTGCTACGAAATAAGCAAAGCAAAACGAATTTCGTTCAGCACACGCAGGTCCCCATCAACGAAATCAGCCCCCAGCTCGGCAGCATGCCAAAACGCCCGGTAGCCAGTCCGGCCCTGGCGCAGGGGGGGGGTGCCGGCAATCGACAATGCCGAGCCGGGGGGAGGGGGGTAGCAGGCGACAACGTGGGGGATGCCGAATGCCATTGAGGGAGAATAAAGAAAAAAAGAAGATTTACCTTGCGCTCGTGGATGCCGCCGCCCTCAAAAAAGTGACGCCCAGGGACAGCCCCCCACCTAGCTACACCACTGCCTCTATCTTATCCAATCCTGATCAAATTCTGTGTTACTGATTTTGCTGCTGCTGGAAGGAGGTTCTTTGAATGTGCCATAAATGTATGTTTTTTGCATTAAACTTTTAATCTTTCTTTTACTTTTAGAATTGTGAAACTTATAAAGTAAGTAAGAGCTCTATCTAGCGCTATCCTGGATCAAGTTGTTATATGCAATGTTGATTTTCTATCCCTTTCTCTCCCAGACCTGCCATTAAAAACAAAATCGCTCTGTGAGGAATGGCCAAGAAGTACCTAACAGGCACTGTTGACCCTGCACCTCACCAAACTAAGAAACCCACTGAAATTCATCAATTATAACTATCTCAAGTAACTATAACTCGTGCCCTATGGTAATTATAATGTGCATCTTCAACTCATCATCTTGTCATCAATGATGTCATTTCAGATGTTTCAGTTATGTGATCAATGATGTCATAGATCATGTCACGAGTGATGTAATATGTTGGGTAATTAGCAGTGTATGGTGAGGGCACAAGTTATAGTTACTTAAGATAACTATAACTGGTAAATTTCTGTGTTTTGTTAGTTTAAAACAGTATGTTTGAACTGACATTCTCACCTAACTATAACGTCCCTTTAACATTTGTTTTTTTCAGTTAATTTCTGAGGTTTTCTTTTATGCAAAGTAATGTTAATGTTAATGATTTTTAGAGCGCGCTAATACCAAAAGGCGTCATGGCGCTAGTGGCAGTGAACCATTCGAGAGTACAGTGTGAGGGCAAGTATATACAATCAATCAGGGGCTGAGAAATGTTTAAATAAATTAGGAAGGATTTTTAGTTCAGGGAGCTAAAGAGCCAGGTCTTCAGTTCCTTCCTGAACTTTAAGAGATTAGGCTAAGTTCTTAGGTGGTTGGGCAAATAGTTCCAGCATTTGGAGGTGGAGAAGGAAAAACTTCTTCCACCCCAATGAGCTTTTGTTATTCTGGGAACAAGGACTTTTCTGGCATTGCTAGGTCATCGAGCATGACAAGGAGAGTACCATTCAAAGATATCTTGCAGGAAACGAGGGGGATCCTGGTGCAGGGCCTTATGGACCCAACAGAAGGCCTTAAACTTAATTTGTGCCTTGATGAGAAGCCAATGCAGCAGTGGCGTAGCTAGGCACTCTGCCGCCCGTGGCGGTCCCTGCCTTTTGCCGCCGCCGCCGCGCGCCTAAGAGCAGGGGGGGGGGGGTGCTGGCGATAAATTTACCTGCCGCCCCCAAATCTCGTGCCGCCCGGGGCGTACCGCCCCCTCCGCCCCCCCCTTGCTACGCCAGTGCAATGCAGATCTCTGATCGCTTGAGCGGCTGAGCAAAATTTTAAAAGATTCAACAATAGTCTAGCTGCCACATTTTGAAGTGTCTGCAATTTGTTAAGAAGATGAGTTTGGGAGCCTACGTATAATGCATTGCAGTAGTCTATTTTAGAGATCATCAGCTCCAGAATGACTGTTTTTCTTAACTCTAGCGGGATGAATGGAAGAACGTTTCTTCAAATTCTTAACATCAGATAGCAGGAATATGTTACCTGCTTTGAGTGCTCTATTAAAGCTATCTTGGTATCAAAGATTACCCCAAAGTTTCTTGCCTTCTTTACCGGGAGTGGAAGGGGCCCAAGATTGGGTTGCCGCCAGGAGCTGTTAAAAAAAGAGGTATTGTTACCAAATAGTAATACCTCAGTTTTTTCTGAGTTAAGCTTTAAGCAGTTCCTCTGCATCCAGTTAGCTATGCTGCCCATACAAGTATTGAAATGAGAGCTCACTTTTTCAGGGTTTGATGAGACAGATACCACTAGTTGTGTATCTTCAGCGTATGAGAATACAGAGAACCCACAAGATCGAATACGTTTAATTAATGGGGTGATGTGGGCATTAAACAGTGTTGAATTTAATGAAGATCCCTGTGGGACGAGTTATTGAAGGGGAATGGATCACTTGTCCTGTGTTTTAACCAGGGTCTGGGTCGTTAGCCGTCTTAAAAAACCCTCATTCACATTGTTGGGAGCTTGGCGGTATATCTTGATTATCCGCTATTTTGTACCTTTGTGAAAAGCATCATCATAGGGTCATTCAGTATGCTTTCCTCCACCTGGAGGGAGAACCACTGGCGAGTACAGAAGTGACCAGTGATAGCGAAGGTGTATTTTCAGTGAATTAAAATTACCTCCATCTCTCAAAAGTGTTTTATTCTATTGGAGGTGGGGCAAGGTTAAAATTAGGGTGGTGCATGTCTAGAAATGCTACTGTTCTATAGCACCTGTTTGGAAGAGTGGATGGTCGACATGTTTCAGCCCCTTTTGGTGCCAGCAAGGGTCAGGGCGCTTTCTTCAGGACCGGTGTCGTGCACAATACCGACTTGGTTATGTGCGAAGGATAGTTATTGCACTTACTCTTCTTCTATGGTGTTATGGGTCTATAGTACCTATAACTGAAAAAAAGAAAGAAAGAAAGACCATAGCAACAAACTAAAACATTGTTATACATGAAACTAGATCTTAATGAGGATGCTTGAAAACATTAATTCAATCGTCACTTAAGAGATGTGATGCAAAGGAAGAGGTAGGGAGACACACATAGCATGGACTGGTAATAAAGTATGACATTTGCCACAGTGGGTGTGGTCATATCTTAAACTGCTGCAAGGCCTGGTGAATAGGATGTGTTGTTCCGTCTGAAAGTGATATATACATGTGGATAGGTTTGTTTGATAAATGGAGCTCTTAGGTGGCCCATTAGCATCTATGTTAATTAGTGGCTAAGAAGCACCAAGCTCTAGTGTGTATGCGTATTAGTGACGCTGCCTATATGGTGCCAGATGGCTTAAATATTAGTGCTGACTTACTGGTGTCACTATCCGGAGTGCCAAATCTAAGCGCACTAAGGGGCCCGTGTACAACTCTGTTAATGGTTGTCACAGGATCTCTTAAACAAAGAATGAAAACGCGCTTGTGTGTTGGCGTTTCAATGACCTAGTCAGTATATTACCGGGAGGCTAAGAAGTTATTGGGGCCCCAGCGTAAGTGCGGACTTTCACGTGTCAAACTCTAGGTGCCCTTGTGCTAAGTCGGGTATACAGCATGTTCGCTTAGCGGTCAGGCAGACAAGTGACTGTTAATGATGTTCATTAAAGTGCCGGCACGGGCGAGCTTCTAGAAAGCGTTTTAGGACGCGCACGTAGTTAGAATACCTGTATTCTTAGCTAATGTGCTTCCTCGGGGTTGCTCGGAGGCTTCCTCGTTAACTGTTGATGTAAACAGGAGGGAGAGAGCGTTAACGTGAGAACGCGCTGTCACATGTTTATGTGAAACTTACTAGCGCTGGTGAAAAGTACCTGGAGGAGACGAGGTCACGACTTGTGCTATCTCCGTTTGTTCTGCCCGGTAGGGCGCGCTCGCTACGGAGCCATACTTATAGTTGGAATACTGTGATGGGCATAGTAGAGAGGCTTAAAAGTGCCTTATGAGAAGATGTAAATTTCATGTTTGCAAAATATTTTATTTTGTGCCCTCATGTAGGAAAAATTCAAAATAGGAGAAGGGATGAGAGATCTCATCTTGCTATTGCCAGTGTTTCGTATTGTCGTTGGCGAAACCGGCATTAATGTTTTCTAGGGGGCGAGTTCTTAACAGTAGTAATTTCTGGGTGGCATATAAAATGGCTAGGTGTTCAGTACTCGTACACTGTCTTATTACAGGGTTAAACATGTTTATGCATGCCTGCATAATGTGGGTAGAAACCAAGACAGTATGCCTCGTGTCTTTTAGGAACTGATCTTGTTAATAGATAGTCGGTGCTGATGGCACCAGTCAGTGCTGTATGGTATGCCACGGAATATTGTCGTTTAGTCCTGTTTCATAAGTCTTAAGGCGGTACACCCATCTTTGTTCCTTTTCGTACAGGATTCGTTCTGCATTGTGGTCTTTTCTAGATAAGGTCTCCAGGACCAACCAGTTCATTTCTTCAACACTGTGTTTCGTGTCGATGAAATGTGTGCTCATTTTCGTTGTGGTTCTTTTACATTTGATATTGCTTTTGTGTTCCCCTATTCTTTGTTTGACCTTGTGGCAGGTCATCCCTATGTATTTGAGGTCGCAGGGACAGGTAATCATGTAGATTATGTTGCAGTTTGTATGGTTTCGTATAGTCCATTTGTAATCCGGTGTCAGTTGTACGTTTTTGGTTGCCTTTGTCAATTTGCACACAGAGCACGATCTACATGGGTAGGGACCTGTTATGGGTTCCAGGTTCCAAACTGCATCAGGAGAAACTGCAGCAAATTGAAAGACTACAAGACACAAGCCAAGGACCTAAGTCGCATACTACAAGCTAGAGACTACCCAAACAAAGTGATATAAAAATGCCAGGAGAGAGCAAGAAACCAGCGTAGGGACACCCTTCTGGAGACGTCAACAAAAGGAGAAAATACAGAGACTCTCACCTGAGTAACAACCTATAACACCTGCTCCAACACAGTGAAAAAATTGTGAACAGAAACTGGCGTATCTTGACGTCGGGGTCCTTGAACTGGCCAAAACCCAGATTTGTCAATCGCAGGACAAAAAACATCAGAGACTTACTAATACATACAAGACCTCAACCTTCGAAACCCAGCACAGAATCTATAACAGCAGCTTGGAACCTTGACACCCATAACAGGTCACTACCCATGTGGATCGTGCTCTGTGTGCAAATTGACAAAGGCAACCAAAAACGTACAACTGACACCGGATTTCAAATGGACTATACGAAACCATACAAACTGCAATAAATCCCACATAATCTACATGATTACCTGCCCCTGCGACCTCAAATACATAGGGATGACCTGCCGCAAGGTCAAACTAAGAATAGGGGAACACAAAAGCAATATCAAATGTAAAAGAACCACAACGAAAATGAGCACACATTTCATCGACACGAAACACAGTGTTGAAGAAATGAACTGGTTGGTCCTGGACACCTTATCTAGAAAAGACCACAATGCAGAACGGATCCTGTACGAAAAGGAACAAAGATGGGTGTACCGCCTTAAGACTTATGAAACAGGACTAAACGTCAATATTCCGTGGCATACCATACAGCACTGACTGGTGCCATCAGCACCGACTATCTATTAACAAGATCAGTTCCTAAAAGACACAAGGCATACTGCCTTGGTTTCTACCCACAATATGCAGGCACGCATAAACATGTTTAACCCTGTAATAAGACAGTGTACGAGCACTGAACACCTAGTCATTTTATATGTCACCCAGAAATTACTACTGTTAAGAACTCGTCTTTTTACAAACAAGAGTGCCCCCTAGAAAACATTAATGCTGGTTTCGCCAACGACAATACGAAACACTGGCAATAGCAAGATGAGATCTCTCATCCCTTCTCCTATTTTGGATTTTTCCTACGTGAGGGCACAAAATAAAATATTTCGCAAACATGAAATTTACATCTTCTCATAAGACACTTTTAAGTCTCTCTACTATGCCCATCACAGTGTTCCAACTATAAGTATGGCTCCGTAGCGAGCACGCCCTACCGGGGCAGAACAAACGGAGATAGCAGAAGTCGTGACCTCGTCTCCTCGAGGTACTTTTCACCAGCGCTAGTAAGTTTCACATAAACGTGTGACAGCAGGTTCTCACGTTAACGCTCTCTCCCTCCTGTTTACATCAACAGTTAACGAGGAAGCCTCCGAGCAACCCCGAGGAAGCACATTAGCTAAGAATACAGGTATTCTAACTACGTGCGCATCCTAAAATGCTTTCTAGAAGCTCGCCCGTGCCAGCACTTTAATGAACATCATTAACAGTCACTTGTCTGCCTGACCACTAAGCGAACACGCTGTATACCCGACTTAGCACAAGGGCACCTAGAGTTTGACACGTGAAAGTCCGCACTTACACTGGGGCCCCAATAACTTCTTAGCCTCCCGGTAATATACTGACTAGGTCATTGAAACGCCAACACACAAGCGCGTTTTCATTCTTTGTTTAAGAGATCCCGTGACAACCATTAACAGAGTTGTACACGGGCCACTTAGTGCGCTTAGATTTGGCCCTCCGGATAGTGACACCAGTAAGTCCGCACTAATATTTAAGCCATCTGGCACCATATAGGCAGCGTCACTAATACGCATACACACTAGAGCTTGGTGCTTCTTAGCCACTAATTAACATAGATGCTAATGGGCCACCTAAGAGCTCCATTTATCAAACAAACCTATCCACATGTATATATCACTTTCAGACGGAACAACACATCCTATTCACCAGGCCTTGCGGCAGTTTAAGATATGACCACACCCACTGTGGCAAATGTCATACTTTATTACCAGTACATGCTATGTGTGTCTCCCTACCTCTTCCTTTGCATCACATCTCTTAAGTGACGATTGAATTAATGTTTTCAAGCATCCTCATTAAGATCTAGTTTCATGTATAACAATGTTTTAGTTTGTTGCTATGGTCTTTCTTTCTTTCTTTTTTTCAGTTATAGGTACTATAGACCCACCATAGAAGAAGGGTAAGTGCAATAACTATCCTTCGCACATAACCAAGTCGGTATTGTGCATGACACCGGTCCTGAAGAAAGCCCCCCCGACCCTTGCTGGCACCAAAAGGGGCTGAAACATGTCGGCCATCCACTCTTCTAAACAGGTGCTATAGAACAGTAGCCCTTCTGGACACGCACAACCCTAATTTTAACCTTGCCCCACCTCCAATAGAATAAAACACTTTTGAGAGATGGAGGTAATTTTAATTCACTAAAAATACACCTTCGCTATCACTGGTCACTACTGTATTCGCCAGTAGGTCTCCCTCCAGGTGGAGGAAAGGATACTGAGACCCTATGATGATGCTTTTCACAAAGGTACAAAATAGCGTATAATCAAGATATACCGCCACGCTACCAACAATGTGAATGAGGGTTTTTTAAGACGGCTAACGACCCACACCCTGGTTAAAACACAGGACAAGTGATCCATTCCCCTTTGATAACTCGATTAACGCTCGGAAGCCGAATGGATCTCAGCTTCTATCTCCCTTGATTGATTAAGAGATCCCTGTGGGACACCGCAGGGACGCATAAAAGGGGCAGAGGCATATTCTTCCAACGCCACTACCTGCTCTCTGTTAGACAATAACGACCTAATCAGTTTGAGAGCTGTGCCTTTAAAACCTATCCTCTCAAGACTGTTGACCAAGATAGAATGGTCAACCGTGTCAAATGGGGCCAACAGATCCAGCAGGATCAGGGCTGCATTGTCAACTCTATTGACAATGGCTCTGATCTCTTCGATGGCTGTCAATAAGGGGGATTCAGTACAATGTTTAGGTCTAAACCCATGCTGTGCAGGGTCAAGACAATTGGAGGTTTCGAAGAAGGTAGTAATTTCCTGATTTATGGCCTTTTCTAAGATTTTAGCAGAAAGAGGAAGGTGCAATATGGGCCTATAATTCTTTACCTCTAAGGGGTCAATGGAGGGTTTCTTTACAAGTGGCAGTATAGATGCCTTCTTCCAGGCCTCAGGGAAACAGCCAGACTCAAGAATCTTGTTTAACAACAAGGTCAAATGGGCAGAGATGGTTTCTGAAACCTGATGCACTACCTACAGTGGGCAAGAGTCCGTTGGAGCTCCTGATTTAGAGCCTGATTATAATGTCGGGACACCGCTGTGGATTGGAACTGCCCGACCATAGGTCGGCGGTTCCGACTGCACAATTTGGATGCAACCACCCTATGGGCAGTCGGAAACATCCATTTTTCAATGGCAGCTTGTGCGGCAGGCGGAAAAGGCCTGCAGCACAAGATGCCATTGAAAAATTGATATTTTTAAACATTCCTACACCGTGTGAAAGGCACCATGCGGTGTCTGCCATATGGTGTAGGGATGTTTAGGGGTGCCCCATAGCAGAGGCCTCAGAGGGACAGGGGCCCAAAGTCACCTTCCTACAGCCTTTCCATGTCGGAAATGCCAACATGGAAAAGCTGTCGAAAAGTGACACCATAATCCCGAAGGCGAGGCTAGCTCCACCGTCATTATGGGATTGTGATTCTTTCCAATGCTCCGACATGCTCCTTGGGCCCGTCAGAACAGCAGCAGACGGTCCCTCCACCCGCCACATCGTAATGTGGCAGGCAGACCACAAGGGCAGATGTTGGGCAGACCGCAACCGACGGTTGGCCGGTTGCGGTCCGCCTGACATCGTAATCATGCCCTTAATAGTTTTAATGAGAGTAGCTACCTTCTCTTCTGTGAATGGAGTGAATGTGCTCAGCAGTTGGGGGAATCAGATAGAAAATTCGTTGTGTGTCCCTCTTCCACTGCTGTCCTTGTGAGAGAAATGCTATTATTGGGTGATGTCTTAAAATCCAGGAATATTTTATTTACCTTGGTAAAAAAGAAATCAGCTATTTTATCACATAGCTGTTGGTTGGGGATAATCAAATTTGTATTACCGAAGGTTGAAAGAGATTTAACTGTCTTAAATACCTCTTTGGTGGAGTTCTCCGCAGCTCTTATCAGTGAAAAATTTAGTTTTAGTTGCCTGTATCTGTATTTTATAGTCCTTTATCATGTTTTTGTATTAAATTTTTTCCTCTGGGGAGTAATTCTTACTCTAGAGTTGTTCTTGGTGCCTGCATTTCCTCTTACATTCGCTGAGGTCTTGAGAATACTATGGTGCTGAGGGGGAAGACCGATGGTTTGGCCTTATTTTTAAAGGTGCTAAGTGGGAGGCTGCTGCATACACCCAGGCATCAAACATGACAGCTGCTTGCTCCATATCATCATTAATTAAGCATTGCTAATTTTCTTCCAGGAGGGAGTTTTTTAACGCTGCTGGTGCCTTCTAGAGAACAGATCTCAGGGTTCGACTGATTAATTTAAACATAATGGCTCTATGAACCGTCTAAACCAGAGGGAGAATGTTTCGACCTCCAGATCAAGATTATTAGTGAATATGTCATCCAAGGCATGGTTAGCATCAGGAGTGGGCAATTTAACCTGTTGTGAAAGATCAAAGATGTGTAGATTATCGATTGAATGGTCCACATTTTTATCGTCAAGGCGTTCCAGATAAAAATGTAAATCCCCAAAGTAAGATATTATTACCATACCTAAATATAATGTCACATTAACCTTTGTTTTTTTCAGTGAACTTTCAGGGTTATATTCATTACCATACGTAATGCCAACCTTAAACCATGCATGGTCTTCGGCTCTGCACCCAACACCACGCGCGGGCAGCCAATCCCCCAGCATGCATGCACGGCATTGCCAAGCCCTTTGTTCAACCGTTCAGGGGTAGCCTTCTGCAGTACGCAGAGTGTAGTTGGCCAATGAAAGCCAATGCCTCTGCGCGCACAGCCAATAGCAGACAATCCCGCGTCATGCACAGCCTTTGGCCGTGTGCAGCATGGGGTTGGCTGCAGGGCCTGGTCTGCGGCCAAGCCCTGCATCCACGTTCTGTGGGTAACCAACCCCACTGCCGGGGACAGCATTCCGACATGCATGTGATGAAGTTAGCTACACGCTGCCAATGCCTCACCGCGCACGGCCGATGGCCACAATGCCAACCACCTGACCGCAGGATTCCACCACGGACACTCAGGCCCGGCCACTTTTTAAAAATATTAATTTTAATCCCGCAACTGTCCTGTGGGAGCCAGCACTGCCCTTGCGCTCCTATGGGCCTCTCATGGGAGTCCAGGAGCCTCTTTGGGTCCCATTGGACACCCACAAGATTGTGGAAACCCAAAAATATATATATATTTTTAATTTTTGTACAGGGAGGTATCTCTGGGACTCCCCCACATGGTCATGGCGGTGAGGGTTCCCCCTACTCACCCCGCTTATACTTTGATCTTTGTTAATTTTCAGGACACAGGGACCGAGACCCAGTGTCCTGAAATGGCAGCTGCAATATTTCTCTTCATGTCGCGTACAACCAATCAGAGCGCAAGCTCCCGCAGGAGTGCGCAAGAGCCTCTCGCTCCCATGGGAGTGATCTGGCTGATGTGAATTAAAGCCCCCTTGACCAATCACATCGCTCTATTATTTGAATTTCTGTGATCACAGGACTCTGGCGAGTGTCCCATGAACCCAATCATCCAGATATACACAGTTTTGAACTTTAGTTTTTCAGAAACAACAGAACTGATTTACACCAAATCACAAAAAACATGCTTTCTGGACCAAGAGCTAGCTTTCTGACAGATTTGGCGTAATTTTGTTCAGCCATTTTCAGACTATTGCTGTTCAGTTTCCTTTGGAAAAATGAATGGGAATTGTGTTTTGAGACCCCCCTTTTTTCTCGCACCCCTCTTGATGGATCACCCTAACACTTTCCACGAAGGAGCTGAGGTGGGTGAACTTTTTTGGAAAATTTCATGAAGATTTGTCAAACTGTGCCAAAGTTATTAGCAAAACAAAAAAATCTATTTCCTAAGGTAACTAGGTCCTAACTATAACTACACAGTGGCACTGTATAGTGTGGTATTGTATGGTATGGCCTTTCAGTGGTATAGTATGGAATGCCCTGCCATTGTATAACATGGCACCTCATTGTATGGTACGGTAAAGTATAGCTTGTCATGGTATGGTATGGTATGGTATGGTATAGTAATTCTTATTGTAAAGTACACATTTAGCTATGGAAGGAAGTGCAATACAAGCAATCAAATAAACAAAAAAGTGCTTTACAATATAATGTTATTTTCACACTAGAATGTTCTATCCAACCATAATCATGCAAACATAGACCAATTTAAAACACACACTGTTTTTTGCGTAAAATATTTGCCCAAGACATCCTATAAATCATGAAACTCATACCAAAAAAGCATTTTGTTACAAACTAAATGAGTGATCACTTAAAGGCAATAGCACGAAGCTATTAATGTATTTTGAAAGCATTGTTAAAAGTGACACTAAGAACCTAAGGCTTGCGGGTATTGTTATGCTGACCCAAAGGCAATGTGTAAAGTATTTGTACCAACACTCACAGTAACACAGTGAAAACACCACAAAAGTACACCACACCAGTTTAGAAAAATAAAATATCTTTATCTAAACTAAATAAGACCAAAACGACAAAAATCCAACATACACAGGTAAAAATATGACTTTCAAAAGGTTTCAAGAACTTGTACCATAGAAAACTATGGATACGTGACTTTTCACCAAAGTACCTGTAGATGCGTCAAAGTTCCACAAGCCAAACAGCCGCAGAGTCGAAAAACAAAGAGATGCGACACTCCTGAGACCTTGGGGAGGCGATGCAACAGTTCTGCGACACGCAGAGGATGAGTTGCGTCGAATCCGGTCTGTATGGGGAGTGGTGCGTCGATTCTTCGTGACGATTCCGGTTCGCAGGTGATGCGTCAGGAAAGCGTGCCGCACAGGTACAATGCGTGAAAATCCTGGATGCGTCGCAATCGATGCAGCGGCGTCGAGCGGCGCTGCGTCGGTCCTCTTCAGCCGCGATCCCTCGATGCGTTGATTCTTACAGCGGCGATAGGCGCTGCGACGGTTTTCGCAGCGGCACGGTAATGCGTGGAAATTCTTCTCGCGCCGTGGAGATGCGCCGAGAAAACAGCCGCAAGAAGAGCGATGCATCAATTTTAGCAGTTCTTCATGTTTTTTCTTTCTTCCAGCTACCAAACACCAGCAACAACCTCCAGAGGTCCAAAACTGGCACAGGCACCTCTAGGCAGGTCGGAACTCACAACAGCAGAGTTCCGTGTAGCTGGGGGTGAAGTCTTTGTGTCCCTGGGACTTCAGAACAGGAGGCCAGCACACACAGGCCCTTGGAGATCTTCTTCAAGCAGGGGACACCGCACAGAGCAAAGTCCTTCTCCTTTCCTTGACAGAAACAGCAACTGCAGGCCAACCCCAGACACACAGCAAGGGCAGTACTTCTCCTCAGTTTCTCCAGCTCTTCTCCTTGACAAAGGGTCCTCTTGAATTCCAGGAATGATCTAAAGCTCTGGGGTCTGGGCCCCAATATTTATACTACAAAATCCTTTGTTCTCTGGTGGCAGAGAAGCCCTGTGCCCAGCCACAACTAGTTCTGTCCTCTCTGGTGCAGCTTCCTGGCAGGAGGTGGAGACAGCATTGTGGAAGGCAGACCAGGCCCATTCAGGTGAAAGGAAATCTCCTCCCCCTACTCTAAATGCAGCCCAGGTCTATTCAGCCCAGGCCTGACTCATCAGGCTCTCTGGAGCCACTGTTCCTCCCCAGCCCCTGACACTCCAAACCCAGGCAGGCAATCCACATCTCAGCAGAGGCACACTGGATGGTTGAACAAGAAAATACCTACTTTCTAAAAGTAGTATTTTCGAACACAGAATGTAAAAATCACCCTTACTAAAAGATGCATCTTAACATTCTGAGCTCAGGCATACTAAACTTTATTTTCCTACCTTGTTCCCAGGGGCAGTTATGTTTATAAGATGTTATAAACAAACTCCCCATTCTGTCCTATGGGAACAGGTAGCCTTGAAAAACGAAATTGGCAGTAATTCACTATCAGGACATGTTACACACATCAGTACATGTCCTACCTTTCACATACACTGCACCCTGCCTAGGGGGGTATGTGTAAGAAAAGGGAAGGGTCGGGCCTGGCAAGTTGGTGCACTTGCCAAGTTAACAAACTGCGCACAGGCACCGCGGTGGCAGGCCTTAGACATCTTTTCAGGGCTACTCATGTGTGTGGCACAATCTGTGCTGCAGGCCCACTAGTAGCATTTGATTTACCAGCCCTGGCACACTTAGTGCCCTTTACTAGGGACCTACTACTAAATCAAATATGCCAATTAGGGAGAACCAATTACATTCACAAATTACACAGGGAGTACTTGCACTTTGACACTGATCAGCAGTGGCAAAGTGCCCAAAGCATCTAAGCCAGCAAAAACTAAATCCAGCACAGCATCAAAAACACAGGAGGTAGGGGCAAAAAGTCAGGGAAAACCACGCCAAGGATGCCAGATCTAACAATGCCCCTATGTATTTATTTTCACAATATCTCAAAGAAGGTGTATTCTTGCAGCACACTGAACATGAGCTTAATATCCCACGAAATATTAACATTTTAAGATTGCGTGGTGACATGACCGGAACAATTTCATTTGTTATTTACTTTGTTAGACAGGGAAACCCCACATGTTCATTACTCCAAAATCATGAAAATTGGCTTCACTGTATAGTATGTCCGAAGGGCAATTTGGATTTCTATACTGGGCCCTAAGACTGTCCAGATAGCTATCAGATTGTCAGCTATTTATTGTTACTTTAGGCTAAAGTGAAAAGCATTGGATACTATGGGGCATATTTATTAAAGAGTTGCTTTGCTCTTGCATCACGCAACGGGGTGCAAGAGCGATGCAACTCTTAAGTTAGATTTAGCAAGCCTGCATTGGTGCTAGGCAGCACATTGTGCGCCAGTGCAGGGAAATTATATTCCTGCCCTTTCCCTATCATGCAGCGCCAGCAAGGTGACTTGCTGAACTGCGCTGCATCGATTACTCCCTAACATGCACCCAATGGAGTTGTACCAGGCACAATAAACGTAGCATCAGACACGCAAGACCTCTGAAGCAAACTTTACTGAAACAAGTATACATTTCACAGGGAGGGGCCACCTGCTAACTCCTAAGTGCAGATCATTCAGTGCTGCATGCAATTTCAAGAACTTGACAACATTCCCTGCTAAATGAGGAGGGGAAGGGGAAGAGGAAGGGGAAAGAGGTAGGGGAAGGGGAGGGGGAAGAGGAAGGGGAGGGGGAAAGGGAAGGGGAACAGGAAAGGGAAAAGGAAAACGTTTTGCATGCTGGGAAAACACTGGAATTGCCAACAGTGAAGAAGAGTTTATTTCAGGTGTCAGATTACAGGAGAGGCCAAAACATGGCAAGACGTTCTATCCACACCTATGCAGTGAGTGTTCTATCCACACCTGTGCAGTGAGTGTTCTATCCACACCTGTGCAGTGAGTGATCGAAGGAGATAACGTCGGTGAAGAACAGGTAGTGAGTATAAACGCCACACGGGTGACATTCCACATCAGCACCACACCAGGACCAGCACCCGAATACCAGTCCATACGAACAAGCCACAGCTCAAGCAACACAAGGGCTGAGGATGCGTGTTGATTACACAAGATCACCGAATAAAGCTGGTTTCAAGAATAAATACTTAAAATAATTATAGTAAAGGGTTGGGCTTTGTAGATATGAGAAACCACCCTCTTCCCGAATGCCGGCTCGCGACAGTTACAATGTCCCAGGCACCCAGCTGGTATTACCGCATAAAGAGGAGCTCCCCGCCGCGCTGCTGTAGCGAAAAGCAGGTCCCACCCTAAGCGCCTCTAGCGCGAGCACCTCAGATGCCGGTCGTCTTAGCACGGTTTTAAAAACTCCCACCGATCACCCGGGTTACCTCCTACGACGCAGATCCGCTGCTCCACCATCACAGGAGCGCTCCCCCTCGAGGATACCTGACGCGGAAAAATCAGCTGCACCTCGCCGGCGATCGGAGAGAAACGCCTGGCCCGATGAAGAAACTGCAGATGCGAATCAGCTGCTCCCCCGCCGGCAATCCCGATGCAGCACCTGCAATGAAAAGAGAAGAAAAGAGAAGAAAATTTGTTGGGGCCTCCGATTGAGGCCCTGCCCGATCAACACGTCCTGCAGGCTGGGGAGCGGCGAGAAAAGAGGCCGTCCACCCTGCTCCCCAGTGCTTTTAAGGGGCAGGGTCAGGAAAGCCGGTTTTTACCGGCCAGCCCGACGTTGGCCGGACGCGTGAACCGGAAGCACTTCTAAGTGCTTCCGGTTCACGCCCGGGCAGCCAATCATGCGTTAGGCTCAGGGGGAGTGAGGGCGCCACGTCACCTATGGTGCACGCGCGACCCCACCTCCCCTGGGTGCGGGGGCCCAGCGCGACCGCCATAATGGCGGCGTGCCCGATTGTGCCCGCCTTTTACGGAATTCCTTACCCGCTATTTTGCGAGCTGAGACCTCTCTACTTGCTTTTCGCAAGGGTCTGAAAACTTGGCTATACTTAAATTAGTTTGATTTATAACCTTCTTTGCTAGCCTATCTTGCTCGGCGCTGGGAAACCCTTCGAGGTAGCTGTGCGCCCTACAAATTCGAAATAAATAAAATAAATAAATAAAATAACTTGCTCCTGAGGTGGCGAGGGGATCCACTGTGCAGTTCAACATTAGATTAATGTATACTCTGTTATGTATAATCTGTTCTATCATCCTTCTATGCATAGAACTACATGTTTATATACACAGAATCCTAACCCACTCCTCACCATGTTATGAATCCTCATTGAGTAAGAGCTGGCATCCCCTCTACTCTATTGCCAACCACCGCTCTCTCCAGCCTACTTTGCTGGCCACTAACTACCACCACTTCCCAGGGTTGCCTCCCTGTTCAGTGACATCCAGGCCACTTGTTTCCAGACCTAGGCTTTCATTTGATAGCTGCATGTCTCCTGGCGGTTGTAGTCTTTGTTTGCTTCCATTGAGCTAATTGGACTAACACACCTAAAACAGTGATTCGGGCAAACAAGGCCTGGACTGAAACATTCTGGCCTCTAACTCAAGGCACCAGAACACCTGCTGCGAAAACTTCAGTAAATTCAGAACTCAGTTTCAAGACCCTTGCGTCATCCAAGCCCCTAGGATCATAAAACTCTGGCCTCGCAAGCATTTCACTGGTTATCAGGTGTTTCACAGACAATCTGCCAGGCCATCTGCATTGCACATCATGTCCTACACAGAGCAAGACACAGTTTGCTACAGTGGAACATTTGTTGCTACCACTAGGCCTGGGCGGAAAACTACGCTACGCTCGCGTAGTTTGCGAAGTTTGCGCTACTTCGCACAACGCGAATTGCACGTAGCACAGTGCAAACACGCGTAGCGTAGTGCAGCGGTCATTTTTTGCTTGCTCGCGGTCCTCAACGTCAAGTTGGCGACCGCGAGCAAGCAAAATGACTATCCCGGCGAGACTTTTTCCTCGTTCGCGATCAGCAACACAAGTTGCCGATCGCGAGCGTGGAAAATAAACCTCCCGGCGAGATTCTCAACGCGGGGAGGTCAGGTTTCTCATTGCGAGTGGTCGCGTATGCTCGCGACCGCTCGCGATGAGAAACTACCAGTCCGCGTTGAAAGCTGCCGCTCGAGTAAAAATCTACTCGAGCGGCAGTAAAGACAGCTCGCACTGTGCAAGATGCCGTTTTCAATGATTGCACAGTGCGGACAAGCATCCGGCACTGTGTAATCATTGCGAACACGCACTACGCAGTTCGCGTAGTGCTACGCGAAGCTCGCGTAGTGCGAACTTCACTTTGCGTAGCTTCGCGAAGCGCTACTTCGCGAACTACGCCCAGGGTTAGCTACCACCCTAAATAGAATTTGTCATTCTAAGTCAAAACTAAGGGGCATATCTACAAGAAACAGATGCAATGCGGCACCACAAGCCAGCTTGCTCCACTACACTATGCCATAAGGAAAGTGCAGGGATGAATTGTATTTACAGTAATACGATGCATCCCTGTCCTTTCCTTTGCACTGGTGCACAATTGGCTGTCTAGCTCCAACGTGGGCACCCTTGCACCATGGTGCAAGGGTGTCTGCACTGTAGGAATGATTGTTTTTGTGCAGGAAAGTAGACCTTCCTGCACAAAAACAATCCCATGAGGCATTTTCCTCTTTCTAGGTGTGCTACAGAATGCAGCACACATAGAAAGAGGAAAAAACAAGAAGAAATTAACTTTTGACGCATTCCCAGGTTTACAAGTGCTTGTAAATCTGGCAATGCGTCAAAATCCATAGGTGTTGCCTGGGTCCACCCACCGCAAGGCCCATGGAACGCCTCTTTGATGAAGAGTAAGGCAATGCAGCGACTTGCACTCCTTTGCCTTAATTCCTCTCTACGAGCCTGGAGCGACACCAGACGCCTGGAGCGACACCTGGTGGCCCCCCGCCCTCGGAAACCCGCCAACCCCCAGGGCCCACGCACGCAACCTGGGAATCATCCTGGACTCCGAGCTCAAAATGGACCGCCAGATCAACTCTGTCTCGTCTTCCTGCTTCCACACCCTCTGCCTCCTTCGTAAGACCTTCAAATGGATCCCCCTCGAACACCGAAAGACCGTCACTCACGCCCTGGTCACCAGCAGACTCGACTACGGCAACGCACTCTACGCCGGAATAAACAAAAACCTCACCCGCAAGCTACAGAACATCCAGAATGACGCCGCAAGACTGGTCCTCAACCTGCCAAAACACTGCCACATCTCCCAGAACCTGCGCACACTCCACTGTTGAGGCGAGAATCACCTTCAAGATGCTCACCCACGCACACAAGGCCCTCCACGGCACCGGACCAGCATACCTGAACAGCCGACTCAAATTCCACGCACCCCAAAGGACCCTACGATCAGCCCAGCTCTCCTACGCCGTGGTCCCCCGCACCAGAAAGACCAGATCGGGAGCCCGCTCCTTCTCCTTCCTGGCGGCCAAAGCATGGAACGTCCTTCCGCTCCACCTCAGACAGACAACATCGCTCCCCATCTTCGCAAGAAACCTCAAAACCTGCCTCTTCGACAGACCCCCTCCTTGATGAAATGGAACCTGCACCCCCCCCACCCCTAGCGCCTTCAGACCCTTACGGGTGAGTAGTCGCGCTTTAACAAACCCCTGATTGATTGATTGATGAAAAACCACGTAAAGTGGCTTTGCGTGGCCTCGTAGATATGGGTCTGCACTCTGCGCTGCCGCTGCATCCAAAAAAGTGACACAGTGGCGGCGCAAGCTCCTTGTAAATATGCCACTATGGATTTAGGTTCACTGATTATGCAAACCTCACTTGTGATGCCATTCAATCTCTGTATTAGCCGAATTATGGATCTTTTCCACAAGTCCTCTTTGAAAAACAGAGGGACATCTTTCATTGCTAACGCTATGAAGCGACCTTTGTGACAAAAGTCAACCCTTTAAAATATGCAAAAAAAAGAAATAATACATTTCTAAGGGCTATCAAAACATAAATATTCCTTTGCAAATCCAGTTGGCAGGGGCTACCTCACATGGGCCAGTGTACCACGATTGGCCAAGAGTGTCCTCTTTCCCCAGCACACTGGCCACTTCTCCATAGTCAAGAATGTATGTAGTGGCTCTGCTTCAGCAGCAGCAGGCCTGCTATAATGGGAGGAAAGTGCCTAGTCCTGATACACTAAAAAAGCAGAATGTTTCCTAATAAAGTCTTATAAAGTCTTAGGCACTCCTATGAAAGATGACCCTTCTGTAGAGAGTGTCAACCAACAGTTGTCATTGTGACCCTCTGGCAGCCCAAAACAAGCCTTGCAGCTCTGTAGCAGAGCATTAGGTCTCTTCCAGGCACCCTTTCAATAAATGACTTATAATTTTGCTATAAAACTCAGAGTATTATACGGAACAAGAAAATGGAATGTGAAATATTGCAATCTGAGGTACTCTGTCACATCTGAGTCAAGAAGTAAGATAGAGAACAACTCTTCACCTACGTCTGTTAGATCCCACCTCACGCCACTGTAGGATCCAGATAGTAAATTGTATGGGACAGGAGAGTGGGAGAGATCTTATCTTGCCAAGACCTATTTCACCAGTGGACCCTTTGTCGTAGCTTTCCTCCAGGTAGAAAAAAAAGCTCTGTTGAACGCAGGATGAGGCTGGATGTAAAATGACCAGGAGCAGTCCTCCCTGCAGAGAAGCATTCACATAGCTTCAAAAGAAAGGGGGTGCCAGGTCAGACTAGAAGGGGGTGGGGCCATGCCAAATGTTTTTATCCTGATCTCTGGCAGACTGGCATCAATGGGAAAATCTTCGATCCCAAACCAGAGCCCTGAAGGAACTTTGGGGAAAGGGATCACCTTAAATATGCACTTCTGCCGAAGCCTATTCTGCAGTTCAGGCCGCAAAACAATCATTCACACATCTGCTAAAGTTCAGCCCTAGAAAGGAGTAGGTCGTGGCCCAAGGTTAATACCCAGCAGGACACAGACACCTCTGGTATCATTATTCAATAAACAAACCATGACAAACAACTCCTAGTGATGTCATAAGTCCAGTATGCCACAAACACAGACACTGGGCCTATTAACGCTCAGCTCCATGGATGAGAATGGCCATCAGTGTATGTCAAATATTACGGATCAGCCGCATCAATGCAATCAAAAGGGTGGCAGACAATGCCAGCCTTGATGCGCTGCCCTCTGATAATGACAGGATGTCACCTCACTCTCAGCAACCAGTGCCAGCAGCTCAGACTGCCCCACAGCGATTCTACTCCGAATAACCATCCATGCACCAAGGTACAGGTCCACAGAGTCTAAAACTCTCCACTTTTCAACTTTGAAACTTCTCTGTAATCCTTTCTGTTTGTTAATTGTGAACATTAGCAGCATTTAACACAAACAATTTACAGATTATTTACATTGATAGAGCTGTGGGGCTGATTTCGGGGTAAGGTACATGGGTCACCCGGGTCAGACTGGCCTATAGGGCAATCTGGCGGTGCCCGAGGGCTGGTATGAAAGGTCAGTGTGGGCCTGTTTTTCTGGCTGTTTGGGGGTCGGATTTATGGTCTTGTGGTCCGGGTTTTACTGTTGATTTCCTTGATATTACCATAAACATTGCCTGCACCAAGCACAAATGCATGCAGTCCCCCATACCTTGCAAACCACCTATACAGCGTGTCCAAAGCAGGCCCAGTTTGCAAATGCGGGCCACTTGTTTAGCTCTCTGATTTGCTAATGGGGGCCAGTTTTATTTTGGTGCCCAGGCCTATTTTCTGTCCCACTCCGACCTTGTGGGGCACTGTGGTATAAGGGAAATAGATAGTCATAGGTCGGAAAAAGTCAAGTGCAAGCTGATCATAGGGAGCGGGCACAGAATGTAAGGTGAAGAGCACAGACTGGTAAGAGGTGCAATGTCATGGATGAGTTTCAATACAAGCATAAACACAGACACTCCCCGCTACCCCTCTGGCTAGGATGGTGCGATGTAGCTGCATATATATTTCAGCCCCCTCTCCTTCAACTAGATAACCTACGACCTGGTTTGCTTCTGGATGGGCGCCCCACCATGCATATAACAGTGGGGTTGAGTTTGTGTAAATGTCCCACTGTCTCTCACACTTCTTCCCTCCTCCACACTATTAGGCTCTCTGGCCCAAGATAAGAGCACCTCTCTTGTCACTCATGCACAACACCAGAAGGCTTCCCGCTTAGGCTCACAACAATGCATAATACTCATCCAGCCACACACTCCACATAGTGGAGCTTGCTACCTGTGTAGACAAGCACCTCAGCACCTTACATAGGGGTGGAAGGCACTACATGCATGCTACAATACAAGACACCGCTTGTAGTATGCCCTGTGCTAGCCCCAAAGCCACCTTCTTGGATGCAACAGCAAAGAAGCCAGTAAGTCTCTAGAAAACTTTATGATATTCGTGTAACAAAGTGAATTATTTTGTCAAGGAAGATAATGTCCGTTACATTAGTCCATTTTACTAGCACGTTGATCAGGGACTTATCTACATGCAAGGGTAGATGTTGGCAGATTTCTCAGCAGCAGTGTTAGTAGTTGTCATGAAAGAAACTAGTTGTATGCTGAAGTTGAGCTACACGGTCACCCCTAGGTTCCAAGAGGGGCACTTGTAAAGCTTGTGGTTTTGCAAATCGCAGGCTTTGTGCGCACAAATCAGTGTCGTGCATGAAGCCCATAGTTCTTTTTTTAGCTTTTTCAGTATACATACTATTAACACATAATTACAAGGAAAGCAATACACTCATATACTCAGTTATAAAAAGCTTAAAACCATAAACACAAGTTATTAATTAATTGGTAACACAGGTGAACCCTTGAAAAAAAAATCTAAAACGGTTTTTTTGCCACAAGGTTAATTCCACATATTGTCTACATTGTTAATAATATAAATGTGCTGCTCAAATTCCATTCAACATCAGTACCTCAGTTCTGTCGATAAGGTACTGAGAAAAAAACCCAAAAAACAACTAGTTCCATTGAACAACATTCCTGAGAGCCAATGATGCATGAGTGCAGGAATGCACAACCCGATAACACAGTAGGTTAGCATCTACTCTTACAAACACCGTACAGTATCCAGGAAAAGCCTGTCTTATTCATTGCAAGAGTATTTGTGTGAATAACTCTTCCTCGAAGACAGAAATCCAGGACAGATGGTCTATATGTGGGAAATATCTTCATTGTCTAAATCATTCCTACTATGTTGATGTAAAGATCATCGACCTATTGCCTCAAGTATCCCTAAGTGTTGGAAATGTATCCACATAAAAGATTGCCTGGTATGTGGTTTAGATGTGCCGCTATTTTTGGGAGGGGGAATTGTTCAAAATGGGAAATAAGTAAAGCCCCAGATGCAAGTTTAGAAATGCGCCCCACACCAGATCTGGAGCCATTTTCAGATACTTACTTGCAAATCTGCTTTTTAAAGAAAAGGCTTCAACAAGAAGAACTTTGCTACTCCTCAACTAAATTATATTGTCCTATCAGGTTATCATTAGACCTGTACAACCAGTGGCGGCTGGTGCCATTTGAAAGTGGTGAGGAGGTGGGAGGGGAGTTTGTGATGAGTGCCCTGTGGGGAGGGAGCGAGCTGGACTGCCATAAGGAGGGTCTGGGGGGGGGATTCTCCCCCAGGGAAAATTTTGAAAAACAAGTGGGCAAATGGTGCATTTTCAAGCGAATTTGAAAAAGCAAGAAGGTTAATAAAGCAATTGTAAACTGTCTCTGCAGAAAGGGGGACAACAATGAGTGAGCCTGTGGTGTGTTCAGTACCTTCACCTGTCAAAGTCTACTCATGTTGCACCAAGGAAGATGGTGTTTATTGGGACATGTTCTCTGTGGTCACCCTGGAACACAGTGGAGATCAGTGTTCACCGAGCCACTTATTTTAGTAAGCCTGCTCTGCGACTGCAAGAATTGCATGGTCCTTACTATCGCCCATTCTATCCATAATATCGCCCATATCACAAGGAGAGCAATTTCTGAGCTGACACCAGTAAGATGCTCCTGGTGGGGTTGGCACCCCATTAGCCACCTTGGAACCCTCATGAAATAGTGTTCGTCAAGCCACTCATTCTGCAAGCACTTGCAGAGACTCCATTGAGCACTGTGCCATCCCACCCTAGGGCACCGGACAGCTAGGCACTCACTCAGGAACACTACTGACAGCCATTTCTACCACAACACGTACTTCAGGAGTCCCATCCCGTGGCACCATGGAGTAAAGGGTCCAACTTGTGACAGTGCAATGACAACATTAAGAGACTGGACCTACAGTCCCACAGAGCACAGTGTTCATCCCAGAAACTAACCGAGCTCAGTATCTGTCCCAAAACCTGGTCCAAGAGGATGCCAGAGTGCAACGTCACTCAAGAAACCTATTCTAGGAGGCCACCCTGGAGAACCATGGAGGGAGCAGCTCACAATGGAGCACCGCAAAATTAAGTGTACACCCTACAGAACCACATATCCTAAAAGGGAAAGTAGAGACAGGATCAGTCCTGCCACTAATTTTTAAAGAAAACTCTCAGATAAAATGGAAGGTAGTGTACAACCCAATAAATCTTCTAGACGGTTCCATTAACAAGGTGTTCACCCATCAAAATACCCGGCACCACAGATTGCATTATCCACCTCAACAGCGATTCTAGGAGGGGGTTCGACTTTGGAAACCCAGGAGTGAAGGGATCACCTGGTGACTCAATGGAGCAAGCGTCTCCACCTTGGGCACCACAGACTGCAGACTATTTCCAAACAAGTTTTCAATGAGGACCATCCTGAGGCACCATGAGGTGGAGACCAGCAAGTGAGGGATTCTCCCCAGGAGGTCATGGGATAAGGGCACCTCACACCGACTCCGTGTAGCACATTGTTACTAAAATTGACTGCTGCATTAGGCCATCCAGAGAGGTCACAGGAGCTTCTATTTACTGGTCACACATCCAGGTGGAGGCCAGTTTTTCAAATGCAATGTTATGGTGGTATCTCTTGGAGCAAAACAAGACCACTGGTTTCGCAAGCCAATATTGGAATGACTCACAGTCAGACCCAATCTTGGATGTCAACACGTCTGATTTACAGATCTGACTCACTCTGAAAGAGTAGCAGGACTGCTCCTGCCATACATACCCTTCGTGTAATGGGAAGAGGAAGGATTATTGCTAAGAGCGACAAACAGTGAACCCTTGTCTAGAGGATGATCCGGGAGAAAGAAGGAGAAAAGAGCTGAGGAAAAAGTAAACGTTTAAAGGTTTCCTTTGGAATCCGCTTTTCACCTGTGCAAAATAAAAGGCTTTTTAGAGTGACATTGAAAAGAAGATGTCCCGGGGGTGTGGCTACGCAGCGTAGCGTTATGGTCGCTGCCTAAACCGGCTCCGTCCAAACCGACTCTCCCCTTACTATCAGCCACACTAATCCGGCAAACAAAGGGAGTTCCTGTGACCGGAGGGTGTACTGAACCTGAGCCAGCAAGAACGGGACCGATCGGCCGTCGGCGACCGGAGTTACAGCCTCCACCATTTGCGTCCTGCACTGGATGCCCAAGCCGGGGCCTGGAATGACTGCAGAGACCGAGAACGTGCTGACGCACAGGGGCACAATCGGTTGCGCACTCGGGGAAAGTGAACAGGCACCGGAAATAACACCCTGGGCCCGCGGTGCTTGGCAGAGGGGCGGCACCATCTGTAGTGCGATGCAAGGGCACCAGAAGCATTGCAGGACGCCTATGCCCCACAGTGCAGGAAGGAGCCCAAGGCATCCGGGGTAGGTTGTGAGACCCCCCTCTGGTTCCCCCCGCTTCTTCCGCCCCCCCCGGGCTCGCATTGGTGCTGTGACATCCACGGTGGTGGGGCCCCTATGGTGTGTGATTGCGGCCGGCACAGAGCAAAACCTGGCATTTGAAAGACCTCACTAACGGAGGGGAGAAGAGGTAAAAGAAGACCCACTCTCCTGGCCTGGAGGCGCAGACGGGTGAAGTTGCCGATTTGCGGCTGCAGATCCTCAAATTAGTGGAGGCGAGCGCTGCCCCCCGCAGCCATACAGACTGTGGTGACAAGAAACGGCGTTCTCAGTACAGTGTGGGGTGGCAGCCGGCGCCCACTGGGAGGAAGGCGGTGGTGGACGCGGTGGTCACCTGAGCACACCCGTTACGCAGAAGGCCGAAAGATCCAGGGTTTGTGGCCCCTGGCTTCCCTCGCTCACTCCCCACGGGCTCACCCGCCTACGGTGTCCGGTAGAACAGACTCAAATCAGAAGTGCACCGCCTACCGCAACCGCCTGCTAGAAACGGAGAGTCGTAGCAGACACACATTGTTACAGCAGGGAGCGAGCAGGACCGCTTAAGACCCAGCCAAGATGTCGTCCACGAGGGGGTCTAAGCCAGTGTAAATGAATAAATTAGACCGTTATGCGTTCCCCAAAGACTTGCTACCTGACCCGACAGCCAGAGACAAACGCGCTGGAGATCTAGGGGAAGAGAGCCCGGAACTCACCTTGAAGGATGTGATGGAGGCAATAACTGGGGTCAAAACCTCGCTGGAACACAAGATGGACTCGATATCAATTGACGTGACTCTCATTCGAGCAGACCTCACGAAAATCAGCGAAAAGGTCAAACAGGTAGAAATTACCACAGCGAGTCTGGTGGGCGACACAGAGCAACTTCAGGGCGAGGTCCGAGAGCTACAAACTTTCCGAAAGCTCGCAGAAACCAAGCTGGATGATTATGAGGGACGCCTCAGAAGAAACAACATTCGCATCCTGGGGGTGCCGGAGAAATCGGAAGGCCAGTCACCGGACCTCTTCGTAGAAGACCTGATCCTTAAACACCTGCAGCCTAAAGGACTGAGTAAATTCTTTGTAATAGAGAGGGCACACAGAGTCCCCGGGGGTCGCCCGAAACCTGGGGCTCCTCCCCGTCCAATGCTGGCAAGAGTCCTTAACTTTCGGGACAGAGATGCTATTCTTCAGACCGCCAGGGTGGCCCCCCCCACTACGATACGACAATGCGGACACAACCTTCTTTCCGGACTTTACTCAACTGGTACAGAGGCAGAGAAGGTCCTTTGTGACAATCAAGAAGAAACTCAGAGACAGAGGCCTGAAATATGCCATGCTGTTCCCCGCTCGGCTCCGGATAGAAGCGGAGGGACGGGCATGGTTTTTTGAACACCCGGAAGCGGCGGCCGAGTGGTTGGAGAACCGCAGAGAATGAGACGGTGACCTTGACGGCCATGGCAACCAGGAAGATCGTAACACTGAGAAATGGACAGGTGCCATGAAACTGTAGAACCTGGCACTCAGGGGCGCTGGGGTTATACCCATTAAGGGAACAGGTACCAGGGACTAATGTCAGACCTGATGTATGAGGGGGCGCCCTCCGTGACTGAAGGGCCTATTTTTGTAACATAACCTTACTCAGGGAATATACCGTAGCAGACACAGAGGGGGGGCCAAGGGACGGGGCACCACGCACCTCACTTTACTTCTCTTAGTTAACTTGTTGGGTGACAGGCACTCTGCAAGTTTCTTCATAGGCAGTTTTGCGCCCAGAGTGCAGGGAAGCAGGGAGGGGGGAGGGGTTGGGTTGGGGATTTATTGTTGTTGTATGTTGTAGTTTCTATATCGACAAATCGAATCGGCCTTGAAGCAATGGAGACTGGAGGTTATGTTGAATCGAATGAATACACAGTGGGATAAAAGTGTCAAAATCCTAAGTTGGAATGTTAACGGGCTTGGGGATAAGATCAAACGTAGCGTAATCCTACAATATATTAAGAGACAGGCCCCAGACATTGTACTGCTTCAGGTAACTCATTTGGTGGGCAACTCCTGTAAGGCATTAAACAGATGGGGCTATAAGTTGGTAGCACACGCCGGCTTCACGACCAGCTCCCGGGGGTAGGCATACTGGTGAGAAATCCATTCCCTCTCTCCATAGACTCCACATGGACAGACGATAGGGTACAATATATAGGAGTCTCGGGGCGCTGGGAGGGGCAGGTACTGACGATTATGTCGGTCTATGTGCCTCCTGGCCTCCAGAACGAAACCTTTAAAGACTTGGGGACAATCCTTCTATCACTCCCTGAAGGTCTTCTGGCAGTGGGGGGTGACTTCAATGCAGTGGTATCGGGCACCCTAGACCGCCATCCACCACATGAGATTGGACCTGCGTACAGATGGCTGCCCCACTTTATGGAGGCGATGGGGTTGGTGGACGGGTGGAGGACATACAATCCAGACAGAATTCAACATACCTTCCATTCTGGGGCTCACCATAGCCTTTCTCGCATAGACTACCTCTTAGTACCAGCGTCCCAGGTAGCCAATCTCCACGAGATCAGACATCTGGCAAGGGGGATCTCCGACCACTCTCCAGTATGGGCATGTGTGGTCCTGGATCATACAAGCGTAGGGAAGATTGCCCCCATTAACCCCTGGTATTTCCGTGACCCAGGAGTCCGGAAAGCACTACTCCAAGCGATGGATCACTACTTCCAAGAAAACGAGGGAATGGTGGATACGGCTCAAACCCTGTGGGAAGCATTCAAATCAGTAATACGAGGACAAGCACTGTCACTAATTGCAGGCACGAAAAAAGATAGACAGAAAGAAATTGTAGAAGCTGAGGATGAGGTCCTCCGGTTAGAGGAGGAGCTAGAAATAGAGGTTACCAACGATGTACTCCATATACTACAGCTCAAACAGGAAGATTATAGAGCGTTGGCCACTGATAGGGCTAAACTCCTAGGGAGAGAAAAAGTGAGCAGAATATATGATCTTGGGGATAAGGCGGGTAAGTTAATTGCATGGCTCGACAAGAAGGAGTTGGCCAGTAGAATAGTTCCGGAATTGAGGGGTCCCGACAACACATCCATAATCGATCCACAGGACATAGCGAATCAATTCGCCGACCACTACCGCAGGGTTTACCGTGCTAGTGGCTCGTTCATGGAGGAAGACTCACAGTCGCTGATACGAGATATAACACTTCCCTCACTGACAGAGGAGAACCGCCACTTTCTGGAATGTGAATTCTCCAATGACGAAGTAGCGCAAGCTATAAGGTCACTGCACTCAGGCAAGGCCCTTGGATCCAACGGTATTCCCATTGAATTGTACAAGCTTAAACCCGATAAACTAGCCCCGTACATCCGAGCTATGTTCGTGGAAAGAAGGGAGCTGGGAGTACTACCGGAGGATCAGAGAGTGGCAACCTTAATCACCATTCATAAAGAGGGTAAACCAAAGACTGACTGTGCCTCCTATAGGCCTATCTCCCTGCTCAACGCTGAACCTAAAATTCTAGCTAAACTCCTGGCAAATCGCCTGGTGAAGGTGATTGGCGGCCTGATTCACCCCGACCAGTCGGGTTTCATGCCGCATCGAAACACCGCACTAAATTTGCGAAGATTACACGGCGTGTTAGGGAGAGTAGCTACGATCCAAGAGGGAGCCATAATAGTGTCCTTAGACGCAACCATGGCGTTCAACACTATCGAATGGCCATATCTCTTTGCAGTCCTTGTCAAACTGGGGTTTGGACCGAGCTTCATCCAATGGGTACGGCTCCTATACTCGGAGCCCCTGGCGCAGGTCGTAGTTAATAATAAAAAATCGACGGTGTTTAAACTAATTCGAGGGACCCGTCAAGGCTGTCCCCTTTCCCCTCTCCTATTCGCCCTAGCCCTGGAGCCTCTGGCTGCTTGGATTCGTAGGAACCCTGTCATACGAGGTCTGCGTTGGTCCTCCGAATGGGAGGACCCTATTTCACTCTACGCAGACGACATTCTGCTCTATCTAGCCTCCCCGAAGGCGTCCTTGGTAGCGGTACTGGATATATTTGCCATATTTGAGAGATATGCTGGGTTTTCTATTAATTGGGGTAAGTCCCTCATCTACGTGTTAAAAGGGGATCCACCTACCCCTCCGCGGGACTGCCCCATACAAATCAGTACGGCGGGTTTCAAATATCTCTGTATTTTTATCTCCTTAGACCTGACAGTCCGTTTTAAGCATAATCTCCTCCCGCCCCTGCAAAGACTGAAACGAGACATAGCAAGCTGGAAAACGCTTCCGCTTTCACTGCTGGGCAAGGCAGCCCTGTTTAAAATGATGGCGTTACCTCGCTTTCTATATGCGTTGCAGAACTCTCTAGACCCAGTTCCGTCGTCATACTTCAAAGAAATCGGAGGCCTCCAGAGGGATTTATTGTGGGAGGGGAAGCCTCGTATAGCCTTAGCCAAATTAACACAAAATTGGTATGATGGCGGGATTAGCCTTCCAGATATACAAAAATACTACTGGGCGACGCATCTCGCAGCCATTAACCAGGGCACTTACGGATGCCCGGATGACCCGGGATACGCCATTGATCGATGGCTCCTATCGGGAGGGAACTATAATAGAGCACTCTATTCGCGACCCCGGAAACACTTATTAACTGGGCCAACTAAACACTCGGTACATATTTGGCACGTGGTAAATAAGCACTTGGGTTGGGACCGAAAACTCACGTTGGCGACCCCTTTGTGGGACTCCGAGAAGCTGGGGAACCTGTGGAGGACGAAAGGGTTCGATAAGTGGGACCTCATAGGGATCTCGTATATTAGAGATGTATGGGTTAAAGGTGAAATGATATCATTTGCCTCCTTGCAGCAACAGTATGAATTGGCCGACTCAGAACATTTCAGGTACACCCAGATCCGCCATGCCCTCGAGTCCCAACTCCCAAGAGGCTCATCCCCCCCAGACGCCTCACCACTAGAGGATAGACTGCTAGATGGCCACCTGCCTGAGAAGGCCATCTCCTTGACCTATAAAAAGTTGATCAATAATATGGAGGACCCACTCAGATCACTCAGGGAAAAATGGATACGTGATGGAATTGAGCTGGATGATGAGGAGTGGCAGGAGGCAGTGTCTTCCCCGCGAGAGGTGGCTATCCAGGCTAGACTGAGATTAGTCCAACTTAAAATTCTCCCCAGAATCTACATTACAGGGCCTGGTTTAGTTTGCATGGGCAGAGCGGAAGTAGGAGATTGCAGGCGACAATGTGGGAAGGAGGGCACATTCATGCACATACTGTGGGAGTGCGACCTCATACAAGCATATTGGCGTAGCATACACAACATTCTCAGTGAAGTGCTCACACTAGACCTGCGCATGGAGGCTCGGAGATGTCTTCTAAACGTGTGGGAACCCACCGACCTCTCCACCTACAACAAACAATGAGTTACACTGGGACTAATGATAGCAAAGAGGAATATTGCGCAACTGTGGGGAGCCTTACAACCGCCCAGAGTAGAGGCATGGCAAGAAGATCTAGACTGGTGTATGTTCAGGGAAAAGACAGTTTATTTGGCCCAGGGTTGCCCCAGGAAATGGTCCCGGATATGGAGTCCTTGGAATAGTTACCGAGGGGACATTTGTACCCCACCGCAGTGTGCTGCCCAGGACGAATCCCCTACCCCATAAATTGTTTCCACTGTGTACTGCTGTATGAATCTACTTGAATCTGTATTTTCTGAAACAATGTACTTGGTCTCCTTTGTCTCATATACTGTATGTCGATGACTAAGTTTAATAAAAAAGAATTAAAAAAAAAAAAAAGAAAAGAAGATGCCCTTCACAAGCACTACACCACCAGGCCCACCTTACAATGATAACACAGAGTGAAAAAATAAGTAATATCATATTTACAATCCATACATTATTCTTTGGTTATAAATGTATAAGATAGAAAAATAAAGTAATGAAAACAAAAAGAACTGAGCCATGAGAGGCAATTGTGTAGGAATCGCTGCTTCTACAGGCTTTCCTGCTCCTCAGAGTACATACAGCACTTTAAGAGAATGGATTTAGTGTGGGAGCAATGAAAGAAGAAACTGCTTCAAGAACATTTAGAAGGCAAAAACAAATTTAAAAAGATGTACTTTGTGCAGCAACAATTCTGCAGATCGCTATAGATGCAACTGTGGAGTCTACAAAATCACACAGCCCTGGAGCTGGCTCAGCAGCTGTACAGGAGGAGCATACATAGATCTTCTGTCCACCCAATTGAACTGTTGATCCATTCATTAAAATGGTTCCAATGTACAAAGGAATATGCAGCTTGAGCAGCACTTCTGTAGGAGAACAGTGGAAATGGTCTCAAGGGACGGAGAAATGCGCAGCCTAGCAGTTGTCCTGCAAGTGCACAGAAGTGCATGTATTGAAATGGCTCCAAGGTACTATGGAGCACAACTTTGAAAATGGTTCCAAGTTGTACAAATCTTAGAATGGCGAAGGTACACAGGAGTATGTAGGCCTGTCAGGAGCTCTAGGAGGCCGTGGGGAGGGGATGCACTGAAGTGCACAACTCCGGCAGCACCCCATGGATGTGTGGAAGCCATCCAGAAGCACAGCTATGGAAATGACTGCAGGATACACGCAAGTACACAGCTCTAGAATCGTGGTGCATGTGGAGTTATGGCCAATGCTCTGTTTCCAATGGAACAGGCAGCATACTTTGGCCAGATGTTGGATGCCAGATGCCTGGCTACAAACTACACAGAAAGAAAACTAAGTATGAGAGCAAAACATCTCTCCAGTCATACCAGACCTTGCTTTGTCAGGTCAACCACTTCTATCTTGGTGCTAAAATTTCTGTAAGTACAAGTGATATTATTAGCCTAAATTTAAACAGAAATGTATCCCATTTTTTCAACGTTCAATTAGTAAATTATGACGTACTCCGGTGTGCCGTGACCCCACAGACATGTAAATGTTCGTAATGACAATAAGCACGCAGCTCTCTGAAAATCAAGTCTGCAGACACTAAAATGTGCCCACATTGGCATCATACAAGTAGTCCTGAAGAGTTTCAAATAATTTTGAAAGGTGCAGCAAGAATCTAATGTGTTATATTTTTCAGACTGGACCTTCAAGTCTTTAATTTTCTACAGTGACTTGAAACAAGGTGCCCAGTACTACTTTTAAGTTCCCTGGTTTAGAAAATAAAGAGGGATCTAGCGTTCTGCCATATGATTCAAACTATGGGCCCAGGTATAAAGTTAATGCGCTTTCTAATCGCACCGCAGTGCACCATATTTTTAGGTGGGGGAAAAAGAGAGGCAAAGCACCCACAATAGCCATAATCTGAGTACTATTACTTGCATGGGCAGCAGTGAGGATGCACTAGCAAGGGCACGTGTACACAGTGCAAAATAATCAGAGGCAAAAGAAAATATGCACACTTTTTCTTGCCTGCTTGTTGCCTCGCTGAACTGTCTTCCATTACCTTGACCGTGCTGTCTCTTTCTGTCACTGTTCTCTTTGTCAACTTGGTGATGATCAGTCCGATGAGGGAGGCTGTTGATGCCGGCCCGACACGCACCTGAGGGTGCCCACCACCTTATCTGCTTTGTCCTCAGCTCCTGGCAGACACCGGAGCTGCTAATGATGGCATCCAGACACGACCCAGGGCTGCAAATGCCAAGGCTGCCCAGGGGGGCCGCGTAGGGGACCCTCCAAAAGGGCGGCCGCCTTAGTGCCACAGGAAGGCACAGAAGTCAGCTCACCAGGCTCCCTGGGCTAAGGACCAGGGGGTCTGCTGGCCGCGTCACTTCCGGCCGTGGGAGGGGGACAGGGGTACATATGCCTTCCCCCGCCCACTGTACGGTCTCTTGACCGCTACCCGTCCCGCTGTTTGGTTCTGCGTCGGCGTCGTGCATGTTTGTCTACTGTCTCGTGGGTGATGGCCGGATTGCGGTGAGTCGGGCTCCTCCTTGTCGTAGTGCCCCTGACCCCCCCCTCCTGACTGGCTCGGGGAGTGTCGTGGCAACGTGGGGTGTTCTGGTTTCCACGGGGTCCGGGCACGCCGCATGCGGGGTTTTTGGCCCGTGTTGTTTCGCTAGGTTTTGAGGCGGATCTGGGTTCCTCGTCTCCAGGGGTGAGAGGCGTTGGATAGACAGAGGCAGGCGGGTTGCCCGGGGTCTAGCTAGGAGCAAGTTGGGATTGTTTTAACGAGACGGGATCACGGTTCCAGCAGTAATGGGTGCTGGTGGCGAGCGGCTCTATATTGTTGATTGTACATGCGGCGCCAGGGTCGTGGCATACTTGTATGAAGGCGAGCTGCAGGGGTTAAGGGCCCTATCCGCAGCAGTCTGGACAGCGAGATTCGAGCGGTGAAGTGACGTGCAGAGGGTGCCTAAGTTTGTGTGAAGTGGCCAGGAGGGGCCTTTGGCATGGTAGCGGTGCTTGCGGGGGTGGACTGGAGTCCGATGGTGCGGGTCCCTGGTGCGCCACGTGTGTGGCGGGACACGAGGTGTGCATGCTTATTACAGTCTCGAAACGTGTTCCTATACATCACCGAGGTAACGGTACATCTCGCATATTCAGGTTTGCAATGCGGGCACACGTCTCGCTCCTGAGCAGTTGCGGACGGGATGAGCTACGGGTTACTCCTCTTGTTGTTCGAGGTGGGGAGCCAAAGTGGGTTTCGGGCCCAGGCCATGCCGGAGTACGCTGTGCATCTTGGGCAAGTCAGCACCGGTAGGCCCTGCTCCAGATGATTTGAAGGTGGGAGGGGGTCGAGGAATGGTGTGCGCCCTCTCGTGTGCCTCAGGCTGGCTGCGCGCTGCCTCGCGGTGCACTGCCCCAGCCTTGTCGGGTTATGGCAAGTCTCACTTTTAGATGGGTGCTCGGCTTAACCGACCACAGGACTGCAGGAGGTGTAGGCCCGGAGGCGGACCCGCACCTCTTCCCCCCACCCCCGCCAGCGTTTAATGTGCAGCACGGGTTGGAGCGCACCGGGCTAGGGGAGGAGAGCATACCCACCGCAGAGATAACGTGGGGCGCGAATAGGGGCGAGGATGCACTGGCTGCAATAGTTATTGGCAGGGAGGCGGCGGGGTAGGGGAGACACTGAGGAAGGAGGTCTGACGCCCACGAATACCTGTTTTGCGGCATCCCACACCGTGCTGCGAGATCGATTTGGGAACCCTTGCGGGGTTGTTTTTAAATGTTATTGTGCCCGGTTGTTTGTATTCTCTAAGACCATCTGAAGGCCAATGCCCTTGTACGAACAGGACAATACGGGGGGGGTGGGGGGGGCTCACATGCCAACTCACCGACTGTTTGGCCATGCATTTCAGACCGCAATGAGGGTGCACGCCATTGGGTGGCACTGCCGCGCTGTTTTATTGGATCTTCATTCTATTTATGGTCTTGGAAGTTCACCGTTTTATGTGTTTTGAAACCAGCCTACCACGCGTGCATGTCCGTGATTCCATGAGTGCTAGAACTCCCTTGTATGTCTCGGCACATACAGCTCATCGGTTAGAGGCAGAATTTTCCTAGAAAGCACGGGGCTGTGGGGTGCCGGGTTATGGGGGTCACCTCGGGTTAGCGCAACGAGTAGAGGACGGGAGTGGTGTGTTTCTCCGGAGTCCAGGGGGGTCGGGGTGCTGTCTCTGCAGCAGGGGTCAGTGTTTGAGGTGTGTGCTGGGCCCCGTTACTCCCCCTCCTGGCGGTGTCCCCTTGGGGGAAGGGCAGCCTCTGTGCTCAGGTTAGCGTTGCCGCCGCATGGAGAGTGTGCGGCGTTGAGGCCTCGGCCGCCCGGGGCGGTGTCCCATCGCGGGTTCACGGATTCTAGCGCCCTGGCACGGGGCAGCGGGTGCACAGCAGGTGTGCGCAAGCCACGGTGCGGGGAACATACCGCATAGGGTGTGTGCGCTGCGAATGTGTCTGGCTTCAGCAGGAGTCGCTGGGGGGGCCGGATCAGGGTTAGTCACAGCTGCGGTGGGATGGAATGATCTCTTGTCGTCCTGTTCGGCTCGTGCTGCTAATTATCAGGAACAGAATCACACATACAGGGCTGTGGCGTGAACAAAGGTCTTGGCACAGGCGAAGAGAAGTGCAGTTGAACGGGGCGTGGGCACGGACGATTCGCAGCGTGCCTCTGGTGTCCTGGCTTCCTTCTTTTCCTGGGACCAGGGTGGGCGCCGGGCACGTATCCGTGCTTCAGGTTTCCTCTACGGCCCGTGTGATGCACAGGGTGGAGGGCCCAGCGGGAGTGTCGGCATGGGGCCCCTGTCCCTCCTGGGAGTGGTTCTCGGACTGTTGGCACTTTGGTTGGGGGTCAGGAGAGCCTGGCGGCTTGGGCCTGGCTACACTGTGTAGGTCGGCGTCGACGGACATTGGTAAAAGGGGTGCAGTGGAGCGCCTGATGTGTTGCTCCGTGCTCGACGGAATCCTACAATTAACAGGGATCCCCCTTGCTGCCCCTGTTTGTGTTTGCCTCTGTCGGGGTCGAGAGGAACGGTGGTCTTGCGGGGCTCGCTTTCCCATTCCCCAGTGGAAGGGCACGATTTGGGGGGACCTAGTCGCTGCCTGCATATTCAAAGTGTTTGCACGGGAAGTGCAACGCGGCCCCTCTTATTTTCACGTGCTCGTTGGGCGGCAGAGGGCGCGGGTCTATACACTTATGGCCTAACGTATAGAATCCGGCGCCGCTCTGAGCAAAAGCATCCACGGCGGGGGCTGGTGCTCTCTCCCGAGACGTTCCTCCCCTGGCCCCACCTCACCCTTGATGGAGGGGTGACCGCAGACAACTTCTCGCCCCTTTTGCTCCCAGGTTTCAAATCTTCGTTTAGGGATACCTGAGCACAGTATTTAGTAAGTTGTCTTCGCCTGGCTTGGTTTTTCAGCCCCATGCGGGGTGGCTTGCAATCGAGCAGTCTTGTGGCTCGCTGCAGTGGCTCATGGGCAGAGCATGATTTTCAGTCGTGTGGTGTCCGCGCGGGAAATTTCTCTCAGAGTGCTCCTCCGTAGCGCGGTGCAGTACCCGTGGCCTCCCTGAATACAGCGGCGTTGTCGGTTGGTTTGGCGCACAGTAGACACCCTGAGTCAAACCTGCGTGAATCAGTGCGGCAACCGGGGTGAAACGCAGCTTCTGACTGTCAAGAAGCGCTTTAGATTGCAGGCTTCAGAGGTTGGCACATACTGGGAACTTATGGGCATCTGTAGCAAGGGCGCCTGGTGGTGTTGTGCACTGGCGCCCACTTCTTGAGCCCGAGTCGGACAATCACACACGGGAGGGGTCCGTTGGTTGTGTCCGCCAATGTCTCTTGGACAGGGAAGGAGGGGTGATCCCTTGGTTTTGCCGGCGCAGGGACAGGTCAGGCCGAAATATTGTGTGAGTTCCTGGTGTGGCCACGGGGCACCGCCTTGTGGCCTGTCGGGTCCCGGCCGGGCCCTACATTGCGGGTAATTTCAAGTTGCTTTGTCTTCGGAGCAGGCGGCTTTCCAGGGCCCGGCGATGAGGTTTGCTTGTTTTCCGACCAATTAGCTGCCTCAGACAAGCCTCGTTCTCACAGGCAGGGGAAATTCCGGTTGGCGGCATTCTGGTAACCACTGCGGATTCTTTAAGGACCCAGCACAGTTTAGTATTTAAAACACTGCCCTCCTTTCACTGCCACTTTTAGTCTATGTTTTTCCAGAGTAAGGAATTTATATCGTATTGGCTGGCCCGGTATTCTGCCGCCTACGGTGTTCTTCTGGCAGAGCGGTTCAGGGGCCGTGTGCCTAGCACGGGACAGCGGCTCACGGGCAGGGCGAACCCTCAGACAAAGCGTGAGGCTGTGCGGCACCCGGATGGTGAGAGTGTAATGTGATATAGTGACAGGTCTTGGAAGTTACAGCTACAGCGATGAAGGGTGGCACTGCAGGGAAGTCGGGTTTTACCAATTGAAAAGGTTACAAGGTCCTTTGTAGGGTGGTGGTAGAGCCGCAGCTAGCAGGGAGACATGTAGGTTCAGGGGCGGGGTACACAAACGACTGCTCACGTCCCATCTACCTATGAACCAGTGCCTCCTCAAGTAACCGCAGGCTAGCGTCTTCTGACTCTCTGCACTACGCAGCTTGTGCTCTTTCAGCGCCAGTGTAGCGGGGCATCGGCTGCCTGAGCGGTGACCCTTTAGGAGTGTCACCAGCGTGCCCTGTCCTTGTGCGGGAGTGCGTCTGTATTGTTTACCTTATCCGCAATTTCTTATAGCGCTGGCTTGGTCCGAAGGCAGTAGGGATTTTCATTGTAAGCAGGATAACTAGGTCCGGCGAGTCGGGGCCTACCATACACACAAGCTATTGCTTGCTTTGGCCACCAGGGGTTTTCTTGTGTTCCCTCACACAGTGCCAGGGCATTGGGTACCCTTGTACAAGAAACAAACAGGAGTGGTTACCCAACCGGTGGGTTAGAGGGGATGTTGCCAAGAGCAGAACTCAAACTATTTAGCTTTAAACTCATTCGAGATGTGGTAAGTGACACGCCTAGGAGCTGCAAATGTTGTGCTTAGAGATGGCATGCCAAGGGAGATATCTTCCAGATTGCACAGGATCCTCTCAAACCAGCATCCCTAAAGTAAACGGAGGATGCCTATGTATTTGCTAGACCTGTTTTTAGTTTTTCAAACACACCAGGTACCTTGAAGTAGTGTCTATTGTACTGCAATCATAGGTACTTCCAGGCCACTGGTCGTTCAATACACACACCTCCAGACAGGACGGGCGCCCCCCCCTTAAGCAAAGGGAAGTCAAACAGGCTAAGGTTTAGCATGCTTGGACAGACGTTTTTGGCAAGCTCGCACGTGGGGGTGTCCCGCTGAGTAGGGGGGCAGGTCAGCAGGCTTCACTTTGTCACTGCTCTGCAGAGCCAGCAGACCCCTAGGGTCGCAGCGCGCTAAAATACATGGCATGTTGGAGGTAGGTCCAGGATAAAGGTTGTGCTTGGTGAGGCACAAATCCAAGCGGTTGGGGTATCTTTCAAAGGGGCAGATCGGGTTGGGCAGCACAACTATTTTCAAATGCAACTGGGGATCCCCCCTCTCATGCCAGATCCTGCTCATTTGTTAATTTCGCAGAGCCTTGGGCAGGGTAACGGACCACGCCTTGTCTCGGTGGGTTTGATGTGTGGCCAGGTCTTTTGACCGAGTAGAAGCATTACCGCTGGGTATCCTGGGCATGTAGGAATGCCAGGCAAGAATCGATTTAGGCAAGTAGTGGTACTTTTGGGGGCATTTGTGGGATTGTCTCCCTGGCAGACCGCCATGCAAGGGGACTGTCTGAGGTCACGCACATCAGGCGGATGTGCCCAGTGGAAGCACAGGAGGGGGACTGAACAGAACAGGACACTGCACAGGTCAGTTGCCGGCGAATGGTGACCACACTACTGCACAGGGCAAAGTAAACCTGGACTGAGTCCCATGCGGGGAGTGGTGGTGTTGGTGGTTGCCACCTCAGTACACAGGATCACTACCTGTGGGGTCTATTGATCTTCTCAATGGGCATTATAATTACAGCCGCTCTAGTTTTTGCCATTCGGTGAGTAGGTTAGCCATGGACTTGAATAAAGTGCTGCAAGGCCCTCTATTGCTTTAGTACAGCATCTACTTTACCGGTGCTTACTGGACCTTCTTTAGCACCAGCAGCGACGCACACGGGCAGCGGTATAGCTTCCTTTATTTCGCCTGGGTTTGGGTCTGGCGGGTTATCAAACAGTGCAGATAGTAACAGAATAGGCAAAGTGAGGCATCCTGGGATTGTACAACGCGCTCTCAGCGATAGCTTTCAGCATAATCCTGGTACACCTTTCGTAAAATACTTGAGGTTATGGGCGACTCACGAATAGGCACCTTCGGCCAGCTGGGGCGTGAGCGGGCCATTCCCAGGATGGTGCGAGTTGCCTTGATAGCACTGATATGGAGGGGAGGGAGCACTAATACGGACAACTACGAGAGCACTTTCTGCAGCCATAATTATGGTTATTTGATTGCATGTTACCAGTTGCTCCAGTTAAGCAATTTTCCTTGGGAGTGGTCAGCAATCATGCGGGCTGCAATTTGGTGGTTGTTTTAGATGTGGGTTTCTAGCTCGTGCATGCCCAAGTACTGGGTCAGGTGCTTGAAGTCGGCCCTGGGAGACAAGTTCACAGGCAGGTGGAGCGGTAGAACTTAGGGGCTTGGGTCTGTACCCTGGTCACAGATTCCGATCCGGGTAGGTTCACTTGGCACTTCATCCTCATGAGGTCGATATTTCGAGTACCTCTGAGTTGAATTACAATAAACAGGTGCAAATTCTCCCGCCCTTTAGCCTTGGCTGGCAGCCATGCAGGTTGTGGAATTGGTCAGCTAACAAGTGTGCTTTGGCCCAACGGGTCTCCGGTTACAAAGTCTCAAGTAGACCACATCATGCAGGCATGCTTGCGATTGGCAGGACAGACAAGGGGAGACAAGAGATTCAGCAGCCACTCGTCCTGGAGTGGGGCGGCTGCCACAGCCTTCCTATATAGGATGCCGCCAGAGCGAATTAAGCAGGTAGGGCGCTGGGGGTCGCAATGCTACAAACAAATTTTAGGCATTGAACTGAAGGTTATGGCGAGAGGACCCTTAGGTACCATGTTGCAACCGACAGTCAGGTGCTTAAAGGTGTCGGTTTTGGCCCGGATTGACAAATGATGTGGCAGTAAGGTGGTGTTGTGGTGCAATTGTAGATTATTAGATATATACGCTACTACAATTATGGTCTTCAAACACAACATCTCTTTATTTACCAGGAACCTAGGCCACAGAGATCACGTGGCTAGGTTACCCGGGTATGCGCTGGATCGAGCTTATGAAGCCACAGCAGAGACTGGGGGAGGTATCGGTCCACCGCAGTTCAGGGTCATACACTGGGAGGGAATGACCATACGACCTGGGGAGGAGAGGACTGCTCGAAGACATGAGGGACATCATGTGCCAATTGAGTATTTAACTGGGGGCATGTGTACGCTGGCGGTCCGAAAATTTACCTCGCCCAGTTTGACAAGGAGCCCTTTGGGAGAGGCATTTGAGTTCACGTAGGAGAGTGAACAGCGCCATGCGTAAATGCACGGAGCAAAGAGGATTTGGCTTCATCTGGCAGGGTTGCGCCAGGCCAAGCCCACTGGATGCTGGGAAGTGGAGGAGGTTCACTTCTCAAGGGTAGGCATGGACTTAGTTGGCTGGGCCTGGGGGAGGCTTTGAAGCAACAGGATGTAGGTAGGAATATCTGCCTTGGTGGGGGGCCCTGGTGGTGACGGTGGCCACCCCCAGAGCTGTGGAGGAGTTACAGGGCGATCCAGAGTCTGCAAAGTACAGAGGGGTACTATATTGCAGCAGCACAACAAGGGTGCTGAGCCAAGGATACCCAGGGATGTTTTAGCGGGTCCCCTGGAAGAACTACGGCGCCCCGTTAGCCCTACGGGCGGTTGTGGGTCTGAGCAACCGGGGGCTGCCTGGAACGCTCCGCCCACCGGTCGGGGGCGTGAGTAAGGGAGTGGACTGGCGGTCCACTGATGGGAGAGGTGGCCTCTCCCAAGAATTGGTAACCACCGGTTGGCGACGGCCACGGTGCAAGTTGGCTCATCAGACGGGCAGGCGGCATAGGGGCTGGCCTGCCCTGGGATCGCCCGTAAGATAACCCACCATGTTGGCATATTGGTTATGCAAATAAACCTGCAGCAAATTTCTCCACTAAAAAGGTGTTGTGTGGTTTATTCATGTATGTTGCTGTATGAGAACTGAATGTTGCCGATATTGGCACTATGCCAAGGCTGCCCAGGGGGCCGCGTAGGGGACCCTCCAAAAGGCGGCCGCCTTAGTGCCACAGGAAGGCACAGAAGTCAGCTCACCAGGCTCCCTGGGCTAAGGACCAGGGGGTCTGCTGGCCGCGTCACTTCCGGCCGTGGGAGGGGGACAGGGGTACATATGCCTTCCCCCGCCCACTGTACGGTCTCTTGACCGCTACCCGTCCCGCTGTTTCCCACCCTACCGCTTACCCTGCGGACGGCTAAAGGGTAGTACGGGGAGGGGAAGAATCTAACATTGTTTTGTGTTGCAGGAGGAGTTACAGGGCGATCCAGAGTCTGCAAAGTACAGAGGGGTACTATATTGCAGCAGCACAACAAGGGTGCTGAGCCAAGGATACCCAGGGATGTTTTAGCGGGTCCCCTGGAAGAACTACGGCGCCCCGTTAGCCCTACGGGCGGTTGTGGGTCTGAGCAACCGGGGGCTGCCTGGAACGCTCCGCCCACCGGTCGGGGGCGTGAGTAAGGGAGTGGACTGGCGGTCCACTGATGGGAGAGGTGGCCTCTCCCAAGAGTTGGTAACCACCGGTTGGCGACGGCCACGGTGCAAGTTGGCTCATCAGACGGGCAGGCGGCATAGGGGCTGGCCTGCCCTGGGATCGCCCGTAAGATAACCCACCATGTTGGCATATTGGTTATGCAAATAAACCTGCAGCAAATTTCTCCACTAAAAAAGGTGTTGTGTGGTTTATTCATGTATGTTGCTGTATGAGAACTGAATGTTGCCGATATTGGCACTATAGCAGTGCGGGAAGCACACCTCGAGTCTGTGCAGTGAGTCTTCAAAAGTCCTGAAGACAAACTGCGCAGACTCAATTTTTCGGCTTCCCCCGCTGCCTGCAGCCTCTACTCTACCCTTTCCCAACTCATCACAGGGATAGACCCGCCCCCTGTGACGAGCTGGGAAAGGGTGGGGTGACCATCCTCTCCACTCCCTGACTGACGTGAAGCCCCTGGTGCTACAGGGCTTCAGCCTGATGCACCCGGGGCTACCTTTACTCTCACGTCATTAGGGGGTGGAGACTGGTCCTCGAAGCTATGTCTTTGCCGAGCTGATGACCTCACAGGCCTCAAGGGCTGTGAGCTCGCCAGCCCGGCAAATACTATTGGCTCAGGGCAAGTCCATAGGGAATGCAATACATCAGCATGATGCTGAGGCATCACTGTGTGCCACGTGACTCACCACGTCATCACAGCAACAAGCCCCGGCCCCAAGCAAGAGGCGTCAGTATTTTTTTTTTTTTTATGTGGAGTGCTTCATGGTTGCTGTTTGAGCGCCACATTATTCAATATCTATATGACAAAATTGGCTACAGTAGTAAAAACCTTTGTATTTCATATTGCATCAAAGCCAACGATACACCAATAATTGTATCCATCTTCAAAAATCTTGACGACACTCGAGCCAACTTTGCCATTTATATGAACTTCGTGATAGAATGGAGGAGTGCTGACTGCCTCTAATTGAAAGGTGACAAACGTGAGATTTTAGTTTTCGGCAATTGTTCCTAGTCATGGTCTACGGAATAGTGGCTGGATAAACTGAAACAATCTCACTCACTCCCAAAATCTTGGGAATCATCATCGATACTCAGCTAACCTTCAATAAACAAATTAACAGTATTGCTGTACTTGCTTGCTGTACTCAAAGCAGTGTGTAAAATCCTACCTCTTATTACAGTTCCTTCTCAGGCACTGATAGTTTCGAGTACAGAGTACGGAAAATCTCTATATCTAGGCACCCCCAAAAACATTACAAATTGACTTCAATTCGTACAGAATGCTGCATACAGACTTGCACTGGCTTCCAGCGAGTGAAAGATTTCTGTTTGAAGCCCTGTGTGTCATCCACGAAACGTTATACCGGCTACACCATGTTAGGTTGCAAAACAAAAGTGGTGAGTTACACCCTGGTCAGAAATCTTGGTTACACCAAGCAACATCTCTCTTCAGGTACCAAAGAATGGGAGGCAAAATCTTATCTTATCACACAATGGTGTCATTCTAGGCCTCTTAGAATAAGAGAAATGAACAATCACATGCTTTTAATGAAAAACGTAAAAATGTGGTTGTTTCAACTGAAGCTCTAACCTCCCCTCTTCTTTGGCTGATTCTACCCAGGCACTGGAATGCATCCTGTAGCTGGGCACTCTATAAATTTAATATAAGTAAATGTAAACTGAAGTTAACTGAAAAACCTCCATTTACCATTTACAAAGGACCAGCCATAGGTTACGCTGGCAGTTTCAAACGAATGTACACATCATAACTTTGGCAAGTCAAGAGCTAAGTGAGAAGAAGCATCTTACAGCACGTCCCCAATCGCTCCCATCACAGACATTATGACAAAAGAACAAGGCATAATGGTACTCATGGTGACTGCAGGCAGTAAAGGACAAGACTGATCCGTTGAAATGACCACTATCAAGGGACTGCAACCACATTATTGTCAAAGTCAGAAGTGGGGAGTTAAAACGTTATAGGACAGTTTCCGAACTATACATTGTGCAGCAGGAAGTAATCTAAACGAGACTGCCTCCACAGAGACTGGCAGTATTGCTTGAGAGTCAGTGTCCTACACTTAATCCACTCTCCAATCGAAACAAGCCATCATTAAATGGTAAGGGAGGCCAGGGGAGATAGGTACACAGGGGTGTACAACGTGACCATTCTTGATGTAGCATGCTCTGGGGACACTGGTGAATTTGATATATCACAGTTCCAGATAACTCTATTGGCTGGTCTGGAAGATCTTCTTAAATGTAGAATGTATGTCCCGATACTTCTGCAAACCATCCCTGGAAGTCTACATAAATGTGAAATGTGTGCTATGGCTGGCCTCTATTAAAATGTCCATGACAAAATGTCTGCTGGGAAAAATAAGAAAAACGTTTCCTCAAAGAGTATACCGCTGCAGATTAGTTATGCCAATAGCCAATCTCTTCTAATGTCTTCAAAGACTGAAAACTGCTAGAAATGAGGTCTATCCACCGTAAAAACGTCAAAAGATGACCAACCTGCTAAAAAATCATAATGCAATGAATGCATCAAGAAAAAACAGGATCAAATTAATTTGCCCAAAAAAATAGCTTGTCATTTCTTATGCATTGGTTTAAAAAAATTCCAACTTTGCAATCAAAAAGGCTTTTAAAACAACTATTTTACAACGTTAACATTTCTTGTGCTTCAATTATTCACATATAGCTTATAGTTTTCTAAGAACAGGACAATGTCACGATTACGAGAGGGAGCATCTTACACAAAACACGCTTTTCGTTTTTAAATATACAAAACAAAAATTAGTGGCTAGAGGTACAGGAGAGACTACCGTGAACCTTCATTAATTTATGGGAGTTGTTTCCGGGTTTGGTAGACACTAATGAAATAAAAGAAAGTCTATAAACAGCTGCTTGTAATGTTTGTCTGGGTTATGTGCCTGCTTATAGGCCATGCAGTCTGCAAACTAGAGACTGGGCAGGCTGGCTCCGTTATCCTACCTTTGCAACCCCATCTGACAAGAGGTCTCAAAGGTGGTGGGCAAGCGATCAATACAAAAAGTTAGAGGATAGCGAAAAATAGTATAGTTTTAAAAAGCTGCAGTGGGCAGAGCCAGAGTTTGCACTGGCAAATAGAAAGAAGGAAAATAGGAAGCAGAACAATACTATTCAAGCAAAAGGATAAAATAAATGTATCTTATTTTAATTAAAGATGGGTCTGCGCTATGCGTCTTTCCTCTCCAAAAAGTACACTACACCTCAGCACATCATTCTTCAGAGCTACACCCTCTCTCACTCAGTCACTCCTAACAGCAGCGCCTTATTCGAGATATTATTTTTATAGCACAGCCTGCTATTAGTGCGGGTTTGTATCGCTGGTGACCGGTAACTTCATGCCATTCTAAAGGCCGAGTTTGCCTGCATGCGGCTGAGTATCTGTGAGCCGATCTACCATTGTGTTTGACAGATCAGCGGCGACTAAACCACTGGTCAGGTGGTGTCAGAAAGAATGAGGCCTGAGTGAATGTCTGACTGCTCGAGTCAGGGACGTAGCGCAGCCGTCACTGAACCTAAGGCCTCTGAGTATTTATGATTTACAACTTCTTAGAGGCAACTCCCTGCTTTCTGTAGGGGCCCCATCATATTACATTGTGCCACTGGCTCACAGAAGCCTTAGGCCAGACATACGGCCGCAGCATTGTGGTTCGAAATTTTGTTTTTATTGTTTAATTTGTTCTGATGGCATATTTGCCATCCAAAATATGCCTATCAGAACAAATAAACATGTATGTGAGGGTGTGGAATGAGATAAAGCTGCCGACTTCGGGACTGGGAACCGGGTTGAAGTCTTAACGTGGGCTCTCCCCGTGCCCACAACGCATGTACCGGGAAACCGACAACTGTGTTTATGCTCTGAGGGTGAGAGGAGGGCTCCTAACCGAGGTGGGAGGAGGAAAGCAAAAAATATAAAGAGCAGCAACGGAGGGGAACGATAAGGCGGCAGTAATATAAATGCCTTAAATGGCGTCCAAAACATGAAGCGTGGCGTCCGTGAAGCGGACGCCGTGCTGAGACACGAGTGCAGGGAAAGGAAAACAAAAAAGAGTGCAGCAAGAACGGCCATACATTAAAAAAATATTTGCAATGCAATAGGTCTCGCATTTAAATGCGAGACCTATGGCATTCCAAAGAAGCGCAGACATTGTGCCGGCTGCTTGAAAAAAAAAAGCACGCATGGCGTGCTGAATGTAAGCAGAGCACATTGTGCCTGCAGCAAGAGAAGCTCAATAAAGAAAATAGTGCAGTGCTTACAAGACGAAGTAACACTACCGTGGAACAACCGAAGTAAAGGGACCAGTAGCCATGGGAGGTTACAAAGGAAGACAAGGCGGTACTAGGGAGGGACTAACAAGCCTATTAAGGAATCAGAAGCCAGCATTTAGGAAGGACACTGACACAAGCCAATGACAAACATGGGCGGAGAGTGGGCGGGGCTTCTCCTCTGTACTCCACTACAGCAGTCTCGCTGAGCAGCACATGCGCGCTGACTCAGGCTCGACCTAAAAAGCCTACAGCCTACAAGCCCTTCAAGGGTGAAACACGTGTTGGCTGAAGGAACATCTTACAAACACTTTTGTGTATATGTGCGATAAGCATATGAAAATTGGATGGATGAATGACAACACTGAACACAGAGAAGACAATTTAGAAACCAAGACATTTTAAAAGAAATTTATTAAATATACATGTTAATGGGATTACACCGGAAGCTCCTTTGATAATTTAAGTTAATTAAAGAATTTCCTTTGAGAATTATATGGATAAATGAGTGTTGGGTACATGTACACTCTCTAAACAAATAACTTTCTAAGGCATCTAGCCAAAAACCAGACCAAGATGGAGAGGTGTGGTGCAGCGGCCAGGGCAGCTGACTTTGGAGCACAGGGCTCACGGTTCGATCCCTGGCTCCGGCGGCAGCTCAGCACCATGTGACTCTGGGCAATAGCTCACTTAATTTCCACGACGGCCCCCAGCGCCTTAAGACCCATAAGGGTGAGTAGTTTGCGCTTTACAAATATGGATTTACATTTTTTTTTTTTTAAACTGGTCCACAATGTGGTTAAAAAAGAGATCACCTCACTGTTAGAAAACTGTGAGCAAGGGTTCCATTGAACATGCATTGGATTGAGTCTCTTTAGACCGATTCACGTCCTTGTTGCTCTGATGAGTAGATCATACAGGGGCATAATTCAGTTCAATGCTGGCATAACTAACAAACCTAAATACCACTATTTTTGTACCCATTTCACTGTTTAGCCTCAACCATAGGCGGTCGACTTTAACCTTTTCAAAAGCCATAATCTTAGTATTGGTAAATTCATAACATATTTGTTCTTCCTAGTGTATACATCAAGGCCTTCCAGAAGATGTTGAAGGCCTACTGGCACCTGATCTAAAAGAATCACGTTATCAGCATTGGCTAATAAAGTTATATGCATCCCACCCAGTTTTGCACAAAACTTTTTTCTGTTTAAAAATGCATTCATGTCAGCTACATTAAGGTTGTAACATGGTTGGTGCCAATAAACCGCCCTGTTTTAACCAGACACTGGGTGTCAGAGCACCATTTCTATTAGCCAGGAGCTGCACCCCAGAGTTCTTGTGACGATCTTGTATTAAATATAGCAGATTTAGGCAATTCTTAAAATCTTCCAACTAATAACATAATATACAACTGTTCACTCAGTTCAAGGCTGCACTGAAGGTTACAAAACAACAGTACAGCCTTCACCCGGCAGTGTCAAGGAATACCATAACATTATCATGCTGGTGCTTGGTCTGAATCTGGGTAACAGGGCTTTAGATTTGGTCCATTCCATCAGTCATAGTAACATTACACATGGAAACAATTTAGTCTCGGAATCGAGAAGGGCAATTAGCCTATATTTCCCTGATGAATACAATTACCTTTCTTGTGTTAAGGCACAAGGTTGCTGCCCTTCCACATACATTTTCCATCACAATCTGAACTATGGCACAGATAGTGGTAATTGTAGGCAGTTTTACCTCTTTCATCAGCTTTCTAATTTCTCCTAAACACTAAGCAAATTCCCAATTGCCTTGGCTCTTGAACCAAGCTGCATTATACAACTAGGACTTCCCATACAATGAGTTGAATGCAATTCTATCAATCTGCCACAGTTACAATCAAACACTCTTTGAAGCAGGGACAACCCAAAGATTATCGGTCTTTACAATTGACGGCTCTCTTTCGAGCTTAACCGTTATCAACAATCGGGCCCAGTTATCATCAAAATAGCTTTGTTTAACTCTGATGATTTACCTTCTACATAGTATCCTATTGTCTCTAACAGTGCGTCTCTTCACATCTTCACCGTGTCTTAGGTTAATTCCAAAATGCAAACAGTTAGTGTAAATTTAAATTTATTTGCAATCTGTGGTGAACCAGGACTGAGTCGGTTTGATAGGAGTTATTAATTTGCCGAGGACAGAAGTGCATAGCCGAATCTATGGGCTTCATGGTCATTCATTGCAGCTAACCCCCAGATAATCATTCACTTCCTCATGGTGGGGGAACCAATCAATCATATTATCTATGTTGCAGCCCACCAGAAGGGCACCAGGAGAACACTGACGCGGCGCGCTAACAGAACATAGCCGCCCGAGAAAACTACATTTCCCATGAGCCTCGGCGTTAGGACGTTGGTGATGTCATAACGCACGCGAGGCGTTTCTAGTGATAAACATTTCCAGGGCAGCTGTACGCTGCCGTTTACTTCGATCCTTGAGGAGAGTCACTGCGGAGAAGGAGGCTGGTAAGGGTGCTTCGCGCACCGACACTTTGTTCCTTCGTTTTGGGGTTGCAGTGCCACGCTCATTTCCTTGTGGTGGCAGTTGTGGGGATCCGCGCTGCTCTTTTGTTTACTCCATTGGCGGAACCATTGCCGGTTCCTTGCGGAGCAAACTTCTCACGCGGACCCCTATTTCAGACACACACTGAGGGAGAGACCCGCGCTGGTTCTTCCGGGTCTCCCTTGTTTGTTTGTTTAGTTATTGTTTCCTGAGTTGGAGGGGGCAAGCCAGTCTGCCATATTTTCCCTGTTGGCGAGCCGCCATCGGCTCTTGCAGGGAAAACGTTACTTCTGGTTTGCGAGGGGCTGACTAGCCCACTCACGCTTTTCCCTGTTGGTGAGCCGCCATCGGCTCTTGCAAGGAAAACGTTACTTCTGGTTTGCAAAGGGCAGACTAGCCCACACACGCTTTTCCCTGTTGGCGAACCACCATCGGTTCTTGCAGGGAAGGCGTTTATTTGTTTCATTTTTTTTTGCGGAAGAACCATTACACTATTCAACGCCAGGAGCAATTGGCGGTTTTACTTTAATATTGGTTGTTGGGGCATCTAATCATTACGTGCCTAGTAAGAAAGGGAACTATCCTTGAAGGTTAAAGGATAGAGACACTCCAATGAAAATTCCTTACGTAAGAAGTTGCCTCTTTGAACTAAGCATTACCCAATACGCATTGGGTCTGAAGGTCGGATTTGTTTTCCTGTTGTTGCTGGTTTTTGTTCACTATTGCTTGGAGTCATGTTGGTTTCCTTATGTGTCCAGTAGCAGGGGTATTGAGAGTGAGCAAGAGGAAGGCTCTTCCGCACCCCTGTCTCAGCCTCCAGGATTGTTCATAGGGTATGTAGAGGAATCCTGTGTACAACTTCTATTAGATGAAACATGGTATAGAGCAATTACTGATAAGGGTATTCTCTCACCAGATTTAGCTGCAGACTCCGACAGACCATTTAAAACTCGAAGAATAAGAAGAGAAGGTTTTCTTTCTTTACAGGTACTCCTCTTAGAATTGCTGTGTATCCTTCAAAATGGGTCAGGGTAGGATAGGAATGAACTGTATGGTTTTCCCTATTTGTTTATACTTGTTTTGCTGTCTTTCTAGGTCTCCCTCCCTGCTGTCCCCTTCCTTCCCTTCCCCCACTTGATCACTCCACGGAGTCTGTGTATATACGTTCAGACCGTGGTGGTGTCGAGAGGTGGACCATACTAGCAACGTACGATCCTGAGGATTCCCGGCCACAACAGAGTAAACGGCCCATGGATTATAATCCTCCCGGTTGTACGTTTCGACATGGCCACCTTAGAGGATTTAGTTGCTGCATTACAGATAGTACAAACAGAATTGGCAGCTTCCCGGGCAGAAACCGCTACTTTACAAGCCACAGTAGAAAGGATGCAAAGAAACCCCTTCAATGCAGGCATGCCTTTAACATCTCACTCTCCCCCTCTGGTGGTGGAAATACCCACTCCGGTTCCATTGGCCACCCCCGAGCGCTTTCACGGCGAGAGCAGCAAAGTACAGGTTTTCCTCACTCAAATCCTATTACATTTTTCCTGTAAGCCCAATGCATTCACCACCAACCATGCTAGGGTCGCCTTCTTGGTTTCTTATCTCGCAGGAGACGCTGCCCAATGGGCTGTTCCGTTAGTCAAGCGAGACGACCCCTTGCTGTATGATTGTGACTCATTCATAAAGGATTTCGAAAGAACATTTAATCGTCGGACAGACACGCTTTCAGCGGACAAAGAACTATTGGAGCTGCAACAGGGGAACAGGGACCTCATAGCCTATTTGAATGACTTTCGCCGGCTGGTTACTGAGACCGAATGGCCTGAAGCTAAACAGGTAGCCATCTTTCATAGAGGTCTCAGAGAAGAAATGAAAGACGTGTTGGCCCAGATTGAACCACAACCGGCGAATTGTGAGGATCTGATAAACCTAGTCCTCCGTTTGGACCATCGCATTAGCGAAAGACGAGGAGAAAACAAGCGGAGGAACCGTGCCTCCTGGCGATTGGACCAGTCAAAGACCTCTGACAGCTCAGCCGCTAACAAAGCAGAGCCCATGGAGATAGGAGCGGTTCGTTCCACCCTTACCCATGAGGAAAGGGAATATCGGCGTAAGAAAGGCCTTTGTATATACTGTGGGAAGAAAGGCCATTTCATCAAGGAGTGTACCCTGAGAACGAAGTACCCACGCACGGAATCTCGAAAACAATTGGCTGCGACATCTGAGGGGGAAACGACCGTGCTTGAGGAAGGAAGAAGGGTATTCTTCAAGCCACACATACATCCCTTCGTTGAGTGGTGACACCCTGTGTACCAGACAACATTTTTTTATAGATCTCTGCCTATTTGTAAAAGGGGAGTGGTGCCAAGTACCTGCCATGCTGGACTCTGGTGCTACCGGATGTTTTATGGACCAAGAACAAGCATCATTATTGGGATTGGTACTGCAGGCCAAAGATACCCCGGAAGCAGTATTCGCAGTGGACGGGAGATGTCTGGAAGAAAGACCTATCCGGTTCCAAACCGGTATCATTGAAGTGCGTCAGGGCCACGACCATCTGGAAAGGCTCGCCTTCAACGTGATTCGAGCTCCACAATATGGAATCATATTGGGGTTACCATGGTTGAGGTTGCACAACCCCCAGGTGGATTGGATGGAGAAAACAGTACGGTATACCTCTATCTATTGTTCAACGCATTGTGTTTCCCCATTAGTGAGTCCGTCACAAGTGATGGCTACGTTTCACCATATCGCTACCGCCGCGGAACAGTCAGTTACACTACCCAGCGACTATCGGGATTTCACCGACGTGTTCAATGACACTAAAGCCAAAATACTTCCGCCGCACAGGCAATACGATTGCCAGATAGACTTGATACCAGGAGCCGTTGTTCCCACTGGACGGGTATATGCCTTGACGGAACCAGAGAACACACACCTCAGGACATACTTAGACAAATATCTGGCGTTAGGATTTATTCGCAATTCCAAATCTCCCGCAGCTTCCCCGCTGTTCTTTATCCCTAAAGCCAATGGCGAACTGCGGGCTTGCATCGATTTTAGGGCATTAAACGCCATCACGGTAAAGAACCGGTACCCTTTACCCCTGATCCCGGTTTTACTGGAGCAAGTGAAAGATGCGGTCATATATACACAACTGGATTTAAAGGGGGCATACCATCTAGTAAGGATGCGCAAGGGAGACGAGTGGAAGACGGCCTTTAAAACGCGTTACGGCCTATATGAGTACCTCGTTATGCCCTTTGGGCTGTGCAACGCACCCGCCGCGTTTAAATTTTTCTTGAATGATGTGTTGCGTGAGTTTTTGGATCATTTCGTCATTGTGTATATCGACGATATACTGATCTACTCACCCTCCGTCGAAAGTCACACCCGTCATGTACGTACCATCCTACGGACTCTGCAAGACCACCATCTTTATTGCAAAATCAGCAAGTGCGAGTTTGGAGTTACCACAGTGGAATTCTTGGGGGTGATGCTGACCCCTCAGGGACAAGAAATGGCAGAAAGAAAGATTGCAGCGGTCAAGGATTGGCCCACCCCAGCTAACGTCAGAGACATCCAATGCTTTTTAGGCTTTGCCAACTTTTATCGTCGGTTCATCAGCCATTTCTTGGCGGGTCCCCTCACGCGTTTGTTGCAGAAGAAGATTCCCTTTCGATGGACCGAGGAAACGCAAAAAGGGTTCGAGGCGTTGAAGGATGCGTTTATATCCGCTCCTGTTCTAGTACACGCGGATCCCGATCAACCGTACATCGTGGAGGCAGACGCGTCGGACCATGCGGTAGGAGCAGTACTGTCTCAACGCCATTCCGACACAGGCCAGCTCCACTCGGTGGCATATCGATCAAGGAAGCTCAACCCAGCAGAACGTAACTATACAATAGCCGAAAAGGAGCTTCTGGCTATTAAAGACGCATTCCAGGAGTGGAGACATTTTCTTAAGGGGGCCAGACATGTTGTCACCGTATATACGGACAACCGTAATCTCCAGTTCATGACGGCCGCCCGTCACCTATCCCCACGACAACTACGATGGACCCTGTTCTTTGCCGAGTATAACTTTCTGGCCACTTATCGGCCGGGAAAAGATAACAAGAAGGCCGACGCGTTAACTCGTCAAACTTACAATCCAACACCTGAGGAACAGGAAGAGAAAGCCATCATTGATCCACAGCACGTCATATGCACCACCGCTACGGAGCCCTTCCTCAAAAGCGTGGCACGGAATATTCTCACCAGAGCTTGGAGAATTTGGCTGGCAAGGCATCCAGAATGGACAATAAAGGAAGGTCTTCCGGTACGTGGGAAGCAGTTGTTGATTCCTATCAGCTCTCTAAGGAAGCAAGTTTTCACCTGGTGTCATACCCTTCCCAGTGCCGGTCACAACGGGGTAGAGAAAACCATAGAGAGAGTGATGCGCCAATTCTGGTGGCCCACTGTGAGAACCGACATTCGTACATGGGTCATGGAGTGTGTAACGTGTAACCAGATGAAGACCTCGCATGCCAGACAAGCAGGACTTCTACAACCTTTGCCAACCCCAGAACACCCGTGGGAAAACATTTCCCTGGACTTTATTGTTGGTATGCCGCCAGACAATGGGTACACAGCAATCCTGGTGGTGGTAGACTACCTAACTAAAATGGCCTATTTCATCGCCTGTAAAGCTGTGCCCACATAAAGCCAGTTGGCTCAATTACTGTTGATACATGTGGTGAGGCTACACGGATTACCACAAGTGGTGGTTTCGGACCGAGGGCCTCAATTCACCACCAGATTTTGGAAAGCATGGTGTGCTGCCCTCCGGATAACACCTAATCTGTCTACGAGCTTTCACCCTCAAACCGATGGGCAGACCGAGAGGGTGAACCAAACCTTAAAACAATACCTAAGGTGCTATGTGGACAACACAACGGAAGCTTGGGTAGACAGTTTATGGTTGGCAGAAATTGCCTACAACAGCGCTACACATAGCTCCACGAAATACTCCCCTTTTTTCTGCTCTTATGGGTTTCACCCTAGGTTCATTCCTTTTTTGCATCCAGTTAGGACTGAGGCCTTACCAGGGGTGAGACAGAGGGTTCTCCACATACAAAAGACACTAAAGGACACACAGAGCAAGCTGAGAGAGGCTAAGAAACACTACAAAGCATGCGCAGATAGACATCGGCGTCCCGGGCCTGTTTATAAATTGGGGGATTATGTATGGATATCCACCAAGAACATAAGGTTTAAGAAGTATAGTATCTTCAATCCTAAATACATCGGCCCATACAAAATAGTAAAACTCATAAACCCTGTAGTGGTTAGAGTAGCCTTGCCCTCCTCGCTTAGAATCCATCCGGCCTTCCACACCTCATTACTTAAACCCACCCAGTCAACCACCAGAAGAGGCTTGCCTCCGGTGCTGGTGAATGAGGACCTGGAATATGAAGTGAGGGGTATCCTAGATTCCAAGATACACCGAACCAGGTTATGGTACTTGATAGCTTGGAAGGGATAAGGAGATGAAGAGAATACCTGGGAGCCTGCGGTAGGAGTGCACGCCCCACGTTACGTCCAGCAGTTCCACAAACGTTACCCAAGGAAACCATGCCTCTGTCAGTGTTCTTCGGGAGAGGGATGTACTGTTGCAGCCCACCAGAAGGGCACCAGGAGAACACTGACGCGGCGCGCTAACAGAACATAGCCGCCCGAGAAAACTACATTTCCCATGAGCCTCGGCGTTAGGACGTTGGTGACATCATAACGCACGCGAGGCGTTTCTAGTGATAAACATTTCCAGGGCAGCTGTACGCTGCCGTTTACTTCGATCCTTGAGGAGAGTCACTGCGGAGAAGGAGGCTGGTAAGGGTGCTTCGCGCACCGACACTTTGTTCCTTCGTTTTGGGGTTGCAGTGCCACGCTCATTTCCTTGTGGTGGCAGTTGTGGGGATCCGCGCTGCTCTTTTGTTTGCTCCGTTGGCGGAACCATTGCCGGTTCCTTGCGGAGCAAACTTCTCACGCGGACCCCTATTTCAGACACACACTGAGGGAGAGACCCGCGCTGGTTCATCCGGGTCTCCCTTGTTTGTTTGTTTAGTTATTGTTTCCTGAGTTGGAGGGGGCAAGCCAGTCTGCCATATTTTCCCTGTTGGTGAGCCGCCATCGGCTCTTGCAGGGAAAACGTTACTTCTGGTTTGCGAGGGGCTGACTAGCCCACTCACGCTTTTCCCTGTTGGTGAGCCGCCATCGGCTCTTGCAAGGAAAACGTTACTTCTGGTTTGCAAGGGGCAGACTAGCCCACACACACTTTTCCCTGTTGGCGAACCGCCATCAGTTCTTGCAGGGAAGGCGTTTATTTGTTTCATTTTTTTTTGCGGAAGAACCATTACACTATTCAACGCCAGGAGCAATTGGCGGTTTTACTTTAATATTGGTTGTTGGGGCATCTAATCATTACGTGCCTAGTAAGAAGGGGAACTATCCTTGAAGGTTAAAGGATAGAGACACTCCATTGAAAATTCCTTACGTAAGAAGGTGCCTCTTTGAACTAAGCATTACCCAATACGCATTGGGTCTGAAGGTCGGATTTGTTTTCCTGTTGTCGCTGGTTTTTGTTCACTATTGCTTGGAGTCATGTTGGTTTCCTTATGTGTCCAGTAGCAGGGGTATTGAGAGTGAGCAAGAGGAAGGCTCTTCCGCACCCCTGTCTCAGCCTCCAGGATTGTTCATAGGGTATGTAGAGGAATCCTGTGTACAACTTCTATTAGATGTGACATGGTATTGAGCAATTACTGATGAGGGTATTCTCTCACCAGATTTAGCTGCAGACTCCGACAGACCATTTAAAACTCGAAGAATAAGAAGAGAAGGTTTTCTTTCTTTACAGGTACTCCTCTTAGAATTGCTGTGTATCCTTCAAAAGGGGTCAGGGTAGGATAGGAATGAACTGTATGGTTTTCCCTATTTGTTTATACTTGTTTTGCTGTCTTTCTAGGTCTCCCTCCCTGCTGTCCCCTTCCTTCCCTTCCCCCACTTGATCACTCCACGGAGTCTGTGTATATACGTTCAGACCGTGGTGGTGTCGAGAGGTGGACCATACTAGCAACGTACGATCCTGAGGATTCCCGGCCACAACAATCTAGCCTAGATGTAAGGCTCTAGCGTATGTACCTCAGTGCTTAATTTGTAAAATATTAAGTGCCAGGGCTCTGACCAGGAGGCCACTGCAGCTTGCACCACCCATCGCCCCTGCCATCGCTGCCAATACAACTACTAACTATCTCTCTTGCATGTAAATGCGACAGTTCAAATTATTCCAGGTCTCCAAAGCTAAAGGAATGGCTGAGGAGGCAGGTATTAGCAATTTTTTAATGTATATTGTTTTCCTAAACAACTGTTATACTGCTCATCTCTAAATTACATGAGCAGCGCCACCTTGTGGCAGACTGCCCTAAGTGTGGTGTTGACAATTAGGTGCCGGTGCCGAGCACCGGAAACCAATTAAGTAAGTGCCAGTGCTCAGCACAGGAAAGCACCGGCTCAAATTAAGCACTGATGTACCTCAAGAAACTAATTACACAAAGCTCCCTCTTAAAATGGTCAATTACATGGAAGCTATTTCTGGGAAAAACCACATTGTCAAGTGTGCTGTGAGATATCTAGTTTGGGCCAACAACAGAATCACTCACAAATGTTCAATTTGTCTGGCAAAACTGAACTGAAAAAAAATGAGCAAAAATACACTTCATCAATTGCAATTAAGCTACATTTAAGAGAGCAAAAGTATGTTGGGGAGCAAATGGTCTGAAATGGTCTGACCATATAGGGTGATCTGCTGGCATTTTACAATATTTGGAATTAAATTACCTCGGACCAAAAGAAGGGAGTCACTGGGTATGAGGAGAGGTGGTAGGGTACACTGATATGAAGCATGAAAGAGGCCATTATGATACAGACAAAGAAGATGGACATGAATCAGAGGGTAAGGATGATGAGACGATGACGTAGTTACTGAGGATCCTAAGGCCACCACTCTATACGTTCCCAAAGGGATGGTGAATAAACATGGGATGATCAATGTGAAGTGCAGCTGGTGTGGCAAAATCTCTAAGGTCGATTTATAAGTTGGTGATTGTAATGCCGTGGAAAGGGGGAGTGAGTGTCAAAATATAAAGTGATGTTGGAAGTTTTGTTATACATATAATGTGCCAAAATACCCAGTTCAATCTGCAGCTATCAATATCAGCATAATGGTTTCTCTTCAATTTCGTCTGTCTGGTCCACAAGACAGTAAACACCATCCCTAATCTTCCCATCTTTCTCAATAAATCTCAGGCACAACTATGAACCACCCTCTTTGCTCACTTTCTCAGTACCACCTGACAGTGCCCCCTTGGGAAGTGAGGATTTAAAGTATTTGCACTTCTTGGATCTCTGATTTATGCTGTTGCCTCCCTGGACGCAAGACTCATGTCAACCCTGCCCTTGTTCATGAGAGGCCTCAAGCATCTCTTCATATACAAAAGAGAAACTCAGTGGAGCACCCGCTTGCACATCAGGACTCTGCACAGCACATAAATGTTCCCTTCCCACTTAATAAAAAGAGGCTACCAGTGTCGTGACACGGAATTGTCAAACTTCGTTTTCAGCTGTGGACTCACTGCAAATCTTACCCTTCTCCAAGTCTCTCTAGAGGTGCTGAGCACTCACTTGCCTCAACAGAGAAAGATGAAGAAAATGGTACGAGTTATCAATGACGGAACCCTTTTGGCTCCTGATGGACTCCATAGAACTGTGACGTAAGTGTTATAGAGTAGTGAAGTGAATGCAGATTTAGAATGTTGAGTTCACGGTTACACGTAGAAGAATAAAGACGTGTTATACTAAGCTCCATGTGTGGCGTAGTCATTAGAGGGTGCCAAGCTGGGGAGGATTCTATAACTGGCGACGAGGATGGGATACATAACCTGCAGATCGACAGTGCTCTCCCAGAGAGTTTGCTGTGGTCCGGCAAACTGCTCGTGCGTGCCACGTGTGCGTCAGTCAAACTGCAGAATCAATGTTTGGCGTATGTGAAGTCAAAACACAACTCCAGCCAGTGTAAAGCATTTGATGATAACGAAAGCTTCACCCAGAAGTCTACACATCATTGGCCAAGAACCTGCTGGGAAGGCCGTAAAAAAGAGGCACTGCGCTACTATGCAACTTAAAGATATACTTCATAATGAGTGATAACGTTAAAGGAGAATACAACCAGATTTTGAAAGAGCAGCAAATAGCAAAAGCAAATTGCAAGACAACACTGTGATCAGAAGTGCTGTAAGGCAGAAATCAGCCAGGTGTCAGACAGTACAAAGAGATGCCTATAAGCAAAGCACAAATACAAGAAACAGTCATCTGCTCACCGGAACTGAGTAATCATACCACAGCTTTGGGTGGAGTAGCCCCATAGGAAGCTCCCAGGGTTGTGCTTATGGAGCCATCCATACACGAAGTGGCACACAACTAAAGCTGCTGGGTGGCAGCTCAGAACAACTCCAAAAGTCTCCATAAAAGTGAAGGGCTCCAATGGAGACCAAGAGGGAGGTCAAGATTCCAACGACTGTCCAGGATAACCCAGATGCTAGCACAGCACAGGGGCTTAGAGATGGTATGAATAAAGCAGGTCTTAGTGAACAGCAGACCGTGAAGGAGGGAACTCCACCCTCAAAGTCAGCCAATCTCATAAATCATTACAATGGCGCCAACTTCCTGAAACCATCACCACCATTCGATACCGCCAAAAAGCTAAATATTGGTAACAGATGGACTGCTTAGATAGAGACATTGGATGATTTCATTGATGTGATAGAAGAAGCAGATAACAAGAAGATTATCAAATACTTTAAGAATCTTGCTGGTGAAGGTGTTAAAGAAGTCAAGAAAATGCCGTGAGCTGATGAACTGACATACTGTCAAATCAAAGCAGCCTTGAATCTTAAGTTTAATCCAATGCCAACTGTAGATTACGAAAGATACATTTTCAGTCAAGAATGACAGAAAGTGGGTGACACCATCAACAAATTTGTTTGAGAGACTGGATATGCTTATCAAACACTGCAAGCTCAATTAATTTAATGAGGCTTTCCAACCGACATCGTAATCGGCCCCTACGTTTTGGTGTGTCATCAGCTGCAGAGCATTTTCAAGATGTCATTCGATGTCTCATACAGCCTGTCATGAACGCTTTCAATTATAGTGATGACATATTGGTTTTCAGAGCTACACAGAAGGAGCACAAAAAAGCTCTCAGGCAAGTGTGTCTTTTGCTCGCTGATGCAGGTTTAACGTTTAATGCTGAGAAATATAAGTTCCATAAGACAGAGCTAAAATTCTTTGGCCATATCTTTTCTGATGGAGGCATGACATCCGATCCAGCTAAAGTGCAAGTGCTGTCAACTGCCTGTCCCCCACAAGATGTTTCCATGTTACGTTAACTTCTTGGCATGGCCAACTACTGTTCTAGATACATACGGGACTTTGCCACCGTGAGTGCTCCGTTGGGAGACTTGACTAAAAAGAATGTTTCATTTAATTGGTCACATGAATGCGAGCAAAACTTCAAGTACATCAAACAGGCTATAGAGAATGCTACTGAATGGCATATTTTGATCCAAAGCTTCATACCGAGGTTCTTGTTGATGCTAGCCTTGTGGGTTAGGTGCAATCCTTGCACAGCACAGCGGATACCCAGATGCTCGAAGACCTATTGTGGCATATGCAAGCAGAAGTTTGTGCTAAACTGAATGTGCCTATTCACAAACTGAGAAAGAAAGTTCAGCAGTGATGTGGGCTGGTGAACATTTCTATTTATTTTTTATATAGAAGGCCTTTCACGCTTGTGACAGATCATCAAGTACTGTTGACCATCTTTGGCAATCCAAAGGCAAAGATGACTCCTCGCATTGAATGTTGGGGTCTATGATTACAAGAATACAACTACACAACCATGCACTGTCCAGGGACAAATCAAAACCCTGACAACTACTTCTCACGAGTGCCTCTACAATGTCATGATCCCCATTCCAAGACACCTGAAGCCTACATAAATTTCATTGTGAAATCAAGCACACCAGCTGCCATTTTGCTGGAACAGATTGTCACTGCCATGAATCAAGATAATGACATGTTAAAACTAAAAGACATTATTACGCATCATTCTTGGAACCAGCACACTCGACCTCTTACCAGTGAAAACGAGTACCAAAAGTTTAAAAATGTGAAGGATGAACTATCTGTTATGCAAGAAGGCTTTATCCTGAGCGGTTTGAGAATTGTTATTCTGGAGAGTATGACAACAGATAATTGAAGTGGCCCATGAAGGACATTGTGGAATCACTGCCACAAAATGAGCTCTCCAAGACCGAGTCTGGTTTCCTCATCTCGATGAGAGAGTTGAAACAGAATTAAAGACCTATCATCTCTGTAACTGCATTTCATTGAAAACCACTCAACACACCTTAAACATGCCAGAGTTGCCAAAGCATGTATGGGAAAGAATTACCATTGACTTCTTCAGTCCTCTTGACAGTGAACATCACCCGATGGTGATTGTTGATGAATACTCCTGTTTTCCATTGATTGAAGATCTCTCACTCAAGAAACAGTCATCAAGAGATTAGACGGCAACTTCACGACATGTGATGTTCCTGCAAACTTCAAAATCTGACAACGGCCCACCTTTCAACAGTTGAGAATTCAGAGACTTTCTCAGTCATCTTAATGTGAAGCATCAGAAGAGCACACCTCTCTGGCCACAGGCCAATGGCCTTGTCGAACCTTTCATGAGTACGGTCAAGCAAGCTGTTCAGTGTACTGAACTGGAAAAGCTCAACCTTAAAACTGTCTTGAATTCTACTCTTTGAGCTTACCGTTCAACCCCTTACTCGACCCCAGGTGAAAGCGATGCAACCTTGATGTTCGGGAGAGCCATGACGACCTAGTTACCTCAATAGATGAACAGAACATCAAGTACTGAGGAAGAAACCAGTATAAAAGACTTGGGGCCACATGCATCAAAGTTAGGAATTGTGATTCCTAAATTGCGATTTTTAAGAAATCGCAATTAGGAATCGCAATTCCTTAGGCATGTAGGAATCGCAATAAAATTTGCAATTCCTACACATTCCTTATTTGCGACTCGCAAATTGCGAATTGCAAATAAGGAATTGCTTCCCATTCATTCCTATGGGCCTAGAGGCCCATAGGAATCAATGGGAATTGCATGCCCAATTTGCGAGTACCAAATAGGTACTCGCAAATTGCGCATGCAATTTCAAGGGTGCAAGGGTGCCAAAAGGACACCCTGATGCACCCCTAAAATTGCAATTTAAAAACATGTTGCACACACACACACATGCCCCAAGGGCGTGTGTGTGCAACATAGAACTTTGAAAAATGCACTTTTGTGCATTTTTCAAAGTGCATTTTTCAAAGTTCTCGCAAATTACCATCAACTTTGAGTTGATGGTAATTTGTGTTTCTTAAATGCCAAATCGCAATTTTTTTTGCTGTATTGCATTTAGGGAATTGAAATTTGCGATTCCCTAAATGCAATCGCAATTTAAGTAATCACAAATTTAGCGATTACTTAAATAGCGATTTTTGCATTTGGGATGATGCATCCCAAATGCAAAAATAGCGGTCGCAAATGGGCAGATTCGCAGAATCTGCCCTTCTGCGACCGCTATTTTCAATTATGCATGTGGCCCTTGGATCGTAAAAGAAAAGTGAAGACCTATGCTGACAAGCGCTGACATGCAAAAGACGTTACATTCACTAGTGGAGATCGAGTGCTTGTCAGTCAGCCTAAAAAACTGAAATCTGATGCTGAGCCATTTCATGTTGTGACCAGCAAAGGACAAATGGTGACTGCCCAACATCCTGGGAAGTCCATTATGCGAGATTCCTTGCATTTCCGACATGTGGCTCATCGCTAGTCAGGCACTGATGTCAATTTAGAGATTGGGTCTGAAAGGACAATTGAAAACTCTGACTGCTGTTGCTCCTAAATCGCCAACGCACATCACGGGCACTTCTACTGCCTGTCTCCAGTTTCTGACAACACCGTCACGACGTGTGATCAGAACTCCACACAGACAATTCAAAGAGCTATAATTGTATATATATTTGGAAAAAAAAGCAATTTTTTTATTTAACAGAGGGTGAGATGTAGTGTTGTATGAGTTAGTAATGACGGGAACCTTTTGGCTCCTGATGGACTCTGTAGAACTTTTTTTTATTTTTTTGAGTTTTATAAAGCGCAAACTCGACCCGAAGGTATCAAAGTGCTTTACATGAGTACCAGTTGCGTTACAGAGGGGCACGGGGAGATTAAGTGATATGCCCAGAATCACAGGATGTTGAGCATCCCTGCCGAGACTCAAACCCGGTACCCCAGCTTCGAGGTCGAATGCTCTAGCCATTAGGTCATATCCTCACTGTGAGGTGTGTTACATATGACATAAGTGTTAAAGCATAGTGAAGTGAATGCAGGTTTAGAATGTTGAGTTCGCGGTTACACGCACAAGAATAAAGACGTGTTATATTATTAAACGTGTCAGATTATAAAATTTGCCATTTGATTATGCAAGACTCAAACTCCATTTGTGGCATAGTCATTAGCGAGTACTCAGGCTGGGGAGGACGCAACAACAGGAGCGCTTGCTGTTTCAAGATGGCATTGGTAAACCAGGTTAGCGTTGGCCTCTTGACTGATAGACTGCCTGTCTTAGTAGATCATGGATAGGGTGTGCTCTGGGTGAAGAGGGCCTGTATAAGAGAGCTAGAAACAGGCAGGAGTGGAAGAAGATAGAGCCTTTAGAATATTGAAAATAATTTTACCATGCTTCAAGACGGAAGGCACAGTGGTGACCCAGACGATGATCAGGATACAAGCACTGATCCTCAGGATGCCAAAGAGCAGGTAATCTTGCACAGCAGCAACAGCCCAAGACAGACCAACACATATTAACAAACAGTAGAGGGGAAAGCCACAAGCAAAAGGGCAAGGATGAGGCCACAGGGAATCAAATAAGAAAGAACACAGCTAAAGTGTTGGGATGAACTGTAGTGGAAACCCCAATGCAACCACGAGATGTGACCAGGCACAGATCCATGTTTGCAGTGGTGTTAGATATCTTTCTGGCCTGATGACCCAGAAATGATTCTCATACTAGGAAGTCACACCCTCAAGATGGTTAAGGAGTCTAGCTGTTCTGATGTGCCACTGTCCCATCTCTGATAGCCTCCAACCCTGTCCCTCTCTGTATTGGGCAACTCTAATTCCCTCAGGGAATTATGATACAATGCCTTTACTTGCATATGATTTTACTATGTAATGCGCCAAGTTAGCCCTTCCCTGATTGTCTCTGTGTTGAAATCCTGACAGGAAGTGATTCAACTTCACATATTCAGGCCTGCTGTAGAAATGTGAACACAAGATGTAAATTGAAAGGTTATGTATTATTTCAAGCGTGAGTCATATCTCCCCACCTGCTTTCACCAACCAGATTATGTATTCAGTTGTCAATGTGTTGTTATGTACTGTCTGTTTTCCTTTGTACAACATTTTTGTTGAGATGTTTAAGCAATCTATATGTGAATTAATCTGCAACCTCACTAAATCCCCGCAGCGTGCTCCGCCAAGGCCTAGATCATCGTATTACAGTGTACTTTGGCCTACCAAAATGGAATAAACTTTTTCTGAAAATGAACAAAGAATAGAAACACATGAGGAAATCATAGAACCATTGACATGGAAAAAGCTACTCCTGGAATTAAAGCAAAAAAAAAAACACTGGCAAAGCTAATAGGTCTTGGCAATGGCTGAGCTCCTAGCTTTTGGCGTTGTCAATGTGAATGTTTTGTAGCCGTATGTTTGTGAGGTTGTGGATGTGTCTTGTGGGCCTGTGTCAAAATGTGTTTGTTATTACTGTTGACGGGGTGCCTGTAGCTGTGTGTTATGTGTGCATGTTTGTGAGAGCAATTGCGGTGCTCAATACATTGACTCACTGCATCCACTGAGCAAGTAAAAGTAGATGGCACTTAGGGAGCATCTTAACTCATGGGAATCAATTGGCTTCATTAGCTTTTTCTCATATGAACAGCTGACACTAGTTCTGCACACCCACAGCAGATATTTGAAGCTTCTCTTGTGTAAAGGAACCGTTTCTGCACTCTATCTGGGAGAGGGCTTTGCATATAACCTACAAGCATCATCTACTTCATTAGGAATGCAGGGATATTGGGATATTGTCCAATCCACCTGCACCATTATTTAGGCACAATCCTGATGGGAGGATTTCATGGTAATTTGTTTAGAAATGATCACTTTCGAGCGACATTCATGAACAGGATGGTTCACACTCTAGTGACGACGGTGTCTTCGGTAAACAGCCAACTGTGCTTGTGCGCTCTTGCTGGGAAATGTTCTTGGTAATAGTTATTGCTATTTAAGTGCACCCTGGTTAGAAGGTTCTTGCACATGAAAACGAATCAGTGTTTATGTGCATCCAGATGACCAAATGAATGCTTCAAGCTTCTTTCATAAAATCAAACCAAACAATGGCAAACCGCCACGGCCTGGGAGCTTCGTGTGAACAAGAACCTGTTAGTGCTGCCTCCACTGGGAGGTTTTATCACCTGTTCACGTAAACTTGTATGTTTGGAGATTCTCGTGAATCGAACATTGTTTAAAAACAGATGTCTATCAACATTGAAAATGGGAAATCCTTACAAAAAGTACATTTGCAATAGGAAAGGCATAGGAGATTAATGGGAAACAGCCATTACAACGCAGCTGTTTCCCCACATACCATTACAACGCAAGCGTTACCACGCATGCGTTGTAACAACGCAAAGTCATTACTACGCATTTTTTTACAACGTATGTGCTTTTACCACGCATGCCTTTACAACGAATTTCGTTGTAAAGGTATGTGTGGTAAAAGCACATACCTTGTAAAAAAAATTAGGCGATCCACTTCATTGTGAGGAAACAGAGGCTTTTCCATTTCCTCACAACAACGTGCAATGCCCCTCAGATGACCAGAGGGAACCAGGAACCATGAGGAGAGAGAGGTAAGGGGGATTAGGCCTGTGGTGGGGGTTTCTTTTTTAGGGTAAAAGGGTGTCGGGTGAGGGGGGTGTCGTGCAGGGTACTGGTTTAGGGTAGGGTTGGGGGTCGTGCAGGGTAGTGTTAGGGTAGGGGAGGACTGGGGGTCAGGGGAGGGTCATGCAGGGAACTGTTTTAGGGTTTAGGATAGGGTGAGGGGGTACTGCAGGGTAGTGTTTTAGGGTAGGGAGAGGACTGGGGGTCGGGGCAGGGTCGTGCAGGGGGTAGTGTTTTAGGGTTTAGGGTAGGGTCGGGTGGTCGTGCAGGGTAGTTTTTAAGTGTAGGGAGAGAACTAGGGGTCAGGGGAGGGTCGTGCAGGGGTAGTGTGTGGGGTTTAGGGTAGGGTTGGGAGGTCATGCAGGGTAGTGTTTTAGGGTAGGGAGAGGACTGGGGGTCAGGGGAGGGTTGTGCAGGGGGTAGTGTTTTAGGGTTTAGGGTAGGGTCGGGGGTTGTGCAGAGTAGTGTTTTAGTGTAAAGAGAGGACTGGGGTCGGGGGAGGGTCGTGAAGGGTAGTGTTTTAGGGTAGGGAGAGGACTGGGGGTCGGGTTGTCATGCAGGGTAGTGTTTTAGGGTTTAGGGTAGGGTCAGGGGGGTCATGCAGGGTAGTGTTTTAGGGTAGGGAGAGGACTGGGGGGTTGGGGGAGGGTCGTGCAGGGGGTGTTTTAGGATAGGGAAAGGATTGGGAGTTAGGGGTCATGCAGGGGTAGTGATTTAGGGTTTAAGGGTAGGGAAAGGATTGGGGCTCAGGGGGTCATGTAGGGGTACTAAATTAGGGTTTAGGGTAGGGCAGGGTAGTGTAACTTACCTTAGATACTTTTACCAGGAGTATACCTTTACCACGCATGCCTTTGCGTTGTAATGGCATGTGCGGTAAAGGCATATTCGTGGTAAAAGTATGCATTGTAATGGTAGGTCGTGGTGAATGACTACAAGTAGTAATACCCGTGTTGTAATGACACGTGTGGTATTAGTATGCGTTGTAACGTGTCATATTCAGATTAATTAGGAAGCAATATTGTAAGCGCTTGAATTGGCTGGGTCATATTTGTAAACATGTAAAATAAGACCGTTGATATTAGACTATGAAGAGTGTTCATCAATACGGTGGGAGCTTCTCTTGTGAATAGGAAGCAGTTTATAAACACACACTTGCTGGGAGCTTCATATGACTAGAGAGCAGTGTTGTAAACACTCACAGTGGGAACTTAATCAGAGACTCGAAAGCAGCGTTTATAAGTACCTATATTGGAGGAGTCATCTGTATAAACAGAAAGCATTCTTTATTGTCAATTTCATTGGGAGTGTCATATCTAACTTCAAAGCACTTTGTGTAAACACTCCAATTGTGTGCTTTGTGTGTAAATAGGGAGCAGGGTTTGTAAAACAATTTGTAGCTTCATATCCAACAATGAACCAGTGTTGTAAACACTAACATTTGGAGATTAGTATATGGTTAAGAGGTAGTGCTTACAAATACTTGCACTGGGAGCTTCATATGTGACTAGGAAGTAGTGTTTGTAAACACTCGCAATTACTGAGTTTCATAAGTGACCTGGAAGCAGCGCCTATAAAATGAAATTGGGATCTTTGTGTGAAAATCAAAGATTGTTTGAAAACACTCATAATGGGAGCTTCCTATGTGACTAAGAACCACAGTTAGGAAGCACTCATATGTTGGTATTCTTATGCGGTCAGAAAGCAGCCAAAATTTGTAAGTTGTTACTCAGAAGCAAAATTCCTAATGATTTGCATTTATGGTTATCTACTGCACATAGGGGTGTCTGTATATGCACAACGCTAGATAACCCGCCTCCCACGTTCAATTGCCTGCCGGGCTGATCCAACCTTCCTAAAGTCCGGAAATTAATTAAAAATACACTTCATAACAAGTAACATGGCGTGAGGGGTGAGGGATGGGGACGGGAGCACCAGGGGGAGAGGGAGGGGCTGAAATGCCTCATGCTCCACGCAGAAGGGACCTGTAACAAAACTTTAAAGGAGAAAGGCATCCAAAATGGATACAGTCAACAAGTATGCTTTTTAAGTTGCCTGACAGGATGTGGCATAATATACAGGGCTGCCGACTTTGGGACTGGGGAACCAGGTTCGAATCTCGGCATCGGCTCTCCCCGTGCCTAAAAAACATGCCTACCATAACAAATACAATTAAACAATGGCAATACGAACAGAAACAAAATTATAAATACCAATGGATGAACTCCCTTTGTGAATGCATAAAGGATCGAGTGGACCAATTCAAAGAAAATAAGTGTGCCGACCAAACCATACATAAATAAAAGAGTAGAGAGACATGTAACAGGGGCAGTAGCCACAAAAGTGACAAGGCGGGACAAATAGCAACGTTATGCCAATGAAAAGAAAGGAATTTAGAAAGGCAGATGATGGAACGAATGGTAAGCGATGGGTGTGATGAAAGCCCATGATGTAGATACAGCATGTCTCAGTTCGAGACAGCGCATGAACGCATTCTGGAGTCGAGACCTAAAAAACATTCAAAAGTCAATCATTCTTGGACCTCGACCTGCAGTGGTGGAAGAAACTTCCCTTGGACATGATGCAATATGGGGCTTGCTCTCTAGGAAGAAAATGGTTCCCATTGCTCAATCACAGGCATAGAATAAACTTATTAAGAACATGGGCACAAGAATACTCTAAGAATTCCATTGAAAATGAAAATAGAATAAATGCTCCACATCTGCATAAAATATCGCAGACTCTATAGAAATCCTGGCATTATACAAAATTAAAGCATAAGAAAAGTGAACCAGAAGAACGTGCAGGGTTTAGTCTAGTGATATGTATATATGAATCCCCTTGCATGCCTTGCAGAAGAGTATAGAATTGCTACTCATTTCCACTGTTGTGTGACTGTGGTATTAAAGAGAGGGGATGATGCAAGAATTAGAAACTGCACAGCATGGTGAATCTGCTATCTAGCTTATACCAGAGTGACGAGAATGGTACCCAAACCCAAATGTCTCATTGAAGCACACTGAGATGCTTGATCTCCTAAATCTGGTTTGTCAAAATCAAGTACCACCTCCGATCCGTGTTTTCAATACCCTTTTCTCTTGTCAGTAAATTTTGCTCACATGCCTTGCCTAACATTTTACAGAAAAAAATACTGTGATTTTGTTTTACATCTCACATACCTGTCAGCGCACATGTATGAGGATTCAGAGGTGTGCCAACCAGTGTCAGATCATAAAATGTGCCATTTCCTTATGCCAGACTCAATCTGGCAAAGCAAAAAGGTGATGGGCTGAGTGCTTGAATTGATGTCAGCCACTGGTAATTTCTCTGGGCTTCATTCTAGGCAATGTTTTTCCCTACTGTACCATTCCAGCCAAGAACCGCCCTCATGCAAATCAGACGTGGTCCAGCTCCAAAAGGAAAAGAACAAAAGAAGCAACATACTGCAGCAGAAGAAACCAACGTTTTCAGAGAAACAAGGTAGGTACAGAGTGGGTACAAACAGGAACACTCCAAGAGACTGGGTTAAGAAAAAATATTTTGAGGCTATTATGTTTTCAGCTTTTGCCTGCAGGGTAGAAGGCTGGACTGTCTCTGACTTGATAAGGAATAACGTTCCAAAGGTTTGCTGACTGCCAGTGATACTATCATACGTTTGGTAAATGGCCCTGAATGGCAACAATAACATTTTTCGTCTTGCTTGTGGGCATCTATTTAGGTGGCAAAGGGGCACAATTACAGAATTTTTATTTATTAACTGAAAAAAGGTTACAAAGCTTTATTTATTTATTGCATGATTGTAAAGTGCAAACCAGACACCAGGGAGTATCAGAGCACTCTAGATAGTTCATCTGAAGAAAAAAAAACATTAGCAATGCTACAATGGAAGTGTGTCAGGAATTAGAACTTAATGCCTGGGGGATCAAAGCCAGCATATAGAGGTGCATAGCAATTTATAACATTTGTTATATTGAAAGATATTGTTGAAAGAGACGGATTTTTTAGTTCTTTTTTCAAGGAGACGCAGGAAAGGTTGGTCCTGATGGCAGGTGGGATGGCATTCCAGATTTTGGGGGCAGCGCCTGGAAAGTCATGTTTGAGAGTTCTAGACTTTTTCTAGGCAGGAGTTTTCAGATGCATTTATTCTCTCGCCAGAACTCTTTATTGGGTTATCTGAACTGACACCTTAATTCTATTTCAATCTGATTTAATTAGATTCGGAAAATTCCATTATGGAACACGCTTGCTGTATTATTACAAAACTAACAATTATACATACAAATATTGTATTCTTTCTGGGAATTGAAACATCGATTATATCATTTCTGATGTTGATTCTTAAACTACTAATACTTATTAAATAAATAATGAAAACTTAAGAAATTGAGAAATAAAACCCTTTTACTCACACAAATTCTCTTTATTGACTGTACTAAAGTCTTTAGTGATTCTATTGCCTATATGTTTTGATGTAGATGATCGCTCCTTTTTACTTCTTCTTGTCAATGAACAAAGGTACATACGACCAATGGCGGGGTATTTAATGATTATAACTGAAGATTAACATATAGAAAAACCCACTTCATCATAGTATCGGAGAAATGAAATCAAATTTTCTTGATTAATTCCCTAGCCTGGCAGTGAAATGTAGTATGGCCTTCAGTGGGGCTGGGTGCACCTGAGAGTTTCCAGATAAACTTGAATAGCCAAAGTCAAGTTTTGAGCTCACAAGGGCATGAACTGCTATTTTCGATTGATCTTTAGGGATGAAGTTGCTTACTTTTTTCAGAGTATGGAGGGAAAAGTTGGCAGCCTTGTCCACGTTGTTGTAAGGAAGAAGTACCAGTTAGGGATCTACTGTAAAGCCAAGAGATTTTATGATTGGCATAAATGTGGGAGAAAAGCCATCTAGTTCCAAGGGATCTAGGAAGTTGGAATTTCGCTGAATTTGAGTGATGGTGAGAAGAGAGGAATTCAGTCATGTATGGGTTGAGAAGAATAATGTTTTCTGACATCTCATTTTAAACTGTGTTCAAGCATAATTACAAGGCAACATATACATTTGCATGCAAACTAACTAAAGTGGACAGTGGCAGAACATGTTCAGGCTTTCCTGGAGAAGTATAACTTTCTGGATAACTATAGACTGGTTGCCCCAAGTCATTTTAGATTGTTTTATGAAATGATTTATGGCATTCAAGATGATCTGTGCAGGAAGCTGGCTCTCTATATAGTAGAACAAAATGAGGTACACTGTGTAGACAGTCCAAGCAACCCTTTCTGGTTTACAGAGACAAAAATGATAACACTAAATGCTTTCTTTTGTGGTAGTGTGGGTGAGCAGGTTAGGCTTTATCAGAGGATAGTGCTAAGCATTTGTTGTATTCACAGAGGCAATAAATGAGACACACTTAAAGAATAAATCTGAATCCAATTTAGAAAATAAATCGTATTTTTATAGAAATTTTGATACCACGATCTTCGTATCAAGTAAGTACTTTTTAAAATATTGAATTTCACAGGTAAATAAAATATTCCCTTAAATTAGTTTTTATGCTTAATGCTTTCCTATCGGAGAAAAAGGCATACAGGTACTTGCTGTAGGTTTTTGGTGGTTCCCTTCAGGATTTAAAGTGGTAGGGGGTAAGGTCCACATAGTTAGAGTTTTCCTGCCCTGGGGCATCCGGGTGCAGATGTGCTGGTCGGGATGGTAGCCTTACGCGTTACACCAAAGGAGAGGGGGGACACCTAAAATAGGCTGCACAGGGGGCTTTGGTGGCTTTTTTAGGGGACAGTGGCGAGGGAAAATGGAGTACCTGATAGTCGCCATCGCCAGCCGACATTTCTCCACCAAAGGAACCAGGAACAGAAAGCACCCAGGCTTCCAGATGCCCCCAGCCAATCATGACGCTGCTTATAGCAGAGTCATAATTGGTCTGAGCGCCGTTGTTCGGTGCTCAGACAGGGGCTCGGAGCCTGGGCATGTTCTCCACCCAGGCTGTAATGCAGCCTGGATGGAGAACATGCAAAGTCCGCGTGACTGTTAGGCCAGCTCGAGACGGCCAGCCAAACAGTCATGTTCATTTTAGGTGCAGCAGTAGCCACTTCTCCTCCCTCTGGGTCAAGGGACCCAGCCCCGACCTGGCCTAACGTGGCGGCAATGAGAATGCAAAAATAAAATTATATTAACTTCCGTTATTAGCATTTTATTTTTTTCCATTGCACTGCTTCAAATCAGTGGGGGGACACTCCTCCAACTTAGCGGAGGAGCAACCGCTGACAGGGGGACATAGGGACTAGTCAGGGAGCTCCCGACACAGGGTTCAGTTCACAAGGGTCCTGGGAGCAAGGAAACACAGTCAGTTTTTGGAAACCCGGGGTTTGGTCGGCTGGGCTGGTGCGTGGCAGGAACTTGCAGTTGTCGGTCTTGCCGCTTGCGGGTGAAAAAATCAGGACAGCTGGGCCACTTTGGAAGTGGGTCTCTACGGTGCTGACATCTCTCGATGGCTGATCAGTCTCGGTTCTGTTAGTGTCTCGACTGGACTTAAACAGGTCTTGGTTGCTGCAAGGGGTCCGGTACCCCGGGTAGTGGTGCTGTGCAGCTCCGATTGGTCCTGGCGTCTTCTCACTTGGTGGAGAGATGGATCTGACCTTCTGGTGCATGGAGATCTTTTCCTGGGTGGCTGCTGCATCGGTACGACCAGGAAGCGGTAGTACGGTAAACCGGACTCTGCTGTTTTGCTGCCTGAGGACTGCAGGGGAGTAGTTCCTCTACTCCAAAGGATGTTGCAGGCAATTTGCGAAGAGCTGGCAGTCTACCGGGGTTCTTGGTAGAGGCTCAGCTGCAGGATGAGTCGGTTTCTTCATGATTGTCGAGACTGGTGCAGGAGGCAGGGTTTGGCGCCAAAAGTCCACAGCATGTCTTCAGTTCTCATTTTCACGGCTCCTCTTTGTCCTCTTCTTCAGGATATGTTGCACCTGAGGTGCAACCTAAATACTCAATTTAGGGGCGTTAAGGGAAGTAACAGGTAGTAGCCAATGGGCTACTTACATTTATGGTGAATACACCCCCTATACGACCACTTCCTGTGAGTTGGCAAAGAGTGTGGAAGATGAGAACTCAAGATTGTAATTGTTTGGATAGTGGTCCTGCAAGCTCTTTGTGGATGCCATATTTAATCTGCCTAGCAAATTGGAAGCAACTTTTTTTTTAGAAATAAAGGATGATGCATCGGATGTACCTGAGCCGATACCTGGATGAGTGACAGTGCTTGCTGGTATGTGGTTGGGTAATGGCTTGTAGGGGTGTATTTATTGTAAAAGTGATGAGTTTGCTTCAACCATGCCATTCCTTACAACAGAGGACGGAAGAAAGATATCTTTAAGATGATCCAGGAAAGATGGTCTGTCCATGTGGACCTCAGGTATGGACAGTCTAGAGCTAATCTAGGTTAGAGAAACTAGAAAGCAGATTCCCAGGTCCATCGCAGTTCTGAAATCATTTTTAACGGGCACAGAAGTGCAGAGGATGAAGCGGAGTTGCAGGAGAGATAAGACTCAATGATTTTTAAGTGAAACTAGGAGAGCAACACACTGCTGGTCACTATCTGTAAGGGCTTCCGACTTTGGGAGGTAAAATTGTGTAAGGTAGGATGCAACTCAATGTCCACAGATGGGCTCAACCCCAGACTTTACCCTTATCTAAGCAAGCCAGAGCCCAATGGTAACCCTAAATTATCCATCTAAGCCTAATACTAACCTTCATTTTAAATTTCAGCAATTTCAGTAAAGAAAAATGTGTTTTCAACATAAGAAATTCAAACTTAAATAATTTGCACTTCAATGTTTCAAATGTGTGTTCTATATGCTTTGTTTTATGTATTATGGGTGTGAACATTCCTGTTGGACATGGCCCTTCTTAGGGGGATTTCCCTAAAACTTTTTTCTTTTTGTCCTCCTGGATTTTGCCAATTCTCTTTTCATGACCTTAGGACTCTGGGCAGTTTTCCACTGTACTGCAGCGGGAAAGTGTGTGCACCCTTCCTACACATGCCACAATAGGGTGCTTACTTGATTGGTTTAGATGTCGTACCTGTGAGTGCCCTGTAAAAAGGTACACCACATACACAGGACGGGTACTGCACTGGCTAGAAGTATGACTCAGTACTGATTGTGCCACCCACCAGAATAGCCTGTCAAACTTGCATCATGCTCAGGTTGGCTTTCCTCACTCATTAGCCAACCCTGAGGGGGCCTTTCACTACCTCTAGCGTGGCCCGAGGGCAAGTCCTGACAGGTGGAGTTCGGAGTAGGTGAGTGGCCGGGTAGGTACACCTGTGTGTTCGCTGCCTAAGTAGGGACGAACCCCCATGTGGGGTAGTCGGCTTTCCCCAGGTGTCGCTGATTCTCTTGTTGTGGCCTTAAGGCCTGGGGGTCTTTCTCACTGTAAATGCAGGGTGAAAGAGTGCGTGCCCATCCGACACATGTTAGAAGTGGTGCTTACCTGAGGTTTCTAAACATAGGTCAGGTCTAATAGTAGATTGCAGTGGAGCAGCCTGATAATGTTTGCTATCATTGGATTCGCAGTGACAAACCCTTTCCAGTGGTAAAGGTGGTTTTGTCATGACTAGCATAGAAATGCCACTATTAGAAAGTGGGCATTCCTCTGCTCTAAAACTCTTTGTGTTCCTTTGTGCTGGGCTCCAGTCCACACCAAATGCTGGGGAAGCACATCTGGGCATTCCTCAGCGACAGCTATAAAACATTGGGCATGCAACTGAACCGACATTGCCATTTGAGCGCCTGGCTAGATAGATTGGAGGAAGAGGTTTTGACACTCGGCCTCTGGTGCCACATCATGGCCCAACTAAAGATTAGGATCTGCATTCCACTGCCTCATGGCAGACAGGACTAAAATTTAGGGGCGACATCTGTGGTTCAAAGGGTGACCCTTTGAACCAACCTCAACTTCAAAGGCACTACTGGTAACTACTGTGTCATAGTTCAGCAGGGCAGAGATACACTTGTGGGACATGGTACCAGAGAACTTGGAACTGCGTAGTGCACACTGCCAGAGGAATCTGTTGCGCGCAAGGAGGATTACTGCCATTGAAAGGGACTGTGTGCCCTTCCTTAATAGTGGCTGCCTGGGCTGACTGCCTGCTGCTGTGTGACACCCTGAAGAGTGCTCTCCATGGGCTTATTGGCTTGCCCCCTTTTCTTTTGGAGGTCTCAGGGACATCAAAGATCTCCTATGAGGGACCCACACTGTCTACTTGTGACATCTGGAGAGCGGTGCCCTCTTAAGCGCCCACATTATCTGCTAGATCCCAACTGGTAGTGCAGCATGAGCGTGGAACTAAGAATTGTGCCTGGAGACCGGATTGCCTTATCCAGAGCCTGCATCAAAGGCCTGTGGGCCCTGCATTGTGGGGACCTCACCACATATAAGCGTCTTGTTGGTGGTGAGCGGATTCACCGGTTGTGGGATCCAGCGTGCTTCGCTTCGTCGATTGTGCTGCATCTCACTCGTGCAACATGCCGACTGCATGGTCATTGCGCGCAGTGTCTGATTCACAGGTCCCTCGAAAGTGGGGGAGTAACTGTAGTAGGGCCTCATTCCACCTTGTGAGGCATTGCTGAAGTTGTGCTTGTGTGTGTGACCGGAATTGTCTGATGCAACCCATATTAATGGGTACCGTACGATGTGCCTCATTTCCAGGGAGGTACAGAATTTGCAACTCTTCATTGTGTGTGACTGTAATTGTCTGGTGTGACCCATATCAACGCGCATCGGACGTTGTGCCTCATTTCCAGGCAGGAATGGAATTTGCAACTCTTCGTTGTGTGACCCGAATGGTCTGGTGCGACCCGTATCAACACGCAGCACTCGTTGTGCCCGGATTTCCTGGGTGCAACTCTGATTGACGTGTACCTGATGGGTTGCCTCCTCCTTCTGAGAGCCCCCCTCCCCTGCTTGAATTCTCCATTCGATTGTTCCCTTTTTGGCCCTCAGTGTGGTGGACCAACGGCCCTCTCCTCACCCGGCCCCCAATGACATTGCGTTGCCAGGTAGTATTGCCCAGCTCAGGCCTAGGTAGTGAGAGTTATTGACTGGGCTAGAGGAACGCTTCCGAGAGCGATCGGAGGCAGGTCAAGAGACTGCGTGAGCCCTCTGTGCTTTGCCGAACTAGGCTGGTGCCAGAATGCCCTTGTGGAACCCTTTTGAGTGACCGACTATTGCCTTCAGCCCGCTTCTGCTCCACATCCTGTGGGGGAACTTCTTGAGTGGCTGCCAAACCCCTCTTTGACGATTACCTCCTAATTAATGATTCACGATGATTTTTATTATTAAAAAACGGCGTAGGCGATACAATGTATTAGTGATACAATTCACGTAGTCAGTATTATTCCAGTGACGTCACTACTTGGAGGGAACCGGACGGCCATAGTCGTGCAGAGGGCAGCATACTTTGCCCACAACTCACTGAAAAGCCAGGGGTTTACAGATTTCCTGTGTGCAACTATCCCGCGGACCAGATCGTAACATAGACAGACATAACATCGGTAACGTGGAATTTGTTACTAAATCGACTATTTTAAATACCGCAGTATCCTAAATTATTGACACCTATGAACCGTCTCGGACGCCTAGTGACGCATACTGGAATAATACTGACTACGTGAATTGTATCACTAATACATTGTATCGCCTTCGCCGTTTTTTAATACTAAAAATCATCGTGAATCATTGTGCACACCGCCAGCAGATAAAGACTATGATGAAGCCCTGAAGAAGTCCCATGAGGGATGAAACGCGTTGGCAAGCAATTGTGTGGTGCTTTTTAAAGAATTAACTGCTTTTCAATAAAAGAAACTGACTTCAATCAAGTAACACAACCATCTGTCTCATTTTCATCTGGGAAGCTATTTATTCAATATATTGTTCTAATTTTCTTAAATATGATGTACTAGGACATTTATACTAGAAAATACATGTTGTTCTGGTGTGTAGGGTCAACTTTGTTTGCTCTGGACTGCTTCGTTTTGCCTAAATATGTTATATTAGGACATCAATACTAGAGAGTACTGGCTTATCTCGGGTGCAGGGTCATTTTTGTTAAAATTGAATAGAACCCTAGACAATCAATTCTAAAGTCTGCGTGCTTTATTTCACTTTGACTTCAAACTTTTTGAAGAGCAAAATTCACCCAATCATTTCATGTCATGAGAAGGGCGACACAACATTTGGATGCACATTGTAAGTATAAAACATTAACATAAAATGCACATGAACACGTTAAAACAACACAATTGTAATTAAGCACAGTATAAACAGGTCAAAAACAAATCATGAACACAAAAAACATTCATAAACAGTGCAAATGACCAGTCCTGGTTTGCACACAAGCACTAGGCAGACAATAACACATTTCATACTCAGGTTTGCACCTACTGTCCTGCCTGTGACATGAGTAAAGGGGTTACACATTTATAGTGGGTGTTGTCTCCAGGGGGGAAAAAACGGTTCAAACTGATTCCCTCGTGGCAAGCCCTGTGGGGGTTAACCCATACTCTGAAGCCAACGCGTTTCGAACCCCAAGTAGTAGGGGGGTTCTCCTCAGGACTAGGACTGGGTCGGGAGAACTGATTGTAGGCATTGTATGGATCAAAGGATGAATGTTACTGAAATAGTAGTCCTACTGATGTAGTCGTGGGGCTTAAAGGCACCATGTGTCATTCCCCGTGGGAGTATAAGGATCACTGTGTTGTGTTTGAGGGCAATGTGTTTCACTGTTTGGTTCAATCTTGTCACGGTCTGCCAATTCTGAACCCATACGTGGGACAGAATAAATGTCAGATGCTTCGGTGCAATTTCACTCAAAGCTTATTTTCGTACAAAGTGAAGCCCATAAATCGGAATGCCACGTAGAAAACCGGAGCGACATGCAGCAAGGCGCCAAGTTTAGCAGTCAGCATTAGGGTGCTGACTGCTTATGTGTGCGAGTGCGTTCCAAACGGACCGGCCTGATATCTGTTGCACCGCATATCGGTGCAGAGTGAAAGTGTGCGGGAGTGACAGCGGTTTTGCTTTGTACGCTGATTTCTTGCCAGAAGGACACTACAATTGACATTGGTTTTACCGGTGCGGCATCAGCCTGTGGTGCTGTTAAAAAGTGTTATAATTCTTTGTATGTACATATTTCTGATTTCGTTGTGACCCAGGATGCACCCTCCAACTGTGTGGTACTGAATTATAAGAATTGGGTCTGGGGTGAACAACGTGTCGCACCGCATTAGGGTGCTGGGAGGGTTAGCATAGGATCTGTCCCAAGTGTGCATGTTATTGATTTCATTTCAGCACGGTTGGGCCAAGTACTGCTAGTAATATTTCCAATTTATGCCCCGAAATACATGATGTTCATGTTGTGTTGATTATTTTGTGTGTAGAATACAAACGAATACAAACGCTATTTACATACATCACGTGTGAAGTCTCTTTTGTGATGCTCAGTGTATTTATCGTGAGTGAGTGCTGTGCCAATGCTTTACACATTGCCTCTGTGATAATCTTGACTGCTCAGTGCCAAGCTACCCAAGGGTGAGTGCAGGTTATACAGTGTGTGTAATCACCCGCCCCTGACGGAAGTGGTAGGTTCTGCCTGGCTAGGGCATCACCTCAGCACACCAGAAAGTGCCAGTTTCCAACCATTCCAAGCAGTAACTGGAAGGAAAAAGATACAAAAATGCAAATGTTCTCCATTCCTTGCATTATTTCATACTGTAGTACAAGGCTAAAAAAGAAATTTTTTGAAAATGTTCCTATCTGAAGAAGGTTAAATACAATATTTAAAATGAACGAAACATCCCTAGTTTTTTCGAATATTTCTTTGAATTTAAGCATGGCAGCAGCTAGACTACCTCTTTCTTTCAAAAATATTCAGAATCCTCAAGATATTGCAGCTTAGAATACAACATTTTTCAGGGCAAAAAACTGAAGTTTTGCTGCACTCTCCTGAGTTCTAGCAGCATTAATGTAGCACTTCTTTCTATAACATTTCTTAGTTTAAGGAAATATTCAGCTCCAAAAGAGTGAACTATTTCAGCAAAGTATTACATTTTTCCCTACCATCCCACCTCCAGAACATCTGGTTATCCTGCCGCTCATCTAAAAATATTAACCCAAAACATTTTTGCTGTGACACTTCACCCACCACTTCCAAAACAAAACCAGTCCCTGGTTGTGGTGCCACAGAACACTCTCCCCAAACAACCACAATACCTGGCTGTAATGCAGCACCACCCCAGCGGCAGACCCAATAAATGCTTGTCTGCCCTTCCCCACCAAATGGACCCAATACTAGTTTGTCCTACTAAATCTTGGTGGTTCTGCCCCTACATTTCTGAAAAATAAACCCAAAACTTGGTTGTCGTGCTCCTCCATCTCCAAAAACAAGCATTTGGATCGATTGAGGGTGCAGGGGAGGGCTGCTGTGCTGGCAGCCTGCTTCACCCAGTGTTCACCAAAGCAGCTCCTCGGGATCTTATGCTCCAGCAGACATGCTGAGTGAACTATTGAGGGAGAGTGAAAAAGGCTGCCAGATAAACTACTGGTCTCCCGCGAGCTACAAGTATTGAAACCATGCCCATGAGCTACGTTCTGGCAGCTGGAGAGCTACTGGAAGCCCACAATCTAACACACGGGAGATCCGTGCCATACATAGACCCATCTAAATTTAATCTTGGAGTCAACTGAAGTCTTGCTTTCCTGAATCATAGCGCATTACTAATGATGCTGATGGTCTTAGGGAGTATGTTCCAAAGCTCTGCATCTCTGTGAAGAGCACCAGCTTCATCGATGTAGCTTATCTCTTTTGAATGGAGGAATGATGGGATATGAGACCATTCTGCATCTGTGGCTTCCCCTTTGACTTATAGTTGGAGTCTGGATTGCAAGAAGATTGGCTCTGTTCTGTGGTTTGCCTAGTAAGGGGCGCAGAGGAATTTGAAAGAGATCCTTCTTGGAACACGTAGCCCATGTATGGGCTTGAGGGAAGAGCTCATAGCGCTGTAGAGGAAGGGGTTTGTCTGTGGGGAAAACACATTTTCCACATGTAGAAACAAAAAACAAAGAAGTTACAGACCCTTATTATTATTATTATTATATGTTGGAATGGAGGCATAAGGGTTGGAAAAACACTTGCACATGTTAAATTAACATATGCCGAAATGTCATGCATGCGTTGTATGTGTGTGAGAAATCCTGGAAACCTGCGACTGGTGGACACCTCTAGGGATACTCCTCAGATTCTTTTTGAATCCCATGAAAGTTGGAAATATTCTCCAATGTAGAAACAGTCGAACAAGAGCACATTTATGACTTTTATAACAGGGATTTTTCAATCAGGCCTCAAGGTTTTAGGGAAGTAGGGTTCCCCCTGTCTCTTTGCTACACACATTTTGCGTTTTCTCATTTGCCGAATACATTTTACTTGAAAGAAATGGGCTGCTTACATCAAAAGAGATGGTTCTAAAATATGTTGGCTCAAATGGTTCAATCATTTACATAGAAATTGGCACACACCTACGTTTTCAAAGTTAAATGAATACCAAAAATAGTGCAAAAAGAAGTTGCCCTATTTATTGTTATTTTACGTTCTTTGAAGTTGTTTTGGTTGTTTTTTATGGCGCAAACGTAACCCTCAGTATGCGGGTTTTAGAGTGCTGTACGTATTGTAAGTGATAAAAGCAAGTTCGATTTTTCTTTACAGTCATACCTAGCACATTGCACAGTTTACCATTTCAATTTATATCTTTTTACATTTATCTTCAGCTTTTATTCAAGTTTAGTTTAGGTTTATAGTGTAATTACCAGGTTTTTGAAATTTAATTTAGCATTAAAGTTATTACTATTTATAGTATCAATCTCTTTTAATATCAGTGTGAGTACCTTACTGATGATAGTGCAGTTATCCTGATTTTCGAGTTATGCATTTCTGCATTTCTTTTGTACATTTCTAGACTACCTCTGGCATTTGGCGGGTGTCACCCTCTTTGGGCTCATCTTCACACAGACAAAATGCCTCCTATCATTTTCAATTAAATCACTTGCTTTAAAACTTTCAACACCCTCAAAAAAGTGTTTCATTTCCATTGAGTTCAATGGATTCACTCTCCAAAACCATTCAATTGTCCCTTCAAAGGTCTGAGCGGTATGATTAGCTCAAGCTAAACAAATAACACATAGATACATTTGTATGGTGAAGGCCTCTGTAATTATGTGGCAGGGTCGAGTAAATTATGCGACAAGAAAAGGCAAATCATGCAGCACATTTTGGGACGGCATTACTTCAAAATTTTGTCATTTTTACACAGGTTAACACTACCTGAACAAAGGTTTCATCTCATTAGTACCAGTTTAACACCCAAATTGAAAAGTGAGTCGCCTTTAAGGCGTTTTATATAGCACATAAATCACTCTATCACAAAGGCCCAGTCTCTCTCAGAAACAAACTTATGTGGTACATCCCAAACTGATCTCTGAGAAAGTGTTGGTCCCTTTCATCCAGAAAGCCTCCTGGGGAGGCAGAGTTTTTCCTATGTTACCACTCGTCTCTGGAACCAAATGCCAAACCATCTAAGGAACAAACCCAACTATTTGCCTTTTAGAAAGTCTCTAAAAACCTGGCTGTTCACTCTCGCTTTGTAGTTTTTATCTGGTAGTTCTGTCCTTCATGCTCCGGGTAGCGCCAAGACGCCTCAGGGCATACCTCGCGCTCTATAAAATCCAAATCAAATCAAATCAAATACAGCAACAAGCAACTGAAAAGTGATCAGTCAACATTTGCATTGCGCCTTTCCTTGGACAGCAACACATGTTGCTGCAATTTTGGTAACTTTTGATACATTTGAGCTATAAACAATTTATTTTGTTAAAATCTGCAGATTATGCATTAGACGATGGATTATGCGGCAAAGCTGCAAATCCATAATTATGCGGAAAATGCCACAGAAACCCATAATTCCAGTGGCACTGTGTATGGTCTGTGTTCTTTCCTTAGCCCAGGATACGTTTTGGAACAAAGCGAGCCTGATTGCTCCATGCTCTATGAACCTACGAGCAATCTTTTCATTGGGGCTGTAAACCTTCAGAACATTCTTGGCCAAAGCATTTCAGGTAAATGTTTAAGACAGTGCCTCGCTTTCATTATAAAACACCCTCATGATAACTGTGACAAGCTGCAGTGGGGAGTTTCGGCTGCAGTAGCGGTTGTGTGCTGTGCAGGCGCCGCACCTCCCTGCACTGCCCCTGTATCCAATGGCTACCCGGCGTCCCACCCTGCGCCTGGATGCACGCGACGCCGTTGATCGCTCTATTGTGCCAAGAAGTTATGGAAAGTCTGCGCCCACAGGAGCTCGCGTGACAGGAGCAGCAGCTCCGACAAACACAAAGTCATTGTTGGGGCAGTCCAAGGCCCCCGCCCCCTTCGGCACCTTGTGCACGGGCGGCATTCCTGGCTCACATTCCGCAACCTCTGCCGAGCAGCAGGAGGCTGGCGGTCTCTGCCTCAGAGGGTGACAGAGCTGCCTTGGGATGAAGATACAGGCATGGTTAAATATACTCATATATTTATCCGTTTTCGTATTTTATTTGTACTCACCAGACCCACTCAAACACGGGATTGCTATTGAAGCTCTTGTATTACCAGAAGTATTAAACCCTCCCGGCATCTGTCCAGAAATAAAACCAATATCGGTACAGTTATGGCACCATGACTCTGCAGTTATGAAAAATATGATTTTAGAGAAATACCAATATCAGATAAGAGCATGCTATGATATCCCTATACCCTCCATTCTTGGCGTACTTTGCTGAACATATAAAGTATATTAGAATCTGCAAAAAACATTTTATTTTTCCTAATAAAATAAGTAAGGAGGGATGGAAAAAAAATAGAAATGTGCTTTATAAAAAATATTGGTATTTTTTTTTTTTACAAATGCTTTATCACTGCAGTCTGACGTTAATGTATGTGCATTGTGGTGTATATATGTGTGAACTGAAATTATTGTCCAGAATTGCACTAGGTATTTGAGTACTTAGTCGCATTGGCATTGGCCGACGATTGAGAGGATTTTTTTATATATAAGTACTCAACAATGAATGTTTTTGTCCTACGTTTGCTCATGCACTTGCACTTTATTAGTACTTATTTCCAAGCCTCTGACATCGCTTCTGGGCAGCCTCACTAGCTATCTAATTTTTAGTATTATGGTGATTAGGTTTTAGAACACTCTTTGCACTTTGAGTTTTGCACTATTTTACATTTAAGCACTGCACTTTATAGACGTAACAACTGTTTGGGTACAAGGCATTAGAATGTCAGCTGTTGGGGGGGCGTGGCTAGCGCCCGAGGAGGATGGCCACCGGCACCTGACTCTCCCGAGTCGACGGAGAGACCTGCGGTTTTGACGGGCGGCAGACTTGCTGTGCGGCTTCCCAAAGGCTCAGCGCAGCTGTCGGAAATTCAGCGGAGCCCGTTGGTACAATTTTTATCTGGCGGAATTTAACGTAAGAGACTATTTACTTCAGTAGCGGCGAACGCTCCTCATTCGTTTTTAGCCGTCATTTTGTCTGCTTCGATGTAAGGCCTATTATACGCGCATCTAATAAACTCTGCATTGCGGGCACTAAGAATAACGCGGACCTGTTTATCGTGCTACTGGGATGTTGTAAAGAATGAAGAGGCGCTATGAGACCCTGTGTATCTTCTTTTTTTTAGTGCTTTTTGAGGTCGGTGTATTTCTCTCACAGGAATAGCCGCCATTTTGTTTTTTGCACAGCGTGAGGATATCACTATAAATACCCCATTCAAATGATGTTGTATTCTACTGAATGTCTGGAAGCTTCTTATTTTCTGAAGGAATAACTTGCAATACTATGTTCTCTGCTTATGTCTTCATACCTTCAACTTCCTTTTCATGCACCTCCTTGGAATGCTGCTTGCAACCTGGTTTCACCTTCTTCTTGTTAATTGTAGGTCATTGATAGCTATATCAATATATTGCTGACTCCTTGACCTGCGCTTAAATTTATTTTTTGCTGAGGCTGACAGGAAGGGTTGCTTACAAATGCCACCTTGTTCTTTTACTTAGCAAACCCCTCTCCTTCCCTCATTTTATTACATGAGGTGTTATTATCAGCTTATAATATATATAGAACTGTGGAAATATTCATAGCCTTTTTCCCGAACATAGCTGGATGGGCAAACTACTCAAAGTTGCTACACTTCCATCGTCTCTGGTCTGCAAATCTATAACTCGTTCTAAGTCTCGTTCACGCTGTGCTGTCATGGAAGACTCAACGAATGCTTCGCCCAAGAGTGTCACAGCCTCTACTATTGTGACTCCCTCTGGTACGAACAAAACACCAAGCAAACGCCTAAAGAAGGACCCTCCTTCCCCTCCCAAGCAAACATCTTCTGTTTCTCTGGACTTATTACTTGAGGAAATCAGAGCTCTTCGCCCATTTGTTGAGGAGACTAACTCTCAAATACAAACCCTAACAGAAAGATGGTCTAGTCTGGAAGACAGAGTCACTACAGTAGAACAGAATCTCGAATCTCTGACCTCTGCCAGTAGTAAGACTGATGCCCTTTACTCTCAAGTGCTGTCTCTCCAAAAACAAGTTGAAAACTTGGAAAATAGAAACAGACGGAATAACCTCTGTATTTATGGATTATCGGAGGGTTCGGAAGGTTCTGATCCTATAAATTTTTTCAAGTCATTCTTGCCCAAAGTTCTTAACTTATCGCAAGACACCCAATTAAACATTCAACGAGCTCATCGGTTGGGTCCTCCTTCTGCATCGTCTTCTACCACTATGAGAAAACCGAGAGGGGTTATCTTATATTTCCTAGAGTACACTGATCTACTCAAGATTCTATCAGCAGCCAGAGCAGCAGGTCGTGTTTCTTGGGCTGGCAATGCTTTGTTTTTCTCTCAGGATTACTCAAAGCCCACTGCTGACCGACGAAGAGACTTTTTAGCAATGAGACCCCAACTTCGATCTATTGGAGCTCGCTATGGCCCTTTTCATCCTTGCCTCTTTAAAGTTACTCTCAATAACAAGACTACTACGTATGAAGATCCTCTAAGATTGAAGAGTTTTCTCAATTTTTGTCACGCTGATTCTATGGACACTTCTGCATCGTCCTCATCAATCAACAAATAGATGTCGCTGTTATGTTTTGATCGAACTCTTATCTGATTATTAGATTTTTGCATAAATGCTGCTGATACTGTCAGTTGTTCCTAACTGTTCCTGTTTTGATTGTAGTTAATGTTCTCACTTTCTGGTTTATGTTGATTTGTTTACTATCTTCCTTCTCCTATTTGCAGGTTCCGCTCTTATGATGTACTTTCCCATGTGTTGTTTCGTCCGTCGTCTCTCGCCCCTCTCCGCCCTCGCTTGAAGTCTGGCGTCGTCACTCCTTCATGTGGCCCCATTTCCCCCCACCTTATATGTGTTTTGGATTATCTGTAAGTATGTTCATTTTGTCTTCTTTATTGTATTACGTATTCTCTCTGTTCCTTTATCTTCTTTTCTTTCTCCTCTTCATCCCTCTTTTCCTCTGTCAAACTGGCTATTTCCTTTGTTGCTCTGACATTCTTTCACCTTCTATGGGATCTACTACCTACATTTATTCATTCTTTTTCTTCCCTCTTGTTTATTCTTCCTTCATTTTCTTAAGTTTCAAATTTCTATATGCTTTTAATGGCATCTTATTTATATGTGTTTGGAATATGCATTATAAATGGCTCATCTTATTATTTATTTTTTTCCCTTGATTTATGGTTTTAAAAATTATCACATGGAATGTTAAAGGTTTAAATTCCCTATCAAGAGACAACGGGTTTTAGCCTATTTATCTAAGTTAGACGCTAAAATTGTTCTGCTGCAAGAAACTCATCTTACTGAGTCTGAATCTTTAAAGCTCAAGAAGAACTGGGTTAGTGAACTATTCTTTTCCCCTGGTGATGGCAAACGTAATGGTGTTATTACATTGATTCACAAATCATTGCGGACCTCCCTTGTTGCACAAGAAAGGGATGAGGAAGGTAGATGGTTGTTCACTAGGTTAGAGATTGATGGTGTCTCGATCTCTCTCTTTAATATTTATGCACCTACTTCTGGTGATGCTCCCTTTTGGTCTCATTTACAACATTTAATTTCCCATAATTTCTCTACTAATGTGATTCTAGCTGGTGACTGTAACCAAGTTTTTGACCCCTTCCTTGATCGCAAATCCACAGTACCCTTCATTCCTTCCAAAGCTCATAAAACTTTCACGCAAACTATTAAACACTCTCATCTAACTGACGCTTGGAGACTATGCAACCCGTCTTCACAAGAATTTACTTTTTACTCCGCACCTCATCAAACTCAATCAAGAATTGATTACTTATTTACATCACATAATATTTCTCAATCACTCATATCTGCAGACATAGGCCCTATTCTCATTTCCGAGCACGCCCCTGTTTCCATCCTGTTAGATTTACCTCCTCATTCATCGTACCCCAGAAGATGGCGATTTAATAATACTTTGCTTTTGGACCCTCACTTTAATACTTCCTTTCTTTCCTTTTTTAATGAATATTTCCTCTTCAATAATGATGACACTTTGCCTTTTCATATAATTTGGGACGCGTTCAAGGCTTCCGCTAGAGACTTTATTATTACATACACTTCTAATAAACGGAAAAATGCACGGGCTTTAAATAATGAACTCCTTGTAAAGATAAAACAATTGGAGCATGCCTATTACACTTCCAAATCAAAGAACTGCTTAACAGACCTCATTAATGCCGAGATCCAATACAATAAGGACACAACAGATGCTGCCTCTTTGTTTCTTTTAAAAACTAGTGCTAAATTCTACGGGGGACAGAATAAATCTGGTAAATTATTAGCTAATTATCTAAAGACTAAACAAAACAAGCTTCACATTGATTCCATAATGTCAGATACTAATACTTCTATATACAAAAATGTTGACATTTTACAAGAATTTGTTAAATTTTACGAACAACTCTATACTCCTGAACATCACCCCAATGAAGAAGATATTTCCCTTTATCTCTCTTCAATCCAGAAATGTTCGAATTCATCTTTAAACCTTAACCTTCTCGAATCGGACTTGACTTCAAACGACCTACTTAGTGCTCTTAATTCTCTCAAGAAAGATAAGGCCCCCGGTCCTGATGGTTTCACTGTCGAATTCTTTTTACACTTTTCTCAAATAATCATACCCAAATTACACACCTTAATATCCTCTTTTCTTTCTTCTGGCAATTCATCTGGTACTTTTCTAGAAGCCTTAATTTGTCTTATCCCAAAGGAGGGTAAAGATTTACACTATTGCAAAAATTATAGACCCATCTCCCTAGTCAACATAGACTATAAAATCTTTTCGAAATCATTAGCTCCTAGATTGGATTCTTTTCTGCCCCAACTTTTGGGTAAGGAGCAATCGGGCTTTGTTAAAGGTCGTTCAATAAATGATAATACCCGTTTGTTTTTTGATATTATTTCCAAGTCGCCAAATCTTACAGAGCCCCTTGCTGCCATAGCCCTCGATGCTGAGAAGGCCTTTGAAAGAGTATATTGGCCTTTCATTTTTCAGACATTAAAATGGTTTGGTTTTGGTCCAAAAATCATCTCCATGATTTCTTTGCTATACTCATGCCCTAAGGCCGCTATTTTTGCTAACGGTCTTACATCTTCGTATTTTACTCTACATAGAGGAGTGAGACAAGGCTGTCCTCTATCTCCTTTTCTTTTTAATCTAGCACTAGAACCTTTCTTGTCTAAATTGCGACAGAATCAATCCATTACAGGTTACTCATCTAAGTCGTTGGAAGTCAAATTAGCTTCTTATGCTGACGATGTTCTTTTATTCATATCCCAACCCCTTACTTCCATACCGTCCTTTCTTAATGAGGTTAAATCATACTCTTTAGTCTCGGGATATAAACTAAATAATGATAAGTGCGAAATCTTGCCTCTGTCCAAATACACTTTTAAAGAAGATTTCTCCTTATCTAATTTTACTTGGAGTCCCCTCAATATCAAATATCTTGGCATATGGTTTACTCCTTCCTTTAAGTCATTAATTCCTCTTAATTTCAATAAATGTATTGAGAAGCTTACTTCCCTCACGACCAAATGGCACCCTCTATACCTCTCATGGTGGGGCCGCCTAGACACCATTAAAATGATGCTGACGCCTATAATTCTTTATCTTCTGTCTAACATACCCATGCCTATTCCCACAATATGGTTTCATAAAATTAATTCCATTCTTATCTCTTTCCTTTGGCTGAATAAAAAGCCAAGAATGTCCTTATTAAAGCTGTCACGTCCGAAATCTGAAGGCGGTGTCCGCTTCCCGGACTTTCCTAAGTACCACAGGGCATTCTTATTGAAGCAATTATCCAAGTGGATGTCAGTCCCGTCGCCTGATTGGCCTCTTTGGGTGGATGTGGAGAGCTCCTTCCTCCTCCCATTTTCTTTTCAAGAATTCTTATCCTTTACAAGGAAACCACAACATTTACATACACCTATCATTAAATATTCATGTAGCAACCTGAATAAACTCCTTCATATTGAACCACATGACTTAAACACATTTCTTAATTCCTCCATATGGCACAACAAACGTGTTTGTATTAAGGGAAAGCCAATTTATTGGAGAACTTGGAGAGATAAAGGTATTTTATGGATACATCAATTATTTGAAAATGACACTTTTCTTACTTTCTCAAAAGCACAATCTCTTTTTCACTTACCATCATCATTTTCACATAAATTCCTAGCCCTACGTTCTGCTATATTAGAGTCTTATACACATTTTCACTCCTTACCTCAGACCCCTATACCATTAGACCACGCCTGGCTAAATATCATTTCCAGGTCATCGAAGTCTTCCACCCTATATACATGCTTACTATCCCCACCCTTACAAAGAACTAAAACTAAGGTTGAACTCTGCTGGGAAATTGATTTAGGCATACAATGGCCCATTTCTTTTTGGGATAAGATTTGGACAAAAATCAGAAAATCTTCTAGAGCAGCCAGCACCACACAAACTCTCTTTTTTATTTATAACAGATTGCTATTAACACCAGCTTCTCTGCATAAAATGCATTTTGATACCCCAGACACTTGTTGGTCTTGTTCATCTCCACAAGCAGATCTCTAACATTTACTTTTTTCATGCCCACAAGTTTTTCAATTCTGGGAAGCAGTCTGGTCCCAAATTAACACTATTATTAAGACTAATACTTCTCTGACATTTGCTAATATTTTTTTGGGTAGTCTTTCCATTAGCTGGAATAAACCGAAATCACAAACACAAATTATTGATTTGTTAATTGCCACTGCTTTTCAGCAGATAACAAAAAATTGGAAAGATGCCTCTAAACTTTCGTACTTGGCCTGGTGGTACTCTGTCTGTCACAACCACAGACTCGACACAACTTTTGTTTTTCCCATGTCCTTGAAGCAAAAACGACTACTTTTATGGTCCCCTGTTACGCTGTTTTTAGATAACAGTGCTAAAAGCTTCTTTACTCCAGTACCATCTATTCAGGAAGTTACTCAACCCCCTTGATTTGTTTAATTATAACCTTAATCTATCCAATTGTAATTTTGTCTTATTTACATGCTTACCTATTTTTTAAATATTGAACCCATCTCATGTACCTACCTTCCTAGTTGCCATTGATGTATATGTTAAATATTATGTCTTTTTTGATGCTATTTCACTTGTCACTTGATGCTATTTTCCTATTGTATTCCCAATAAACTTTCTTTTGAAACTTAAAAGAATGTCAGCTGTTGCGTTGTAGCAGTTAGGTCTAGGTATCTGTGATTATCGGCTGACAACAGCACAATAGAACCATTCACAAAATACTAATTTCAACGATGATATATTTTCCATGTACTGTCAGGAGCACTAGCAGCTTCAAAAGCACTAGCACTTTATAATGTAATTGGATCGAGGAACAGTCGAAAAGTATACATTTGTGATGTCTTTATATTTAATAATCAATGTACTATATATTTTAAAGACCTATATTGTCAACATGCAATTAACTATTAGTTATTTATTGGTATTTACAAGCAGCAGATTGCCCATTTTTTATTACCGTTATATATATCGTATTTACATATTATGCATGAGGCAGAGAATTTTAGTTACGATGTATTAGGATTTATATACAGTCTGTCGTCTATATCTATCAACAATGCCTGTAAGTTTCTTTAACCGATAGGGCATGTACACTATTTATTGGTCAAATGTCAGCGGCGTGTCATGTAATCAAGATCGCGTTCCAGCGATCGAAACGTGTCATGGCAGGCATTAGCCTGATCAACACTGAGGTTTATGGAATGAAGTAAAGCACTTTTGAACGAGCAAATTTGAGTCTTCTACGTATTGTGGTCCATACCTGGATGGCCCCATCGTGAACGGAGGTGGGCCAGGATTGTGTGTGTGTGTATATATATATATATATATATATATATATATATATATATATATATATATATATATATCCCACTGGCGGCCCCCAGTAGGTAGTTCTATTTAAGATCGAGTTTCCATAGGAAAAGCGTTATTGACTTGCCTATATCCTTGATGCCGTTTGACTAATCGTCCAAACTTTTCCCCAAAAAGTGACCCAGTGATTCCAGTTGTGCATGGAAAGTTTTGGGGTGGTCCGTCAAGCGGGGTCATAGAAAAAGGGAGGGGTCAAAAAAGTGTGTTTCCCATGTTACTTCTCACAGAGTCTTTAGGTACGCTTGCAGCCCGAACCTCTGGACGAAATTAAACCAAATTTGGCAGAAAGGTAGATTTTGTTCCGGAGATCACACATTTTGTTATTTGGTGTAAATCCGTTCAGTAGTTTTGGAGATATTGAAGGAAAACCTCATTCGTATATCTGGGCGGAGCCTAAATACAGATCTCATGGTAGCATCTGATTAACCATTGCCATCACTTCAACCAGGAAGTGATGGCAGCCATCTTGGGACCAAAATACATGATAGCACCCCATTGAACTGCTTTGTAGTGAATGGCAGGTTTTGAGTGTCTCAAAAAATAGAACATATAAAGGGTGATAACAGATTTTAGTTACAATATAAATAATTTGTTGATGGTACCATACTAATTTTAGGAATTTGGTGTCCTCTAAGGTGATTTTACTCTGTAGAAAACCCTTCTGCTGGGATTTCATGAATCTTGATTGAGAGAAAACTGTTTTCTCATGATTTTCCCATAGAGGTTATGGAAGGTGCTCCAGAAGCTAAAATGAGAGCATGTTTTCTGTAAATCCACACTATCTTTCTCAGATATATGAAAATGAAGTCTGACATTCTCAGTAAATCATGTACTTCCAACAGGAGCAGCCTGTCAGTTGATTCTCTTTTGTTCTACTGCAGCCTCCCAGAGTGTTCTAAAGAACAACTAGAGCGCTAACAGTGTTTCTTATGACAAAAGTATGGCACATCTGAAGCCATGTTGATTGGGCCAATAGGGGAGCAGCACAGACCACATACTCACTTCTTTGGGTGTGAAAAGACCACTTTATTGATGACAGGTGCACATTAAAACATTCAACCTAGGTTTTTGCCTTACAAAACTAGGCATCACTATACAACCAATCACCTACGGTCACTACCCTCCTCCCCTAATAATCCTGCCCTCCCCTTTACATTTTCTCTTGCAGCTTTGTAACTTCTAGCCTTCTGATTGACTAATGACTTTTAGTACCTTAAAACTTTAGCCTACATCTATAAACCTCTAACTAGCTAAGCATCCTAAATCTTAACTTTTAATTTCGTAATTCATTCAAGTGTAACTGTATTTCCACCTGCCATTGTCCTGATTCACCTATGTTCCCAACAATCATCTTAATCTATAAAAATGGCAACTTCACCTGCCAACCGCCACTCACAAAAGGCTTCCCCCACTCCCACCCCAAGACTTTTCTGACACCCCCCACTTTAGGACTCCTGTCTCCCCTTCTCATGTTCAATGCCCTTTCCAACACAGCTTGACCTGCATCAAATAGAGCACCATCCTGTAGAAAGAGAAATTAACCCCGTCCCCCCTAAAGAATTCTACAGCGTCAATCAATCAATCAATCAATCAATCAGGGAATTGTAAGCGCGCTACTCACCCGTGAGGGTCTCAAGGTGCTGAGGGGGGGGTCCGCAGATCTGTTTAGCCGAAGAGCCAGATCTTGAGGGTCTTCCTGAAGGTGTTCAGGGAGGGGGCGTGTCTGATGTCTGCCGGTAACTCGTTCCAGGTCTTGGCTGCAATGTGAGAGAAGGATCTTCCGCCTGGTCTGGCTCTGTGGATGCGTGGGGTTTCGGCCAGTGCGAGGTTGGAAGATCGGAGGTTTCTTTTGGGTATGTGGAAGTTGATTCTGTCGTTGAGGTATTTGGATCCGTTGTTGTGTAGGCATTTGTAGGCGTGAATGAGGATTTTGAAAGTGACTCTTTTCTCCACGGGGAGCAAGTGGAGACTTCGTAGGTGTTGGCTGATGTGTTCGTGTCAGGGGATGCCGAGGACGAGTCTGGCGGCGGTGTTCTGTATTGTCTGGAGTTTGCGGAGTAGGGACTTGTTGATGCCGGCGTAGAGTGCGTTTCCATAGTCCAGTCTGCTGGTGATGAGTGCGTGGGTGACTGTCTTCCTTGACTCAGGGGGGATCCACTTGAAGGTCTTGCGGAGGGTGTTGAAGCAGCTGGAGGTGACGGCGTTGACCTGTCGATTCATGGTGAGTGATGATTCGAGTACGATGCCGAGGTTCTTGGCGTGGTCTGAGGGGGTAGGTGGGCTTCCGAGGGCGGGCAGCCACCAGGTGCTGTCCCATGCAGAAGGGGTGGTACCGAGGATGAGGACTTCTGTCTTCTCGGCGTTGAGCTTCAGGCAGCTGTTGGTCATCCAGACTGCGACATCTTGCATTCCTTTCTAGAAGTTGAGTTTGGCAGTGGTGGGGTTTTTGGTGAGGGAGAGGATGAGCTGGGTGTCGTCGGTGTAGGATACGATGTTGAGGCCGTGTTGTCGGACGATGGCTGCGAGGGGGGCCATGTAGATGTTGAAGAGGGTGGGACTCAGTGATGAACCCTGTGGGACTCCGCAGGTGATTTTCATGGGGTCGGAGAGGAAGGGTGGGAGTCTGATCCTTTGGCTTCTTCTGGTGAGGAATGATCGGATCCAGTCCAGGGCTGTTCCTTGTATGCCTGTGTCGTGTAGTCTGGCGACTAGTGTGCTGTGGGAGACGGTGTCGAAGGCCGCTGATAGGTCGAGTAGGATGAGGGCTGCGGAGTGGCCTTGGTCCAGGAGGGTGCAGATATCGTCTGTGGCGGCGAGTAGGGCGGTCTCTGTGCTGTGGTTGCTTCGGAATCCGGATTGGGACGGGTTGAGGACGGCATTCTCTTCAATGAATCGTGTCAGTTTCCTGTTGACTTTTTTCTCTGCAACTTTGGCTGCGAAGGGGAGGAGCGAGATGGGCCGATAGTTCTTGAGGTCGGTGGGGTCAGCTGTGTGCTTCTTGAGCAGGGGTCTGACTTCTGCGCGCTTCCAGTCGTCTGGGAAGGTGCCTGTTTTGAAGGTGGTGTTGATGGTGCGTTGTAGTTCAGGTGCGATGGCGGCCTCGGCTCTGTGGTAGATGTGAGGGGAGCAGGGGTCGGTGGGGGCCCCCGAGTGGATGCTTTTCATGGTCGAGGCGGTGTCTTCGGCTGTGATCGGTGTCCAGTTGGAGATGGTGGGCTGGCTGGTGTTTCTGGGGGACGGGGGGCCGTCTGTGGCGCCTAGTGGCTGGTCGATGAAGTTGTCATAGAGGGTTTTGATCTTGAGGTGGAAATAGGTTCCGAGCTTCTCGCAGAGGTCTTGGGATGGGGTGATGTCTGTGGCTTCGCTGCGTGGGTTGGTGAATTCTTGAATGACACTGAAAAGTTCCTGCGTCCCAGCGTCATATTTCAATTCTGATTGTTCCACCGGTCTATAACCCTCATCCCTACAGAAAACGCACATGTCCTTATTAATCTTGCACCTCACCATATCAATGGCAGATGGTTTTTTTGCCACTCTCCATTGCCTTCTGGGAATGAATTCTGTCCATATGACGAAGCTTCCTGACCACTGCTGCTTAATTTCTAACAGGTCCTTCTTCATCTCTTTCAATGAAGCCAGTGTCTTACTCACCACTAAGTAGTTTTCTCGCAAGTGGAGTGCCAAAACATCCGGACATCTTTGACGCTTCAACAAGGAATTCAAATAACACAAGAGTTAGTGCCACCACATACCACTTTTTCCATGCCAGGTAACTTTGAACAAATGTTTGTCCAGTCCTGGGTTGACTCCTCAACCTTTCTGTGTTTCAGATCGCTCCGCCCATTTACCAAAAGAATGTCCCACTATCAAAATCGACAGCTCCACCGACTGTGGACTAGCAACAGCACCTGGAACGAAAGTTATGTGAGGCATGATAGAAGCATGGTTACTCTAACAATCCCCTTCTTTCAACCTCAAGTAACGACGGAAACACTCCGACGACCATCGTCTCAACTGCATGATCCTACCCATGCCCCAGTCCCACCGTGCCGCTTCAGTGGCCACTCCAATCCTAAAGAATATTCCTCGAGGGGGCTTCCCCAGTGTCGTCAATGCCTACCGCATGACCGATAGAAGCTGGAAAGAAGTCACCATAGACCCCTCACTGCATTTAAGAAACACCCCTTGCTTTGCAACGCTAATGGACCCCAGGATTGTGGCCCACCTCACAGGGCATAGGGCCATCACCGGGAAGGACTGTAACGTGACCACCTTCCCCACAGGACTCAGTCTGCGAATGGTGAAGGTGCAATTCCACCCTGTCCATTGTACCTCATACATCCTCCCATAACAAGCCCGAAACCCATTTGCACCCCAAGAGTTCATACACCCAGAAAGCCCCGAAGAACATCCTTGACTGTACATATAGCTGGCAGGACTCCCAATATTCCCCCAAACATTTTTCTTGACAATGGCCTCCTCACACACGTTCGTCGCCCCAGTTCCCTTGACCACCCCTTCAGCATCCTTTTTCCCAGCACCCCAGCCGATGGTGCATAGCCCCACAAGAGCTTGCCCATAAAAGCAATTCACAGCTATCGTGATCTTCGATAAACCTCTGTCAATCATGGATAAAATGAACTGGACCACATCTTCCTCCCTCTCCCAAACCCCTGACCTATGTGTAGCCCCTCCCACTAAGAATTCCTGCCAAGCCTGCATATATGACCTCCGGGTTGTCTGTGCCAGAGACCCTGACACCAATTGCAGCATCCTTTCTCACCTATGTTCCACATTCCTGCCAGCATCGGAGTCTTGAGCTCATCCGCTTCCATGGCCAGCCGATGGAACCTCTCCCACTGTGAACGAGACAGAGCATCCGCAATGTCATTGTCCATCCCTGGCACATGCCGAGGCTTGAATACGACATCATGCCTCAAGTGCCCCATCAGAAAAACTCTAAACAGTTTGAGCACCTGTTCGTTCATCCCTTGCTGACTGTCTATTGACCACATGCACCACAGCCATGTTGTCAATTCAGAGCAACACCTTCTTGTGCACCATGTCTTTTTCTTGGAGCGTGGCTGCTACCACCAATGGAAAATATTCCAAAAAGACAATGCTCCTGCCCCCTCCCTTCCATGCGGAGGGCCACTCCTCCGCACACCACCTTCCATGCCAGTATACCCCAAAGCCCACTCCTCCTGCTGCAACAGAATATATCTAAGCTTTCCATTCCTTCGGGGCCACCATTGGCACACCATTGAAATTCTCCAAAAACCTGCACTGCATGTGCAAATCCTCCTTTGCCCCTGCGGACAGTCTCATGAGGTGATGTGGCAGCAGGAGCCCTGCCAATGATAGGCTGAGTCACTTGCAAAAGGTTCTCCCTGCCCTCACAACCATACAACGAAGTTGAGGTGGCCGAGCAATACCTGTAACCTGTACCTCACTGACAGCCACCTTCAGTTTCTGTAACATAATATTGAGCAACAACTGCATGTGTACTTATTTGTCCACTGGGAGGCGCACTTCCATAGCTACTGAGTCCAGTTCAATACCCAGAAAGGAGAGCACTGTACTCGGCCCCACTGTGTTTTCGGGGGCCAACAGCACCCAAGGTCACCCATGAGCTCTTAAAATCTTGCCAGCTGCTACTGACAGTTCACAGAACTGGGTTGTCCTACAAAAAAGAAGTCATCCAAATAATGTGTCACTGTGGCCTTACCCGTGTGCCACGTGAAAACCCACTACAAGAATGAACTGAAGTGCTCAAACAGCGCACACGAGATGGAGCTCCCCATGGGCAATTCTTTGTCCACATACCAGGAACCATCAAATTGTATCCCCAGCAACTGGAAATCATCTGGGTTTACAGGTAGGAGCCGAAAAGCTGACTTGATATCACATTTTGCCATCTGGGCATCATGGCCCACCTGTTCCACAAACGCCAGTGCCACATCTACTGACAAGTAGGAGACCAAGGAGAGCTCCTCCAATGTAAATTCATTGATAGAACTACCCTCTGGCCAAAACAAGTGCTGTATGAGCCTATATTGCCCCTCTTCTTTTTTGGGAACCACCCCAATTGGTGACACGAACAAGTCCGGCATCTGCCACCCATTGAACGGCCCCTCAATCCTGCCCTCTTGAAACTCCTTCCTGAGCTTCTCCCTCACTACCTGTTTGTTGGACTGAACTGATTTCAGGTTCTCCGCCCATCGCCGGAAACTTGGACCCTCGTGTCCCAGTCTAAAACCCTCTCTTAAACCTGTACTCAACAAATCTGCGTCCTCCTTGTTATGATATTGAGCTAGCCAGCAGTCCAACCATCCCACCTTAATTGGTGTTTGAGCCTTTTCCCATATTCCCCTGGGCCCCACGCCCTCCTCTGTTACATGTGACCTGATTGCCCTGTGTCCCACTGGGGGACCCTTGGTACTTATTCCACTGCCCTGCCTCCTGATATCCTGCGGCTCCTGCTCGATAGCAGTGCGCAAGAGGATGCCTTCCTGCACATTTGGAGCACTCGTGCCAGAACTTACAATACTATCTCGGACAGAAGCCCTTGTTAAAGTCCCAGCACATCCAGATGCCCCCCGTGTCCTGTTTCCCGGCCCACCTCTCCTCGGGTGGGCCGTGCCTAAAAAGTCTGGTATACCATTGGGTGGCCAATCATGGTGAATATTGTTTTGCCAAACTTCTCCGGGCCCATCGTCTGATGCCACAAATTATTGGCAATCTCCCCCCACTTTGCCTCCATCTCTCATGCCATCCTCATTTGAAACTCCTCATCATACTGCGCCCAAGCCTGCACTCCAAATGTGATCTGAGCCCTCCTGATCATGTTCATATAGTTAAACAGGGACTCACACTGCTCTGGATATTTCTCGCAATACACTTACGGCAGCTCATATTCCTCCTCCTTAAAACCCAATTTTGCCCTCAGTTCCGTGGGGAGCAACTTCAACATCCCCACATACTCCCCCTTCCAGATTATTTCCTTCATTGCAAGCATTAAGTGGGTGCCAAATAGGGGAGCTTTTCAATTTCAAGTTCCTTACTATCTTCGACCCCGCATCCTGCACTCCCTCCTTTACCTGCCCCTTTCCCTCGCCATCTGCTGGTGCAGTGACCTGTGTCTCCTGTACCTTCTGTTCCGACACCCCCACCAGCTGTGCCCCCTCCAGCTCTCCCCCCTTCTGTTGCATGCCTATGCTGTTCCCTTGTGGACTACTTGTGCCTGAGCCTCTGTACCCACCCTGGTGTCCTTCACATACCTACCGCTCCTCAATTGGATGTCTCTGCACCCCCACTTGCCCCCACCTCCACTCCAATGGACACTTTCTCCATGGCCCCCTTTTTGTCTCCTACTCGCTTAGCACTCTTACCTGGCATCAAGGTCAGCCTCTGCACCGGATCCAGCTGAGGGGTCCACACAACAGCTTCGCGATGAGTTCCCCGATCTTCCATAGTCTCCTAGTCAGAAGAATAGCTGGACCCCCCCACATGAACCTTTGTGCCACCATTGGCGTTCCTCTGCCACCAACGGATCGTCGTCTACCACCTCTCCTTCTTCCATACTATCTTCACCATAATCCAATTGCTGACGAGGTTCAATGCCATCCCACCCCAGTGGGTACCCCGCCCTCCTTGTCCTTCAGCAATACCTTGGTTGTATTGAGTACCTCAACCCCACTTGAACGACGGCAAGGGGTCATAATACACCCTCCCGTTCCTTCCTCCATCTGTTGCTGCTCTTCATGGCGTCCCTCCCTCTCAGAGCGCGTAGTGACCTGTCCGGGTTGCTGCACTACAGAGGCCTCACCAGATCTTCTTATAGCAGCGTTGCCATCAACCCACTTCGTCATCCGGCTGTGCGCACGGGACCCTGCCATTTCTTCTCCTCGGGGCCATGGAGCAGCATAAAGCCTCTCCTGAGTCAGCATAAATACTCTGTTGCGGGCCTGCAACAAAAATGGTAGATCTGGTGCGCCAGGGTTAGTGTCCCTGCCTGCCTGGTCCCTGTCTTGGTCCACAACCCACACTCACTGACCGCCGTCCTGCCCCTGGTAGCCCGCTCCCTCTTCCTCACCTTGTCCACCGTCATAACCTACCACATGGCTTGCCTGTGCCCGCTACCCCTATTGAGTGACCTCCCCTCCACGTAGAGACTGCACCACATTCCAATCCCTTATGTGCATATACCTTTTGGGGGTGGGGGTCTGACACCCCCACGCAATCCATCCACCACCCCCACTCCTCCCTGGCCATCTTCCTACTCATCCTCCTCGCACGACTCCAACATGGCCGCCATCAACGCTGATGCTGAAAAACTCAAAGGTTACCAGGACGTTATAGTTAGGCTCAGATTTCACTCGTACAAAACCACTGAAATTCAGCAGTTATATTTACCTGAGCTAACTATTAATTATGCCCCACAATACAATGCTTATGACCTCACATATTACATCACAATGAACTGGTCAGTGACATCACTGATGACATCTCAAATGACATCACTGATGACATCATCCACAGAACCACTCACGCACCCACTCACATCCATATATAACCTCTCATACACCCACTTAAACACCCACAGAACATACCCATACCCTAACATACCCATTCACAGACCCATACAAGTACTCACACAACCACTCACTCCTCCATAAAGCCACTCACACACACACTCACTCACTCATACAGCCATTCACACAACCATTCTCTCACCCATAGTCACACACTCACCCATACAACTACTCACACACAGACTTATTCACCTATACAGCCACTCACACACCCAATCACTCACCCATGCAGCCTCTCAACACAGCCTCTCACTCAACCATACAAGCACTCACACACCCACACAACCACTTACATACCCATTCACACATACAGGCACACCCATATCCGCTCACTCACACATACAGCCATTACAACAGACACTCATTCTCTAATACAACCGCTCACACACCGACTCATTTAACCAAACACCTACTCAAAAAGCCACTCTCTTACCCATACACCCACTTACATACCCAGTCACTCACTCACATAGCCATTCAGACACCCACTCACCCATACATTCACTCACACACCCACTTACATACCCATACAGCCACTCACATCCCCACTCACATACCCATACAGCCAGTCCCACACCCATACAGCCATTCACACAGCCACTCACTCACCCACACAGTTACTCAGACACCCATTTATATACCCATACAGCCACTTACACACCCATACAGCCACTCACACACCCACTCACATACCCATACAACTACTCACAAACCCATACAGCCATTCACACAGCCACTCACTCACCCACACAGCTACTCACACACCCATACAAGCACTCAGAAACCCATGCAATCACTCACACACCCATACAGCCTTTCGCACAGCCACTCACTCACCCACACAGCTACTCACCCACCCACTCACACACCCATATAACCACTCACATACCCATACAACCACTCACACACCCACAGAGCAAGTCAGAAACCCACTCACTCACCCATACAGCCACTCAGACACCCACTCACACACTGATACAGACAGTCACACAGCCACTCAGATCACATGTTAGAAATAGTATCACTCAGTAGTATTACAACAAGTTCACTAATCTAACTTTTGTAGTAGGTTACTATATATGTTCAACACTCATACACTTTTAGAAAACACTTACACTCACTTGATGATGTCACGGACCATGTCATGAGTGATGTAATATGTGAGGTCGTAAGCAGTGAATTGCAGGGGCATAAGTTATAGTTAGCTCAGGTAACTATAACTGCTGAATTTCAATGGTTTTGTATGAGTGAAATCTGATCCTAACAATAACGTCCCTGTAACCTTTGTTTTTTTTCAGTGAATGTATACTAACTCCCACTGTGTGCATGGTCAAAGACAGTGTATTGGTATCTTTGGAAGCTCTCATCATTGATGTCACTGAGATGTCAACAGTAATGCCATTTAAGATGTTGTGACTGATGTCACATGCAAGGCGCCAAACCCATGCAGCAGCCAACCTCACGGGATCACTTTTGTTATTTTAGATTTTATTTTTTTAGGATTCATGGATTCTTTTTTAGGATTCACAAACTGTCACCACCTCATGAATCTATGTTGGACCTTTCATGTGGTCCACAAACCCGGTATCTGATTCGTTGAACATGGATACCTGGGGGTTAGCAGACCATTGCCCATGAAGCTTTCACCATATTTGGAGGCCAAAGCCAGGATTCATGGGGCAGCATTGAGGGCTCTCAACCAGGCCTTTGAGATCTGAGAACACCATAGCAAAATCATTTAGAAATTTTTTTTATTCAAAGGGGAATCCCTTAGTGGCCCCCCACATGGGCCTAGTGTTCAGGATGTACTCACCCTGCCCCTCTTACATATCCTTTCATCCTTTAATGATGGCCACAACATTTTTCTTCAAGTTATGGCCGCCTATCAGTTTGTTCCAGGTTCACGGATTCAGGTGTGGGTTATGGACCTCAAATAGATGATGGGTAAAAAGCTCCCTCCGCCAAATGTAACCTCTTCATGTCCAGACCATAGCACTTTTTAAACACTAATTTCTTCAAAACTATTGAACGGATTTACACCAAAATTAGCAAAGACACGCCACTGAAAAAAGTTTTAATTTCATCCCAAGTTTGGTGTAATTCCCTTTAGCCATTTTTTCTGTACTGAATAGAAAAGAATCCTATGGTAGTTAAAATGGCAAATGTCACTTTGGGGACCCCAGCACTGGCTTGATGAACTCGCATGAAACTTGCCATGAATAATCCAAAGTGCCTGAACCTTTTTTGAAAAGTTTCTTGCAGATTTGTGGACTGGTGCCATATATACATTTATGAGTGCAAATTCATGCTTTGTGGATTGCAAAAGTAAATTTACATGCATACATTAAGCCAAATGTGCACCTAAGTGGGAACTGGTAGTGGACAAGAGAATGGTGGCATGTAGGCACGACTTATTGGAGGGTTTCATTTGAAGTCTGAGCAAGGAGTTCTCGAAAGCTTTATTTCCAGAAGACTACTGAAAGAGAACTAAATGTATGTGGTTAAAGAAGTTGCTCACCAGTTCTTCTCTGCTGACATGAGGCATTGGTGACAGGAGCTGCAAAGACAGGTACTGTGGGCGTGGCTGTTTTTAGGCTAACAAGGCTGTCCTTTTTAAGTTCCGCCTACAGCGGGCATGCGCTGTCAGCGAAAGCTACTGTAAATGTAAAAAAAAGCTTAAAAACAGGCTTAGAGCCCACCCCATACTTTCCGTAACTTACCATTGGTTGGCTCCCACGTCAGTCTTATTTCCTTGATTCTCATTGGTCAGGGCCTCCTGCTGCTTCCACTTTCTCTTCAGTTCTTCCGTCATCCGGTCGTCCATGGAGCTTGGACCAAGTACAATTTTCTGTGTCTGTGGCCAGTGTCCTTTCACTGGCCACTGCTTGTATTGGTGCTTTTTAAAATTTTTAATTGGGCACTCTTTAAGAATGCATGTGTTTGCAGGCCCTTTCTACCCCTACCCATCCCCCCCACAACCTCTCCCTTCCTTGTTGTTTGCCCTGTCCCTCTCAACCTCTCCCGCTTCATTGTTGCTGTCTCTCCTACCCCTTCTTGTGTCCTTTTTTACACACCCTCCCACCTCAGAACAAAAAGGGCTATGACAGCCAGCGCTGGCTGCACCATAGCGCTTTGTGTTTATTTACTTTAAGCCATCTTTAAAAAAAACATTAACAAAGCCAAATGGCTCGTGCAAAGCTATATGACTTTGTTAATTTTTTAAAAAGATGTTACATAGCATTGTAGGATGCTGTGCGACTTAAAGTAAATAAAAACAAAGCACTTAGGTGTGGTCAATGCTGGCCGTGCCATAGAGCTTTGTTTTTATTTACTTTGAGCCAGGGCCGACTTTAGAGTTAGAGGCGCCCAGTGCAACAATATTTTTTGCCACCCCCCATGACCTCCTTCTCCACAAATCTCCTCACTACCACCCTCCAACAGTGCCCCTCATCTCTCCATAGTCCCTTTCTGACATACATTTTATTTTTTATAGCACTAGTCATAGTTCACTCACACTCAGTTCTGTGATCTGCAAGGTAAACATTCTTTGGAGCAGGGACATTAACCCTCTGCGCTACTTTATGAGGAGCAAATCTGCCATTAGAAAAAACTCTGATCTCTCTCCGGCAGGAACATTAATCACAGGGTTATCTTGCCATTTTTATTGTTGCTTGAAAACTGCTGGACACACAAGAACTCTGCAGCACATGCTTTTAAACCCATATTTCGATATTATCAGATTTAAGTGCAACAGGCCACGGCATTTCAACATTTGGCTACTACTATCGAGGAGATTAGATCTTACTCCTCTATAATATCCTATTGAATGGGGCATAACGTGGAAAACAGTGCTACTGTGTACATTTTTACATTTAAACTGGTAATTCCAGGCCTTTTTTGGAGGTCAATATCCTCTAGGTTTTCAGTGGAGTATTTGTGTCCTGAAAACAGTGTGTTATTACCATATGGGGGCCAACCTATGAAAGCCAAACACTGGGTCAGAGTTGGCTATTAGTAACTGCAACCTGCTGCCTCCCTCCAACATGCATGATGGTCATGACCTCACTGATCACTACATCAACTCCATGTTAAAAATCATGAATACCACTGCCCCCAAACAACTAAAGAGAGTCCCGTTCAAACTATCCAACCGTTGGTTCAACTGTAACCTTAACAAGGAACACTGATGCCTCAGACTTGCTGAAAGAGCATGGAGACATACCCCCTCTCTGACTAGCCTCAAACTTCTACGTCAAAGACGGAGCACCTACAATAGGCACATTAGAATCTCCAAAGCAGCATTCTTTCAAAATCAACTTGATACGGCAATTAATTGACCAAAAAAACTGTTCAAAATTGTAAAAAACAAACGAACTGGAAAACTAATGCCCATCCTCTCACAACAAAACCTTGCCTAATTGCAAAACCTTTGCCTCCTTCTTTTCTGAGAAAGTCATGCTAATCACCATCGAGATCCAGAATGCTATGAAACTATTACCATGCGAACCCCCCACATCCCACCTCTCATGATCAGTATGAATGCCCGATAAACTCTCCCCACAAACTTAAAAACAATGCAGCCTGGTTCAGCTTTAAAACCTTCAATGAAAGCGACAACTCAAAACTTCTAACTTCTCTGGAATACTCCAACCACTTCAGCGATCCCCTTCCCTCCAAACTCCTCAATGAGTCCATTCACCTCCTACTCCCCGTCTGGACAGGGATTATCAATTCCTCACTTTGGAGGCTCCATACCTGATTGCCTACAAAGTGGTCAGGTTACTCCTATCTTAAAAAAACCTACTCCGACCAGTCTGACCCCAACAACTACCACCCTATATCCAACATCCCTACTTTGGCCAAACTCTTGGAAAAATGTGTGCACTTACAGCTTTGCAATTACATCGAGCAATTTCAACTCCTAGACCAATGTTAATCTGGTTTTAGACCGGGCCAAAGCACCGAAACTGCCCTGGTCCACATTGTTGATGATGCTCTATGCTCACTCGACCAGAATGAATCTTGCTTATTAATCCTACTTGACCATTCAGCTGCATTCGACTCTGTCAATCATGAAACCCTTATGAACCCATTAGAGCACAGTATGGGTCTCTCCGGTACCGTGTTAAAATGGTTCTCGTCATTCCTTTGCAACAGATCTCAGCGCGTTCTAATCAACCATGCTCTTTCCAATCAGTCTCCAGTTACACTATTCGTTCCCCAAGGTTCTACTCTCTCCCCAACACTGTTCAACCTGTACATGGAGCCCCTGACCAAAATCCTCAAACTCTCTCACACCTCCTACGACATGTATGCAGATGATACTCAACTCCACATGAAAATTTCATCTCCCAATAACATCAGCATCCTTAATAACACAGTGACAAAAACGCAACATTGGTTGACTCATAGCCACCTTAAAACTTAATGTCCTCAAGACAGAATTCCAATTGATATCGCCCCTATTATCGAAGACTGGTTCCTACATCTTACTGCCTTGCACTGTACCCCACACATCATTAACTCAGCTAAATCCTTAGGAATAATCTTGGACAATGCCCTCTCCATGCAAAATCACATCAGTGCCGCCACCAGAGGAGCTAACCATCAACTACATGCATTAAGGAAACTATAACCTTTCCTTCCCACAGCAGATATCAAATCAGCAGTTCAATCACTTGTTATATCTAATTAGACTATGGTAGCGCTACCCTTGTGGGCCTTCAGAAAAGCAAACTTGCACCGCTGAAGGCTTCCTTGAATGCAGCAGCAAGGCTCATCACTGCACAAAAGAAAGAAATCATATCACCCCCTATTCATAAGGAGATCCTCAGTTTCCAACTTTATTCCGACCCAAACAATTTGTTTTGGTCTGAGCCAGGGTGATCTCTCTGTGTCATCTTCTGGACTGCCATACTACAGTGAAGCAGACATTTTCCGACAAACCCTAGCCAGGGTACTCTCCAGGACCACATTTATGTTAGTACCACACATAAAATAATAATAGCAAAGTATCGAAGCAAAATCCGGTCTTCTTCTACCGTAGAGCCATAAGAACTAGGCGACCTGGACACGCAGGTCATAGTCTAGAAAAGGGAGCAAGGTGATGCATCACTCAAACATAGAGCGATAGTGGAGCTCTCAAATGAGACGTACTCTCCTCCTAATGGGGTTCATTGAATTTGTGATAAATGCTGGTGTGCCTCCTGAACTAACGTTACCCCCTCCTCTCCTTCCTCAGGGACTTTCTACTTATCATCACTAGACATTATATATCCTTTGCTGGGTGTAAACGCTCTGGGTTGCTGGGTGGGCTTCATGTTGTTGTTGTTAACATTATAGATTGCAATGCTCATTGAATTCATATCTCACTTGATGTGCATGAGTCAACTGAAATGAACCCGAAAAACAATAGGCTGTACAATGTTTATACATGCATACACATTAAAAATGAATGAAGAGCAATAAACCAAAAATAATAATGACACAAAGAATACAATCAAAAATGAAATAAAAAGTGAGGCTGGACAAAAACCTCTCAAGTGCCAGCGGTCGGAGACCCTGTCATTTGCGAGGCCGTCATAAACCACGCTTTTTCCTTCCATAGAACTAAAATTGTAAAAGTGCCAGTGCTATGTCATACTGAGTTTACTTTTATACTCCCACCCCAATGAGCACCACTCTGACCTACCAGGCAATCCTGCCCGCCTACAATATGGGCACAGTGGGTCCACGCACCTTTTGAAGATATATGTATGCATCCTGCAGATGACAGGCTTCAATCGTTTTATTTATTTAGGAGTTTTATAGCCAAAACTCTTTTGTCGATAAAGCGAGTACAAATGAGCACAATAATACAAGTTGTAAGTCCTTCAAAAGGGAGATAGTGTCAGCATGTACTAATAAATATTATTTATTATTATTAAATAAAACTACAAATAATGTTAATCCCCTAGATTTTAAACAGTGTCTTCTCCCTCAAGAAGACAAGTAAAGTCTCACTTCACTCGAGGAAGGCTCGCTGATTGCACAGCAAGACTCATGATCAAGAAACAGACGGAGAATCTCTCAGGAATAGACAATAAAGTACCTGATCTCACTGACATTCATATGATTTCCACAGAGTATTCCAGAAATTGCGCAAACATTTAAAAATGTACAATATTTTGTAATGTTGTGAGCATCTGCATAGCACTTTGCTGCCACTGGAATCGCCGCATAGTGCTCTCTTTTCTGCCATTTCGTGACTTCATATAAACCAGAGTCACGGCCGTCTACTACCTCTGTGTATGATTTGTGGACATACTGAGTAGGGTTTATTTGTAGTTCCAATTGATTTTTGGGTCTGAAAGAGAGGGCCCTAGGACCAGGGCACAAGTGCTAAAAAAAGAAGTGGGGGACTAACCTAGTTAATCAGTATGCAAGTAACATCGCAGCGCGTGGCATCGCAGCGCATGGTATCGCAGCGCGTGACATCACAGCGCGTGACATCACAGGAACTGGCATCACAAGAAGTGACATCAGATCTTAAGCCCTCACATATATGTTTAGCAGGTCTATCATGAGTACATTTGAGCACATTTCGAGCATACTTGCAAACCCTCCTGGTTTAGGCAGAGGATTCACACTTTTGTACGCTACACATAAAACAATGTTACCTTTTATCAGCGTTAAGTTTTCTCTAGCCATAGTGCTTTAAAAGAAATAGTGATATTTAGCCTCCTCAGGGGTATAAGCGCTATATAAATGCTATTTATTTTGTGCAAATGCTGGGAAACATCAACACATCTGAAGTTTCTACAGTGCATGCATATCTCCTAAACAGAGCCTGAACAAAGTTAAAAGCTGCCTCTCTTCAGTATGTGTGAAGTGCTAACAAGGTGTGAGCCTTTGTTTCCCCTCTGCTGCATTTGCATCAGGTGTGAGGCTCCTGACTGCTCCCAGCCTGGAGACTCCAACAAAAGGAGGCCTGATGACCCCTCTGATTCGGCCTTTGTTATGGGCCCAGCAGGAGTCAGAACTCCCTGCAGGAGTCAGAACTAAGAGAGCCCCGTCCCCGCCTGCACGTTGTTGCAGATAGAAAGCAGATAACAACGTGCAGGCGCTGCAGGATGTGTCCCGGTGTTTGTAAATTACACCGGGACGAATTCAGCATATTTTAAAGTGGGGCCACACTTTTTGGCAGGGTGGACGGCGTCCACCCTGTGAAAAAAGTGGGGGGACGGCGTCCACCCGCGTGTACCCCCGACTCGTGCCCTGCATAGGACATTTTCATTTCTTCGTTTCTCGATGGTAATGAGCTGTACTTTGCTTACTGGATTCTGTTGGGTAATTTCGTTAGGTGTCTAAACAACGTTGCTGTGGTGCCGTGTTGTGAGGCTGAGGGTGGTCTGTTCAGTGTGCTCTGTTGCAGTTGTGAGCATTGGAATGTGTTTTGTAATGTGTGTGTGTTGAATTATGGGCAGCATACCCAGAGTGAATGTGTAGTTAGTTGCACTCTGGAGATGTTTTGCTCCAATAATTGTAAACATTCGGTGTTCTCTTGTGTAGCTCAGGGGAACTACTGTTGCTGGAAATAATGGTTTTGTTAAAAAGGATAATGTATAGTTGAGGTCCATCGCTCTACCGAAAATGGTGGGAACTTGGTAGCCATCTTGAGTACCCATCAGTGCAAAAGAATAGAACGTCTATAAATAAGGGGTTCCTTGGCATAGAAGAATGGAAGTTTCTACTGCCATTGTGTACCTAGTGCCAATATCGGCAACACACCCAATCAGCAAATATAGCAATACCATAATAAAGAACACACAAGACACATTGGTTGTTGGTGAAAACATTGCTGCAGGTTTATTTTGCATAAGAAATATGCCAACATGGTGGGTTATGTTATGTTATGTTATAGGTATTTCTAAAGCGCGGCGATTACCCAAGGGTGTCCTGGCGCTAGCTACTATCCTCTGAGCATTGAAATGGTATACAGCATTACAGGTTAAAGAGCCAGGTTTTTAATCCCTTCCTAAATGTAAGGAGGTCGGTGGCATTTCTCAGATGGAAGGGAAGGTCATTCCACGCCTTTGCTGTGCAAATAACAAAGCTTCTTTCACCCCATGAAGCTTTTTTAATGGGTGGTACTTTCACCAACTTGGCTCCAAGGGAGCGAAGGGTTCTTTTGGGCAGGTACCACTGCATTTGCTGTTTCAGGTAATCTGGGCCTGTGCCTTGGAGTGCCTTGAAAACGGTGCATAACGCTTTGAAACGCACCCGTTTCCTAACAGGCAACCAGTGAAGTTTCTTGATTTCCTTAGTAATGGGGGCAAATTTGGGTGTACCATTAAGCAACCTTTCTGCCGCATTTTGCAACAGCTGAAATTTATTCAGAAAACGTTCCTGTATATTTAAATAAAGGCTATTGCAGTAATCAAGCCTCGACAGGATAAGTGCCGTAACTACTGTCTGCTGACAATCAGGCGGCAAGAAGGGGAGTATTTTCTTAATCATTCTTATTGCATAGGAGGTGGTTGATGCCACTGCATTGATCTGGTCACCAAAGTTGAGTTTATCATCAACTATAACACCTAAGTTTTTTACTTTCCTGGTAGGTATAGGAAGAGTCCCCATAGCTTCTGGCCACCAATTCAGGGTCCAGAAGTTGGCATCATTTCCAAATAAGATGACCTCCGTCTTTCCTGAATTCAGTTTTAGGCAGTTTTGTGACATCCACCCCCGACTGCTTCCATACGGTCATGGAACCGATTTTCAATTCCTACTGCCTGTCCCGGCCGCAGAGTCACAACAATTTGTGTGTCATCTGCATAGGAGGTAAGGCTAAAGCCAAAGGAGCCAATTAAAGAGGCTAGGGATGATACATATACATTAAATAGAGTGGGGCTAAGCGACGACCCCTGTGGCACTCCACAAGGCAGAGAAAGCGGTTTAGAGTGAAATTCACCCAGCGCCACAATTTGAGATCTGTCCGTCAGAAAGGATTTCAGTAACTTCCATGCTTTACCTTGTACCCCACATGCCAGCAAACGGTCCATCAATAAATCATGATGGACCGTATCAAAGGCCGCAGACAAGTCCAACATAATTAGGGCAGCCTTACCTCCCCTATCCAGAGCCTCCCTTATCTCTTCTGTAGATTTTATAAGGGCGGACTCTGTACTGTGCCCTTCGCTGAACCCATATTGAGTAGGGTCTAAGACTTGGGTTTCACGTAGAAAGGCACTGAGTTGCAAGTTCATTGTTTTCTCAATCAATTTTGCGGGTAGTGGGAGGCGTGAGATCGGCCGAAAATTATTGGGATCCTTTGGATCTAAACTGGGCTTCTTTAACAGAGGTAATATTGAAGCAACCTTCCCAAGTTTAGGGAAGTGCCCTGCTTCAAACATTGCATTGAACAGGGAAGTAAGTAACAGGGCCACAGGTACCGAGGCACGTTTGATCAATGAAACTGGACAGGGATCGTAGGGGGAGCCTGATCTTGCTGACAGGAGAAGGTTCTCAATGTCAGTTGTGGACAGTAACGCAAATTTGTCGAAGACAGGGGGGGGGGTTCACAGCTGGCCTCCTTCCCTCCATCAGAGCTGCAGCCCCTACCGGGCTTTGGTGACTAAAAGCTGAGAAGATGACCTCCATTTTATTCAGAAAGAACCTAGCGATATCCTCGCATAGTTCCTGACTCGTCTGAATCTTCGTAGGACTGGGGGAGGCCAGACTCGATACAGTTTTAAAAAGTTATTTCGCAGAACTTTTTGCTAGATTATTTCGATTTGTAAAGAACCTTTTCTTAGCTTCAAATATGAGTTGCTTATAGATAGCGAGACTTTGTTTATAGCTCTTTTTCTCTCCTTCCTTATATTCTTTCCTCCAGTTCCGCTCAAGAAACTTGCAAGAGAGTTTTTGTTTCCTCAATTCCTCCGAATACCAGGGGGCTGTTGGTTGAGATCTTTTAGGAAATAAAACTTTTACTGAGGCCAGTTTGTTACAGACTGTTTCTACCCATTTAGGGGTCGATTCCGATTCGGGCCGGAAAAAGCACCGACCGACTCGGATCCGGAAAAAATACCGACCGACACGTACCCGTGGCGCACGACACGCCAAGTACGATGCAAGGCGCGAAAAATCCGACCGACACGTACCGAAACAAAGTCGACCGACCGAGCCGCACGGAAAACAGCAATCCGGCCGGAAAAACACGCGAATCCAACCGACCGACACGCACCCGGAACAAATCCGACCGAAACGTACACGCGAACTCCAAACCGCAAAGTACGATGCAAGGCGCGAAAACCACGACCGAGTCGGACGGAGGACAAGCCGTACGACCGACACGCATACAAAACCGAGCCGAAGCAACACAATACACCGCGACCGACGCATACGCAGCATAGAAAACTGCACAAACCCAGCGTGAACGAAACGGAGAACACCGTACGAGACCAATGCAGGGTCCGACTCGGTCACAAGAACGTTTCCAACATACACAAACAGCACAAAGGAAAAATCACCCAAAAAAAGGCCAAACAAGCAATTACCAAGCCAATAAATACTGGGGGTGGTGGGGACAGAGAACAAAGACACACCCACAACTCCACCTATATAAAGGACACAAATCACTACCATGAGCCTTTGCAAATGCTATTCCACTGCCAGCACCCAAGAGAAAGCAACCACACACCCACAGCTCATCCCTCACACAAGCCACACACCATCAGCACACCAACAAATACCTACCTCACATACACCCAGCAAAACACACACTCACACACCCTCACCTGCACACCAACACACACATCACCCACCATCACCACCCATCACCATGCCCCCCAAGAAGAATCCCAAGTTCCTAGATAGTGAATTGGAAGTCATGGTAGACGAGATCCTCAGGGTGGAGCCACAGCTGTTTGGCACACTGGTCCAACAGACCCCCATGTCGCAGAAAACCAAGATGTGGGAGAGGATCATCAACAGGGTGAACGCCCAATCACCATGTCGGCGCACAAAGACCGACATCCAGAACAGGTGGTATGACGTGCGCAGGAGGGTACGGAAAATGCTGACGAAAGACTACATCAACAGCCAACACACCGGCAGTGGCCCTCCTGCCAAGCCAATATACCTCAGGCCCTGGGAGGAGAAGGTGCGGGCCATCCTTCCGCCAGTGAGCGTATATGGACTAGAGGACATCCCAGAGCCTGGTGAGTACACAACAAATGTACACAATATACTGCCACAAAACACACACATCACTGTCAAGGGGAGAGTCAAACCATGCACTCATAGCAATTACACAGCAACCAGAACAGAATCATCCCAAAATGTGTATGTCAGTCAGATAAACACAACACATGCCATCAAAAAAGTCACATCCAACTGTGCCAACACATGTACAAACACAACCACAACTACAGCACAAATAGAACTAACAAACACATCCACACATGTAGCCACCACAACAACACCAACACACAGTGAAGACCACTCAAAGGAAGGAATTCTGTGTATGCTGGCCAAGTCAGTGTAGCCAATAGCATCATGGGAGTCGCAGTCACACATATTGCCCCCCCACAACTGTCCCATCAACACCACCATGAACCATGCGCACATCACAGGGAGTGGAGAAGGACTCACAAGATGGCTGACACTGGCTACTACTGTGGGGAGCACAAGGCCCTGCTGGCAACTGTGCACCAACAAACAGCAGGACACCACTGACTGACATCCTGAGAGACAACTTACACTCCCTGCAATGCAAGCACGTTCCATGGTGGGAAATCTGGCTAGCTGGGTGGGAAGGGGGACTTGCAGCACTGACCATAATCACAAGCACCTCCCCTCACACACCCCCAACACAAACTCCACAGAACCCACCTGGTAGAATGCAATGCCCCCATCCTAACACAAGATCCCACAAAGAGCCACCACCCTGGGTTATGTTGTGTGAAGCACAGGGACACTCTTGGGACTTCTAGCCAAACAACTGCCAGGACAACACTCCCAGCCATCCTGTCAGCACAGCCAGCCCACCCCACAGGGAAGCAGAGTCAAAAGGAAGGAAGCATGGGCATGCTGGGAAGGGGAGGAGGCAATAGCATGATGGGAGTCGTAGTCACAGCTCTACATCCCCCACCACATGGCCCAGCAAGCTCACACTCACGCATGCACATCCCACAGAGAGTGGAAAGGCCCATCAAAGATGTCTGACACTGTTGCTGTGTCGTGGGGAGCACAAGGGCATGCTGGGTACTGCACACCAACCAACAGCAGGACACCACTGTCAGCCATCTTGCCATTGCTCTCACACCCACACACACTGAACTCCACACAAAAGCAAGTAAGTATGGGAATGCTGGGAAGTGGGGTGGAGGCAATGGCATGATGGGAGTCGTAGTCACAGACATAGCTTACCCCCACAACTGTCCCATCAACACCACCCTGAACCATGCTCACAACATAGGAAGTGGAGAAGGACTCACAAGATGGCTGACACTGGCTACTGCTGTGGGGAGCACAAGGCCCTGCTGGCAACTGTGCACCAACAAACAGCAGGACACCACTGACTGACATCCTGAGAGACAACTTACACTCCCTGCAATGCAAGCACGTTCCATGGTGGGATATCTGGCTGGCTGGGTGGGAAGGGGGACTTGCAGCACTGACCATAGTCACAAGCACCTCCCCTCACACACCCCCAACACAAACTCCACAGAACCCACCGGGTAGAATGCAATGCCCCCCATCCTAACATAAGATCCCACAAAGAACCACCACCCTGGGTTATGTTGTGTGAAGCACAGGGACACTCTTGGGACTTCAAGCCAAACAACTGCCAGGACAACACTCCCAGCCATCCTGTCAGCACAGCCAGCCCACCCCACAGGGAAGCAGAGTCAAAAGGAAGGAAGCATGGGCATGCTGGGAAGGGGGTGGAGGCAATAGCATGATGGGAGTCGTAGTCACTGATATTGGTCACCCACACAACTGTCCCATCAACACCACCCTGAACCATGCTCACATCACAGGGAGTGGAGAAGGACTCACAAGATGGCTGACACTGGCTACTGCTGTGGGGAGCACAAGGCCCTGCTGGCAAATGTGCACCAACAAACAGCAGGACACCACTGACTGACATCCTGAGAGACAACTTACACTCCCTGCAACGCAAGCACGTTCCATGGTGGGATAACTGACTGGCTGGGTGGGTGGGAAGGAGGGCCGGCTGTCAACCAAACACAACCAATGCAGACCATGTTCACACCCCAGAAAATACATAGAAATGCCCAAATAATGCAGGACAATGTGCCACACCAATATCAACCCCTGACTGTGACGACTTAGGACAATGCAATGTACAGGCCCGCACCCAGAGGCACAGTCACAACTGTCATGTGTGTCAACCATTGATGCCTGCAGAAACATGACATACATTGTTTGTGTCTCCCAAAAACAGGTGATGATGGGGACACAGCAGCAGACGCTGAGGAGTCCCAGTCCCAGGCTCAAGAGGATGCCGAGCTCACTGGCGTCGTACAGCCTCTGTCCTCCTCGGACGATGAAGAACAACCTGGCACATCCGGTGCAAGTCAACATGCAGCACCAGCAGGACCACCAGCTGCAGCACCAGCAGGACCACCAGCTGCACCCCTGAACCCACCCCTCCAACGACTGTCACCACGAATACCATCCCTGCCGACATGGACAGAACAAGGAGCAACACCAGCACAGTGACCCTGGACCAACCTGGGGCCATGGACACCACCACCACCACCAACCCCCAAGGTGGACCAGGGTTATCTGTGCGTGCCACTGCACACACTGCACAGGTCAGCAGGGGTGGTGGGAGGGGTGGGAGGCAGAGGTCGCTGCTTGCAGACGTTGCTGGTGTGCATGATGACCCACAACTGGTACGCATAGCTGATGCGTATCAGTCCAGCACCGGAGAGCTCAGCCAGGTAGTGGGGCTCCTCAGAGACATTAAACAGCAGCAGGCTGCCCATCATGCCCGCTTGGACTCCCACATGTCCCACGTGGAGTCACACATGTCCCGTGTGGACTCACACATGTCCCGAGTGGAGTCCAAGTGGGATGCACTGCATGAGATGACGGCGGTGCACAGGGACATTTTACAATGCCTCCGCCAGATGAACAGCAACCAGTCCACACCTCCCTGTGTGCCAACAACATCTGGTGCCGAACAAACTGCAACTGCCACAGGGAGGGAGGAGGACTCTGGCGGAGAGTCCCCTGCACCGCAGCAGCCTGTACTTGAGGGGCCCCCCCAAGAAGAGGGGTCGTCCGAGGAGGGAAAAGTGAGAGGCCGATGGCCAAGCGCAACTCCCAGGAAGCCTGAACCTGTTCTGGATGTTCGCCTTTGTGCACAGACTGTTCACCCTGTTGACGGCAACACTACTCCCACACATTGCATGGGGAGTACAAGTTGGACCAATGTGTCAGACAACTGTGGCCCCGATACTGGGGATCCTGTCTACCCGGACTTTCAATTCACCTAGGAACTTGGGATTGCAAGATTTATGTACAGCACAACCCATCCTATGCACTATTAACACAAATGTATCACAATAAACACACTAATACACCATACTTGCCTCTGTCGTGATTCCAACGTGGGTGCTGTTATGGGGATGATGAACTGCAAAATTACACTGTGTATGCGAACTGCAACAGCAAGGACAACACAGGCATGTGAGTACAGGCAACGTGACACACATGAGGGAGACACACCACCAGGGCTACACAACACATACACACCTAGGCCATCTGACTCATTGCCTACACTGATGTTGCCAGGGAAGACGGTGCAATGCACAGACACCACACCCATTCCCAGTTGTAGTCAAGTAGCCCACAGGTGCAGTAAGCAAATGGCAGTCAAATGTGTGACCACAGACAACGCACATCACAAAGTGAAGCACAGGTTTATTACACAGTTGCAACATGCCGTAACCACTACAGATGCAAGGTAACCCCACCTGGCAGCGGGCACACAGTCAACAACTGTAGACGGAAGGAAGTCCATGGGTGTGGCGCACATCACCTGTAGGGACACAACAGCTACCAGCCTGGATGTGCAATCACGTCGTCGGTGGACACAGTTGACCAAACGAATCTGAAAGTACCCTGTGAAGGACAGAAATGACACACAGTCAAAAGCAATGGAGTACAGGACAGAACAGCAAAACTCATGCACAATACATGTTACAAGATACCCACCCAGAACCAAGTTAGCATGTCAACACTGTTGGGGAGTACAGCCCACCTGTCACCACACATCGCAACACACATCCAGTCAAGTAGCCCATGGACACACTCCAACAGCACCAGAGCACCACCCACACATCATGCCAACTCACATCATTGACATGACACCTCAGGATACTCACATTCAGCTAAAGAAGTTGGTGATGAGCTGTGTGCGGACATCACCATCATCATCATCATCGTCACTGGCATCGTGGTCCAGGCCAGGATCCTCCACAGGTGGCGGATGTTGGTCATTGTCATCCTGGATGAGAGGCAACTCCTTCCGCACTGCCAGGTTGTGGAGCATGCAGCAGACGATGATAATCTTGCACACTTTCGCAGGGGCATATGGGAGGGACCCTCCGGTCTTGTCCAGGCAGCGGAAGCGGCTCTTCAGGAGACCAAAGGTCCGCTCAATCACTCTCCTGGTCCGACCATGTGCCTCATTGTAGCGCATCTGGGCAGGTGTCACAGGGTTCCTGAGGGGTGTCAGCAACCACGGCATGTTGGGGTATCCCGAGTCACCTACGGACAGACAAGTGCACATTAGCTGACTTGGAAAAGTGGGCGGAATACTACAGATCAGATCACACACAATGGCACAAAGTCAGTACACACCGACAAGCCAGGCACGCTGGTTCTGCATCTGTGCCATCATCCTGGGGATGCGACTACTCCTCATCACAAAGGCATCGTGTGCTGAACCAGGGAAACGGGCACACACGTGTGTGATGGTCATGTCTGCAAGACACACCACCAGTGCATTGACCGAGTGGTAGTGCTTGCGGTTCCTGTAGGCCTGCTCCTGGGCCTGTGGTGGTACCAAAGCCACATGTGTCCCATCAATGGAGCCAATTACATGCGGCATCCTCCCCAGGGCATAAAAGTCACTCTTCACGTCAGTGAGTCGTCGCAGTCTAGGGAAATAGATGTACCGGTTCAGGAAGAGCAACATTGCCGCCAAAACATCGCGGAGCACACGGCTGAACATGGTCTGTGACATCCCACCAGCAGTCGCCACAGTATGTTGGAAGGTACCAGTGGCAAAGAAGTGTAGGGCTGTGTTAGCGGGTCGGA